>CAWUFW010000351.1:2400000-3600000 GCA_963921515.1 Calotriton arnoldi | reverse complement strand
CCTTACTTTAAATCAAGTTATCAAGTTTGAAAGTATAGGAGTCCCAAAATTATAATTACTCAATAGAATGCACTGTGTTTGTTGTGTTTTGTTTGTATACTATTTTTCAGAAGTTTTTTATACCACATACCTGGTCCAAGGGCATTAGATCACTTTTCACCCATACCAGACTATGTTACATATGTTTTCCTTTCCAGGTACAGGGCGATTAAGTGATTTGCCCAGAATCACATGATAATTAGCAGAGGTCAGCATTCTAGTCTGGTTCTCCATGTTTCTAAGTCGGCAGCTCTAGCTACTCACCACATCTCCTCTATATACATTCACATTCATGGGTTTATTTGGCTCCAATTCAGTTTTTTTCATGTCCTTTGTTTAATGATTGTACTTTGAAATTGGATTCTGGATGATACTGCAATGCGAAGTATAAATAATAAAAACACTGTAAACAACATTTATTGTACACAGTACAAAACTGAGTGCTGCCATTATCATTGCAACCAGGGCACATCTTGTACGTTACGCATAAATGCACATATGCGAGTTGCGACACACATAAGTCCCAAGAATCATGGACATTTTTATGTGTGCAGCATGTATTTTAGAGGGGGTATTTGTGAGGCAAATCTTAGACTACAATAGTTAATGGCTAATAGTAGAATTGCCTACCCAAAAACACACTGCTTGCGCCACTTTCCAAATTATCAAACATTTATATAGGACAGTAAATCACCCATGAGTTTTTGAAGGTGCTGGGGTTTTAAAGCTATGAACAGCACAGAATCCACTCTTCTGGCTGTTCTGGACAATTTAAGACTTGATGTAGATCAGTGTGGAAAACAATGGGGTAACCTCAGTATCCCTCAGAACCTGAAGTAGATCAGGGCAAAGCTGTGGCCCTGATTCTCCTTGATCGCTCTGTGGCATTTGACACTGTTTCACACTGTCAAATGTTAAAGAAGCTCCATGAGACTGGGCTTCACTCCACTGCCCTAGGCTGGTCTGGGCCTTTACTGATAATAGGACCCAGTCTGTTCAGCTTAATACAGTGAGATCATCTCCCCACAACTCCAAATGCATGGCAGCGCGAGGCTTTTCTCTGAGCCCAACTCTTTTTAATGTATATTTCGAACCCCTCGCTACGCTGGCCCTCAAGTGGGGATTCCAGATATGTTCATATGCTGATGACATCCAACTGATCATCTCGATTGGGGAGAAATATGAAACTACCAGACAAAATCTCTCTAGTTGCCTCTCTGAGGTCGCCTGCTGGATGAGGGCGCACTGTCTAAAACTGTCTAAAACTCAATGCTGAAAAATCAGAAATTCTATTCTACGGAGGTGCTCACCAGATTTGAGACCCATCATGGTGGTCGGAGTCACTGGGACCGGCACCTTAGCCAAAAAAAGCCACCAAAAACCTTGGTGTCCTGATTGATGAGCCATTAACTATGCAGGAGCACATCATTGCCATGTGTGGCAAATGTTACAGTCTGCTCAAACTCCTGAAGAGATTATTTTACTGGATACTGGATTTACCAGAGTATTGGTGTAGGACCATAGCCCAAGCCCTAGTAGTCAGTAGATTGGACTACAGCAACGCCTTACACATAGGGATGGCCGACTACCTTTACATCCAGGTGCAGGTGATACAAAATATGGTTGCAAAGTTAATATGCAACAAAGACAGGTACGGCCCTGCCTCGGCCTGCCTGAAAACACTTCACTGTCTTCATATCTGAAAAATGTAAAATTCAGATTTCTCTGCCACGAACACAGGGCCATTGATAACTCTGGCCCTATGTGACAAATTGGAGTTCTATACATCTTCAAGAAGTCTGAAATCATCTAATCTATCCATAGCCAAATCCAAGCGCCCAAAAAATGACAGCGCCAGAGGCCAATCATTCACCCATCTTACTGCGGATCATTGGAATTAGCTGCCCCTGGACCTCTGCCTTACAAATGACCATTCTTAGGTTCAGAAAGAAGCTTAAAACTCTTTCCCAGATAACTGTTTCCACCCCGTAAGGCCTCTCCTCCAGTGATTCACAAACACAAACTGTGGCTCTTATAGAGCCGAGATATTCCCGGTGGGATGAGTGTATACGCTTTATAATACTAATAAGTAAATAAATGGAGCAGGCTTGGTGTTGTAAACGTGCTGTTGAATCTTCTGTATTTTTCCACTGATGAAGAGGTTGATGGTATTGTGCTTTTCTGTGGAGTAAGGAACAGGTGGACCTGGCTGGAGACTGTTTCAGTGCCTGATTGTCTAGACGTACGTTCTGCTTTTGTTGATGGTAAGAAGCAAACTTTATCATTTTTGAAATGCAAAGCATTTAACTAGAAAGTGATAACTTCAATGTCCAATAACACACACATTTAACACAATTTTTTTTTAGTAGGTAATCCCATTTAGACATTATAAGCACTAATTTACCTATTGTAATGAATCAAATTAGCTTAAAGGCTGATGCCATTTTGAATGTTAACCATTACACTTTAGGGTTAAGAGGCCTGCTTTCACATTTAAACAGTTGTTTTGCACAAGATATTTTCTCTTTCTTCCCACCGCAGATGCTGTCATTTTCCAGAAGTCTACTGATATCTAGTGAATAGGCATTTATTATGTATTAGACAATTAATAGTGAGGTATTCACCGGGAGGAGATCAGATGGCAGAAAGCATGACTTGTGGGAAGAACTGTCTGAACCACAAGTTTCTCTTCAATGTACCAAACCAAGGACATGGTTGTGTATGATCCACTGTAAATACATGAGAAACGTAAGCTTGTAAATGTGCTTAACCCCCGTTTTCAGTGGTTGGAGACGTGTAAGTCTACACATTTGAGTACGTTTAAAATCTTTTGTGAATAGCCAAACATAGTAAAGTTACTCAAAAGAGTAAGAGAAACTACACATGTAAATTACTCACAAGAGTAACTTACCTTTGTAAACAGCCCCCCTTATATTTATTCAACAGAGTGCAGTGAAACGCCTGTGTGCTACTCATCTTGACAAGACCGGATAAATAAATGTGATTCCTCCATCTAATTTTTTTATGGTAAACCACTATTGATAGGTTGGATAAAACCCTAGGCCTGCGTGCCATCAAGGGGTGAAACACGTGTTGGTCATCTGGCTGCACACAATG
Source organism: Calotriton arnoldi (assembly GCA_963921515.1). NCBI lineage: Eukaryota > Metazoa > Chordata > Amphibia > Caudata > Salamandridae > Calotriton > Calotriton arnoldi. The sequence continues at coordinate 3,596,844 of CAWUFW010000351.1, read as the reverse complement.
ATGAGTGTTTCAAAATGCAGAAAGACATAATCAAAAAAGCACAGGCATTAACTGTTATTTTATACTATGAGAGTGCATGATGTATCTGTATAAGTAAACATGTAAGTGATTTTCAAACCAAATGTAATGTAATCTCAAATCTATAACTTGTAATGGGAATAAAAAGTACATTTACAAATAATATATAATTTGCACTGACACCATCTTTACTGAAGCTAAACTCAGAAAATGATTACTTATAATCAAGAGACTTTCTCATCTCATCTTCAGCCAGATCTTTTTCTCTGGGTATGCAGGCTTCAAAGTTTTCACTTTTAGATCTTTCATGTCATTAGTCCCAGTGAACGCCCACTCTCCACCTCTTATGCACACATAGGTCCATAAATGAAGGAATGAATGAATGAACAAATGTGGGTACCTTTTTTAGCCTGTAGATGAGGCACCTATTTTTACTGGACCCTTGACAATCAGCAAAAGTGGTGACCCAACTCCACAGAGATCAAGATTCAAAATATTAATCAAGTACTGTTTTACAGAGTGTAAACAAAACTGGAAAACACAAAACTGCAAAGCATTGCAGTTATATTTAAAAAAACAACACAAAAGAAATGCAGAACCTTTAACAATTTTTTTACTTGATTGTACAGTTCATATTACAATCAATCAAGGATTTGTAAAGCGCTGCAAATCACCTCTGAGGGTCTGAAGGAGCTGGAGTTGCTAACTGCTTTGTGGTGATCTGCTTATTCTAACAGCCAGTTCTTGAGTCTTTTCCTGAATTGCTGCAGCGATGAGGTGGTCCTGAGATGCAGGGGAAGGTTATTCCATGCTTTGGCCGCCAGGTGTAAAAAGAAGCATCCTCCGCTGGTGCTTCTATAGATCCGGGGGATATCTGCAAGAAAGAGGGAGGCCGATCGTAGGTGTCTGGTTGGTTGGTGGAAGGTCATGCGTTTGTTGATGTAAGCCATTCCTTCATTGTGCAGGGCTTTGTGCATGGCTTTGTATGCGTGGGCCAACATCTTGAACTGGAATCTCTTCTGGATCGGGAGCCAGCTTAGCTTCTTGAGGTGGGGTGTTATGTGGGTTCGTCTGGGGAAGTGGATGATGAGTTTGGCCACTGAGTATTGTATTGTCTGTAGTCTCTTCAGAAGGAATGCGGTGATCCCTTCGTATAGTGTGTTCCCGTAGTCCAGCTTGCTGGTGATGAGAGCCTGCTTGACGCTCCTTCTTGTGTTGACTGGGAGCCACCTGAATATCTTGCGGAGCATGCGTAGGGTGGGGAAGCAGGTAGATGAGACTGCATTTACCTGTTTCTTCATAGATGGCTTGCTGTGACTCCGTTGCTTTGCTCTGCAATGGGGGAGATTACCGCTCCCAGTCAGCACTCGGCCAGAGGAGGGGCGCAACACTGTCACTTCCGGCGCAGGAGTGCCTAAGATCACCGTCGGAGTCCTGCAGTGCGGGGACTCCGTTACTTTGATCTGCAGTGGGGGAGACTACTGCTCCCAGTCAGCACTCAGCCAGAGGAGGGCTGTGACACTGTCACTTCCGGCACAGGCACGCCTAAGATCACCGTTGGAGTCCCGCAGCGCGGAACGCACTCGGGCCAAGGGCAGGCCCGTCTGCACCCATCAGAGCCTGGAAGAGGCTGGGCTGGGCCCCCCTAACATCCTGAACTCTCACCTCTTCAGCCCAGACCAGACCCGGACCAGCAGATGGGGAAAAGGAAGTCCACCACAAATGGAGGTGAGCCATTAAACACTTTAGATGCTTTCCTTACCAGGGCCTCTAATGCACTGCCCAAAGAGATCCAGATTGTGGAACGTAGATTATCTATGGGTTACCACATATCCTCTGACTGCCCAAATGAGTGTGACACTATTGAGCCCCCGAGTGCCCAGAAGGCGGTTCCCTCTCAACCACTTAAGGCAATACCATCTCGCTCAAAATGCAAATTTTCCCGCTCTAACACCACAGCCGATTCGCCACCGGCCGATGCTGAGCCGGCCTCAAAGGGGAAAAAAGGGGGCGGACGATCAATCGTCAAGCCACCCCCCGCCGTTTCCCAAGGAGCCGAGACAGTCTATTCACCCTTAGCGGCCGACATACTTTTTAAATTTGAACAGTCATTCACTTGTATGCTTCAACCTATCTTAGACAGACTATCTAGAATCGAGACTTGCCTAGAATCCCTAATTCCCACCCGAACTGATATGACTATTCTCAACCAGGTAGGGAAAAGGGCAAAGGAGCCCCCCTTGCAACCTTTGAAACCTGACTTGCCCGTGACACTTCAGTGCACCCCTACTAACTTTCGGGACAGCACATTTTTGGAAAGAGGGGGCCATAAGCCAATAGATTCCCAACAAGTTGGTTCGATAGCCGGGAGATTGAACAATCATTCCGAATCTCTAACTCTGCAAGATCTTCAGCCTCTCACTCAACCTTCTAGCAACACATTGAACCCACAGAGAGCCCCCAGCCCCTATATACGATCTATTGTGCCACTCACCAGAGGCCTTGATTACGAACTGGCAAATGGGGCTCAAGAAACTTGTGATCGAAGGCTAGACCTCCCACGCGCTGCATGCCCCTATGTGGTACTTTTGGTGAATGTTCCCAAACTGGACCCAACCCAGAGAGACACCACAGAGCAGCTCATCGCAAAGGCATGCCACTGGATCAGCAAACATGGAGGTGGTCGCGGGGAGCTATTACGTTGTATTCTAAAGGCAAGAAGGGTGGCCTGGGTGGGGAACTCCTCGAAATCAATTCAGGGCACCAAAAGCTAGTGATCACGTTAAATTTATCTCCTGGAACATTGCCGGCCTAATATCTAAAGTATCTAATCCAGACTGGCTAGCAATGGGATATGGGACCAATCGATCTAGATGGCTACCATTCTATTTATACTCCAGCTCGCCCTTCCGTTTTGGGCCGAGCTAGAGGGGGGAGCCTAACCCTGCTAAAAATCACTTTAAAACTATCAGTTTTATCATTTTCTAATGACTGCCCTTACTACCATTTCTTCTTCCTAAAAGCCACGAGCGGTGATAACATTTTATTAATTAATTTTTATAACAATATTTTAACGATAATATGAAACAGGTTGTAGACACACTGGAAAGGGATATTACTATTTTCTGAACCACCCTTAACCAGCCTCTAGAAATCTTTTGGGTGGGCGCTTTTAAAGCACATAGTTGTCCTTCCTCAAACAAAATAGGATGCGGCATGTCCAACGAGTCAGGTGAGCCCACTCCGCACTTTGTCCATGATCCTTATGGTGATGCCTTGAATAGATTGCTTCTCATTCATGATATGGAAATTATGAATCCCGTAGACCCTAGCTCTGGCATCTTACAAAACACATTTGGTTCGGCTGGCCAGGGCTGGACCCTAGATTATATATTGATATCCTCGTCCCTTAAAACATTCATTTCCAACACTGTAATTATGCCTTTTGGATTTAGCAATCATGATGCTATAATCAGTGATCTACAATGGAGGGGAACTCACTTAGAGCAGATAAGGCACGCCAGACCAACGATAGCAAGGAAGAACAGGATCATCCTAAAATAGGCAATGGCTGACAAAGCAAGAATCACTACAGCCGTGGTTGGTAAAAGATATAACGACATCATGACTTGCCTGGCAGAGAACTCTGATTCAAGACTGATAACTAAGGCCTTTGACCGGATATTGTTTGAGGCTAAATAAGCCTTAAGCAGGGTTGGTTCAACCTCAAACAAATCAGGTCCTAAATGGTTCGACCAGTCATGTACTAAGGGGCTGATTACGATGGCGGAAGGACGTCACCGCCAGCCCGGCGGTGGCGGTCCTTCCCACATCGCACCGCGATTTTCCCACCACCAGAATACGATGGCGGTGGGATCCAGACCGCGGCGTACGCAAAGACCGTCCACCATGGAACTGCCACAGGCAATCGTTCCGATTGCCTGGCGGATCGGTCTGCATCCATAAAATGGTGGCGGTGTCTAGCAGGCACCATCCTCCAAATTAGGATGCAGTCTTCCGCCAGCCTTGCAGCGGCGGGTAAACCGCCATTGAAAGGCTGGTGGAGATTGGTTTGCGGGGGCCCGTTGCGGGCCCCCAATGTGTTGAAGGGTGTTTGTGCACTGGGGGGGGTACCCATGGTACCCCCTGACATTTCACTGCACCAAGTGGCAGGCACCATGTGGTGCCTGCCACGTAGTGCAGTGAAACGCACGACATCCATTTTTGACATAGCGGCGGGTGCTGGTGTCAGCAGCACCCGCTGCAATGTTAAGAGTGCAAGGTGCGACCACCATGGTGGCGGTTGCATCCTAATTCGGTGTGCGGAACCGCCGCAGGTATTGCGGACGGTCCGGGTCGCCACCACCATGGCGGACGGACTCCAGTCCGTCCGCCATCGTAATCGGCCCCTAAGTCTCGATTTGCATTACATCGAGCTCTCAAATCCATACCTAGAGACACAGAACTAGTCAAGACGTTGCGCCACCCCTACTCAGAGGCAAGGAAGTTGAGAATTAAAGCCCTTAAGGAAGAGGAGTGGGAGCAGTTGCACCAAGCGGCTCTTACGAACAATGCCAGGGATTTCTGGAGAGCTATTATTGCCCCTTTTCTTAAACCCCCTGAGCAACTGAGCACAGACTGCCACGTAGATGATGAAGCCTGGGATTGCACACTTTTCTTCTATTTTTAATCCACCTGTGGAGGGAGTGGTTAGCCAGCAGGCACCTAGTATCTCCCTAACTAAGTCTCCCCTATTTTTGAACTTACACGAAATTAGAGAGGCCCTTTCTCAGTGTTCGACCAACAGAGCTCTCGGTCCGGATGGCTCACCAATTGATTTTTTCATGGAGCAGTCAGATCTTTGGGGTCCGGTTCTGACCAATGTTTTTAACACAGTTGCAATTGTAGGCCCTCCGGACTCGTGGAAGAGGTCAATCATAATTCCAGTCTACAAGAAAGGAAACAAATCTGAGCCCAAAAATTGCAGGCCAATTTCTCTATTGGACAGCACTGCCAAGCTGATGGGTTGCGTCGTATAAAATAGGTTAGAAGAATGGGCCACTAACAATAATGTTTTGATCCCAGTGCAATACGGGTTCAAAAAGGGGAGCGGAACTCAGGATCAATGCCTCAATTTAAGCTTACTAGTAGCCAAATATACCCAAGTAAACCAGGGGAGGTTATACCTGGCATTTATGGATCTTTCAGCAGCATTCGACTTCGGCACCCACCACCATCTGTGGAGTCAGTGGCGTAACGAAAGTTTAAGGGGCCCCCCTGCAAAGTACAAGGAGGGGCCCCTGCTCCAGATTTTATCCTGAGCGCTCAGACCCGAGTACTGTGCTGATGGGGGCCCTTGCAGCTGGGGGCCCCCCGCACTGCGGAGGATGCCGGGCCTGTGTTACGCCCCTGTGTGGAGTATAATGGCAGAAATGGGCATCGAGGAGGCGATAATGAATTTCATCAGACAGCTTTACTCTTTGGCCTCGGCAAGTGTTCGTTATGAGAAACAGGGCGAGTGCTCTAGGTCATTCCTAATTAATAGGGGAGAGTGCCAGGGATGCGTTCTCGCCCCATTCCTTTTTTCAATCTACACAAATGGGGTGGAATCACCCCTGCTGAACTCCACACAGGATGTCCGATGATTAATAAAACTCGCACCCGAATCCTGCTTCATGCAGATGACGCAGTGTTAATTGCCCGCACTAGTCAAGCCTTGCAGCAGCTACTGGAAACCTATGTTAGATACATGAGTAGCTTAGATTTGACGATAAATGAGACAAAGACCTTTGTCCTAATATCCGGGAGTAACAAAAGAGGGCCCCAAACTTCCATATAGCGGGACGTACAATAGCACACACAGACACCTTTTCCTACCTCGGAATAAGCTTTGACAGACAATTAACCTGGTCTCACATGATCACCAACAGGGGTTTAGCGCTCAAGAAGAGTATTATTGCATTAAACTCTTTTATTAAAAAACTGGGCGCAAAGCCCCTCGACATGGTTAAAAAGGTTTACTCCGCCAAATCGAAATCAGTAGCAACCTATGGTGCTGGGATTTGGAGAACCGTTAACTCACATAACCTCCAGATCATCGAGGACTCTTTTTGGAAAAGACTTGTTGGCCTTCCACCCAGCTGTTCTAATTTCATTTGCCTTGTAGAAAAAGATATTCCTTATATCACTGATACAATTAGGTTGGCACCAACACTTTTATGGCATTCGATCTGGAGGAGAAAAACTGTGAATTTTACACAGAGGCTGATAGAAGACTGCCTCTCCCCTGACCATGTCCACAGGATCCCGTGGCTAACACACATTAAAATTAGCCTCTGCTCCCTTGGCTTAGGACATCTGTTTACATCTCCATAAAACTGTACCACTGTTTCAAAAAAGAAATTAAGACACTATATTCCAATAAAAGAGCAGCTGAGGGACTTAAGATGAACAGCACAAAAGTGTCTGTAACACTATACCTAGAAGGCCCAATAGACCAGGAAGGCGTAGCCCCTTACTTATCTTTTGTGACCAATCAACTCCATAGATTTATACTAGTTAGGTTCAGAGTCAATTTAATACACTGCATGTTCTCTTCTCCAGCTGGAATATATTCTATCCCTGACCTCCCCCCTTGTCTGTGCGATGGTATCTCTCCCCAATCAAATTTACATATTTTTTTTCTTTTGTAAATTTTACAAGGATCATTCTATTAACTTCTATTACAGCCCCAGCCGAGGCATTTTTGCTCTGTCCTCTGGGCAGTGTCACAAGGGTAGGGTGGCCTTTAGTGGTATGTAACCCTTGTTTACCCTGGTTACTGTTATTGTGTTCAGATACAAGCACTGGTACATTTAAGATGGGATTATGTAATGAATGCTTTAGTTTAGCATTAGCCTCTACATTTCTCAAGACAAGTGAGCCATTTTCCATTATCTCTTGAATCTTGGACTCAATAGAGTCTAGCCTTAGCCTTATGGTTTGCAAAATTAAAATCAATTTGGCCAGTAAAGTATCTAGATTTGTGGGTGGGTGTGCAGATTCCTGAGCTTCAATCTGCAGTTTTGGAGTGGTCTGATTAGGCGAGATCTTTCTTGGTCTCTTTCTTGAGTAGGGATTCTTTTGGAGGGCCTCTTTTCCTTTTACCAAGTGTATCTTGGCGTGAGGGGGTTAAGTCTCTACCTGTGGGGTCTAAGGGGGTAAGTGAGTCTCTATGAGATACACTAGGACCTTCCCCAGCTCTTTTTCTGCCTTGATTCCTTTGTGGGGTAGTATCAATAGAGAGAAGAACGCGTCACCTGTATAAGTAACGTCCCCCTGGGCACAAGCTAATGACCACAGTATGTGTGGATATAAAACAGCTGTCAGAAATATTGATAACGAACAATGGATGAATCCAAACTGTGAGAAATGAACTATAATCTTTTTAATATATTTGGGTCATTGATATTCCAAAAGTCATATCGGTCCCATCAATGAAAAATATACCATGAAGCTTCAAATAAACATTTCAAAATCCCGATGCATTTCGGGCTGTCAAAGCCCTTCATCAGGGGCAAATGATCTGAAATAAAATCAGCAAAGGATACAATGAAAACAAACAGTCCGTCCAGCCGAAATATACTATACATGCTACAAGAACAAATACCAAACATCAAAGTATGATACCAGTGTCGAGTGCTGTGATAATGAGTGATAAAGTTTTGCGTGACAAAATATTAAAAAAGTGAAGCGAAGTGAATCAATCCTAATCGAAAACTGAGCCAAGTCAAAAGAAATGTGAAGTGGCGACGCTCGCGTGCAATACTAAAAGTGAGAAGCAAACATATACCGAACAACGAGGATGCCAAAAGTGAAACAACAACGTGAAGACAAAGAACTTAAAAGAACGTCTCATGAGTTGAAAAACTTGTAAAGAGCCCAGTGCATAACAGTAGCAACCGTGTTGATGACACACAAACACCACGAGTGATCGAAAATAGGACTTTTCGTGTTATCTTTAACCCCCTGGTCTCTTTGGGATTAGAAATATCTTACCCTCTTTACATGTTACCTTATTTTGGTTTCTTTCACGGTATTTTTTTGTTTATGTTTTATACACATTTGGTTTTCTTAACATACTTCATGACTATCTTTTTTGTTTCCTTATTATTTTCGTTTGTTCGTGGTTATATGTCATTCTTATTGGTCGCATTACTTTCCATTCTGATCCTCGACTGTCACACTTCATCACTGCTTGTTGCTCGCACTCATTTTTTATTTTATTTTTTCACTGCACTTTTCATCTCAGACATATGATTTTATACGCAATCTTCCTTTTTCTATTTTTGTTCACTGCTTGAGTACGCCAACAATTCTCATAAGACTTGAGCACTTGTATTGTAGTATACGTCCTCTTGGACGTTACAAAATGGCCGCTATTTTTTCATTACACACCGGCTCGTTTGTGAGTCCTTTTTTATACACATTATATTCACGTTGCATGGTTGGTTTAACACTCTTGATCAACGCGCTCTCACGCGGCAGCTTCTAGGAGCACCGTTGTGTGTTCTTTTCGTTTTTATTTTGGGTTTCGCATGAGTACTTGCACTGTAATATACATCCTCTTGGATGTTTCAAGATGGCCGTCACACTTTCACTACACACTGGCTCATTTGTGAGTCCTTCTTCATATATATTTCATCCTCGTTGCATGGTCGTTTTTACACTTTTGATTAACGCGTTCTTACGCGGTAGCTTCATGGACCACCGGTGAGTGTTTTCTCTGTCCTATTCTTGGTCTGGGGTGAGCACCTTATCAGTCCTATTTTCGATCACTCGTGGTGTTTGTGTGTCATCAACACGGTTGCTACTGTTATGCACTGGGCTCTTTACAAGTTTTTCAACTCATGAGACGTTCTTTTAAGTTCTTTGTCTTCACGTTGTTGTTTCACTTTTGGCATCCTCGTTGTTCGGTATATGTTTGCTTCTCACTTTTTAGTATTGCACGCGAGCGTCGCCACTTCACATTTCTTTTGACTTGGCTCAGTTTTCGATTAGGATTGATTCACTTCGCTTCACTTTTTTAATATTTTGTCACGCAAAACTTTATCACTCATTATCACAGCACTCGACACTGGTATCATACTTTGATGTTTGGTATTTGTTCTTGTAGCATGTATAGTATATTTCGGCTGGACGGACTGTTTGTTTTCATTGTATCCTTTGCTGATTTTATTTCAGATCATTTGCCCCTGATGAAGGGCTTTGACAGCCCGAAATGCATCGGGATTTTGAAATGTTTATTTGAAGCTTCATGGTATATTTTTCATTGATGGGACCGATATGACTTTTGGAATATCAATGACCCAAATATATTAAAAAGATTATAGTTCATTTCTCACAGTTTGGATTCATCCATTGTTCGTTATCAATATTTCTGACAGCTGTTTTATATCCACACATACTGTGGTCATTAGCTTGTGCCCAGGGGGACGTTACTTATACAGGTGACGCGTTCTTCTCCTTGTCTTTACACCCCTTGACCAGAGGGTGATACCCCAGGAGCACGCTACAACTGTTGAAAAATACACCTTGGTGTGCGCAGTCCTACACCATTTGTAGTATCAATAGAGTCACTCAATATATTTGCACGGGACAAAGTTCCTCCACCACCAAGGGATAGCCTTCTTTCAGCCAATGCAATCTCTTTGCAGATGGCAGTACTAGCTTTAACCGAAAAAGAATCAAGTGTAGTCATAGTTACCCCTTCAGAGTCCGCCACGTTAGCCTTCTTTATTCCCATTCAGGAGCCTTTCCCACAACTAAAACGCCCTCAGAAATAAAACGTTAAAGGGGGGCCCAGCCCGGCCTCCTCCAGGCTCCGACGGGTGTGGACGGGCCTGCCCTTGGCCCGGGCTTCACCCGGGCACGGCCCAGGCGCGTCCCATGCCGCGGGGATGTGGTCATCAATTTCAGGGCCTCCTGGCGCGAAGCAGGTGTCACTAGGGACCGGGGAGTCTGGGAGCTGGAGTGTCCCCCTGGTTCGGTCCCAGTCTCACAAGGTGCAAGGGGCTGTCTGCCATGGATGCTGTGGGCTCTCACCACTGCGGGGACGCGGTATTAAATTTCAGCGCCTCCTGGCACGAAGCAGGCGTCACTAGGGACCGGGGAGTCTGGGAGCTGGAGTCCCCCCCTGGTCCGGTTCCAGTCTCATGAGGTGCAAGGGGCTGTCTGCCGTGGATGCTTTGGGCTCTCAACACCACGGAGATGCGGTATTCAATTTCAGCACCTCCTGGCACGAAGTTGGCGTCACTAGGGACCGGGGAGTCTGGGAGCTGGAGTCCTCCCCTGGACCGGTCCCAGTCTCACGAGGTGCAAGGGGCTGTCTGCCGTGAATACTGTGGGCTCTCAATGCCGCGGGGACGCGGTCTTCAATTTCAGCGCCTCCCGGCGCGAAGCAGGCATCACTAGAGACCGGGGAGTCTGGGAGCTGGAGTCCTCCCCTGGCCAGGTCCCGGTCTCACAAGGTGCAAGGGGCGTTCTCCGTGAATGCTGTTTGAGTCTTAAAATACTGATCTTGAAATATTCCCTTAAACAACTCAGATATATCACCTAAACATTGGGTATTTAGACAAAATATTGAGTTTGAAAGATCGAGCTGCAGAAATAACAGGAAAAAAACACTGTGATACAAAAATATTGTGATGCAGAAATATTGCTGTCAAGAATATCGATTTTTTGTTGTTAATAATGTTTTCAACATTATAGTTGTCAAAAACATGGTTCTTAATTATCTTTATGAATTTTAGTTTGTATACTAATTTTATGTATTATTATTGTTTGTATAATTGATAATAATATTTTTAAATATAGTTTCTAATTTTAAGTGATTATAATTTTTAATGTAATTGCTAATGGTAATTTATATTGTTGTAGCGGGTTGCTAGGTTTGAAGGGGTATAGGGTGGTAAGTTCATTAAGGATATTTAGTTAACAATGAATTTATTATTAATTATTTAGTTGATTAATAATTATGTAGATTGTGCAATAATTATATTTTGTTGTTATTTATAAGGTGCAGGTTGCTGGGTTTGTAGGTGTATAGAGTGGGAAGTAAATTAAGTAATAATTAATGATTAATTATTAATTTACTATAAAGTATATAATTGATAAGTAATGAAATAAATAGTGTAATAATTGTATTTTTTAAGTTATATATTAGGTGTGGGCTGCTGGGTTTGTAGGGGCATAGGCTGTGAAGTTATGAGAGTTATAATTGGAGAAGTGTGGCTCAATGGTTAGAGCGGCAGACCCTGATGCAGAGATCTGGCCCGGGACCAGGGTTCAATTCCCGCCTCGGCGGGTCTTGGGCTCAATTTCCTCGGACCTGATCATTCTTGCCTCGGTGCCTATTCTAATCATGGGTCCCACTCTGCAACTCTGGGCAATAGCTTGCTTAATCTCCACAACGGCCCCAACAGCGCTGGGATGCCTGGCTTCACCCTGGGGGTGCCCAGGAGTGGACATTTCACAGGGAAAAACCCAGGAAGGGTTCCACAGCGGTATGCGTACAGCGCCTGGACACCCCTTTGGGGGTATGGGTGCGCTTTACAAGTACAAATTTCATTTCATAATTAATAATTAACTAATAATGTATTAATACATATTTAATTGATTATTAATTATGTGTGTGGGGGCATATTGTGGGAAGGTAATTAAGTACCAAAGTTTTTAATGGTAATTATTTAATAAATTGTCTAATATTCATGTAAACTGTTTTTTTTTAATATATAAATTATTTTTGGGGGTAATTAATAATTTTCCTATTAAGAGTCTTCTATTTGTTGCCAATTAATAGGGTAATTTAGATATGTTTTGTGTTTAAAGTGAAGTACTTTCTCTAGTGGTGCATAAACAGGAGTGGGAATAGTAAATATAATCTCACCGAAGTCCAACACTTTCCCTACTGTTGCAAGACTGTAGTGGGAATAGTAAATTCAACCCCTCCAAAGTCCAACACTTTCCCTACCATTGTAGAGACTAGAATGGGAATAGTAAATATTATCCCTCCAAAATCCAATGCTTTCCCTAATGTTCCACAGGATGCAGTGGGAATAGTATATCTAATATTGTAAGACTTTTCCTAATAATGTTTTAATATATCTATAATTATTTGCTTACTCTTTACTTTAAAATTATTTGTATTTGTGTGTGTGAGTATGTATATATATATATATATTTATTTTTTTTACTGGAAAAAACACAGGTTTCAGGGACGTTATAGTTTGGCTGACATTTCACTCGTACAAAACCAGAGAAATTCAGCTGTTATAGTTAGTTAACTATAACTCGTGCCCCCGCAATGCACTGCTGATGACATCACATATTATATTACTCATGACATGGTCAGTGACAACACTGATGACATCAAAAGAGGCAAGAGAAGTGCATAAAGAAGCAACAGAGGTGCAGAAAGAGACAAGAGAACTACAGAAAGAGGCAAGAGAGGTGCAGAAAGAGGGAAGAGGGGTGCAGAAAGAGGTAAGAGGGGTGCAGAAAGAAGCAATAGAGATGCTGAAAGAAGCAAGAGAAGAGCAGAATAAGTAACAGAGGTACAGAAAGAGGCAAGAGAAGTGCAGAAAGAAGCAATAGAGGTGCAGAAAGAAGCAACAGAAATGCAGGAAGAGTCCAAGTTGATGATAATGAACCCTCATAAAGCTTTTAAACGAAATTGGTCCTAGATATTGTCCCATTAGAGAGGGTTAGTACCTTTGAGTATCTGGGCATAACATTGTCTGAAAGCATGACTTGGAATAACCATTTGAACAAGGCGTCCCTAAAATTCTCCCAGCTATCAGGGGCCTTGCGGCGCGAGATCAGTTTATCATATACTTAGCCGGTAGCCCCAGCCCTTAAACTTTATAGCTCAAAGGTTGTGAGTAGTGTGCTCTATGCAGCAGAATTGTGGGGTTTAGTGGATGCTAGGAAATTAACAATAGTGGAAAATAAGTTTCTTAGGAGTCTTGTATCCCTGCCTCAAAGTACACCCCTCCTTCCTTTGAAATTGGACCTGGGAGTTAGGTCATTACACGATCAAGCGAGTTTGCGCCCCTTGCTTTTTTGGTATAGGTTGATTACTACTCCCGACCTGGCCCCTTATGCTGCTGCTTTTAATGAAGTTTCTGCTCTAGACAAGAACAAAAAAATTGGGTGGATAAAATATGTTAACACCTCCCGGGCAGCAATTGGTCTCCCGAATGAGTCTGCTAGCTCCCCACCACTGTATTCAAAGGACCTATTAAAGCACCAATATTGGCTATGGGTAGAACAGACCACTTACTCGAGGATTCGCCATGGTAGTTTAACCGATGTTTTTTTAGATATAAAATCCACTTAACGCTTTGAGAAATTTTTTGCTATCATTAAAGTGCCTGGGGACAGGAAACTGTATACCCAGTTTAGGTACGGCTGTGTTTACCTATTAATGCTTTTACCAATCTTTGGTTAAACAAAAACAGCCAGCCTAAGGGATGCCCGTCTTGCTTAGACCCAAACGAAACTGTGGGTCACGTTTTCTTTGTATGCCCCGCATATGCTAGATCAAGAAGGAATTGGTTGGTTCCATTATGTAGACAGTTGGGGAGTCGTAGCCACCTCAAAGCCTTACGGATTCTAAGATCAGACACAAGACCATCTTTTGTATGCGCTGTTGCAAAATTTCTTGGCCAGTTTTGGGCCATCAGGCGAAGGCTACTGTTTACTCTACCTTGTGCTATGGTCTAGCTGCAGTAAAAATTCTATGGTTGAGGGCGCTTTTATTTTCAGGATCCTGTTTTTAAATTTTCCTCTTAAAAGTCTTTTTAACTAATTTTATCATTTTTATTCAAAATTTTAAAGGCAAAATGGTCTCTATGGACAGACTCAGAGTGTTTTGTGGAGATTGTTAGATACTAATACACTTGCACTTCACTCATGTCTTATCTATTACTACTTGGTTCTAATAGAGATAACATACTGTAAATAATGTTTTTCTTTTTGTGATTTTCTTTGTGCCTACAAATTCATTATGAGATATTTGATTTTTAGAACCTGGTGCATTAAATACTCTCATTTGTGATAAGCCGCAAGCAGACAACGCTGGGGGGACTTCAATCCCCATAACGCCTGGTTCCGCGCCCGGAGGCGCCGATGCTGCCTGTGCGCCCGGAGGTGCTTTAAATTTCATCGCGGCCCCCACTCCGCGGGAGCCGCAAGCAGACAACGCCGGGGGGACTTCAATCCCCATAACGCCTGGTTCCGCGCCCGGAGGCGCTGATGCTTCCTGTGTGCCCGCAGGCGCTTTAAATTTCATCGCGGCCCCCACTCCGTGGCAGCCGCAAGCAGACAACGCCGGGGGACTTCAATCCCCATAACGCCTGGTTCCGCGCCCGGAGGCGCTGATGCTGCCTGTGCGCCCGGAGGCGCTTTAAATTTCATCGCAAAAGAAACAATTGATGGACGGAATGTTGGACAATGCAAACATTCACCCCCAGTCACAAGGATCTGGGTTAAATCCATCATTCTTTTGCTCACCACACCACCCCAGTTTGGACCCAGCCATATGCAAATCAGTCTTGACCCTGTTCCTTGTGGGAACAGTCCAGTCCGAACTGCCAAGCCAGGTCCTCCTGGACCGGAAACAAGCATCCTAGGACCGGTTTCAGGGCATCACCCTTCTTCAGCCAGGCTAGCTTGAATCCAGTGGTGTAGTGAGCACGGGACCCACGTCTGGGCATACCCTTCCCACTTAGGGCAACAAATGCAAAAGAAACAATTGATGGACGGAATGTTGGACAATGCAAACATTCACCCCCAGTCACAAGGATCTGGGTTAAATCCATCATTCTTTTGCTCACCACACCACCCCAGTTTGGACCCAGCCATATGCAAATCAGTCTTGACCCTGTTCCTTGTGGGAACAGTCCAGTCCGAACTGCCAAGCCAGGTCCTCCCTGGACCGGAAACAAGCATCCTAGGACCGGTTTCAGGGCATCACCCTTCTTCAGCCAGGCTAGCTTGAATCCAGTGGTGTAGTGAGCACGGGACCCACGTCTGGGCATACCCTTCCCACTTAGGGCGACAAATGCAAAAGAAACAATTGATGGACGGAATGTTGGACAATGCAAACATTCACCCCCAGTCACAAGGATCTGGGTTAAATCCATCATTCTTTTGCTCACCACACCACCCCAGTTTGGACCCAGCCATATGCAAATCAGTCTTGACCCTGTTCCTTGTGGGAACAGTCCAGTCCGAACTGCCAAGCCAGGTCCTCCCTGGACCGGAAACAAGCATCCTAGGACCGGTTTCAGGGCATCACCCTTCTTCAGCCAGGCTAGCTTGAATCCAGTGGTGTAGTGAGCACGGGACCCACGTCTGGGCATACCCTTCCCACTTAGGGCGACAAATGCAAAAGAAACAATTGATGGACGGAATGTTGGACAATGCAAACATTCACCCCCAGTCACAAGGATCTGGGTTAAATCCATCATTCTTTTGCTCACCACACCACCCCAGTTTGGACCCAGCCATATGCAAATCAGTCTTGACCCTGTTCCTTGTGGGAACAGTCCAGTCCGAACTGCCAAGCCAGGTCCTCCCTGGACCGGAAACAAGCATCCTAGGACCGGTTTCAGGGCATCACCCTTCTTCAGCCAGGCTAGCTTGAATCCAGTGGTGTAGTGAGCACGGGACCCACGTCTGGGCATACCCTTCCCACTTAGGGCGACAAATGCAAAAGAAACAATTGATGGACGGAATGTTGGACAATGCAAACATTCACCCCCAGTCACAAGGATCTGGGTTAAATCCATCATTCTTTTGCTCACCACACCACCCCAGTTTGGACCCAGCCATATGCAAATCAGTCTTGACCCTGTTCCTTGTGGGAACAGTCCAGTCCGAATTGTTGTTTTTGCATTTGTCACCCCGAGTGGGACGGGTATGCTCAGACGTGAGTCCCGTGCTCTCCATGCCACTGGAATCAAGCTATCCTGGCTGATGAGGGCTGAAAGCCCGAAACCGGTCCTAGGATGCTTGTTTCCAGTCCAGGGAGGACCTGGCTTGGCAGTTCGGGCTGGACTGTTCCCATGGGGCACAGGGTCAAGACTGATTTGCATATGGCTGGGTTCAAACTGGAATGGCATGGTGAGCAAAAAAACGATGGATTTAGGCCCAGATCTCTGTACTGGGGTGAATGTATGACATTGTTCTGCATTCTGTCCATCAATTGTTGTTTTTGCATTTGTCACCCCGAGTGGGACGGGTATGCTCAGACGTGAGTCCCGTGCTCGCCATGCCACTGGAATCAAGCTATCCTGGCTGATGAGGCTGAAAGCCTGAAACCGGTCCTAGGATGCTTGTTTCCAGTCCAGGGAGGACCTGGCTTGGCAGTTCGGGCTGGACTGTTCCCATGGGGCACAGGGTCAAGACTGATTTGCATATGGCTGGGTTCAAACTGGAATGGCATGGTGAGCAAAAAACGATGGATTTAGGCCCAGATCTCTGTACTGGGGTGAATGTATGACATTGTTCTGCATTCTGTCCATCATTTGTTGTTTTTGCATTTGTCACCCCGAGTGGGACGGGTATGCTCAGACGTGAGTCCCGTGCTCTCCATGCCACTGGAATCAAGCTATCCTGGCTGATGAGGGCTGAAAGCCCGAAACCGGTCCTAGGATGCTTGTTTCCAGTCCAGGGAGGACCTGGCTTGGCAGTTCGGGCTGGACTGTTCCCATGGGGCACAGGGTCAAGACTGATTTGCATATGGCTGGGTTCAAACTGGAATGGCATGGTGAGCAAAAAAACGATGGATTTAGGCCCAGATCTCTGTACTGGGGTGAATGTATGACATTGTTCTGCATTCTGTCCATCAATTGTTGTTTTTGCATTAAATTTCATCGCGGCCCCCGCTCCGCAGGACGCGCGCGTGCTAAGCCCAGGCCAAGGGCAGGCCCGTCCTTGCCCGTCATCGCCCGTAGGAGGCTGGGCTGGGCCACCCCTCCAACTTTCGTAGTTTCTGCTCACAAACGTCTGTTTACAAGGTACTGTCTTGATCATTGAAATTTCTTTAACAGGACCACACACAAACATTTTTACTCTATTTATTAACACCTTTGGAATTAATTCCTTGTCTTATTGCCTTATTGTTAGTCCGTTGTGCGCTCCCAATTTTCTTTCTTGATTTTTCACACTCGCCTGCGAGCCGTTGTTTGGGGGTGTAAGTAAAATGAGCAAGCGTAAGGGAGTGGCGGGCACCCTGGATGCCTTTATTGTTAGGGCAGAATCAATGCTCTGCCACGAGATTGAACTGACAGAGAGGCGCCTATCGCTAGAACCTTTAGCTGTGTCGAGGCGCTATTCTCTAGGCACTATTGACGTGGGCACCTACCCTTTGAACTGCCCGCTTCCCCCCGTCAAAGGCCACCCTCAGCCTTCCCCTGAAATTGACACATCTATCACAATTATATCATCCGGGACGAACATAGCAACAAGGTCGCAGACCCTTACCTCTCCCATTGAGGACACTGAGGATCCTAAGGACAAGCTAAGAGAGCCTACAGGGAAGCGAAGGAGAGGCGCGGGCACCCAAAAATCAAAACAACAAAAACGGCCTCGCCAAAATGCCCACGAGGCGCTTCAAACTCAAACTCGTACTATCAGCACACAAACTGACATACAAACTACCGCTACCCCCTCTGTATGCAGTGTTCCAGGGCACTCTGCGGTGGACACTGTGGGGGGGGGTAACCCTGGACACTGTTTTCGCACATTTAAAAGATTTGTTTGATAACAGCCTTGCCTCACTTCGGGGTCGCCTGGATCATTTGGACTCTGCTTTTAGCAAAATGATTAGCCTACATGAGACAATACAGCCTGCTGCCGCCGCAGGGGAGAGTCTGGGTCCAGTAGCACCCTACACATCAGCCATAGCTCCACTTGAAAATGTGTTAGCCAGGATAACAGCAATTGAGGACATGTTACATAGTGGTCAAGGAGTATACGCTGGAAATGTGTTGCATAACCATTCAGCATCGGATGGTAGAATAATAGTTCCCCCTTGTAGGGCCACGTCCCCTCATGTTCTATATAACATACCCATAGAATCAAAGAGTACCTCTAGGCCAACATTAAACTCCGTCCCTGCCCATGTTAATCCCCCTGACACTGTCTTGCCACTTACCTCGTCCGCTGTTTCCATGCAGAAAGAGGAGGTGAGGTTGAGCCTGCCTCCCGAAGCCACCCCATTGACCATAATTCTAGCTAATGTACCGCCTCTCGCCCCGCAGGCAATCGAATCTTGGGAGGCGTTGAGAAACAAGGCACTCTGCTGGCTCGGGACCAAAACCGGGCTAACAGAGTCCTTGTTCTCTGAATTTAAAATGGCAAGAAGGGTAGGCTGGGTAGGAAGAAGGGGGAAAACACTCCCTGGGGACTGTGTTGTTCTTACTTTCAAATCAACATGCTTGGTACACGAGATCCTCTGTAGACTTGGTAGTGATCAGATAGCAACATCTGGAATAAATATCCTGCCCCTGGGGTATTTTTATCCCCCTAGGAATCAATCTTATCAGTCCTTACAGCGGAGACCCATAACCACTAATACCTATCAGCAGTTTAGCTTACCTGTTCATAACAGGTTCGATATCCTACCTTCTTTAGAAGATATAGATTGACTTATTTCCTTACCTAATCCGGTGGCACAAAGCAGGATCACAGAAAATATCCACCCCAGCTTAAATCCGGCACCTATGGATCAAATGAACCCTATTTCTAACATCAGATCCAGTATTGAAAACCTAGCTGAGTCCCCTCCCACTTATCAAAGTTTGGGTCCACCTGATAATGTCTTACCGACGGGCCTAGTGGCGGACGCTTATCTAGCTATTGATAATAACGAGCTGGGACTCCACACAATAGATGTAAACATTAGCCACCCATGCTCCATGAGTGACCCTGCTCATTATTCCAAAGTAGCCAGCGTGGATAGCGGTCTAACCAAGCGTGTAAGCAAGGGAGATCTCAGATCTGGTCTATTAAACGTGCTTTCATGGAACGTGGCAGGCCTAATTACCAAACTGTCTATTCCCGATTGGTTTAAGTTCATCTATGATTTTGATGTTTTATGCTTTCAGGAAACATGGGCAACTGAAATTATACAAAAGAATGGGTTTAAATCTTTCTTTACTTCGGCAGTGCCCTTCAGCCACGGGAGGAATAAGGGTGGATTAAGTATCTTCATATCCCACAGGCTGAATGCAAGTAGGATGTTCCTTGTTGCATCTAATATCTATTACCAGGTCTTAAAAGTACATATTGATAAACATCATAGTATTGTCCTTTTAAATTTTTATAATAATATCCCCGCTTCAGGTATGAGGGAAGTTATTAGGGAGGTACAGGTGGATCTGGACGTAAGCCTAGGGAACACATCCAAAGATCTTTGCATAATTTGGGGAGGGGATTTTAACGTGGGCCCCTGTAGTTATATGGAAGGAGGTCATTGTGGCTTGCTACCCGATGATGGTATAGATATTTCCCATTTTTCTCATTCTCCTGTTGGGGAAATGTTAAATTTGATGAAATATTCCATGGACCTAGGTTTTGTCAATGATCTGGGCTCACCGCCCATACCGTTTTGTAGCACTTTCAACGGTCGTGGGTTGTTATCTACCATTGACTTTTTTTTAATATCAAATAGATACGCTGACAGAATCTACAATTTTAACACCCATGATGTAGCTATTAGTGCTCATTTTCCAATTAGTTTTACTTTAGAATTGCCAGTTCGAGCACTATTTATAGGATCTCTGCCAATCGAGCCCTTAAAAGATATTGTTATTAACAGGCCCAATGGATATACTATCAAATGGGCTGGGCTAGACACTTTACAACTAACCAAGTCACTTCTGACTACTTGCAAAGCAGAATTTTCGAATTGTTTGGATGAGACGGCCACAGACATAATAATTTGTAACTCTTTTTGTAATATTTCAAAGGCCATTCAAAATACTCTGTTAACCAAACTTAAAAGCACAACCAACAGTAGGTCAGGTTGGTTTGATTCCCACTGCAGCAAGTCACACGCAGCTTTGAAATCTGCCTTGCATGAGTCGAGGAGAGATCGGGAAGCAGTAAAACGGGCTAGGGCGGCATATAACACATCTCTTAAAAAACGCAAAGAGGCCATCAGACTTGAATTATGGCAGGCACTTAAGCAGGCTTCTGCTTTAAAGGATATGAAAGGTTTCTGGAAGGCTGTAAATGCTCCGTTCCTGGCCGCCAAAAATTCACCAAGTTTCGTAAATACGATTGAGGAGGATAAATGGGTGTCCCACTTCTCTAGCCTCTACTGCAACAATGCCATCCCTGTTACCAACGAGGGCCCCAGTATGGGTTCCTGTAGTTACCTCCCTATCTGCCTCGACTTTGAGGTGGATGAAGTGATTTTGGCCATTAATGCTAGTGTAGGCGGTAAAGCCCCGGGCCCAGATAGTGTACCAGTGGACCTTTTTAAATCTTGTCCTCCACTTTTAAACAGGGTCTTGAGGGCTTGTTGTACTCAAGGCTTTACCTCGACCTGGACGGAATCTATCCTGGTTCCCATCTTTAAGAACGGTGACCGTAATGACCCGGCCTGTTTTAGACCTATTTCTCTTCTGGATTCCTTAGTGAAAGTGGCCGGGCGTGTGGTCCTAAACAGACTGCAGGTATGGGTTGAGGACTCTGGTATCATCTCAGAACTCCAGTATGGATTTCGTAAAGGCATAGGCACCGTGGAACAGGGCCTGAACCTGAGCCTTATAATGGGAAAATATACCCAGGCAAAAAGCGGGAGTCTTTTTATGTGCTTTGCCGACCTGAGCTCGGCGTTTGACTGCGTCAACCACCAGAAGCTTTGGTGTATCTTAGAGGACATGGGGGTGGAAACCCAAATAGTCAACTTCTTGAAACAGTCTTACTTAGAGGCCAGGGTTCGCTATGGCAGAAATGGTGAGCTTAGCCATAGCTTCCCTGTTAAAAAAAGGGGTGAGGCAGGGGTGTGTGCTAGCTCCACTCCTCTTCACCGTCTACATAAATAGCCTTGGTGATACTTTATTACAGGAATGTCACGACCTACCACGTGTCGGTAAAAAGACAGTTGGTGCATTGTTATATGCTGACGACGCAGTCTTGTTAACACGCACCCCGATTGCCCTACAAAAAATCGTGACAAGTTTTGCTTCCTACATGTCAAGCCTAGATCTTCATGTTAATATTTCCAAAACTTTTGTCATGAAATGTAGTAAGCCTAGTGTTAAGTGCCGAGAGATTTTTATAAGTAAAGGAAAACTCGAATTTGTTGATAATTTTTCATACCTGGGCGTTGTTTTTGATAAACGGGGCACGTGGGTGAAAGCCGTAAACTGTAGAAAACTACTTTTTGCAAAAGCTATAGGCGCCTTGATTAATTTCGCTAGGAGACTGGGTCAGCGTCCTATCAACGATCTATTGACAATTTACAAAGCCAAATGCATTTCTGTTGCTCTGTATGGAGCCGGCATTTGGGGATATGTAAACGTGGAGTCCCTTCAACGACTTGAGAACCAGTTTTTGAGGTACCTATTAGCTGTTCCTGATAGTACGGCTACGTATATTTGTCATTCTGAATTGGGATTGCTATACTTGTCCGATCTTATTAAAATACAGCCGATCTTGTTGTGGCATAAGGTCTGGACCGGCGTGACCACAGGTTTTAACCGGGATGTGATTTTAGATTGTCTGAACTTGCAACAAGTAAAAAGTATCCCTTGGCTCGCCTATATTAAAAACTTTATGTGCGACCTAGGCCATCCTGAGTTTTTCGCTAATCCCGATAGCCTGTCCCTTATTACGAGGAGGGAATTAAAATCAATTTGCATAAACCACTTGGAGATGATTAGGCTGTCTTCTAATATCATTAAACCTTCAGTGAGAGCCAACCAATTGCTCCTTATTCAGACTGGTATACAACCATATTTATTATGCACTTCTAGTAAATATGACATGTTTTTACTGACGCGCCTACGTTTAGGCAACTTTCACACCCTGGTTACTTTTCCCCAGATTAACGATTGGTCACGTTCTCTATGCCCTTGTC
Source organism: Calotriton arnoldi (assembly GCA_963921515.1). Taxonomy (NCBI): domain Eukaryota; kingdom Metazoa; phylum Chordata; class Amphibia; order Caudata; family Salamandridae; genus Calotriton; species Calotriton arnoldi. The sequence goes on along the minus strand of CAWUFW010000351.1, from coordinate 3,574,688 downwards.
CTTGAGACGATATTTCAACACAGACAACAATCTATATCATGTTCTTCTGCAAGTTTTATACTTTACTTAGGAAAAGATGGATTCTGTCTTTTCTGAAAACACAAGGCTTGAGATCTTGCCGACCCTCTTTTATCAAGCTGCAACTTTTGGAGAATGAAATTGTTAGTGACCATATTGCTAAGTTTCTGAAAGGGGTGGTCAGAACTAGAAAAATGATGCAAGGCCCGAACCTCGATTAAACGAGAATGGTTATCAATCATGTTTTGGCGGTGCACTGAACTGAGAATGTGGTTTTCTCTTTTTAATCGATCGATTTTATTTGTGTGTAAATTGTATTTGTTGCTAAATGTTTTAAGTTTTTATGATTTTATTTATATGCTTGTAAATATTCTGTTTGTATTAATTGACGTGTTGCGTGCTTTTATGATCTGATTTTTCAAATCGAATAAAGCGTATCTTGACTTGACTTGATAACTGTATCCTGGGCTCCACTGCCAAGGAAGAATTTGTGTGTATCTTTTATGGTTTTACAACTGAAATAAAGATTTTAAACAAAGCAACAGAAATGCAGGAAGAGTCAAGAAAGTGCAGAAAGAGGTAAGAGAAGTGCAGCAAGAGAGGTGCAGAAAGAGGGAAGAGGGTGCCGAAAGAGGCAAGAGAAGTACAGAAAGAAGCAACAGAGGTGCAGAAAGAGGCAAGGAAGGTGCAGAAGAAAGAAGCAAGAGAGGTGCAGAAAGAAGCAAGAGAAATGCAGAAAGAGGCAAGAGAGGTGCAGAAAGAAGCAAGAGTGGTTTGCGCACCATTAGTATCAATTTAACATGCACATTTAGCCATAAATAGCAGATGGCCATTCCAGCTTTGCAAAAGGCCTTCCACCACGCTGTAACACTTTTTGCTGCATTTTTGGCAACGTTTGAGCCATTTAAACTAGAAACAACGTTTTTTTTGGTCAGATCTGCAGATTATGCAGCAGATGATGGATTATGTGGCAAATGCGGAAAATATATAACTATGCGAAAATCAGTGCAGCCGAACAGTCGCATAATTCCAGGGCCCTGCTCATACCTCTGACTAGGTCCAAAAGTGCTCCTCAGTAGTTCCATCTTTTTTTGTCCCATTGAGTTTATAGTTTAGCTTCTATGGAAACGAGGAAGACTAAACCCAAGGTCACCACTCCACGACACAGACTACCATATCACATAATTACTCTCCATAACACATAATCCCACTCTACATAATTCCTATACACGAAATACAACTGCACAACATACCACATAATTCCACTACACACAACGTACATCCATTCCACTCCAAAAAATATTAGTAAAAACCTTTTACATTTACAACGTCAATAGCTCTAACTCTCGCAAATGCGAGACCTATTACATTGCAAATGCTTCTTTAACTAGTAGTCGTGTTTGCAGAGTGGTGGAGAAAGGGGGTGGGCCTCCGACCAGCGCTCAGGAATTCCGCTGCGTGGGTCTTACAGGAGGTACCAGGAGGGCTTCTTGGCCCCCAAAGTCCCTCAGGAATAAAGTGGACTTCATCCCCCAACCAGTAGTGTGCCAGGAGCCGCGTTGCAGAGTGGTGGAGAAAGGGGGCATGGCCTGCAAAGACCTCTTAGCAATCCCACTATGTGGGACATATTGGAGGGACCAGGAGGGGTAGTTGGCCCCCAAGGACATCCTTGGGGGCCAACTACCCCTCCTATTACCTCCAGTAAGTCCCACACAGCAGGATTGCTAAGTTTTCATAGCAGGCAACTCCCCCTTTGTCCACCACTCTGCAAACATGCTCCCTGGTGCGCTCGTGGATGGGTATTGAAGTGCCCTTCGCTGCTGGGGGTCCTTAGGGGCCAACTAGCCTACCTGTTGCCTCCAGTAAGCCCCACACAGTTGGATTGCTGAGAGGTGGAGACAGGCCACACCCCCTTTCTCCACCACTCTGCAAACGCACCTCCTGGCACGCTCTCGGTTGGGGGATGAAGTCCCCTTGCCTCCTTCGGGTTCTTGGGAGCCAACTAGCCCTCCTGTTACTTCTAGTAAGCCCCACACAGCTGGATTGCTGAGAGTGGTCAGAGGCCATGCCCCCTTTTTACACCACTCTGCAAACACGCCTCCTGGCACACTGCTGCTTGGGGGATGAGGTCCACTTTAGTCCTGAAGTCCTCCGGACACCAGGGGACCTCATTGCCCCACCAGCAGTGCATCAAGAGTTGTGTTTGCAGAGTGTTGTAAAAAGGGGCATGGCCTCGGACTACCTCTCAGCAATCCCACTGTGTGAAGCTTACTGGAGGTACCTGGTGGGCTATCTGGCCCCTAATGACCCTCACCAATGAAGGGGACTTCCTCCCCCAACCCAAAGCGTGCCAGGAGGAGCGTTTGCAGAGTGGTGCAGGGCGGGGGAGGGGCCTCCGGCAAGATGGCAGTTTCTTTTTTTATTTTAGGAGGGTGGCTGTGTGGCCCCCTTCCCTTGACCCTTTTGGGCCCTGTTTTTTTTAAATACAATAAAAACGGAGGGGGCATGTGGCCCTCCTCCTGAGGTGGATTACAGCCATGGGGACCCTATCCCCGGGGCTACAGGCCTTTCTTTAAAAAAAAATTTAGAGGGGAGGGGGTCCATATGGCCCCCCTCCCCAGGCTATTTTTGGCGCTGGGGACCCCAACCCCGTGGCTTGCCCATTTTTTGTAATTTATACTAAGGGAGGGGGGGTGCACGACCCCCCACCCGAGGCCGATTTTGACCCCGGGGACCCCATCCCCCGGGGTGTGCCTCGGCAGACGCGTTTCAGCTCCTTGCTTTCTTCAGTGCCGGTAAGTTTGCACAGTTGATCAGCTGGGGATCGTTGAAGGACTCCATATAACGCTCTCATTGGAGCAAGCATTCAACTTCCCCCGTAACTTAAAGGCACAGTGCCCCTGCAAAATGAAACCTCACCAGTGGCTACTGCCAACTTGTACATAGATCCCTGACAAGAAGAACAGTTAAGTAACTACTTTTCAGGCACATATTAATGCCCCAACACATGTCGACTTTCGGGCTGCCGTACCATAGCTGTAGCCAGTTCTGTACCAGTATGTGGAATCTTCACAGGATATGAATCCTTCCAGCATATCAATACTGCCTCCTCTCTCCCCAATGCTCGAATCACAAAATACCCAGCCGGGGGGGGCTACGCATTGTATTTGACATACACATCTACTTTCGACGGCCAGGTGCGTTGCTCCAGAACGAGAGGGCGTGTCGCTATGCCAGCGCCGACATGCTGGCTCAAACATAATGTCCAACTCCGACTTGTAATAAAACGGGCTCCGACACTGCACAGAAACAACCTGTGAATTTAATGACCACCAAAGATGTAAGTACCGTGGTGTCAAGTCGATATCAAAGTGCGCTTCGACAGACGCATTTCAGCTTCTTGCTTTCTTCAGTGCCGGTAAGTTTGCACAGTTGATCAGCTGGGGATCGTTGAATGACTCCATATAACGCTCTCATTGGAGCAAGCATTCAACTTCCCCCGTAACTTTAAGTCACAGTGCCCCTGCAAAATGACACCTCACCAATGGCTACTGGGAGCGTTATATGAAGTCATTCAATGATCCCCAGCTGATCAGGTTGCTTCTGAGCTGTGTCGGAGCCCGTTTTATTACAAGTGGGAGTTGGACATTATATATATATATATATATATATATATATATATATATATATATATATATATATATATATTTATATTTATATATCCACAAAAAGGTTGCCCTTGCTAGAAGACACCGCACACTGGAGAGTTGATCACTGTATTTATTGGCGACTGCAAAGTACTCGGCTCACAGGTTCAATCATATTTCAATGGCCAAACGCGTTCCGGACACCACTCTGTCCTTGTTCACTGGCTCCATGCAGAAAGACCTCAGCGATTATGGGGCACCAATTTAAAGTTTAAGCAAGTGGGCATGAGCCGCATTGCATCCTGGTACTTGCGGTCCCATAACGATACCTCCACAGTGGGTGTTGCAGTCTCTTTACCAATTTCAACGTCTCTTTACCCAAGTGGGTTGATTTAAAACTGGAAAACTTCGTGCACTGTCTTTATTCCGTCTTCCAATATTGTGCCCTCCGTTGTCAAAGCGTCCCGTTTTCGGGTCGCCGCAGATCCACTCAATAAGCCAAGGGGCATCTTCGCGGCCGGACTGCCTAAATATATCCAAAGACCTCGCCACTTTCAATCTCCTCCAAAGAGAATAACGAGTGCAGACCCAAATTCTGTGCAAATATTTATTGCTCACATAAATCCGTCTGCCGAGGCACACCTTGATATTGACTTGACACCGCTGTACTTACATCTTTGGTGGTCATTAAATTCACTGGTTGTTTCTGAGCTGTGTCGGAACCCGTTTTATTACAAATGGGAGTTGGACATTATATATATATATATATATATATATATATATATATATATATATATATATATATATATATATATATTGTGAAAACGAAGGAACCTCGATTCAAAAGGCACTCCAAATCAAGACTTCGTAAGGGTATGGCGGCTTCCCTTCACCTCGGATAAAATCAATTAAGCCTTAAGCGTTTCGGAGCAATGTGCTCCTTGCTCACAGGCATTTCATGGCAAAGCGCAAAGAAATAAAAAGAGCACGTCAGCCAGCATATAATTTATTGCGCCCTTCAATAGGCATCAGGTGAATTCCACAAGTGCGGCATGCTGGGGTTTGTAGTTTGTAATTGTTGCCTTAGTAGACTTTGCAGTGCCCTTTTCAAATTGTTCTCAAAAGTTGATACTGTGCTTTCCCATAAATTTCATTTATTGTTTAGCCCTCCAGTGGACCTCCAAGCTGAGAATTCTTCCGCAATCGTGCCATCTGATTCCCCACTATATATATGTATATATATATATATATATATCAGAAACTTCTCTGCTCTTTATTCCCAATCCCTCGGAATATCACGGGCACGGACCACAGCTTTGTGCAAAAATTGTATGATTTATTCAGAGCAATCTGCCATTACGCGTTTTGGCCTCGGAACAGCATTGATCACATTGATATATATATCCCATTAAAAGCGGTTCTCCTCCACGGACCACTCACACAGTGGCACAATGAATGTTCATCTGTGTGTGCTAAGGTACGGGGTCGGTACTAAGCCCTGAGATCTTTGCTGTATAATCAGTTTGCTTCTGTAGAAGGGGAGAGAAGTTCGGCTATTCTGTCTTATAATATGGCAGGGCTTTTCATAATATACGTTTTATTGACAAAGTTGATGGTATTTTTGCAAGGCAGTTGTTTTCTGATTGTGGCAAGTATACTGCATCCTAGAGGACGATAGTTTAAATAAACATTTCAAACTTCCTTTTTGTCTCTATCATGTCTTATTGTGGATGAGTACGAGTGTGTGAGCGAAAGGGGGTGTCCTGTTACTGCGATCCCTGAGAGGGTCAGGAGTGTTGTGTTCTAGGATGCCAATTCACTTGTCTCGCTGGATATAAATAGGAGGGCAAGTGAGACACTATAGCTAGTCGGACTCAGGCTCATGGTACTGAGGTGGTATGGTGACCCAGTCCCTATCTACTAATGTTCTATGGTCCCAAGCATAGTTATGTTCCTGAGCAGAATGCCTACAACATGGCGCCACCAACGTTTGGTGTGGTGCTTATTTGCGGGCACCCTGAGTAGAGCTTGTGCTTGTCCACAATACCCTTGCATCGTTCTGCGGAGATGTCTGTGGTGCTTGGGACTTATCCTCCACAGTGTTTAGGATACACCTACTTCTGTTGGTTTTTCAAGTTTGAAAGTTAAAAGGTTTATACTCTCTTTTGTGCTGCCTTTTTGAATCCTTTGCTTATTGATTATGGCTGTTGCAGTAGCAGTGAATTGCCGCCCAGCAGTTACTCAACACTTCACCATGGTGTCCCTAATTCACGGGCTCTGGTAGTTTTTGTGATTGAGGTGGAAGCAGTGTACCGCTTTGAAGTTCTGTATTCGTGGGTCACCTTTTTGGCTGTCAATGCTAATGATAATATGTTTCATACAACTGCACAAAATGACTATTGTCCTTATGCACTTTTTGAGATTCCTCTTACAGTTTGGGAACACCAGACTTGGTTTAACGGTGCCCTTCTCCATGTTCACTGCATTGTTTGTATGGATCCCTTAAGTATTGACGGGGCCACCTGTGCTACTCTTGCAGGGTTTACACCTTACCTGAATTTAACTGATCTACTTTTGGCGGCTATTTGTACGTTGTAAGAAGAGGTTGTTCTTTTATACAGACATTTGATATAATTTGTTTTCCATGCCTTTCTAGCGGGTCCAGCTAGGGCTGTTGCACCTGCTCAGGCACACCAAGCTCCAGGACTTGTTATTAGAACAATGATTGTGAATTCGGTTATGGGCAAATGCCCACCTAATCACGAGGACATTCCATTTTGCATTGCCTAGAAAATGGATCAACTCAATGCAGTGTTTCCCCCTTACAGGTCCACAGGAAAAATGTACCTAACGGTCTGGTTCTCCCTTTAGCCCACTGCAACACCTGGTGAACTGTGTCTGCCACAGTGTATACTCTCTGTTATGGCACTCACTCGATGGGCGTTATGCCGAACGTCCTCAAACAAATGCAGAGTGAGCATGGGGCAGGTCCTGAACCTCGATTTGTTGATGAAACTTGTTGGAAATTTTTTGGTTGCCTCTTAAATGATTCTTTCTAATTATAAAGGAGAAGCAGCTTCTTTGGCTATATGCCAGGGACTTGCTGCGGTGGCTATTGCAGACCGTGAGCGCGAGCAGCCTATTATCAATTCACAGGTGTAAACGTCCTTAGGACGTAATAGTTTGAGGGCCAGACCTTCTGTTTCCACCCTTGTTAAACCAGCTTCTGACTAAGAGGCTTACCCTGCACGTTATTTCCCAAAGAAAATATGGGCTAAATCAAAACTACAACAACAAATGGGTAGACCTCGTGGCGGTACGCCACCCCTGGAATATACTGAATGGCGTTATGATTTTCGTGGCCGCTCTAAAATTAAGACTTCTGATCGTTTTCAGGTTCCTGATCCCCGTTCTCCTCATTCCTTTCAGGACTCATCTGATCAGCAGTATGACAGAGGATGGCATTCTGATCGTAGACAAGGAGAGTACGTGCAAACTAAATGTGAGCAACAACACTTTTTTGACGTAAAAATCAAGAAGGAGGATCAACCACCTCCTTATAAGCCCCCTTTCCATAAAAATAAAGTTGCAGCCTTAACAGCTAAATTTGTCCCAGATGGTGAGAACCCTTCTCCTGGACAGGAGGTGGATGGTGACTCTCCTCGACAGCGTGGCATAAGTCACCATAGTGTGAAAGATACTCCACCAGCTTCTGGAGGTGAGCCCTGTGTATCACAGATTAATAATCTCCTTTTTCCGGTTTCCAAACCTGACTTGTCTTATCATATTGTATTGGATAATCGACATTTGAATAGTCATACTTGCACTTCACTGTCCAAAATACACATAGTACAGCACTAATTAACAATATTATTTGCGAGAAGTTTAAAACCACACTTGATATTTTCAATGGTTTTTTCAGACACAATTTGGCTCTAGTGAGCCGTGATTGGTCCGTGTTTACCACCCTTGGCTCCCAGAGGTGATACGCACGTTGACCTATGGGGTATAAAAAATAGCCCAGGTATTTTGCAGATCAAATTATATCGATTCTCAATGAGATTAACCCTGATGCCTTGTCCTATGTCGATGACATCTACTTAATGGATGATGAATTGAATCCATATTTAGTTAGAGTAAACCGCATAATTTTACGGTTTGCTGAACTTGCTTACAAGTTAAATGTTACAAGTAAAACTTTTCAAAATCACACATTGGGTTCCTCAGTGTCCTTTTACTCAGTAGCGGTCGGTGGTAGGAGTGCCGGCCGGGCGGTGAAGTGGGGCGGGGGAGGGGCAGGGTGAGGGGTAGTAAACCACGGATTACGGCCGAATACAGGTAAGTAAACATTTAAATAAATAAAACGAATTTCGTTGCGCGCTCTGCATTGCATTTGGCAATGCAGCGCTCACAACGAAATTCGTTTTATTTATTTAAATGTTTACTTACCTGTATTCGGCGTAATCCGTGGTTTACTACACCCCACCCTGCCCCTCCCCCGCCCCACGTCACCGCCCGGCCGGCACTCCTACCACTGACCGCTACTGCTTTTACTTGGTTATGAATTAACCAATGAGGGTATGAGCTTGGCCCTCAATTTTTAGAAAAATTTGCGCAGTTGCAAACCCCAAATATGCTCAAAAAGCTACAATCTTTGCTTGACTTTTTAAATTTCGGAAGAACTTACATTCCAGACTATGCTCAACGTATTCAATCACTCTATCCTTTGATATGTCTAGAATTTTATCCGTCCTCTTGGATGCCTGAACACACTGAAATTCTCATATCTTTACATTCGGATTTGCTTGAAACACATTTACATACACGTCTGAATACAGCAAATTTGGACATCCGGATTGTACTGGGTTCTATTGGTTTTACTTATGTCACATTTAATGAAGGCAATACTGTTCCCATTGCATATGTTACATTTATATTCTCTGGCAGAAATACGTATTGCATCCATTGCAAAAATACTAACAGCAGTTCAGATGGCCGTCCTCAAGGAACGGCCTTTGGCTCAAGGTAAACAAATTATTCTGGTTTCTCCTGTGCCCACCTTGGAGGCTGTCACAAAAGCTACTGTTCCTAATTCTAAAGCCCTACATACCTGATGGATTCAGTGTGCTACCCCTTTAACAGCCATTGATGTCGACTTTGTCTTTGACCCTTCTTTACAGACGCAGGAATTTTTACCATATGAGCATGTTTATCCTGTGCCTTCTTCAGTTCTTCGTCTTAAACAATACAGATGTATTATCTCCACCGATGGTTCGGCACAACCAGCTATAGGTTCTAAACAGCAATATTCTGCAGAATGCGCCATCATTTTGGGCACTATGTCAGATGGCATCTTTCGACGTACTACTACTCACACTTGGTCGCTAGGAGACTGCACTGCGCATTTGGCTGAACTAAAAGCTTTGCTTCCTGCACTTGAACATGTGAATCCTGAATTCCCCACACTTATTGTGTGTGATTCATTTTACTGTGTACAATCATTTAGTAATAATTTGAATTTTTGGAGACAAAATGACTATAGTGATTCCAAAGGGAGCATAATCAAGCATAAAATGCTTTGGGTTAAGGTGGCAGATTTTAAGGATAAATTGCCAAAAACACATGTAATGCATACATTAGGTCATCAATGTGTGGGAGCACACATAGTAGGGAATTCAATGGCATATGAGGCAGCCAAATCTGCAGTAGCCACATGTAAAATAGCAGCAGTAATGTGTTCTAAAATGCGTGTTGATAATGACATCTTGGCTGTCGTTCATCCTTCTCAGGCTGACACCGCTTTACATAATGGTTTTCCTTCTAAGTATTCATATTTTCTGAATGAGCAACAGGTTCCTTTTGTAACTATACCTGGGGTTGGTGATCGCATGATACGCAACCTTTACCGCAGACAATCTTTAATAGTTGCCGCTCATGAAGGTGTCACTTCCGCACATGCAGGAGTGGCTGCCACTATTTCCCTTTTACAACAACATTATTGGTGGAAATGTTTATACCTGCAAACCAAAAATATGTTTTATGTTGTAACATTTGTCAACAAATTAAAAGTTCTACTGTGTCTCATCCACCACAGACTCATTTATTAATTTCAAATCAGCCTTTTGGCTATATTTATCTCGATCATTACGGTCCTTTAATTTCAGATACTGCTTCCAAATTAATTTTGGTTGCAGTTGATTCTTGCTCTAGATTCCTCTGGGTTTGCTTGGCTGACACTCAAACTGTTATTAAAGATTTGCAAGTCTTTGTCAGGACTTCTGCCTGTTGCGCATTCCACTAGCACCAAGGTCAGGCTTTTGCCTCTAAGGCGTACCAAGAGTCGATGAAGTCCATAGGTGTTGAAGTGCATTTTTCTTCTTCGAATAGGCCTCAGGGCAATTCTGTTGTGGAGAGGATGAACCGTGACTTAAAGCAATCCATAATGGCTAGAGTATTAGGTGCAGGGCGTGGTTGGTTCTATCATCTCTATGGGGTTCAATGAGTATTAAATAATCTCCCTTAAAGATCTCTGGGTGGGTGTACCCCGTACGAAATGCTCTTTGGCATCAAGATGTATGTTCCAGGCCTTGATGGTCCAGACGTTGTGGCAGCAGCTGCATCCTTTGACATAGATAACCACTGTACTGTCTTACAGGATTTACAAAAGTGCTTTATGCCCTAGCTCACAAGCATTTGCAGGTACCTCCTTCTTCATGTCCAGATACTCAAATTCCTGTATCTGGTTGGCTTCCCAAAGTTGGAGACCTTGTTCGTGAAAAAGTGGCCCTCAAAAAAGAATTTGGCCCAACGTACTGTGCTCCTGTTCCAGTCCTTGGTATCCAGGGTACACGAACTGTGATTTTGCCACTGCTTCCACGTCATGAAGAAAATCGCCATGTTTCCATTGAACATGTCAAGCTACACCGTATGGCAAATTCTTCATAGTATGCCAAGGAGTGGTGCTTCACAAGACTTTCCTTTGCAGCCCATGAGCACCACTTTTGCTACTTCTCCGCGGCTGCTGGGGGGGGAGGTCGAAACTTCTGTTAATTTGGTACCTGCTTCTACTTCTCCATCTTATACAATGGATGTCGTTTATACTGATCTACTGTTGGATACTCTTTTTCAGTTGCATTTTTCAACTCCTGCTGCTAAATCGCAGACACCGCTTTTCCATTTGAGTTCCTCAGGGTACTATATGGATAAAGACCATTTCTGCTCTGACAGTTCTTCAGTGTCTTTGGTTCTGCATCCATCTCCAGTGCAGATTTGTGTTTTTATTTCTTGGTTTAAACGCACTTATCTAGTCCCTTCTTGGATATACATTTGGATCATCTTTTCTTTGGTTCTCTTATTCCTGTGGATTTGATTTGTGATTGTCTTTTTTCTTCTGATTAACGGCTATTACCTTCCAGAATGTTCAGCCACGGAACGGGTTGATGGGGTGCTGGCTCCACATTCCTCCTCACATAAAATGAAAAGAAACTTGTCCCTTTGTCAACATTTCAGCCATTCCAGTGACTGATGGAATTGTTTGGGATAAAGGTCCTTCCGATATATATGGGCCTACGGAGTCCCTGCAGATTCCATATGTGTTCAAAGTTTCTATGGGCGATGTATTTGTACTGTGGTTACAAACAGATGATTGGGATGTTGATACCTTGAAATCAATGCTTTCCAAATTACAATATTATACTGTGTTTGAATAGGAAGATGTATATCTTAATTCAACTAAACTCGCTGACATGTTCTGTTACCACCATCATGCTCATCACTTTCTGCATAGAGTGAGTGGACAACGGCCCCATTCTAATTATACACAGTGGGAACATTGTCCAATGCCACCACAAGGAATTTCAAAAACACAGACAGACAAGTATACATATTTTACAAGTTATGACATGTTATACCCAATGTCCTACTATTTTGAATTGGTTGCAATTCAAAAAAGTATATGCTTAGTCAGACAAGATGATATATGCGGCTCCATTTGTTGAACAACTGGCCCTTAAGGGTTATGATTATTGGAAAGACAACATTGATCTGAAATCAATTTGGGGTACAAAATCCTGGCAGGTCCAGGGCACAGAAACTCTATTTTAAGCCTGTCTGATTCCCATGCAAATTATTTTCCTAAATGAAACAGTCCAACAAACTACTTGTCTAGGATTGACTGAAATTAAAGAACTGAATGCCCGACAATTCCCACAATTGCCGCTTTGATAATTGGCAATCTTACACAAATTATACAGAAGCCCATTTAAATGATATGATACAAAATGGTACATTTAGCTCATCTTTTTCAAGTCTTGGTCGTGGTTATTGTGGCCAATAGACACAAATGGTTGCCATGCTCGTTTTCTTAATTCCACTTCTGGTTTCAAATCAAGTAAACTAGATCCATGGTACTCACAGTCAACCCATTCAAACACTATTACCACCTATTCAGTGGGTACACTAAGCCAGCAATGCTTAGAACATTCCACACTGTCTGAAGTGAAACAACATATTTCTCTTCTATCCAAGGACATCAATCTCTCTGATGTTTTGTTAGGGTCCAAGTCCCCTCATTCTAAAACATTCCAATATGCAGCTTACAATGAAATATGGAAATTATCACAAACTGAAGCTGCTATGAGCTTAAGACAAATTGTAATTTGGATAATGTAAATGCTGTAGTAGACAATAATATTAATATGTTATCATCTTGTATTTATAATGTGAACAGCATTGTGTCATCTGTTATTGATATTGTACAGAATGATATGTCAACATTGTATCATGCAAACACAAGGAGATGATGGACAGAGCGCTGAAATTTTCAGACACTCACCCCCAGTCACAGATCTGGGTTGAATCCATCATCGTTCTTGAGCTCACTTCGCCACCTCTGTGAATGCAAATCAGTCTTGACCCTGAGCGTCATGGGAACAGTCCAGCCCGAACTGCCAAGCCAGGTCTTCCCTGAACCGGAAACAAGCATCCTGGTATCGGTTTCGGGGTAACATCCCTCATCAGCCAGGCTAGTTTGAATCCAGTGGCAAAGTGAGCAAGGGACCCACACCTGGGCATACCCTGCCAACTTAGGGCGAACAAAGCAAACACAAGGAGATGAAGGACAGAGCGCTGAAACTTTTCAGACACTCACCCCCAGTCACAGATCTGGGTTGAATCCATCATTCGCCCTGAGTTGGCAGGGTATGCCCAGACTTGCTTACTTTGCCACTGGATTCAAACTAGCCTGGCTAATGAGGGGTGTTACCCCGAAACCGGTCCCAGGATGCTTGTTTCCGGTTCAGGGAAGACCTGGCTTGGCAGTTCGGGCTGGATCTTTCCCATGAGGCATAGGGTCAAGACTGATTTGCATATAGCTGGGTCTGAACTGAGGTGGCAAAGTGAGCTAAAGAATGATGATGGATTCAACCCAGATCTGTGACTGGGGGTGAGTGTCTGAAAAGTTTCAGTGCTCCGTCCATCATCTCCTTGTGTTAACATTGTATCATGGTCAGAGTCAGCGCAGATCCATTTTGAAGTTTAGTTGGACGATTCAAACACTCAAAAATGGACGAGTTCCTTGGCATTAACTGAACTGCACTGCTTTGTTTTTGCCTTTTAATTTAACGCACAAACAACAATTAATGGCTATGAAAGATGCAACTTACACCATGCTACATTTAGGTAAATTAGAAAAAATCCTATTCACTGTAGCTGAAATGCACTCAGCAATATGGTTAATACACAGAGTTATCTCCTTGCCCATATAAACATTTCAGTTTACACTGTGCATGAAACATTTTCCAATAGGTAGATAGGAAACCCTTGAGACAGCTACATTCATGAGTTATGGTCCCTGCCATTTACCCATCGCTGTAAACGTGCTGGTAGAAAAGTTTTTCTTATGGGAGAGGAGTGTGTTCCACTGCCGGTCATCTCTTGTTTGTCAACACGTTAAAATCCACAGCGCTTGTAATGTTTCGGTGCCTAATTTAGCTTGTTATTTAAAAGGAACTCCAGTACACGCACTTCTTCCCTTCATTACAGTACTTTCAAATGGAAGCTATCTCATGCTTAATAATCAAGACTGTTGCGGTATGTGGATAGGAGTCCCGTATATTGTTTCAGTTTCCCAGTTAGTCACTTGTTACAACAACGTTCTGTTTCCTCCTCTGCATAGGATAGTACATAGCTTGTTGTGGCCTTCCATTCCAACTTAGAAATCAGATTTTAATAAGCTAAGCAGACCCAATGCATTATTGTTCCAACAAGAAGTAGCTCTCACATCTGCCCGCAAGACCTTCGAATTGCAGGTGGCTAGAACTTCTGTTGAAATTCAGTCTTTATGAAATGCAAATCTTCCCCTGCAATTCTTTGAATTAATACATCAAATATTTAATGCTTCTGATACTGCGTGCGTAGCCCATTTTTTTAACTTGTAGGCTCTGGCCTCATCAATTCTTTTCAAACTATCTTTGGAGTAGTTCTGGCTTTTATTCGCTCTATTCTTTCCAGTGGGGTTCGGTGGGTTCCCAGTGCTGCTGTTCTGTTCCTCATTTGTGGCATTCTCATCCTATTCCTGCTGTCCGTAATGGATGTTCCTTCTGCGGCTGCCCCAGACCAGGCATCACTCCAGCACTACCGTGAGCACATGCTTCATCTCTTTGGTATGATTCTGTTGCAAACGTTGGATGTGGATTGGTGTTTAACATTCTGCCTTGCTTACTTCACCTGCGTGCAACTTTTATTTCACTGCATCTGGTGCCCCTTTCAATGTGCACTAGACATATGCCTGGCTCTACAGACACCCGCTGCTGTGAATCTCGAACTGCTGATGAGTCCCTTTGTGGCCCATATCAGGACTGTTCCTTGGGTTTGCGACTTCTACAAAATCAGAGTCTGGAGCAAATGGCCAATAGGAGTTCCTGTGCATTGGCACAGTGATTGCTAAATCAGAGTTTTGTTGAAGTCAATGCAGGTTGCCCAGTGACGGCATCTGCATGTGTTGGAGCTGGGTATCCTGTCTATCCTTTGGAACTTATGAACTGGGCCACAGACTTATCCATCTACATGGAGTCGGACCCCATCATGGAGTCCTTTGTTTCTACAATGGCTGCTTACATACTGGATTCCAAAATGCATTAATTGGGTATATTTTATTTTCAAATTGTCATTTGTTAACTCCTGAAAATGATTACATTTTTAGTGTTGGCTTTTAATTTGTTTAGCTTTGGATCTGCTACCACTTTACATGCTTCCTTCCTGGCCAAGGGGAGGGTGTCATGTGTTCTATACAGGGCCCAGTGTCGTTTTCCCTATAGTAGCCTAACTGCTCATGACACAGGCTGTATTAGATTTGCACACGTTACTATATAAACACGTTGCTTCTGTGCCACATTATATTTTCACACAGACCCTGCAGTTGTTTTCTCATTCTGTTCTTTTCTGGGATTTAGTCTGAGCAGGAGACAAGATCAAACAACAATGTACCTTGTTATTTTGTTCTGGTCAGGCACTCGCACCTAGACAAAACACAGAAATGCAGCTGTTGTTTATGAACATGTAAACCTTGTCATATAGGTATGCACAGCAATGTAATGCACAGAGAGAAAGACAGATATTTTCTGAGATGAGATCATGGCGGTATCTGAGATGTAGAACGCTCATCTGTATATGCTAAGGTACAGGGTCTGCTACTAAGCCCCAAGATCTTTGCTGTATAATCAGTTTGCTTCTGTAGAAGGGGAGGGAGATTAGGCTATTCCATCTTATAATATGACAGGGCTTTTCATAATATACGGTTTATTGGCAATGCTGATGGTATTTTTGCTACGCAGTTGTTTTTTGATTGTGGCACGTATACTGCATTCTAGAGCACAATAGTTTAAATAAACATTTCAAACTTCCTTCATGTCTCTGTCATATCTTATTGTGGTCAAGTACGAGTGTGTGAGCAAAAAGGGGTGTCCTGTTACCGCGATCCCTGAGAGGGTCAGGAGTGCTGTGCTCTGGGATGTCAATTCACTTGTCTCTCTGGATATGAGTAGGAGGGCAAGTGAGACACTAAAGCTTATCGGACTTGGGCTCACAGTACTGAGGTGGTATGGCGACTCAATCCCTATCTACTAATGTTCTATGGTCCCATGCATAGTTATGTTCCTGAGCAGAATGCCTACAACATGGCACCACCAACGTTTGGTCTGGTGCTTATTTGCGGGCACCCTGAGTAGAGCTTGTGCTTGTCCACAATACCC
Source organism: Calotriton arnoldi (assembly GCA_963921515.1). NCBI lineage: Eukaryota > Metazoa > Chordata > Amphibia > Caudata > Salamandridae > Calotriton > Calotriton arnoldi. Next base: position 3,558,775 of record CAWUFW010000351.1, on the reverse strand, counting down.
TCACATCGTTCTGCGGAGATATCTGTGGTGCTTGGGACTTATCCGCCACAGTGTTTAGGATACACCTAGTTCTGTTGGTTTTTCAAGTTTGAAAGTTAAAAGGTTTATACTCTCTTTTGTGCTGCCTTTTTGAATCCTTTGCTTATTTCTTATTGATTATGGCTGTTGCAATAGCAGTGAATTCTGTTGCTGAGCAAAATCCCTGCAACACCTTGTGGTGGACTGTTATTAGTGCCTTGTTGGGTATTAAGTACTGGTGCCAAGCACTGGAAACCACTGGTTCAAATTAAGCACTGACTATGTATACACAAAAGACTCTACATTTAAACCATTAAAGCAGTGGGATACCTTGACAGCCCAATCCACACAGGGCTCTCTTGTCTAGTGACACCAAAGAACACAAACAGGGGCTTACTTACAGGGAGGAGTTCCTTTAAAGGACGGTTTGCCTCACCCACAAATGGTGGCATGCTTCATCATTGGGAATGGTCCTCGCACCATGAAGCCTAGTTATGGTGCGGGCTACAACCCCCTCGCTGCGAGGTAGGAGCTCAGGGATGTTTTATATAGAGGGGTTATTACTAAAACCCAACGTGAGCTGACAGGGTGGCGTGAGGGGTGCAGTACAAGTGAGTGAGTGAATTAAAACTAACTACACGGTTCACCCTCTGACCTTTATTCTGGCTCCCTTGAGCTAGGACTAAAAACAAATAGGTACGGTTGAAACCATTACATTCAGTCGTACTAGATAGTCATCAACATGTTTCAGCCATTGACCTTGCCAGTGTCATGGCTTTCTTCAGGATCTCTAATTAGATGCTGCCGTGAAAAGTGTGGAAAAACAAGGAAAATAAATAATGCATTGGTTGTATTTTAGTTAGAATACAAAACCAGTGATCCTGGGAGATCAAGAAATCGGAATCACCGGTGTGGGGGCGACATAAATAACATATCAAACAATTAAATCAGCTTATAATTATGAAAAAAGCAGCCCATATTTGACATTTCAAAATTGCAAAAATTGTCAAAGCACAATTTGTTTCGACCAACCAACATCAACAGCCAAATAATCATCTACAGTATGTCTTCTGATGGGGGATGTCGTAGGCGTATTATTATCTAGTAGCACATTTTCTGCGAAAAGAGCCACTCACCTGCAGTAGTCAGGCAACGTGACCCATCTGTCCTTGGCAATTTGCCTAAGGTGCAAACGCAGCTCCAACCTGTTAGGTAAATGTTGTGGCGTTAATCACAGTTCTGAGATGTGATGATAGTGACAAACATGAAAAGGAGCAGAGACCAATTCAACTCAGTGTGAGATATAGGTTAAAAACAGTTATGAGTAGATCCCATATTCCCAGCTGACGGATCGTAAAGTTTTTATGATTCCGCCAGTATGTGGGGGGGGGGAGAAGAGGAGGGAAAGGGGTCACCTGGGTTTTAGCATAGGGGGACATGAATAGCCCATTGCATCGTCGTAGTCCAAAATTGGAGATACCTTTAGTAAACCTTAAAACACTGCACAGTAACCAACTATGCACTGTGATAGTGATGTTACATGCGCACAATGTTGCAAAATCGGTGGCCATGATTGCATAAAATTCCTCCCAAATCAAACATGCTTCTATTGCAATGCCAAGAAATTCTGTGAAATTTAGTGAAATTCTGGCAAACTCAGGGGGTAGCACTCAAGGTATTAACCGAGGCGATGTGTCAGAGGTATGCAATACAATTATAATCACCGTGTGGCACTGGGAAGCCTAAAGAAGCCAGAGGAGTTAAATGACTAATTATTGCTGACTGTCTAATCCAGGCAAGAAGTGCAAATGGAAAAACGGAAAATAACCAGGTGATGTTGACGTGGCATTCACCACAAAATATAGTGTGGCGTTTTGATGATCGGCCGTTGATCTAAAGCTTGCTGACAAGGTAATAAATGGCCTATAGATACTTGGCCGCCAAAGGATAGTAGGCTGCTTTACCGCTATGATGTGTGGAGCCTCTGTCGTGTAAGCCCTGGTTCATGAATGTCAGACCGGGGCGGCTAAGCTGGATAAAGTTATACAGGAAGGAATGACTCGCCTCATGACTACTTCCTGGGACATGTAATCTGAGGGAACAGCGAGCAGTGAGAAGTTTCTCGCTTTGTGTTTTCAGAGAATCGAAAAGGTTATAAATTGAAACCCATAAAACTAGTTTCTAAGTATGATAAAAACAAAGTGGGGACAGGTGTTAATTGCACTATGATTTATAAGGGTCAACGAAGAAAAAATATTAATAAGAGGAAGGCACACCATAATGATTGTTGTCTATATGAGACAATTGTACCTGCCAGAGCTGGTAAACGTATTCAATGTAGCGCCATGCATAAATCAAAAGCAGAGGCAAATCACAGTGTCAGGAGTATTGTGTGTGATATGCTTGTACTATAATGTGAGATAAATCATGTGTGCAGCTAAAGTAGGTCTACGTCTGCAAGTAGGTGCTTACTTGTTTTGCTTATTATAATAGCGAGACGCAGGGGCTGCTATGTAAGGGATAGCCATGGTATCTCATCATTCAGCCCACTTTCTGCTGTGCCCAGCCTAAACACCCATCTCTGTTCAATTCTCAATAGCCTCTTCGTCAAATTGGGTGTAGTGGGGGACACAATAGGTTTGTCCAAGACTGACCATCTCAGGGTATCTGCTTGGTGGTTCTTCTCCAGAAAGTGCTTAGTAAGTTTCATTGCCTGCTTCTCGCACCTAATAGTGCTTTTGTGTTCAGATATTCTAATTCTTACTTTGTCGGTGGTCATGCCAACATATTTAAGTCTGCATAGGCCAGTAATGAGGTATGTTACTCTCTCACTGTTACAATTAGTGTGTTGTCTTAGTATCCAGGGTTGACCAGTGCCTCTGTCAATAGTCTTCGTTGCAGAGCTCTGAGCACATACTCCCATGCACCACACGGATAATGTCCTTGTACTGGCGGGAGATCCCAGAGCGTTTTGCTTCGTTGGCTTCACTGGACAAGGTCTGGTGTGTATCAGTTTGTCTCTCAAATTGAGACTTCGTTTAAAAGCAAACATAGGTTTCTGTAAGGATTGTTTGCCTTTATTCAGGATGTGCCAATTCTTGTTAATCACTTTTTTCACCTGATTAGACAGGGTGCAGATGGTGTTCACACAGACAAGCCTTTCTTGGGACTCTCTATTAGATGTAATGTCTAACAAGGCGTCCCTATTATTATTCAGGGCTCGTTTGGCTGATTTCTTGACCAGGGTTGCAGGGTAATATCTGTCCAAGAGAGTCTCTCGTAGCTTAGTGTCATGTTCCCTTTATTTGTCTGTGCTAGAACAGTTTCGCCTCAATCAGTTTCAAAAGAACATTTCTTACAATGCATAAAACTTGATACATGCATTCAAGCATAACAGGGAATCTAAAAACTCCCCCATCTATGGATTTTTGTCTAGCTAGAGACAACTTTAATTGTCTCATATGAGCTTGCGATATTTATATTGAGAGAGGGACAAGTATCCAGTGAGTGATTGCTGTGCCATTCACATATTGCTAGACTCATTTCCCTTAGCTACCTGTTGGTTCTAACTGTCATTTATGACATTTGGAGTGTAGCCTTTGTACCAATCACTCGAATCTATCGGATGATATTGCCAAACGAGCTCCTGTAGCGCAATGCATGGACAGCGTAGCATCCATTTGTTGTAAAGGAATCACATTACAGTCCCTTGTGCCAAAGCACTTTTCCATCTTATATGAGTAGCCAAAGCACTAAGGTGGCATCAACCCATCCATAAAGAAGAAAGGCAGTGAGAGCCTCTGCCACTGTTGATTCACTGTAGCCAATGAACAGTTTATAAAGTGGCTTCAGAGATTGTCGCCCCTGTCCAGATTTGGGGTACCTATTCCTCCTGGATGCCATCAAGAAGTAGCGGGAGTGGTAGTACCAAAACATGGGATGCTATTAATCAAGGGCAACAGCAGTGCTATAGGCTCACCTGTCCATAGTGCTGTTGGCGGTTGCAGAGTGGGGGAACAGTGCATTCCATTGCCACTGCAATGCATGAGGACAGCCCTTCCATTTTTTGGGTCGTCTGCGTGAGCATTCTAGAGATACCTATCACCGGGGGATCAAAGCGATGCGGGGGTACACACAAAGCAATTTCAAGCAGATATCAATATATCAGGTCATTTACTGCCTTCGTTACGTTAACAGGCCATAACAAAATCTCCTGTTCGCACCATTTAAAATGCGTTAAAAAAAGTCTAAAATGCAAAAACTAGCATTGCTTTTTGCCAGTATGGTCTTGTTCCATAAATGTAGGCTCAGGTATACTCTAGAGAATTCTTCAGCATAGTGCATTATCTCAACTGTGTCAATGCACACCCATCACTCAGTAACCACATAAACCCACCAGCATACATGTATCCATCTACTCGCCAACAGTCATCTGTTCAACCATCTACGCACACTTACCTTACCTATCCTTCCATCCACAGGCATCAATTCATCAACAGCCAAACATCTACCAACTTGCTCCTATGCAATTATCAACCAAGCAGCCATCATCCACTCATACTAAAGCATTCATAAATCTCATTCACAAACACACGGATGCAATCATTTAACTACCGGCACCCAAACATTCGGCCATGCACCATCACCTATTCATTCTCCCATTAACCAACACACAAGCATTCACCCATCCACCCACAGCCACGTTAGCATCCATCCAACTATCCACTAACATCTTTCCATTTACGAGGTAGACATGGTTGCATACACACAGATACATCCAAACATATTCATCCATTTATATAACCACTCACACATTAATGCATGTATGCATTTGTAAAACATCCACGTTTACTACATAAACATGTTTGCCTATTATCTAGCTGCATGTGTGCATTTGTATTTGTTTGTGCATCCAAATATATCACAAAGCATTGTTCAGCCATCAAATAAATGTGCTCCTTAAGTGTGCCTTGCTTTCCCAAAGCTTATTACTTACCCCCAGATTTCATGCACAGGGTCACACAACCATATATTTAAATTGATGGCGAAAAAACCCCTTGGTGATCTTTTGAAGTATAAATTGTCCTGTAGAAAAACCCATGTGCTGCCTGTACAGTAATGGAAACCTGTACCAAGACACCGCAATTGAAAGAGCCACAATGCAAAGCACACTTCTGTTAGAGAGTTTACAAATTTGTATGCTGTGGCAGTTTTTATGGTCTGGCTTGACAGCACAGCTGTTGCCAGAGAATTATGTGAGCATCACTAGAGAGGGAGTTCAGCTCCGATCACATGTTGGGAGTCAGGAGTACATGTTTTGATTGGCAAAAGTTATGTGCTTCCACATAAAAGTGATTGCTCTCTTCACAGCTGGGATAATTTTGTATATTTATCCAGCTGCCTGAGATTGAACTTTCAGGGACATACACATTACATTGTAATGCTATTAAAGTTTCTTAGATAACATGATATTTTATGGTGTTTTTCTCTGGGAGCAGCACAGATGGGAGGAGGAGGGTCATTAACCTACAAGGATGTTTAGGGTTGGTTAGACAGTGCAACTGTAACCTGATCTTTAGTTTTAACCTACATTAATATTATTCTACATTTCTTTGCTTTCACACAAATACATATCCATTCCTATAACATTTACTTGTACTGCTTCACATTAACATACAACATTACTTTAAAGCCAGACCTAAGCATTGCCAATGCTTGTATCATATTGTGTTACATTCCCCTAGGGTGTCTGACTACATATTTGAAAGAGAAATGTCTCCTTGCATGAGAGAAGTTCAATCCAGTTAACGGTAGTGCACTATGTTTGACAAACTGGGTTGGGTTGCTTTTAATCATTTAGGGATCAGGATAATGTGACCCTAATCTTGCTTGTCCCCAAGCTCCATTTAAGAAGCCCGAATATTTTATGAAGGGGCAGACGTCCCTCCAGACACTGACAACAGTACAAGATGTCAGCTGGAGCAATGTAAATACATAGCTGTGTGAGTTAACAGACATTGCTATTCAGCAAGAATATTGAAGCTGCCTTTCATCCATAGCCCAAAGCCTTAAGTGGCAGAAGTGATTCTGCTGCAGAAGAAAATAAACACACTTGAAATTAACTACAGTAGTTCATACAGCAAACACAAACCCATTTGGAAATGTCACGGCCTATTGCAAACAGTGTTTAGGATGTGCCCGTGGGAATTCGAAGACCAGCGCTCTAGACTGAAACGATTCAAAGCCTAACCCACTGCTGTTTCATATACTACACATCATGACTGCCGACTTACCTGTCGTTTAAAACTAACATGGCCTCCGATAACGTCACCCGCGATGTATTTATTGTGTGCTGATACCAACGCATTTACATGCCAAGGATAGAAACATTTCAATGTCGGTGTGTTTTTCTCTTGTAAGAACTGAACGTGCAACTGTTGTGGTTGTATAATTTTGTTTTTAATTTCAATTATCTAAGGGTTGCACACAGTCGAAATAATGCCGTTTTGACATGGGCCTTGTCGAGGAGAAATGCTTTTTTATTTCTCTGACTTTGCGTGTGTGCAGAACATACATACAAAGTAAGGACAGTTTATATATTAGTCTAAGCATAGTAATTTGCACTGTTAAGAGTAACCGTCTAGTACAAACACCTATGCTAGACAAGACACAGACACTTTTGCTCTAACATTCCAAGGCGCGTGTGTGGCGCTGGCTGCATGATTGTGGGCCAGCTGTGGGGGTAGTGCAGCAGGATTGTGGGCCAGCTGTGGGGGGAGTGCAGCAGGATTGTGGGCCAGCTGTGGGGGGAGTGCAGCAGGATTGTGGGCCAGCTGTGGGGGGAGTGCAGCAGGATTGTGGGCCAGCTGTGGGGGGAGTGCAGCAGGATTGTGCTGTATCTCTGTAGATATGTTGCTCCCCTGCTCTCTCCCTGACAGCAGCGCAACGGACCAACTTTGTGACATTTTGTTTACAAGTGTGAGTTGGAGGTTATTTTTTTAATGAAAATACTGTCCACTGCAGAGCCTGTCTGCAGCCTTTGCATTAAAAATAGCAGTGACCTGCTGGGACCTGCCATCCCCTTAGAGCTTAGAAATAATGCAGAAATAGCACCCTGTATCGGTTACCCTCCACTGCAAGGAGATACAATTGAAATAATGGGGCACTGCACTGAGGTGGCTGCACTTCTCGGCCAGGTTAAAAAATGCTGCAGGCCTGCCATCCCTCACACCATCACACAATATAAACACAACTTCATGCACTGTTCTATGAGAGTTTGTCTCATCTGCATTGTTTTAAAACGCAGCACTGGCTTGTTGGGGATTTACCTCCAGTGAAAGGGCATGAAATGTTAAAAGGAATTTGCATTCTCTTCATGAATTAAGTTTATTTGACCCCAAAATCCCTCCAGAATATTAGTGGGGTGCCCCAAATTTCCAGTGGATACCCATGAATAGTTCTGCACACTTAGGAGAACCCTCGAGTCTGTTAGCAAACCTGGCATGTGGCAGGAGTTCCTGTCCATAAGATGTAAATAAATGGCACATGGCGGAATGAAAATCGTGGACATACTATTCAAATATGCACGAAAGGAATGGAGTAAACACCAATATAATGTGACTACTTTTGCAAATGGTGATATTTGCAAAAGTAGTCACATCAACGTAACCTTACAGCTAAAGAAATAGCCACTTATGCAGCCACAGGTATTAAAACCATATATTCAAAAAACTCATACACTCACTGACAAAAATGCACCCACCTATTCATTTAACCATCACAAATGCACATCGTCCAACAGATAGTCTTTAAAAAGACAGACATACAGGCTCAATGTTTTCTAATTTAGGACACGCTGGATCTTAGCAAACAAAAGTTTTCTCAGTATATAACATGCACGTGCGATCTTTTAGTGTAGGGCTTGCTGGTGTAGCGCACTGCAGTGGTGCGCTATATTGCTTTTAGTAGAGAAATGCAGGTTTTTCTTTGCTTTTACATTCATCTTTTAAAGGGGGTTCTACTACTCTGCCCATCAAAGTAAACTTGTTTTAAATCAGGTGGGGTGGAGGGATGATGAAACTTGGAGCCAGATTTACTAACACTTGACGCAACTACTGCACCATATCAACCCCAGGCACTGGAGCACTTTAGGGAGGCTTGCGTCATGCACCACCTGCCCTGAAGTGCAAGATACGTGTGTGATGCCTAGCATCATTTTGTGCTGGCAGGGTGCCCGTCTGGAAAAAATATACTATCCCTAAACATACTTTCAAACTTTTCCAAGTTTTTATGTGCGCTGTACGGTACAGCACACATGCAACGTTGGTGACATTTGGAGAAAAGAACCTTTTCTCTAACATTACACCTGCCTAGAGGAGGAGTACATTTTTGTCATTAAGCCCTATCTACCTTTTTTAGTAGATAGAGCTTTCCATCAAATGTAATTGGTGAGTGCATAGGATGCCTATGTACCTCCCATGGTATGTCCCATTGACATAAAGAAGCCAAAGGTAGTGCATAGTGTGACTTTGTGTTACTTTAGGGATACTTTCTGGCTAGAAATAAATCCCAACTCTATACCTGTGACAGCTTGCATCTCTATTTTGATGAAAACCAGTGAAAGTTGTCATGTAGTTGCATTGCACTTGCACCACACAACGGGGTGCATGTGTGACACCACTAGTAAATGTGATTTAGTAAGCCATGCAATGCCACCTTGTGTGGCCCTGAGTGACTTGATATATCCAGAGTAACGCAATGCAACACAGCACAAATTAGTGCATGGCATTACTCTGCCCCAGGGAGGCATTCCATGGGAGGTGCATGGATGTTCCGATGCAGCACTCATGAATTTTGATACATTTCCTAATTTACTATAACTGGAAGACCTGGAAATGCAACAAAACTGCTACACCTCCCCAGGTGAAGCATAAAGAGGAGAAATATGTTTATTTATCCTCATTTTCTCATCTTTCTATGTGTGCTGCATTTTGCAGAACACAAAGAAAGAGGAAAATGCCTGAGGGGATTGTTTTTGTGCAGGAAGGTGCCACTTCCTTCACAAAAACAATCCAGGCACCCGTGCACTATGGTGCAAATGATGCTCAGATGTGAATGTACCTTAAAAAATGAAAAGACAAGAGGTGTTTGGCAAAACAGGAACAAGTTGGTATAATTAAACACAGCAGCCGGGAGAGTATCGACAGAGTAGCGTCTGAAGAAAGTCTATCATTGTACAGAAGTTTTGGCCGACCATTTATACAGTTCGTGAGGTACAAAAAACCGATCTGCCATTCTTAGCCTTGTCATAAACAACAAGTACAACGATCTGACAAGGGAGACACAGTTGGCTCTCGACCTCGGGGAGAGCTAGTGTGAGCCAGTGTGTATCTGCCCAGATGTCTGGAGTGGGGAGCGAGTGATCACTACCTGTGGTGTGCATGCTGTATCCTGATTGGCTTAGCATTCCTGACTGTATGTGGCATCTATATTTGTGGAATTTTGGGAATGCGCGCCTTTGGCCAAATGTGTTTTAGTGGGACCAGTTTCCTTGGACCTGTTTGTGGTGCACGTTTGTCTTTAGTGTAACCCCACCTGTGACCTGTCAACCAGTAGGCTCAGGTTTGGGTTGCAGGGCTTCTCTGTGCTTTTATCTCTGACTCTGGGTTGATGGGGAGGTCACCTTGGGTGAATCTGACAGCAAGGATATGAGTTTACTACATTGTGTATTGTATTCGAGGAGGGAATCATACCTAGCTGGTAGCAATATTTAAACAGAGGGGCAAGGAATGTGGCCCAAAGCAGGGGCTCTTTCTTTATTAAAGACATGGGAATTTGGTCCAGGTCCATGCTCCTGAGAACCTCATTCTTTTAATGAGATCTTCAACCTCACACCTTGATGAAGCGAAGCTAGAGGCCAACAGAATTGATGGATTACTTGAAGGGGTAGGGCTTCCCATAGAGTTTGGGTTGGCTGAGTACAAATCTATAAGATACAGTTTCCAATCTTTCTCGCTTATCGGCATAGGGATTGATTTTGCCTTTGAGCCACAGCAATCAGATAATATTTCCTAATACTTTTTGGCATTGTTCTTTTGGGCCGCTTGGAGTCTTCCTTTTCTTACCTAAGAGAGTGTTTTTTCCTAAATCTTTTCCTCTTTAGTGAAAAGATTAGTTTGCAGCAATCAGGGGAGAAGTTCAGGAATTGGACCCTCACTAGACTATTTATTTCCATATTTAAATAAAGTACAGACATAGCCAGTGGCCTTCGCTGAGGAGGTTCAGATTTGACCTTACAGGTTGCAACCACAGTGGCCATTTTGCAACCAAAGGAGACCATCGGATCAAACTTAGAAAACTGTTGGTTTCCTTATTTTAAAAGTTGCTGGTCATCTATTAACATTATTAGAGTCTCTTTTAATTTAGATACTGCCTTAGTATTCCAGTAGATTCTGCCATTAATTCTTTAAAGCCTAAGAAATATCTTTGAAGTTCCAGGAGCTTACATCCATAAGAATCACCTGCTGACAAGAGGTCAGCAGATGGTTGCAAGAAAAGGAATTGTCTAGAAAGTCCATCTGAGACAGTCTATTAAATGTGTCTCAAGATACAATTAAATAGTCAATAATAGAACCCCCAACGGGCGATTTATAGGTGGCTTTTGTGGGGATATCATTCCCAAGTCTCCCATTAACAATTAGTAAATCTGGCTTTCTTAGACCTTCTAAAAGTATCACCCCTCTTTTATCTAACCGACTATTGTTAGAAAACATAGCAGTGGAATTTTTTAAAGCATCCTCTTTTTGGGTATTAGCAAACAACCTTATACCATGGCTTGAGACTTTAGCATAGGAGTCACCTACCAGAATTAGATGCAGACAATTTTCTCTTGCCATTGTGGAGGAGATGAAAACAAAAAGCTCTTCTAATAGAAAGGAATGAGAGGAACCGGGGGTAATATAAGCATTTACAATTAACAGGGGCATTTACTTTCGGATTTCTCCCTAAAAGCACATTTTAACCACCTGGATTAAATTCGAATTGTGACAAATATCTTTTTAGACCCTCTTAGTGTTGGTCCTGAGCAGAATGGCAATGCCTCCTTTAGCATGACCTCTATTCACCGGGAGCACGGGATGGCCTAACACAATATAATCCTCAGTAGACCAGATGTTTGTGGACTAGGATTCTTGTATACATTTATCAGCTTTTTGTATTTTTAAAAATTGTAATTTATTTTTAACAGTGAATAGGCCGGCCGTTTTCCAGGTGACCATTACTAGGAATCATTCCCATACCTTAGCCCACTCGAGCTGTTAGTATCAATGGCCTCAGCTATCCAGTTCAATTTTCTGTCTTCCTCAACTTTGGGCATTGTTTCATTAATCACTCTCTCAGAGAACAAAGAAACTCTCCTACCACTTTTCCCCGAAAGAAACCCACATTATTGTTTCTCTCTCCGGGTAAGGGGCAGCTACTGGGATAAGTTCGGAAGAACCTTTAAGCAGGCCATTAAAACATTTGGAATTATGCGTTACTTTCTTAGAAACACTCTCCTTCAATGGAGCAAAAACATCAATTCCACGACTTCACAGTTTGTCACTATTCATGAGTATAAGGTTAGAAATCACCTTAGAACAAAAGGTCACTCTTGCTCCCCCAGATTTATCATCATTTAGTATTTGGACCAGTACAACATCACTACTCTCCACAATTTGTAATTTGGGGATGTCTGAGAAACAACCTAAAAGGAAAGACCTATTCATAACTAGATTGTGATCAAAAATAAAAGAAAATTCAAGGGAGAGAGTCACTAACTTTGGACGGTTTCCCAGATTATCCCAGGGGGGTGAATTCCCAATTGGATTATAGATAGCATTTACCCCTATTGAGGAGGAAAATAGAGCAGCATTGGGATTAAGACTAACCCTGGGCGGTGAACTCCGCTCCGCTTGCAGAGTTTGCTTAGTATTCCGCATACCTCGTTACGTGGGGCTCGCTGAGTTCCAGAAAACTCGTTTTTTTCCTCGCTCGCGGTCGTCAATGTCAAGTTGGCAAGCGCGAGCCAGGAAAATCCACCTCCCGGCGAGATTTTTCCTCATTCGTGATCATCAATGTCAAGTTGCCGTGCGTGAGTGGGAAAAATAGACCTCCCGGTGAGATTTGTCAATGCTGGCAGTCGGATATCTCATTGCGAGTGGTCGTATATGCTTGCGTTGAGAAACCACCCGTTCGCATTGAGAAAGCTGTCGCTCAAGTAAAAAATCTACTCGAGTGGCAGAAAGGAAGCAGCGCCCGTTTGCATTGTGCATGGTGCCATTCGCGATCATTGCACCGTGCGGACAAACACCCGGCGCTAAAAATCACCGTGAACGGCATTTATCTAATGCACTCTGCCGCTTGTGGAGCTCCGCGTAGCGTGGCAGAGTTTTTTGCCCAGGCTTAGTTATGACTACATAAAGTCACGATTGGCGTGCTGGAAACTGGAGGATTGGGTACTTGTAATACTGAGGCAGAATCATGAAAATCCCTTGACACAGGTGAAGAGCTTCTTATGATGGCTTTAAGCTGACCTTCTTTTCTCTCGGATGACATCGAGGGAAGAGTCAGAGAGAAGTTTGGGTTGAAACGTCGTCTCTTTACTCTTTTTTTGGTTATTCTACATAGCTTTTTCCCCTTTACTACATTGTGTACAATTAACATGAAGGTCATTGATATAATTTTTACCAACATCCTCAGTATTGTGTGTACAGTTGACATGCATACATCGATATTATTTTTACTGATATAACATTGTCATGCGTGCATAGATTATGGCATGCATTGACATTGTTTCTAGTGGTATCGACATTGTTATGCATGTATAGATTATGGCATACATTGACAATTTTTCTACTGGTATCATCATTGTTATGTGAACACATTTTACGATGTGCATCAACACTGTATTCATTGGTATTGCAGTGGTCACAATATTTAACACAAGGGTGCCTGCGTTGGCGCTAGGCATCACACTGTGCACCAGTGCTGGAAATGGACAGGAATGTGCAGTGTAATTTTTCAGGTGGTCTTGCTGCGCAGTGAGACTTTTTGATAAATAGGCCTCTATCTGTGGACAAAGTCCCTAGTCTGCCTCTGCATTGGAAGACATCTTTCCAAAAGAGGCATCAAAATCTAGACGGAAACGGTTCTATTCCTATTGGTCATATGCTCACATGAAGAGGGCAGAAAAAAAAACAGGAATAGACAGACCAGAGTGTATTGAAAAACATAATTTACTCTGTAAAATACATTTTCACATTACATGACAACAAAGAGAAGAACAAGGCACTACAGGAAATGAAAGAAATAGTGTTGGCATGGTACAACTCTGTACTAACAAAAATTTGCGCCCAGCTGATTATGAAGTTTACCCAATTAAAGTATTGTTATATATCACTCAAAAAATGAAATGGAGTAAAAAGGGAATTTTGACCCCAGACTACTCATGTGAAATGTACGGCCGAATTAAGCCTGAAAAGTCAATAAAGAACAGCTTATGGGGATGGCAGTCACTGGTCTCGCACTGTGAGTGCAGCACAGTGGATGAAAGCTAAATCGGAACACCTGCATTTCTTTTGTAAAGCTCATGACTTAGTCTAAATTGCAAGCGATTTGCTTAAAAAGCTTTTTTGTTCTTTCCTGTGTCATTTTGGAATGCTTCACAGACTTTAGGAATAGATGAAAATGTACTAACAGCAGCAAGTCGGAAACTTTTTTTCCCCAAATATCCGTGGTCTTAGATGCAGAACAACAAGTACTATTCTTGACAAGAAATCATAACAGTACACAATCTCTTAATGATGTGATGTTCGTTAAACTTGGACTCTTGGACTTACATGAATATATGATTAAGTATATCTAATGACTCTAAGACTCACTGAAATATATAATTGTTTACAAGATGTATTAAACCATGCATCAAGTTCAATGAAATACACTTCCACTATGACCCATTCCTAAAAGCTTCCAAATGCTTCCTATTAGTAACTCAGAGTACTGAGTTGAATGTCACAGCCAACTCATCCCCCATTTTCGTAAAGAGAAGATAACATGCGGGTTGAGTTGATGGATGCTTTTAACAGTGTTTGATCTAAGATTTGAAGGGATTCTCTGCTACCTTGCTATAAGCATATAACATTTCAAAGGGCATTCTTCTTTAAAATGAAGGATGAGCAATCATAATGGAATAATGTGCAAATATCCGATGTCCACGCATTTATCTTAACATATTTGTAGACGTACACTACCACTAAAGACAGTAACATGATTGCTGGTTTAACATTGGGAAAAGTAACACAATGGGAATGTGAGCCTGTTTTGTAGTACCTGATGGCAGTGTTGTATTACCGAAGTGGCCGCAGATGCTTGTGCAACACTTGTATAATACAGATAGTGTGGGTGCTCTCAAGAGGGTGTTCCTTCATTTGCATGAGGGCATGGCCCATGCAAAGGAGGCAAACACTTTGCCTCTGTGCCTGTATCATATTATGAAAGTGGACACAAAGACATAAAGGGCATCAGGAGCTGCAATGAGAGATGCCTGAGGGGGAACCAACCATACATCCAATGCAGGCAGTTGCAGTCACCCACTGCACCAGCCTGCAGAGGGATCTCTGGGCCCTCGTTTGAAGTGCTGTTGTGTGCCTCCTACATAGTGAAAGGCAGCTTCTTTAAGCAGTCTTTCTGTCTTTCACTAATGCACTGCCTCCAGAAAGGCTGAGGTTTGCGGCGGCCCTTGGGACAGTGCATTGATTGTAAGAGGGCACACGGTTCCTTTTTGCACCTGGTACAGGTTCAGAGTGATGCAAACAGAGAACATTTACCTGTTTAATAGTACTGGTCCTGGTCTGCTCCCTTGAGCATGGAGAGAGCGAGGTTTGTGCCATTGAATCATGCACAAGGAGGGGACCAGCCATAGCAGGTGCAGATGCTAAGTTGTGCATGGGAATACTCTTTTGAAAGAAGTCAGACTTTTAGTCACAGGAAATGTAATTAATAAATGAGTTGCCCTACTCTGTAATGGAAGATCTCATAGGAGTTTACAGAGGTCATACCCAGAAATTATCTGCTTCCTGGTAACTCCATGCTGCTGCTAGGCAATACAAATTTGGCAATAGTTCCTTATGTGCCAACACCACTAACACCAAATGTAAGAAATTGGGTTGATGATTGACTGGGGTGGGAACCCTGGTCAAGCAGCGAACACAATTCTTGTCAGAGTTAGGCAAATGCCAACGCTAAATTAAGCTGTGCTCAACCTTCTGATAGCTTGGCACAGAGCAGTCAGGCTTAACTGAGAGGCAATGTAAAGTATTTGTGCAAACAGTAATAAAGTGAAAAACACCACACAAAAATGACCCCACTGGAGATATGCAATCTTAAAGATTTTAGTAAAAATGTTGTCAAAAAGCACAAAGCGCCAACTGTGGATATCTGGTTGCGTCAGACCAGGATAAAGTCAGAAGTTCAGGCCTAAGGCTAAGGAGCGGGGGCCGGCCAAGGTGACTAATTCAAGCCAGTTGAATAGAGTACCTTAAATCCTGGTTTGCGGAGCATTGTGAGGGTCAGGATGGAAGATGCGTCCTCAGCCAGAGCCATCCATTGGTCCAAGATGCGGCGAGACTGCCAAGAGAGGGCCTGCAACATTGTCAAGGATCCCATTGACAGAGCTTGTGGTGCGAAGTCTGGCGTCAGGGATGTGGTTTGCAGTCAGGGCAATGCATCGGTTCCGAGGAGTTGCAAGACTGCCATGCGGAGTCCAACGTCGACATCGAGGGTATTGTCGATGAGGGATGCAAGGGCCTGTGCCGAGGATGTGTCATGCTGCGGCAGTCCAGATAGGCTGAAATGCAAATCGGGCCTTAGCAACAGCAGTGGCGATGCATAGGTTCTGCTCGGGTTTGAGCTGCTCAGCAAAGAAGCTGCATTGATTCCACTGGATTCACAGAGGCTGGTAGAGCATCTTAAGCACACTTCTAAGGGTCCACCACTGGGGTGGCACCACTTGGCAGGGTAGAATCACAGATGGCAGAGTTCATGTGCAGGTGAACGGTTGTTGGAAGCCTTTTCTGTCTATGAGGCTTTAGATCAAGAGGCCAGCCAACTAGCCCTTGGAAGCACTCTGGGTTCAAGAGATGCAGATCCAGTCCTTCTTAACCAAGCATCAGGCAGCAGGTAAACACACCAGGGAAAAAGTTCTTCAGAGCAGCAGTTCATCAGAGCAGCAGTTCAGCAGAGTGGCAGGCCTTTCAGCAACTCAGCAGTCCTTCCTCCTGGCAGAGTATCCAGAAGTGTACTGAAGAGTTGGTGTCTGAGGTCCAGGGTTTATACCCAGTAGTGTCTTTGAAGTGGAGAGATGCGTCTAGAGGTGCCCTGCCTTTCCATCCCTGGCTCCAAACTAACTACAGTAGGTATGCAGCTCTTTGTGTGGAGGAAGGACAAAGCCTTTTCAAGTGTAAGTGGGGCTGGGCCCAGCTCCTTATTCCCATCCTGCCAGTGAAGGTCCATCCAGTCACACCTAAGCTCCCCATTCTGTGCGATTGTCTAGGAGAAATACACAAAGCTTAACTGTTAACTACACCCAGTCATGTGACCTAGAGACAGGCTGCAGGGACCAAACGGCTAAGGCAAGAAAATGTAAACTTTCTAAAAGTGGAGTTTTTAAAATTGGAATTTAAAATCTGACTTCACTATAAGTTTGGATTTTTCCTTACAATTCCAGAGACGCCAAACATGAACCTGTCACCCTTCCCCATCTGGAAATTACACTTATAAAATTTAATAAGTTAACTGCAATCTTATTCTAAGGGAGAGGTAAGCCTTGCCATAGTGAAAAACGAATTTAAGAGTTTTGCACTACCAGGACATGTAAAACTTAAAAGTATATGTCCCAGACTTTAAATATATTGACCCTGCCCTCTGGACTGTCCAGGGCATACCCTAGTGGTGACTTATAGGAACTACAAAGGAAGGTGGGGGCCTGGCAAAGGGTTTATTTTCTGCTGCCGTCCCACTAGTAGCATTTAATTTACAGGCCCTGGGCACAGGTAGTACCACTTTACTAGGGATTTAAATTAAATATGATGTTAGAAATGAGGGTCTCTAGTTGGCAAGGGCTTGCACCTTTGTCCAAGTAGGGACCCTTCTTCCTAGTCAGGATAAGGGAGTTACACTCCTAAAATAACCCCTGCTCACCCCCTTGGTAGCTTGGCACGAGCAGTCAGGCTTATCTTAGAGGCAGTGTGTAAAGCATTTGCACATAACCAACAGTAATACAGTGTAAGCACTACAAACGGACACCACACCAGTTTAGAAAAATATCCAATATTTGTATACACTTAAAACAAGACCAATACGATAAAAATCCACAGTACCATACTTCAAAAATCTTCAGTTATCACAGTGTCCTTAAAAACAGTTCCTTGATGTCGATAGCTCCGTCCGGGGCTATCACGGCGTAGTGAACCAACAAATCCAAACAGTTCTGGCTGACCGCGACGTCGCGGGTCAGCTACCGTGTCGGGAAGACCCGCAAACAGTACCTTTCAGAAATGCAGGGCGTCGATGACCTTGCGGTGAGCTTCCAAAAACACGGCGTCCGCAGGCGTCGGTTCTGGAGGTCGGTGCAGGCGTCGTCGGGGCCCTCGAAGTCACTCGCGTTGCAGATCGATCTCCTCTCTGTTGAAGTCAGGAGCGCTGGCGTCGGCAGGCGTCGGGTGCTGCGGTGTGAAGTGCAGCGGTGCGGCGTGCGGTGCCCTCAGGTCGCGGTGCGAGCAGCGGCTCGGTGGCGGCGTCAGATGGCGTCATCGGTGAGACCAGGGTCGCGGTTTCAGATGAAGGCGGTGCTCGTCACGGTGCTGGCAGGTCACGGTGCAGCAGCGGCGTCGTCGTTGCTGAAGCGCTGTCGTCGGCTGACGAACTGGAGTCGATGGCACCAGCGTCGGTAGGCCAAGGCTGCGGTGCGGGATGAGGGCGGTGCGTCATGTAACTTTACGAGGGGTGCCCTCGAACCACGGTGCAAGCAGTGGCGTGGAGTCCGGCATGGAGCGGCGTCGTCGGGATACCAAGGCGTCGTCGTGAAGCAAGGCGGTTCAGAGTGCGGTGCCCACAGGTCGCGGTGCGAGCAGCGGCTCGGTGGCGGCGTCAGCATGCATCGTCGGTGAGACCAGGGTCGCGGTGCGGCATTGCGGCTGTGCTCTCTGCGGTGCCAAAGCTTCGGCGTGAAGCGAGGCGGTGCGGAGTGTGGTGCCCACAGGTCGCGGTGCAAGCAGCGGCTCGGTGGCGGCGTCGACAGGCGTCGTCGGTGAGACCAAGGTTGCAGTGCGACGTTGCGGCGGTGCCCTCTGCGATGCCTTTGGGACACGGAGTTGGCAGCGGCGTCGTAGACGGCGTCAGATTTGAAGGCTTTGCTGTTCCTGAGACTTCTTGAACAGGGGGCAAGCTCTACCTCAAGCTCTTAGAGACACTCACAAAGTAGATTGCAGAAAGTTCAGTCCAGTCCTTTCACTGCCCAAGACAGAAGCAGCCACTGCAGGCCAACACAGCAAAGCACACAGCAAAGTGGCAGTTCCTCCTCACAGCTTCTCCAGCTCTTCTTCTTGGCAGTCTTCTTGATCCAAAAGAGTTCTAAAGTTCTGGGGTTTGGGTCCCCCTTTTTATCCTCAATTTCTCTTTGTTCTCTGAAGGCAGAGAGGCCTTTGCCTAGTTCAAACCAGTTGTAGTCAGTCCTGGAGCACTTTGTTGACAAGACTCCTTCTTTCCTTTTGCAGTGTAGGCCAGGGACATCAGACACACCACAGGAGGTGGAGCCAGCATTGTGGAGGGAAGGCCCAGCCCTATTCAGGTCCCCAGTGCATCTCCTCCCACCCATCTACATGTAGATCTTGCTATTCAGACCTGTGCTGACTCACCCTGTCTCCTGGAATCCCCCAGCCCCTGTCACTCACACTCCAGACAAGGAATACACAACCTAGCAGAGGCAGGCTTGGATGGTTAGACAAGAAAATACCTACTTTCTAAAAGTGGTATTTTCAAACACAGAATGTTAAAACCAACTTCACTAAAAGATGCATTTTATCATTCTGAGTTCAGGCATACTAAACTCGAATTTCTACCATGTTCCCTGGGTCAGTTAGGATTATAGGATATAATAATCAAAACGGCCCATTCTGGCCTATGGGGAACAGGTAGCCTTGCAATAGTGAAAAACTAAGTAGGCTGTATTTCACTATCAGGACATGCCAAACACACCAGGGCATGTCCTACCTTTCACATACAATGCACCCTGCCCACAGGGGTACCTTGGGCCTACCTTAGGGGTGACTAACATGTAGAAAAGGGAAGGTTTAGGGACTGGCAAGTGTGTGCACTTGCCAAGTCGACATGGCAGTCCCAGGCTGCGCACAGGCTCTGCAATGGCAGGCCAGATTTACACTTTACGGGCTGTTTGCGTGGGTGGCACAATCCAGTGCTGCAGCCCACCAACAGCATTTGATTTATAGGCCCTGGCACTCGCAGTGCACTTTACTAGGGACTGACACATAAATCAAATAGGTCAATCATGGAAACACCAATCCATAACACATTTTCTACAGGAGCACTTGCACTTTCCCACTGGACAGCAGTGAGGAAAGTGCGCAGAATCATTACACCAGCAAAAACAGAGTCAAAAACAGGAGGTCAGAAAGCAGAAAGTCAGGGGGAAACACGCCAAAAGATGCCAAGTCTAACACATGTCCCCTCCAGCTGAAAGTAGGGAGAACTACCCAACCTCCCGGGAGTTCTCTTCACTAAGGCGGAAGAACCTGGACAGACCATCTGCGTTGGCGTGTTCTGTGCCAGGGCGGTGTTCCACCGTAAAGTCCATTCCCTGTAGGGAGATGGACCACCTCAGCAGTTTTGGATTCTCACCCCTCATTTGCATCAACCATCTGAGGGGCCTGTGGTCTGTCTGAACCCGGAAGTGAGTCCCAAACAGGTATGGTTTTAGCTTCTTCAGTGCCCAGACCACAGCAAAAGCTTCCCTTTCTATGTCACTCCACCTCTGTTCCCTGGGGAGTAGTCTCCTGCTAAGGAAGACTACAGGCTGATCCAGGCCCTCTTCGTTCAGTTGTGAGAGCACCGCTCCCACACCATGCTCTGAAGCGTCAGTCTGCATGACAAATTCTTTGGTGAAGTCAGGTGCCTTGAGCACGGGTGCCGTGCACATGGTTGCCTTCAGGGTATCAAAAGCTTTCTGGCAGGACTCAGTCCAGATCACCTTCCTGGGCTGCTTCTTCGAAGTCAGCTCTGTTAAGGGGGCAACGATGGTGCCATAGCCCTTAACAAATCTCCTATAGTAGCCGGTGAGACCTAAGAAGGCTCTCACCTCTGTCTGGGTCTTGGGGGGCTCCCAAGCCAGAATGGTGTCAATCTTGGGTTGTAGGGGCGCCACCTGGCCGCTTCCTACCTGGTGTCCCAAGTACACCACAGAACCCTGCCCGATCTGGCACTTACTGGCCTTGATCGTGAGGCCTGCA
This sequence comes from Calotriton arnoldi, assembly GCA_963921515.1. NCBI lineage: Eukaryota > Metazoa > Chordata > Amphibia > Caudata > Salamandridae > Calotriton > Calotriton arnoldi. Next base: position 3,538,199 of record CAWUFW010000351.1, on the reverse strand, counting down.
CCTTGCAGAGCCCTCAACACTTTCTCAAGGTGCTGTAAATGTTCTTCCCAGCTGGAACTGAACACAGCAATGTCATCCAGGTAGGTGGCACTGAAATCCTCCAGTCCAGCCAACACCTGATTGACCAACCTCTGAAAGGTGGCAGGGGCATTCTTCAACCCAAAGGGCATCACCCAAAATTGGTAATGACCTTCTGGGGTTGAGAATGCTGATCTCTCCTTGGCCCCATCGGTTAAGGCAATCTGCCAGTACCCAGACGTTAAATCAGACGTGCTGAGGAACCGGGCAGCTCCCAACCGATCAATGAGCTCATCAGCTCTGGGGATGGGGTGCGCGTCAGTCCTGGTGATGGCATTGAGCCCACGGCAGTCCACACAAAACCGGAGTTCTGGAGTGGCACCGGGTGCAGCAGCCTTTGGGACCAAGACCACTGGGCTGGCCCAAGGACTGTTGGAGGGCTCAATCACCCGTAATGCCAACATCTTAGAGACCTCCTCCTTGATGCTGGCCCTGACCCGGTCAGTCAACCTGTAAATTTTGTGCTTTACAGGAGGGCTGTCACCAGTGTCCACGTCATGGGTACACCAGTGAGTAACACCGGGGGTCAGAGAGAACAGTGGGGCGAACTGTCCCAACAACTGGCGACAGTCCCCCTGCTGCTCTTGAGTCAATGTAAAGGAGAGGATCACACCCTCCACTGACCCATCATGCTCCATGGTAGACAGGAGGTCAGGGAGAGGCTCACTCTCCTCTTCCACCCCATCATCTGTCGCCAAGAGCATACTCACTTCGGACCTCTCGAAGTGGGGCTTGAGGCGGTTCACGTGAAGGACCCTCAAAGGGTTCCTTGGAGTCTGCAAATCCACCAGGTAGGTGACGTCACTTTTGCGCTCCACCACCTCATATGGCCCAGTCCACTTGTCCTGCAAGGCACAAGGTTCCACTGGGGCCATGACCCACACTTTCTGCCCAGGTTGAAATTCGACCAGAGTGGCATTCTGGTCATACCACCTCTTCATTTCTTCCTGGCTTGCTTCTAGGTTCGCCTGAGCGAGTTTCCTGAAGCGGGCAGTTTGGTTTCTAAAGGCCAGCATGTAACTAAACACATACTGGGGAGTTTTCCTGGGAGCTGCCTCCCAGCCTTCCTTTACCAAACTCAGAGTTCCTCTGACAGGGTGGCCATACAGGAGCTCAAAGGGGCTGTACCCAAGAGACTTCTGAGGCACCTCCCTGTATGCAAAGAGCAGGCATGGCAAGAGGACGTCCCACTTACGCCTCATGGGTTCTGTTAGACCCTTGATCATGCCTTTTAAGGTCTGGTTGAATCTCTCCACCAGACCGTTTCCTTGTGGGTGGTAAGGAGTGGTGAACTTGTAGGTTACACCACACTCCTTCCACAGGGATGTCATATACTTGGATATGAAATTGGTCCCCCTGTCAGAAACCACCTCTCTGGGGAAGCCCACATGGGAAAATATCCCCATTAACGCCCGGCCCACCACTGGCGCCATCGTTGTCCTAAGAGGGATTGCCTCCGGGTACCGGGTGGCATGGTCCACCAAGACCAGGATGTACCTGTTACCCATGGCTGTCTTGGGATCCAGTGGCCCCACAATATCCATCCCTACCCTTTCAAAAGTGTTCCAACAACAGGAAAAGGTTGGAGAGGAGCTTTGACCTTCCTCCCACTCTTACCACTTGCCTGGCAAGTTTAGCAAGACCTACAGTGGGCATCTGACTGCCTTCGTATTTGGGGCCAAAAGAAGTGGGTGACAAGCCTGTCAAAGGTCTTGTCCTGCCCCAAATGTCCTGCCAAAGGCACGTCATGAGCCAGACCCAGTAGGAAGGTCCTGAAGAGCTGGGGTACCACCAGCACACGGGCTGACCCAGGCTCAGCAACCTTAGGCTCACTGTATAGGAGACCATTCTTCCAGTAGATCAGATGTGACCCGGACTGATTACCAGCTGCCTGGTCTGCAGCCTGCCGCCGCAGACCCTCCAGAGTAGGGCACTCGTTCTGCTCCCTGCAGAACTCCTCCCTGGTGGGACCCCCTTCTTGCTGCCAATGGGTCAGCTCAGAGATGTCTCCCAGTTCGGCTACCTGCTCCCCTTTAGGCACTGGGGCGTTCCCCTCGAGGTCCGCCTCCTCCCGGTCCGTGGGAACTTCGGGGGCCGGTTTCCCGTGCCCCCTGCCCGTCCTCTCGGCAGGGACTTGGGCCATTGTTCCAGGCTCCAAGTCCTCTTGATCACCCTTTCTGGCTGCCATTGACCGAGTAGACACGCATGCCCACTCTGCAACCCATAGTAGTAAGGAGAAAAAGGGTACCCCAATATGTGAACCGGGGGTGGTAAAATGTTTAGGAAAACAATGGTTCTCATGTGGCCCAAAGGCCACATGAGAACCATTGTTTTCCTAAACACTCTGGCAACCCAAGCATTTCCAAGTGAGACCTGAGCTCAACATCCTTCCATAAGGACTGCTCCAGGTCGTTACCTAGCAGACAATCTACAGGCATGGTAGGGCTCACAACCACCCTCAAGGGACCTGGAGACCCCCCATTCAAAGGGAACCTGCGCCACCATACACTGGCGCTCAGAGTTGTCTACAGCAACTACTTGGTGGAATGCCCCTGGGACTACCTGCTTCTCAGAGACCAGGTGACACCGGACTGAGGTCACACTGGCTCCAGTATCTCTGAGAGCCTCTACCCTGTTCCCATTGATGGTCACCCAGGTGCTATATTTCTTTGTGTTAGGGGGCACCTGGTTTCCTGGGACCATCTCACTGTCCCCTAGTGAGACGAGGGTCATTTCTGCGGGATCCCCACCCTCCTGTGGGCACCCCTCCTCCCCAAGCGCTACACTAGCCAATACTTTGGACTGTCCACCGGTGGGTGGCTGTGTCCCCTTTGGGCACTTGGGGTCCCCCTTCAAGTGACCCACCTGGTCACATGCATAACACTTGCGGGGGCCGGTCTCAACAGGCTTCCCTGTAGGGACCCCTTTCTTCTTATCACCTGGGGGATGGGAACCTTTACCCTGGGTACTAGTTTGGGGCTCTTTAGAGAACTCCTGTGCTTTACCCTTGTCCCCCCACTTTTCTGCTGGGGACCCTGCCCACCTTTGGCTGAGTCTCCCCAAACGCTTTCTTGTGGACCCTGGTACTCACCCAGCGGTCCGCCTCCATAGCAAGCTTCCTGGGGTCAGTTAGCTTACTATCAACTAGGTGCTGGCGCAGATCTGCAAAACATAGACTACACAAGTGCTCCCATGCAATCAAATTGTAGAGCCCCATAAAATCTGTTACATTACTGCCCTTCACCCAACCATCCAGCGACCTACAGAACATATCCACACATTCCAACCAAGTGTTGGCCTCAGACTTTTTACTGGACCTAAACTGATACCTGTACTTCTCAGGAGTGTGTCCATACCTAGTGAGGAGAGCGTCTTTCATGTCAGCATAGGTGAGGTCCTGCCCCTTACCCAAAGCTATCAGGGTATCCCTAGCTTCTTCTGGAAAGAGAGGCCCCAACCCTGCCCCCCAGTTCCTTTCAGGGACCCCATTCATATGAATAGACGACTCGTACCCTTGAAACCACCTTTGTATGTCATCACCCTTTTTGTACTCTTTACCTACATTCTTGGGGATGTGTACAATCCTGTCTGTGTGTGCTGAAGCGTTGCTGCCACCATCTGAGCCGGTTCTACTCTTTAGCTCCAGCTCCTTGATAATTCTCTCATGATCTAACATCATCTTCCTTTCCTCCATGGCTATTCTCTTGTCTTCCCTCTCACTTTCTATTCTGAGTTTCTCCAATTCAAACCTCCTTACTTCCCACCTGTCCTCCAGCTCCTCTGGGGACAAGCTACTGCTGCCTGGCCTGGAGGGCTCCCCCCCTCCCAAAAGCACATCCACCCTAGGAACAGGCTCCTCCACCTCTCCACTGAGATCACCAGATTGCTCACTGGCATGTCTGGCTGCTACCCAGGCCCTCAGCGCCTTTTGTAGCTCATCCTTCCTGGTGAGGCCTCTGACCTGGACTTTCAGGTTCTTGCAAATCGATTTTAACTCCTTGACATTGTAGGCTTCCAATCGATCCTCCTCAAAGGCAATTTCTACTGTTGCAATTGATGATACTATAGATTCAGGCATGTTGAAGTAGCAAGTTCAAACTGGCAAGATCAAAAATAGGCCAAAAAAGAAAAGGAACCTGTAAGTGGTACGTAATGGTCTGCGATATGGTAGTAGTTGTGAGAAGTTGGCCTGGCATATGCTGTCCACTAATTATAGTGGGCACCTTGCACCAGTCCAAATCGACTCTTATGGTAGATAGGTTAAAGACAACCTTATTGAAAGCTATCCTAGTGGTAGCTATGGAGAGCAGCCTTCAGCCTAAGTCTTGAAGGAATGTAAAGCAGCTTGTTTTACCAGTCTATAATCTCTTGAGTGACCAAATGAAAGAGCACCACACCAGGTATATATTCAAAATATATGTATTTATTACTAAACACACCCCTCTAGTCTCTTTATGAGGCTAGAGTTCGAAGTACATAGGTTATAAGATCTTAAATCACAATAATAGCACAAATACACGTTTGGGCCCTAGGGGCGTACCAAACCATATACCAATAAAGTGGTATGCGAACCACGACTGAACTAGACACTAGGCCTAGAGCCTCTAGAAGTGCTTGGACCACAAGGAACCACCCAAGGTAGTGACACAGGGGACCCACGGGAGACGCGTGCAGTGTAAATACACAACCGCGATACGCCGTTAACTTCTATGGAGAAAGTCGGGATCGGGAAAATAGAGGAAAGGGACACTTAAAATAGGACTAGGACAAAACCCTTTGAGATCTAGGACTTTGAAGAGTCTCTACCCACAGGAGCACCGGAGTACTCGTGTTACCTCACCCAGGGAAGCCGGGTGCATAGGTGCCTTTCGGGGTCGGGTTTCGTCGTCGTTTCGTATGGCGATCTGCTGCAAAGTGCTGCTGGCAACCAGGAGAAAAGTGTCCGGGTGCATCCAAGAGTGGATCGGAGTTCTGAAGAACCTGAAAGCAGAGGGGACAGAGTCTGGGTCACTAGCCAGTGACCAGGAAGGCGATGGACGGATGCCCACCGATGTCGAGTGCTTCAGGTGCGGTGACGGTTGTCTTGACTCTTCAGCCACGAGGTCCGGGAGGCGTTGTCGGCAACCAGGAGCAGGATTCAGGCTGGTGCTCGATGTCTGTCGAGTGCTGAGGTGTCGGCGACCGGATTGGACCCAACAAGCCTTGGCAACGGCAAGTCTTGAGTAAGATGTAGATCGTCGATGATGCAGACCAGCAAGGTCTGGGGAACTCACCCAGCAAGGGTAAGTGAGGGCAGGCCTGGAGCAACCAGGATGCCAAGTAAAGAAAAGATTGGCCTTCGTCAAGGGCTACTAGCCAACGGGCTAGCGACCGCGAAGGAGCCTCGTGACGCCGCACGTGGAGCTGGCTTACAGGACACTCGTGGAGTGGGGGCCAGTGATCTTCGGTGCAGGTGGTGCTGGAGGCTAGGGCTACTCGGAGCCCAAAGCATGACTTCTTGGGAGACCCAGAAGATGGTGCACTTGCAAGTGTGCTTGGTGTCCAGGGGTCACGGTCTCAAGTCACCCACGATAGCCACGGGCCTCAGCTTTGCTGGGGACTCAGGGTAGCCTCGGGGAAGTCTGAGAATCCACCTCTGGTGATGCAATGACTTCGGCGTCCGACGGGAGCTTCAGTGATGCGAACCGGACAGATGCTTCTTTGGTGCCTGCCAAGCAAGGGAGTCACTCCTTGACCCCAAGGGAGATTCTTCAGTCCTCTAATCTTGTCGTAGAGCGTCGAAGGTCCAGGATTCAGTGTCAGAGTTTCGTCCAGGTATAATCTAAAGTCCTAAGGACTGGGTTCCTACCTTTATTCTAAAAATAGGGGATGGACTACTCTGTGGCCCCACCTATGGGTGGGTCAGGGCAGAGGGGTGGCTACACCCCTTTTCCTTTGTCCAGTTCGCGCCAAAGCAGGGGCTGCAAGCCCCTGATCCGGTTTGAACTGGGGTATGCACAGGGACACCAAATGTGCCCCCAGTGCAGGACTTCAAAGCACCCGAAAGTGCTCCCGCCCAGCCCCAATACACATTGTCCTGTCTGGGGAGGTGGTCACACCTCCCTGGGACAGGAAACCTATTGTCCAGGCCTCCCCTGCCGGAGTTTCGTCCAGCAGCAGGAGGCCAGACTCGTGTCTGTGGCAACAGCATCCATTTTGTGATGCCAGGGCTCTGGAAAGAAGTTACCGGACTTGTCAGAGTTAACATGCCTTTCCCTCTAGAAGGGTGGAATGCTACCCCCGCCGCCAGGATTGGCGGGGGGTAGTATTCCAAGATGTTTGACACCAAACACGACATGTTTAGGTGCAGCCATTCCAAAGTTAGCATTTTACCGCAAGGATATAATGCGCTTAAGAGTATATGGTCAGGCTGCACTACAAACAGCATCAGAGATGGTCTCCGAACGCTGCAGAGGGGCCCTGCTCATGCAGGGGCACCCTCTCACATAGGAACCATGCACTCTGCCTTTAGGATTGATAAGGCCTGCCTTAGGAGTGACTTATAGGTTTATATGTGTGTACGCTTTTAGTGATATAGGTAACCTATACCACAGTAAGGGGTGCATGCACCACCTTACCCAGGCTGCAGTAGCAGACCTGTGGTGTCGGTTTGGATGGCCTTCCAGGGGTGGCATAATATATGCTGCAGCCCCTGGCAGGCCTCTGAGGTACCTATGCCCTTGGTACATAGTATACCATATACTAGGGACTTATAAGGGCACTCCAGATCCCAATCAGTGATGTGCCTAAGGCACATGGAGACCCTTTTAAAGAGGAAACAGCTAGGCTGGGGTTCTGAATAGCAGGGCCCCAGCCAGACTAATGTCGAAAACCAGTGAAGCATCAGCAAAAAGTGGGGGTACCCATGTGAAGCAGATCCTACTCTCCTACACAACCCCCCCCAAACGTAGGGACATTAAACTAACCTTGCCCAGTTAAGTCTTCATGTTCTAAGTGGAAATACCTAGAGAGTCCATCTGCATTCGCATGGTTACTCCCAGGCCTATGTTCCACTGTAAAGTCCATCCCCTGTAGGGAAATGGACCACCTAAGCAGTTTGGGGTTTTCACCCTTCATTTGTTTTAGCCATAAGAGGGGCTTATGGTCTGTCTGAACCAGGAAGTGTGTACCAAACAAGTATGGCCTCAACTTCTTCAGAGCCCAGACCACAGCAAAGGCCTCCCTCTCTATGGCTGACCAACGTTTCTCTCTAGGGGTCAGCCTTCTGCTAATAAAAGCTACTGGCTGATCCTGACCTTCTTCATTCAATTGTGACAGTACAGCCCCTACCCCCAATTCAGATGCATCTGTTTGAACAATAAACTTCTTGGAGTAATCAGGACTCTGCAGAATTGGAGCAGTGCACATGGCCTGCTTGAGGTCATCAAATGCCTTTTGACAGCTAGCTGTCCACTGAACCTTTTTGGGCATTTTCTTAGAAGTTAAGTCATTCAAGGGTGTCACTATTGATCCATACCCCTTGACAAATCTCCTATAGTACCCAGTCAGGCCTAAGAAGGCTCTCACCTGAGTCTGGGTAGTGGGAGCAGTCCAGTCCATGATGGTCTGGATCTTGCTCTGCAAAGGTTGAAAATGGCCTCCACCCACAAGGTGGCCCAGGTACACAATCTGACTCTGCCCTATCTGGCACTTAGTGGCCTTGATAGTCAGGCCTGCCTTTTGCAGGGCCTGTAAAACATTCCTGAGGTGGACCAGGTGATCCTCCCAGGTGGAGCTAAAGACAGCAATATCATCTAGATAAGCTGCACTATAGGCTTCCAGTCCTGTGAGAACTGTGTTCACCAACCTCTGGAAAGTGGCAGGTGCATTTTTCAGACCAAAGGGCATTACCACAAATTGATAATGCCCACTAGGGGTTGAAAATGCTGTTTTGGGCTTTGCAGTATCAGCTAGTCTGATCTGCCAGTAGCCAGCTGTTAGGTCAAATGTGCTGAGATATTTGGCAGAGGCCAAAGTATCTATGAGCTCATCTGCCCTGGGTATGGGATGGGCATCAGTCCTAGTGACTGCATTGAGACCCCTGTAGTCTACACAAAACCTCATCTCTCTTTTCCCACCACTGGTGTGAGGTTTCGGTACCAGGACTACTGGACTAGCCCAAGGGCTATCTGAGGGTTCAATTACTCCCAACTCCAACATTTTCTGGACTTCAGTCCTGATACAGTCCCTGACATGGTCAGGTTGCCTATAAATCTTGTTTTTAATAGGCAGACTGTCCCCAGTGTCCACTTCATGAGTGCACCAGGTGGTCTGACTGGGTGTCAGTGAAAACATATATCTAAACTGATTGAGGACTTGCCTGCAATCAGTTTGTTGCTGGGTAGTGAGGCTGCCTGCCAAGGCTACACCATCAACTGACCCATCGTCAGGGTTCTGTGAGAGCAGGTCAGGGAGTGGGTCACTCTCTTCCTCCTGCCCTTCATCAGTAGCCATGAGCAAGCCCATGTCTGCCCTGTCCACATATGGCTTTAGTCTGTTGACATGGAGAACCCTTTGGGGACTCCTGGGTGTTCCCAGGTCCACTAAGTAAGTGACCTCACCCTTCTGCTCAACAATAGTGTGGGGTCCACTCCATTTGTCTTGGAGAGCTGCTGGGGCCACTGGCTCCAACACCCACACCTTCTGTCCTGGCTGGTAAACAGTCAGAACAGCTCTTTGGTCATGCCAGGCCTTTTGAAGTTCCTGGCTAGCCTCAAGGTTTTTGGTTGCCTTTTTCATGTACTCAGCCATCCTGGAGCGGAGACCAAGTACATAGTCCACTATATCTTGCTTTGGGGGCTTGAGAGGTAACTCCCATCCTTCCTTCACCAAGCACAGTGGACCCCTCACAGGGTGGCCAAACAGAAGTTCAAAAGGGCTGTAACCAACCCCCTTCTGAGGCACCTCCCTATATGCGAATAAAAGGCAGGGCAAGAGTATGTCCCATCTACGCCTAAGCTTTTCTGGGAGCCCTTTAATCATGCCCTTCAAGGTTTTGTTGAATCTCTCAACTAAACCATTGCATTGTGGGTGATAGGGTGTGGTGAACTTATAAGTAACTCCACACTCCTTCCACATTGCTTTTAAGTACCCAGACATGAAGTTCGCACCCCTGTCTGATACTACCTCCTTAGGAAAGCCCACTCTTGAGAAGATTCCCAGGAGGGCCCTTGCCACCACAGGTGCTGTAGTGGTCCTGAGGGGAATAGCTTCTGGGTACCTGGTGGCATGATCCACTACCACCAGGATAAACCTGTGCCCAGAGGCTGTTTGGGGATCCATGGGACCAACAATGTCAATACCTATCCTCTCAAAGGGCACCCCCACCACAGGTAGTGGTATCAGGGGGGCCTTTGTAGTGCCACCTGCTTTGCCACTGGCTTGGCAGGTTACACAGGAGCGACAACACTCCTTACTGTCTTCAGACATGTGGGGCCAGTGAAAGTGAGGGACAATTCTGTCCCAAGTCTTGTTCTGGCCCTGGTGTCCTGCTAAGGGAATATCATGGGCTAGGGTCAATAGGAAGCCCCTGAACTTCAAAGGTATTACCAACCTCCTGGTAGCACCAGGCTTGGGGTCTCTACTCTCTGAGTACAGGAGTCCATCATCCCAATACACTGTATGGGGACCACTAGCTTTCCCAGCAGCCTCAGCAGCAGCTTGCTGTCTGAGGGGTTCAAGGGAGGGGCAGCTCTGCTGCTCCTGGCTCAGATCTGCCCTAGAAGGTCCCCCTGTCCCCAAGAACTCAACCTGGTCAGGTTCAAGTTCCTCTGGGACAGTTCCTTCTTCAGGGCTGAGATCATCCCCCTCAAGGGACTGATCTTCCTCCTGAGCCAAGGGGAAGGCACTGCCTTAACCCTACTACTCCTCCTCTTGGAAGGCACTTGGTCCATTCTTCCAGAATCCAAGGCCTGTTCAGTGCTAGACATTTTGGCTTGTGACCTGGTCACAGCAAACACATCTGCAGGGATCCCCAGCATTTCTGCATGGGTCCTGAGCTCCACTTCTGCCCAAGCAGAAGTCTCTAAGTCATTGCCAAGCAAGCATTCGACTGGTAGGTTTGCACTTACCACAACCTTCTTAAGGCCAGTTACCCCTCCCCAGGAGAAGTTAACAACTGCCAGAGTATGGTCTGTTCTGAGATTGCTAGCATTGGTCACTTGGTACATTTCACCAAGCATAACTTGCCCAGGTAGCACAAGGTCTTGTGTCACCATTGTGACACTTGCCCCTGTGTCCCTAAATGCCAAAGCCTCTCGTCCATTGATTAAAGGCTGTTGTCTGTACTTGCCCAGATTACTGGGACTCATAGAGGAGGGCACATCCATGCCTCCATCACAGACTAACACAGCCTGAGTCAGTTCTCTAACTAGGTCAGAGCCCAACTCAGTTCCCAGGGTGAACCCTACTAAACCCTTTGCTGGAGCACTTCCACCAACTGTACTAGGGGGAACAGGTGCGTTAGGGGCATTGGTGGGTGCTGGACTGGAGTCTTTGGACTTGGTGCAATTACTGGTCCAGTGGGTCTTTTGCTTACAGACCTTGCACCATGGTTTTCTTTGGCCTTTACCCTTGGTAGACTGGGAATCCCCACCAGAAGAAGATTTTTGGGGGCCTGATGAAGACTTCTGATCTTTACCCTTCTCCCCACCCTTATCAGAGTTCTTAGCATCTTGCTTCTTGGTTTCCCCACCTTGGTTCTGTACCTTCTGCTTCACCCTGGTTCTGACCCATTTGTCTGCCTTCTTTCCCAATTCTTGGGGAGAGGTCAGATCAGAGTCAACCAGGTACTGATGCAACAGCTGATTTTGACAGTTATTAAGAATCTGCTCCCTCATTATCAGATTATACAATCCTGAGAAGTCACACACCTTACTGCCCATCAACCAGCCTTCCAGAGCCTTGGCAGAACAATCCACATAGTCTACCCAGTCTTGAGTCTGTGCTTTTTGGGTGTCTCTGAACTTCAACCTGTACTGTTCAGTGGTTAGGCCAAACCCATCAATAAGAGCACTCTTCAAGACCTTGTAATTGTCAGCATCCTCCTCTCTAACAGTGAGGAGCTTGTCTCTACCTTTGTCAGCAAAGGAGAGCCACAAGATTGCTGCCCACTGCTCCTGAGGGACCTTCTGTACTTTACAGGCCCTCTCTAAAGCAGTTATCCATTTGTGGATATCATCCCCACTCTGGTAGGGAGGGACAATCTTGCTCAGGTTCCTATGGTCATAGGACCTTTCCCTATCTCTAGGGACATGGCTGCCACCATGGGACTCTAGTCCCAACTTTCTTCTCTCTTTAAGGAGATCTAGGGATTCTCTATCTAAAGCCAATTGCTTCTTCCTGATCTCCAGTTGAGTTTCCTCATACTGGACCAGTCTCTTTCTTCTCTCATGAGAGGATTCCCTCCTGTGAGAAGAAACAGAGCTCCCTATGGAGGTGCCAGAGTGGTTAGACTCCTGAGAAGGAGACCTAGACTTTCTGAGCACACTCATAATCCTTCCTGGGGGACAAAGGTGTGGTTCTCCAGATCCTCATCTTCATCTTCCCCAGAAGGGATTGGGTTTTCCAGGTCAGGGTCATTGTCACCCTCCTGGTCAGTTTCAGAGGGGGCTGGGGGTTGTGGTACTCCTGGTCCCTTCCTCATCTGCTGGCCCACCCTCTGCTCCTACCCCTTCAGTCTCTGAGGACTTACTAAGATCATAAGCCACCAACAACTCCTGGAGGTGTTGGGTGGTGGGACTTTGGCCTGTCCTTAATTTCCTCACGTTACACAAAGCTCTCAATTCCAAGAATGGGAGTGTGTCATACTTGGAGGGTGGAAGCTCCATGGCTTCCTGCAAGGTATCTTTGGATCCTGCTTTTAAAGACATTACTAGTGTGGTGTGGTGTATGCACTACCTACTCTAGTGTGGCCTACTAAACTCTCTTGAGTTGTAGAAAGGGTGGTGCTATCCCTTAACACACAACTCTAAGTTCAGTAGAACTTACTGTTATTCTAAGCTTAAATTATATGTACCTTAGGTACCTTTAGTGGTTTTCAGTTGATCAATTCAATTGAGATTATCTGGTAAAACAATAGCAAGCTGGAATCCCACACGCTGCACACCAATGTGAGAAGTTGGCCTGGCATATGCTGTCCACTAATTATAGTGGGCACCTTGCACCAGTCCAAATCGACTCTTATGGTAGATAGGTTAAAGACAACCTTATTGAAAGCTATCCTAGTGGTAGCTATGGAGAGCAGCCTTCAGGCTAAGTCTTGAAGGAATGTAAAGCAGCTTGTTTTACCAGTCTATAATCTCTTGAGTGACCAAATGAAAGAGCACCACACCAGGTATATATTCAAAATATATGTATTTATTACTAAACACACCCCTCTAGTCTCTTTATGAGGCTAGAGTTCGAAGTACATAGGTTATAAGATCTTAAATCACAATAATAGCACAAATACACGTTTGGGCCCTAGGGGCGTACTCAAACCATATACCAATAAAGTGGTATGCGAACCACGACTGAACTAGACACTAGGCCTAGAGCCTCTAGAAGTGCTTGGACCACAAGGAACCACCCAAGGTAGTGACACAGGGGACCCACGGGAGACGCGTGCAGTGTAAATACACAACCGCGATACGCCGTTAACTTCTATGGAGAAAGTCGGATCGGGAAAATAGAGGAAAGGGACACTTAAAATAGGACTAGGACAAAACCCTTTGAGATCTAGGACTTTGAAGAGTCTCTACCCACAGGAGCACCGGAGTACTCGTGTTACCTCACCCAGGGAAGCCGGGTGCATAGGTGCCTTTCGGGGTCGGGTTTCGTCGTCGTTTCGTATGGCGATCTGCTGCAAAGTGCTGCTGGCGACCAGGAGAAAAGTGTCCGGGTGGATCCAAGAGTGGATCGGAGTTCTGAAGAACCTGAAAGCAGAGGGGACAGAGTCTGGGTCACTAGCCAGTGACCAGGAAGGCGATGGACGGATGCCCACCGATGTCGAGTGCTTCAGGTGCGGTGACGGTCATCTTGACTCTTCAGCCACGAGGTCCGGGAGGCGTTGTCGGCAACCAGGAGCAGGATTCGGACTGGTGCTCGATGTCTGTCGAGTGCTGAGGTGTTGGCGACCGGATTGGACCCAACAAGCCTTGGTAACGGCAAGTCTCGAGTAAGATGTAGATCGTCGATGATGCAGACCAGCAAGGTCTGGGGAACTCACCCAGCGAGGGTAAGTGAGGGCAGGCCTGGAACAACCAGGATGCCAAGTAAAGAAAAGATTGGCCTTCGTCAAGGGCTACTAGCCAACAGGCTAGCGACCGCGAAGGAGCCTCGTGACGCCGCACGTGGAGCTGGCTTACAGGACACTCGTGGAGTGGGGGCCAGTGATCTTCGGTGCAGGTGGTGCTGGAGGCTAGGGCTACTCGGAGCCCAAAGCACGACTTCTTGGGAGACCCAGAAGATGGTGCACTTGCAAGTGTGCTCGGTGTCCAGGGGTCACGGTCTCAAGTCACCCATGATAGCCACGGGCCTCAGCTTTGCTGGGGACTCAGGGTAGCCTCGGGGAAGTCTGAGAATCCACCTCTGGTGATGCGATGACTTCGGCGTCCGACGGGAGCTTCAGTGATGATAACCGGACAGATGCTTCTTTGGTGCCTGCCAAGCAGGGGAGTCACTCCTTGACCCCAAGGGAGATTCTTCAGTCCTCTAATCTTGTCGTAGAGCGTCGAAGGTCCAGGATTCAGTGTCAGAGTTTCGTCCAGGTATAATCTAAAGTCCTAAGGACTGGGTTCCTACCTTTATTCTAAAAATAGGGGATGGACTACTCTGTGGCCCCACCTATGGGTGGGTCAGGGCAGAGGGGTGGCTACACCCATTTCCCTTTGTCCAGTTCGCGCCAAAGCAGGGGCTGCAAGCCCCTGATCCGGTTTGAACTGGGGTATGCACAGGGACACCAAATGTGCCCCCAGTGCAGGACTTCAAAGCACCCGAAAGTGCTCCCGCCCAGCCCCAATACACATTGTCCTGTCTGGGGAGGTGGTCACACCTCCCTGGGACAGGAAACCTATTGTCCAGGCCTCCCCTGCCGGAGTTTCGTCCAGCAGCAGGAGGCCAGACTCGTGTCTGTGGCAGCAGCATCCATTTTGTGATGCCAGGGCTCTGGAAAGAAGTTACCGGACTTGTCAGAGTTAACATGCCTTTCCCTCTAGAAGGGTGGAATGCTACCCCCGCCGCCAGGATTGGCGGGGGGTAGTATTCCAAGATGTTTGACACCAAACACGACATGTTTAGGTGCAGCCATTCCAAAGTTAGCATTTTACCGCGAGGATATAATGCGCTTAAGAGTATATGGTCAGGCTGCACTACAAACAGCATCAGAGATGGTCTCCGAACGCTGCAGAGGGGCCCTGCTCATGCAGGGGCACCCTCTCACATAGGAACCATGCACTCTGCCTTTAGGATTGATAAGGCCTGCCTTAGGAGTGACTTATAGGTTTATATGTGTGTACGCTTTTAGTGATATAGGTAACCTATACCACAGTAAGGGGTGCATGCACCACCTTACCCAGGCTGCAGTAGCAGACCTGTGGTGTCGGTTTGGATGGCCTTCCAGGGGTGGCATAATATATGCTGCAGCCCCTGGCAGGCCTCTGAGGTACCTATGCCCTTGGTACATAGTATACCATATACTAGGGACTTATAAGGGCACTCCAGATCCCAATCAGTGATGTGCCTAAGGCACATGGAGACCCTTTTAAAGAGGAAACAGCTAGGCTGGGGTTCTGAATAGCAGGGCCCCAGCCAGACTAATGTCGAAAACCAGTGAAGCATCAGCAAAAAGTGGGGGTACCCATGTGAAGCAGATCCTACTCTCCTACAGTAGTGCACACCAATCAATGTAAGTCAAGTGCAAACGCAAGTCCTATCCTCACCGCTGACAACCAATGTTAGAAATGGGGGTCTCTAGTTGGCAAGGGCTTGCACCTTTGTCCAAGTAGGGACCCTTCTTCCTAGTCAGGATAAGGGAGTTACACTCCTAAAATAACCCCTGCTCACTCCCTTGGTAGCTTGGCACGAGCAGTCAGGCTTATCTTAGAGGCAGTGTGTAAAGCATTTGCACATAACCAACAGTAATACAGTGTAAGCACTACAAACGGACACCACACCAGTTTAGAAAAATATCCAATATTTTTATATACTCAAAACAAGACCAATACAATAAAAATCCACAGTACAGTACTTCAAAAATCTTCAGTTATCACAGTGTCCTTAAAAACAGTTCCTTGATGTCGATAGCTCCATCCGGGGCTATCACGGCGTCGTGAACCAACAAATCCAAACAGTTCTGGCTGACCGCGACATCGCGGGTCAGCTACGGTGTCGGGAAGACCCGCAAACAGTACCTTTCAGAAATGCAGGGCGTCGATGACCTCGCGGTGAGCTTCCGAAAACACGGCGTCCGCAGGCGTCGGTTCCGGAGGTCGGTGCAGGCGTCGTCGGGGCCCTCAAAGTCACTCGCGTTGCAGATCGATCTCCTCTCTGTTGAAGTCAGGAGCACTGATGTCGGCAGGCATCGGGTGCTGCAGTGCGAAGTGCAGCGGTGCGGCGTGCGCTGCCCTCAGGTCGCGGTGCGAGCAGCCGCTCGGTGGCGGAGTCAGATGGGGTCGTCAGTGAGACCAGGGTCACGGTGTGAGATGAAGGCAGTGCTCGTCACGGTGCTGGCAGGTCACAGTGCAGCAGCGGCGTCGTCGTTGCTGAAGCGCTGTCGTCGGCTGACGAACTGGAGTCGATGGCACCGGCGTTGGTAGGCCAAGGCTGCGGTGCGGGATGAGGGCGGTGCTTCATGTAACTTTATGAGCGGTGCCCTCGAACCACGGTGCAAGCAGCAGCGTTGAGTCCGGCGTGGAGCGGCGTCATCGGGGATACCAAGGTGTCGTCGTGAAGCGAGGCGGTGCGGAGTGCGGTGCCCACAGGTCGCGGTGCGAGCAGCGGCTCGGTGGCGGCATCAGCAGGCATCGTCGGTGAGACCAGGGTCGCGGTGCGGCATTGCGGCGGTGCTCTCTGTGGTGCCAAAGCTTCGGCGTGAAGCGAGGCGGTGCGGAGTGTGGTGCCCACAGGTCGCGGTGCAAGCAGCGGCTCGGTGGCGGCGGCAACAGGCGTCGTCGGTGAGACCAAGGTTGCGGTGTGGCGTTGCGGCGGTGCCCTCTGCGGTGCCTTCGGGACACGGAGTCGGCAGCGGCGTCGTAGACGGCGTCGGGCTTGAAGTCTTTGCTGTTCCTGAGACTTCTTGAACAGGGGGCAAGCTCTACCTCAAGCCCTTGGAGACACTCACAAAGTAGATTGCAGAAAGTTCAGTCCAGTCCTTTCACTGCCCAAGACAGAAGCAGCCACTGCAGGCCAACACAGCAAAGCACACAGCAAAGTGGTAGTTCCTCCTCACAGCTTCTCCAGCTCTTCTTCTTGGCAGTCTTCTTGATCCAAAAGAGTTCTAAAGTTCTGGGGTTTTGGTACCCCTTTTTATCCTCAATTTCTCTTTGTTCTCTGAAGGCAGAGAGGCCTTTGGCTAGTCCAAACCAGTTCTGGTCAGTCCTGGAGCACTTTGTTGACAAGACTCCTTTTTTCCTTTTGCAGTGTAGGCCAGGGACATCAGACACACCACAGGAGGTGGAGCCAGCATTGTCGAGGGAAGGCCCAGCCCTATTCAGGTCCCCGGTGCATCTCCTCCCACCCATCTACATGTAGATCTTGCTATTCAGCCCTGTGCTGACTCACCCTGTCTCCTGGAATCCCCCAGCCCCTGTCACTCACACTCCAGACAAGGAATACACAACCTAGCAGAGGCAGGCTTGGATGGTTAGACAAGAAAATACCTACTTTCTAAAAGTGGTATTTTCAAACACAGAAAGTTAAAACCAACTTCACTAAAAGATGCATTTTATCATTCTGAGTTCAGGCATACTAAACTCGAATTTCTACCATGTTCCCTGGGTCAGTTAGGATTATAGGATGTAATAATCAAAACTGCCCATTCTGGCCTATGGGGAACAGGTAGCCTTGCAATAGTGAAAAACGAAGTAGGGCATGTCCTACCTTTCACATACAATGCACCCTGCCCACAGGGGTACCTTGGGCCTACCTTAGGGGTGACTAACATGTAGAAAAGGGAAGGTTTAGGGACTGGCAAGTGTGTGCACTTGCCAAGTCGACATGGCAGTCCCAGGCTGCGCACAGGCTCTGCAATGGCAGGCCAGAGTTACACTTTACAGGCTGTTTGCTTGGGTGGCACAATCCAGTGCTGCAGCCCACCAACAGCATTTGATTTATAGGCCCTGGCACTCGCAGTGCACTTTACTAGGGACTGACACATAAATCAAATAGGCCAATCATGGAAACACCAATCCATAACACATTTTCTACAGGAGCACTTGCACTTTCCCACTGGACAGCAGTGAGGAAAGTGCGCCGAATCATTACACCAGCAAAAACAGAGTCAAAAACAGGAGGTCAGAAAGCAAAAAGTCAGGGGAAACACGCCAAAAGATGCCAAGTCTAACATATGCCTATTGGGTATAAGCCAATGTAACATGCTTTAAGGAGTGAGCACTTTAGCACTGGTTAGCAGGTGTAAAGTGTACAGAGACCTAAGGCCACCAAAAACAAAGTCAGCAAAAACGGAAGTTCTGAAGTCAAAATATTAGGGGGAAAACCACACCAAGGACGCCAGGTCTAACACCAACATTATCAAACATGGTATCTGACAAATAAACTACTATGCCAATGCAATACATTAAATGGTATCTACACTATAACATTTCCCTTTGATGTATTTTATGTCTGTCAGAAAATGCGACAGTGTGTTTCTGAACTCAAACATCACAATTAGATGTGGTATTTAAAATGCCCAATTAGTTCATCTCTACATAGAATAGGGTCCCACTGCCATTGATGGGTGGGGCAGGGACCTAGCGAGACTCCTACTGCTCAGAGAATATCACTTGATGTATAATTTAGACACAGTTTCCAATGGCTTAAAAGAACATTTTGAATGCCTAACCCTGGCACCACCTATTTTTAACATGATCTTGATGATCTGTCTTTTAATTTCTCCACATGTTCTCTTCTGCCCATAAACTGCTC
This sequence comes from Calotriton arnoldi, assembly GCA_963921515.1. Classification (NCBI taxonomy): domain Eukaryota; kingdom Metazoa; phylum Chordata; class Amphibia; order Caudata; family Salamandridae; genus Calotriton; species Calotriton arnoldi. Next base: position 3,519,959 of record CAWUFW010000351.1, on the reverse strand, counting down.
ATGAATGCCTTTTTGTATGCAATCTAGTTAGCATCCCAGTGTGGGCACCCTCAATACATTTGATGCTCACAAAAAATCTCCAGAACGAAGTTATGTTGACCCCTTTAGTTTATTTCCCTTTCTGTGGAATGTTCTGTATGGATTTCAACAGAAAATATTTTCTGACCCATGACTTCAACATGCTAGTTTGATTTTTTCATCAGTTTTGCAAGTATTATGGGAAAATGCACTTGTTTATCATTCTTTCTGATGTACTGTGTTTCCCAGTTACCATGTTTGGTTATTAACTAATGACAGAAAGGTGAACACTGAGGTTCTCATGGTCAGACAACAAAGACCTCAAAGTGCACGGGCATTCCCCTTCACCACCACAAATTCAATATATAAAGTAGGGCTTGGTTTGAAGTCTAAAACAAAGTCAAGTTGCACACATAGATTTTCCATTCAAATCTTTTATCTTGTGTATAATAACCTGGCCTGTACGTGTTTCATGACATCAAGATCTATTCTTCAGGTTAATACATTAACTAAAACTCTAATAGCTACACAAATCATGACTGTGGCTTTTAGAGCTTTAGTTAATGAATTGGGCCTGAAGAAGTGGCCTTGATGTCATGAAACATGTGGTGACCAGGTTTTGTTCTACACAAGAATAAAAGATTTGAATAGAAAATCTTTGTGTGCACCTTGATTTTGTTTCAGACCTCAAACCAAGTCTTATTTCTTATATCTAAATATTAGTTCATCTTTCCTACGCACTTCTCTTCCAGTTCACTCTAGTACTGAATCTAATGAGGTACAATGTCAAATGAGTGCGGTACACCAAAGAAGGTAAGAGAAGTAGGTGCTTTATTCTATATCACATCCAGCACGTCCTCGCCCAGTGACTTCCAACTGCAATCTCTAGAAATTCCAGTTGGAATCCACAACGAGCACGGCCAGAACACAGAATGCCATACAAACAACAACATGTGGATGACAGGTAAGTTAGCAAATGTACAATGAAACAGAGATAGGACTCACATTAACTCACTAAATCATCTTCCCCTTTTTAAAGCACATAGTGAGCCTCCTAAGAAATATTAAATTGATGCACACTGCAAAAGAAAACTGCGAATTAATATAAATAACAGTCTTTAGATTTCGCTGGCATAGACACATTGAGACTGTTATTTCGCTCCAGTAGGGCAACATTTGACTGCTCCTCAGAGTTGAGTTGTTTATTCATCAAGACAGCAGTTTGGTACCTGGAACACAGAAGACATATTGTTTCATGTATTGAGACAATCAGTCTCTTCCGCATTTGAAAGAAGTGAGTCAGACACAATCGAGTCATACTGGTTACTATCTCCTGAATTTTCAGAAATTGAATCTCAAGCATTACACTAACACTTTCCTCCAACCAAGCATAATCTTGGCGAAGCTCATCATTCAATCTACCCATGTGTTGAGTCATTCGTCTCACCTGCTCCGGGGATAGCTTAACTGTGCATCTTTTAATTTACCATCCTTCTTTATTTATCAAAACTGAAATTTTAGACACTCTACTTATCCGTAAATGTGCAGTAAAAAGTGACTTCCCTTTTCTCATTTTGTTTGTGTTTTTTAATCAAAACCCACTCTCCAATTTGGAATCCCTGTCCTTCACACCATGTTTGTTGTTGAAATATGTTTTATGAATTCCTAGAAGATTCAAAACTCTGTGTGCCACATCTTTGTATTCTCCACAAACACACTTGACATCCCTGTAAATTAAACCCCTAACCCAGTCAGGACAGACTTTGGAATTAGATTCTCTCTTTCTAAGGAGTCGAAAAGAAAAACACCCACTGCGTTACGTGGAGTAGTTATGTCCAGAGTTTTATTCTTCAAAAATCTTCCACTGGTGCTCCAACAGCTCTGAATGCCTTCTTTCAAGAACGTTTTCATCCTTTCAAACAAACCATTTGAGGTTGGGGAGTATAATGCCACCCTTAAATGTTTCATATGATGGAAAGTGATGAAGTCCTTCATCTGTGTTCATTTAAAGTGTGTCCCATAACCTGTCGCAATTTCTTTGAGGGGGGCCCTTCGATTTCAAATCCCCTTCTTAGAAATTTGATTACACAAGACATAGTGGGGGCTACTGTGAAGTCAAAATACACCCACTTTTAAAAATAGTCTATAAAGACCACCAAGTACCTCCGGTCACATGCTAAGAAATCAAAGGGACCAGCAAAATCCAAGGCTATCTTTGACCAGACCGCTTCAGGGAAAGGTACCATATGCAATGGAATTTGAACGCTTAGCAGACAAGAGGCACATATTGCATTTGTCTATCTGGCTACTAACTTTTGTATTCATGGCAGGCCACCAAAAATATTGTTTTAAGTTCCTATAGGTTCCACCTATACCAAGATGCCCTTCATGCACTTGTTTAATAAGTGTCTCATGGATCAAGGCAGGTGGAACAAATAAATCATTTTGTAGCACACACTCTTTTTACAGTTGAAAGCTCGCTCACTACCTGTGCAAATGGTTTTAAAGTGGAGACCAAAAACCTTTCTTTGGGCCAGCCCTTTTTTACTAACTCCATCGTAGATAGTAACACATCATCTTTTTCCACCGCTTCCAAATACTCTTTATAAGAGATGACATTATTGGAATCCAACACATTTTCGACCAATGCTACCACACATTCCACATCATCATTCTGTTCTACGTCTACAGGAGAGATGTTTAAGGGCATCCTTGAAAGGCAATCTGCTCTTACATTTTTCCCTCCAGGGAAATACTTGATGGTGAAGTTACATTCCTGTAGTCATGACAAGAGCCTTACCAACCTTGCTGAGGCCTTGCCTGAACCAGCGCCACTTAATAGATGAAGTAATTGTTTGTGATCAGTAAAGATCTCAAAGCGTGTGCCCCAAATGAAGGTTTTAAATTTATCCACAGCCCATAAACAGGCTAAAACCACTCTCTCAATAGTGCTATAATGTGTTTTTAGCCAATTTGGAAGATTGAGAAGTGAAAGCAATGGTTTGTTAGTTGTTGTTTACCATCTGTGATAGAACAGCACATAAACCTCTTTGACTGGCATCTACAGTTAACACTCATTTATGTCCTGTGATAAATGAAGAAAGTGCAGGTGCTGCCACAATTAGTTGGTTAACTTTTTCAAAAGCTTCATTTACAGACTCACTCCAAACAAATTGTACTCCTTTCCTTAATACATTGTGCAAGGTCTGCACTACTCAGGCATACCCTTGAATGAATCTCAAATAATGTTCACTTTGCCCTAAAAAGGCTCTATGGGCCAGATGTATCAAGCTAAATTGCGATCGCAAACGCTGAAATTCGCCGAATTTCAGCATTTGCAATCGCAATTTAGCAGTGTGCAATGTAGGAAAGAAAAACCTACTTGGGAGAGGAGTTGGCCTAACGGCCAGGGCGGTGGCCCTCGAATCTGGGGAACTGGGTTTGAGTCTCGGCAATGACGCTGAACATCCTGTGATTCTGGCCAAATCACTTAATCTCCCCGTGCCTAACAAAACAAAAAAAAAATGTGTTCTCATGTAATGCAACTGGTGCTATGTAAAGCGCTCTGATACCCGATTCGGGTCAAGTTCGCATTATATATAACTCTGTAAGATAAGATAAGATACTCCCAAATAAGGAATCACAAAATTTGTGATTCCCTATTTTGTGCATGCATTTAGAGACTCGCAATTTGCGAGTCCCTAAATGCTATGCTAGTAGCCATCGCAAATTGTGAAATTGCTGTAAGGAATCGCAAATTACCACCAACTTCTAGTTGGTGGTCATTTTCGATTTCATAGAAAAAAGCATTTTTTTGCTTTTTTCAAAGTGCCATGTGGCACACATACATGTGGGCATGTATGTGCGCCACATGTGCACACATGCACATTTCAGGGGTGCAACAAAGTGTCCTTTTGGAACCCTTGCACCCTTGAAACTGCATGCGCAATTTGCGCATGCAATTCCCATTCATTCCTATGGGCCTCTTGGCCCATAGAAATGAATGGGAAGGGATTCCTTAATTGCGAAACGCTATTTGAGATTCGCAATTAAGGAATATGTAGGAATCGCAATTATTATTGCGATTTCTACCTACATAGCATTTTGCGAGTCCTTAATAGCGATTCGCTAAAAATCGCTATTAGGGACTCGCAAACTGCTACAATGATACATCTGGCCCCTTATGTGTCTTTATCTTTTTTGGTGGTGTGACATCTCTAATTGCCTGGGGTAACGTAAATGTTGGTTTGATATCCTGTGAAGAAAATACAATGACTTAAATAGTCTAAATCTTTGTTACGAAATTACATTATTCTCTTTTGAGTGTGATCTCAAATTCTTTGAAAATACTCAAAACATTTTCTAGTGTTTTGTTGTGCTCAGCTATAGTTTCAAAATAGATCAGCACATCATCTTGATATGCCTGCACCCATTTATACCTGCCAAAATGTTATTCATCGATTTTTGAAAAACACTCGCTGCAGATTTTCCAAGACCTTTTATGCATAATTACTAGGGCACTGACACATTCTGAGGAATCAGCATTATCAATGACTTTATCAAGAAGTGTTTTCAAATTCTGTTTCACACTTAAAGGTACAAGTCTGAGCTTGTGCACTAATGACAGCATTTTTCTTCAATCTTATTTGATGTTCAAACTTTTTTATATCACCGATTTTACCACTGAAAACCTCTGGAAAGTTTATAGCAATCTCAAGCACATTCTTATTTGTACCATCCTTAATTGCTGCAATAAATGTGGGATTGAATCTAACTGGGTTATAAGAACTTATACTCTATATTTGCTTGAAATTATAAATTGCTCAATACTCTTTGCAATATCTGTACCCTTGTAGGATCACATCAACTCAAAAGGAGCTCTTGGATTTTCTTGGAATGTCAACTACATTGGTCCCTAGTATATGTCCAAAGATGCTCCAAACTTTCAGTTGGATGGCAAGTTTCATAATGCTGAGATGCATTCTTCAACTGTTTCCTCATAGTTTTGTTTTCTCTTAGAAAAAAATAAAGCTTTCCAACAAAACACTGGACTGTTCTGTAAACTTGTTGGACAGTCGGGTAATTGCTTTGACATATTCATCCCATTGTTCAAAATCCTCGCTTGGAATAGCCACTGTTAAATCATGAAAACGTTTTGTCCCTCCGACCAAGATGAATAAATAGAAGGGCAGGTTTCCTTTTAGGAGGGAAACTCTCAGTGTCTACAGCCACTAATTTTTTTTTTAATTGTCTAAACCTTGTCTGCCAGGGCATAATTGGCTTCCCTGGTAGTTGCAAAAATGGAGCAATCTGAATCAAGTTCTGAGCTGAATTTATCATCTGTCTGGTATTATTAAACTTTTTAAGAAAATGTATAATACTATTCTCACAAAATTTTAATTATGATCCTTCAGAATAATTGCATTTATGACATTCCATGCTCCAGATCCATCCACCATATGAAGTTCTACCAACTGCTCCAACTGGAGTTCCTCCAAATAAACAAAACAATTATAAATACGAAGTGTTTGAAATACATTCTGAAGTGTTTCAAGTACGTTGAATGATAGTTTTCCCAATTTAAGATGTGCACTATGTCTGACGTATTGCTTAGGGGAACGACGTGTGGATCCGATGAGGTGATAGGCTGCGAGTCAGAGAAACTGACTCCCACAGTGCTCCTGATGTTCTGGAGACTCTTGAACAGACTCGTGCTGCTCCTATGAGGTCCTTCTGATCACAAGGTGGTCGCGTGCCTTTGAGGCCATAATTGCTGACTCCAATGGATGCTACGCCAGCGTCAAAGACTCCGTCAGACCTCCAAGGACCATTCAATTAAGCCCGGCCTAGGAAACGCTCCTTCGGGAAGGTAAGAGATGTGGGTGCTTTATTGTATATCATGAAGAGCCCACTTCCCTCACTTCCTCGCCCAGTGTCTTCCAACTGCAATCTCTAGAAATTCCAGTTGAAATCCACAATGAGCACTGCCAGAACATGGAATGCTATACAAACAATGACATGTAGATGACAGGTAAGTAAGTGAATGTACAATGAAACAGATGTAGGACTAACATTAACTCACTACACACCTGCCCTAGATCAAGCCGCCTTTGGGTAAGACTCAGTTCTTCTAGTCATTACTCAAACCTTTTGTAATGTCTAGGCGCAACCATCCCGTCTTGGCTGTAAACTTGTGGTAGCGGGATGAGAATGTCAGAAGCTGATTTCCTATGCCAGCAATGCCCAGCTACCACCTGAGATATAAAGTGACCCCAGGCAATAACAGCACCCAGGGGAAAGAGGAAGTGGAGGAAGAAAATAGAGATAACGTTCCTAGGGTCCCTTCAAAGTGATTGCATCATTTCTCCGCACTGCAGATTCTTCCAGTTTTCAAGGGTGGTGGTACATTTACAAGTGTATAATGAGGATTTAGGACCTATACCTTTTCAAGTATGAACATGGATATACATAGAACATAATTAGTAATCATATGCTCTTTGCCAGGAATCCCTGAGAATGCAGTGACAACCCTGAGAGAATGAAACAAATGTAGGAGACTGACTAACTTAAGGACCAGACTATCACTACTACTAGAACAACTGTATGGCACCAAATAGTTAACTAAAAAATAAAAGGCAAACAGTGTAAAGGCAGATTGGAAATGGAATTCCATCATTCCTTCAATGTTTAGGAAACAATTCCAAATGTGACATGATTGAGTAATACCCAAGAAGCACCAAAAGATAGGTCTTTAGAAAATAATAGTCTTTTAACTCTCAATTACTATTTTTCTCTTTGCAGAGCATGAAGCATTGGACGGTGGGTATATATAGCCAACAATTGTTGTATAAATGCACCTTATCAACTACAAGAGCAATCAGCTGTTGGTAAACGTTATCACCATTTATGTCCCCACAGATTTCACAAGAGAGGCAGAAGCAGAAAATATCACCAGGCAGCCCAACGGTATATGGAACAGCTACAGGAGGAAGTCTGGAATTCACACAGCAGTCATCAGTAAAAAAGCAGAACTATGGGCATTAAAGGAGAAGAGGTAAGTGTAGTGTTTTACCTTAATTAAAGGCACGAAGGTTCCCTCAAGTGCAGCTTTTATAAAGCCACACCCAAGAAAACCTGACCCCTGGCTAGTGTGGGCTTCTGGGGGACCAGACCGATGCAGGGAACGTGAAAGACTAGACCTCACCCCCTGCCATAGCTGTTCCCACTGCTTCCAGGTGTGTGCCTGTGCCATGCACTGCGCAGCAGCACCGTGACACTTTTGCCCTCCTTTATCATTACTGCTTATGGTGCAAGTTTGTATTTATGTGTTCTAGATAAAAACTAAACATCTGTAAAGCATTCGGCGCTGACATTGTGTACTGCAACACCTTTCATAGTTGATTCATCCTGTAAGAATTTCCTGTAGTTTTCTTATTTAGTAGTATTGCTATTTTGTTTGATATTGGACCCTCTCTTTGGTCTTCTTTTGAGACTCCTGCATGTCTGTTTTTTGAGATTTTTTGTAGTACATGTAGTCTCTGCTTGTTGTTTTATACAGTCATTAGGTGATTGAGACCTGCATTTGGCATATTTCCCTTTAATTGTAGGACTTTTGGGATAACTCTCTTTAAACACACAAAATGGTACTACATGGTTGTTGCCTTTTGAATAGTTTAATGTACGTTTCAAACTACAAATTACTATCACACCATTCTCTATTGATGTGCATATAGTGGCACATAGAATGAAGTACTGTTGTTAATACATACCCTTGAAATGTTCCTTCATTGGCCTATTCTTGTATGTTTATCTGCTTAATAACATATGGCCACATGCATCAAAAGAAAAACCGGTCGCAAACGGGCACATTCTCAGAATCTGCCCCTTTGCGACCGGTATTTTTGCATTTGAGATTCCAATTAAGGAATCGTAAATTGCGATGCCTCAAATGCAATGCATGAAGCCATTGAAAATTGCGATTTCGCTATTAGGGGATGCAGATTACCGTCAAATGAAACTTGACGGTAATTTGCAAAAACTTTGAAAAATGCACATTAGTGCATTTTTCAAAGTTCCTGGTTACACACACACATGCCATTGGGGCATGTGTGTGTGCAACATGTGTTCACATTACAATTTCAGGGGTGCAACAGGGTGTCCTTTTGGCTCCCTTGCACCCTTGAAATTGCATGCGCAGTTTGCGAGTACCTAATGGGTACTCGCAAATTGCGCATGTAATTCCCATTAATTTCTATGGGCCTCTAGGCCCATAGGAATGAATGGGAAGCAATTCCTTAATTGCGACTCGCAATTTGCGAGTCACAATTAAGGAATTTGTAGGAATCGCAATTTTATTTGCGATTCCTACATGCATAGGCAATAGTGATTCTTTAATTGCGATTCCTTAAAAATCGCAATTAAAGAATCGCTATTGACTTCTTTCATGCATGTGCACCAAAGTGCCTATTTCAAGTTGCTTCTGCTTCTTGCCCTGAAAATGACCTGTCCACAATTATAAACATACAAGATCAAAACATTGACAATCATATCCCAATGATCTACATGATTGTAAATATTGTATCAGAGAACTGTTGTTTCTGTTCAAAGTTAATGTGCCAGTCTTGTAAAGATGTTATTGTTCAGTCTGTACATACTAATCTACATTAGTGCTCCACAGGCATCAACATGTCAGTATGATAACTGTGTATATTAGTATTTACTCTTCTCCAAAGTTATGAATATTATAATGTATCTGTCTAAACTACATTTTGTAGTACTTAAAACATTAGTACTATTTACTTAATATAAAATTCAATTTACAAACCTATGGGTGAAAATTTCCAACATCACCTCTCCTGTATTTTCTATGAGGAGATATCCATACATGTAAGATTAACTCTTAGGGGCCGATTCCGATCTCGCTCGGAAGGGCTCCGAACACGATCCGGCCGAAAAAAGTACGAGCCGTACGCGTGTTTTCCAACCGACGCGTACAGCTGTACGAGCGAGCAAGTACGATGCGAGAAACGCAAAATCGCCGACCGAATCGTTTCCGTGTCTGAACCGCTCCGTACGTCCGTCCGTAAGCAAACCATGCCGTAAAATGGAGGCGATTTCCGACCGAGCCAGTACGATACACGATTCGGACAGCCGGATCGAGTCGGAGCCTCTGACACGTAAACGCTCCAGGAAGCGGACTTCGGGTGTCTGCGCCGGACCCCCCTTCACCCGTAGCCTTACGAGTCGATCACAGGGGGGACCCAATGGTTCCCCCTACACATGCATGTACGGTGCGGGTGGCACAGACGCGTCCCCACTACAGGGGGTGCCCTTGTGCGCGACGTACCTTTTTCGTCAATGGGAGCCTATGTACGCATCGTACAACAGGCTCCCATTGACTTCTATGGGGCTCCGAGCGACCCGTGTCTGTCAGCGCTTGTTCGCATCGTACTCTAGCGCTCGGAGCCCCGGAGCACGAGTCGGTCAGAAAGCCCTCCAGATCCGAGTCGGACGGAGCCTTCTCCCAGCGAGATCGGAATCGGCCCCTTAGTAGTAAATGGAGGAGATTTAGAGGGACAGGCTGGAAAATGAGGGCTATATACCTCAAAATTGGAAGGGTTGAGGGAGAGTTAAGGAGCAGTTAAGGGAGGGATATGCAAACACAAACACTAACCCACCTAAGAGTAAGACCATTGCTATTTACAGATTAACCACACTTCCAAAGTTACTGCAGCCCAAAATACTACACAATGCAAAACAGTTGTAAATGTACACCAGCTCAGCTTTGAAATAAATCTAGAATCATATATGACCACTCTCTACAATACAATCCCATAGAAAATAATGGAGTGAGGGACTTAAAATGCCACCCTATAGGAAATAATGTTAAATAAATTACATCTATGTGTGTAGGTTTGTTTGTGTGTGGTTAGAAATGTCAGTCATAACATCACGTTTTAAATACAAAACAAGCTGAAATTTACCAGTTGTAGTTTACTGAGCTAACTGTAATGTGCACCCGCCATGTGTCCTGCTTATGACACCACAATTAACATCACTTATGACATGTTCAATGACATTGCCAAGATCACAGATGACATGCTGACTCGTGTCTCTTTGATAGACCACAAGAAGTCTGCAAAGGTTGTCCATAGCAGGTGCTTACTCTCCTAAGGTTTTTGAGTGTGTGGAGTAAAGACTGTAAGCAGCAGGTAGTTACCCACACATGTGTGCCAGATTACCCACAATAGGAGTGTTCTGTACAGGGTGAAGCCTGTGCATAGTAGGGCCTTCTGCTACTAAAGGGGCCTTGGGTATCTACAGGGAGTGGGATCTCTGTAGAGCGGTTCTGCACAGGGCAAAAACTGTTATCAATCGGTACTTTTAAACCAAAGGAAGGGGACTAAGGGCTTTTTTTATAGGTCCAGCATACATGCCCATTCAATATCAAACACAGAAGGGTATGCAGTTCCTATTGAGGCAAAGGGAGAGCGAGGTCAGAGTAGAAGGGTTGTCCCTTAGGAAAAGAGGGATCCTTCTTTCGGAATTAGGGCCCTCAAACACCCAGCCAGCTGGGTGTCATGCTTCATCATAGGGCTTGCTCCTCGTCAGGTCGGGCTGCAATACCTGACGGGCACCCTATGAGGGGCTCTTTGGCGGAGATCTTTTATTCCTTGCCGTATGGTGCCGTGGGTGTAAGGGACCTAAAAGTGTAGACGTGCTAGCGTGAGGGTCAGTAGACCGTGCGGGGATAAAACAGGAAATGGAAGTCCAAACAGAATAATTTTAATGTATCTGGCTTCCAACCTGATTAAAAATAAAGTGGCGCCTTCCTGATGTAATGCGTCAGGATATTGCGCTCAACTTCATGTGGTCAACATGTTTCTTGCCTGTGTGTCAGAATGATCTGGCAGCAATTCTTCAGGACCTCGAGAGGATTGTCTATCTACACTATTGGTGATGTTCTGGTTTCCTAACCGTGATGTACCACACAGTGCACCTAAAGATATAGTACCTGTAGATGCGATGGCCAACATATTGAGATACAATCAACATGGTTAAACAGTAGCAATTGTCTGTAATAACTTCTTAAACATCACTCTCCCTTATAAATATCACCATGTAAGTAACACGCAGGTCGTGGTGTACCCTACACAGTGAAATCGTGGTACCTAGAAACTAGTGTCATACAGTTATGACGTGTGCGTGAGGGAATGAATTAAAAACATACTGGGATATAGTATCCTGTATTAAAAGGGTAGCTGACATATCAAGAGAACAGTGAACTCACCCAAAATCTTTTGGTGACTGGCACCATCAACTCCACGACACCTGGAAATAGCCAGTGTCCTAAGGGAAGCAATGTGGGTTGAAAATGGTGCAGATAAAGTAAATCAATCATACACCAAGGGTAGGGTACAATGCAACTCCACAAGAATAAAAGAGCAAGCTTTCACAAGTAGGAAGTATGCTGGTTAAAACCGCGTCTAGTCAAGGGGACGCCAAGCTTGGAAGAGGGCCCCGCCCCCCAGGCCCAAGTACAGATACGATCTCACCCCTGCACTCAGGCAGTACCGTGTCCCAACCAATTATGGAAACCTGGTAAATGAGAGATGCCGGAGAGCAGATTGTGCGTCTGTACCATATCACGGGTCCTGGTGGTGATGGGCTCCCTAACGGTACAGCGCATGTCTGCTATCACAAATTGTTAACTCACGCAGACTCACCTCATGGTGCAGGGCCGGCAGATCGACTCTCATGGGTTCCACGTTTAGGGGGAGAATAGTACTCACATGATTAGAACTGCAGAGGTGGCAGTCGACCTACCCATACGCTGCCGGGGCCGGGAGGTACAGTTCGTCTCGCTCGGGTCAGAGATGTAGCCCCGGGACCCGGCAGTCGATGGGAGGGGACACTTATCAGTGTCATATCCCTGGAGCGTTAACCCCCCAGAGGGGGAAGCTAATATGGCCGCCTTGATGGATGTATGAATGGCTGTCGAGATTCTACGGCGGCCATGTTGAAGTGTGGATTGTAACCACAATGGGATAATAAATGTCACACAGGAACGGTGAAGGCAGTCAATGTGAATGGAATATTGTGGTAGTCTAGGGGAGATGGAGTATAGTAATAGGGCAGACACTAGGGGCCCAGGCAGGGATGCTAGTAGAGCCACCAATATAAATGGTTGAGTTTCAATTGAAACCCGCGAGATTAAATGGCGGCCATATTGGAATGTGGGATGGTGACCACAGGTACAGTGACATTCTTCACACCAGGAATGGCGCGAAAAGGAAATCACCAAAGCGGACAGAATGTTGTGGTTGTCCAATTCAAGATTCTAGTGCCGGGGGTAGGATGTTACCATGGAGTCCTACGTAATAACAAAATGGCAGGTATGATTCACTTGGCAGAAATGGCCCCGGGGTCATTAGTATTGTGACCCAAGGGGTCTTGTGATATTTAACCCGGAGTCACCCCGATGGAGTAATTGAAGGAGTGGATAACAATTAAAGAATCAGAATCAAACAGGGGCTATGTTCTATTCAATGCACCCCACGGGATGTCTTCGTTGAGTCACTGTTTGTCAGTGGCTAGGCGGTGTACCCACCTCTGTTTAATCCTGAACAGTGCTCCTGCCGTTATATGTGGGTGGGCCTCAAGAATGACCCAGCGCAAAGTGTCTGGTAAATGTTTAACTGCCTCGAAATGTGTGCACATTTTCGTGTTAACACGGTGACAGTTGATGTTGCTCCTGTGCTCAGTGATGCGTGTTTTGATCATCCTGGTGGTCATGCCAATGTACCGGAGGTTACAGGGGCAGGTGATTATGTAGATGCAATTAGTAGTGTTGCAATTGGTATGTCTTCCCAGTTTCCAAGTGAATGTATTTGAAAAAACTACTTCCTTGGTTGGTGCAATTAAAGGACAGACAGCACACGAGCCACATGGGTAATGTCCCATCACTAGTGGGAGGTCCCATAGTGCTCTCTGTTGGTTGATTTTCTGGACTTTGGGTCTCGTGTGTATAAGCATGTCTTTCAGGTTGCTCGTGCGCTTGAATGCAAACCTTGGTGTAGGTAGTTGAAGGGTGCCGGTTGTGAGAATACCCCAATGTTTTTTGATGATGTTCCTGATCCTATTGCAGTCGGGTGTGTACAGGGTGACACAAGTGAGAACCTCAGTGGGATCTTTGTGATTGGTTTCTAATAGGGCCTCACGGTAGTTATTTCTCACCCTTTTCATAGAAAGTGCAATGTTGCGTGGTGGGTATTCTCATTTGCTGAGATTATCTGCTAGGCTAGCTGCCTCAGTTTTGTAGTCTTCCAGAGAGCTACAGTTCCTCCTAATGCGGAGAAACTGACCAAAGGGTAGGTTTTCTTTAAGAGCTCTGGGGTGGTGGCTACTAAATAACAGGAGGCTGTTACTATCTGTCGGATTTCTGTACAGTGTAGTATTCAATCGGCCTTTTGAGATCCTAATGTTTAGGTCAAGAAATGGGACATTGGTCTCTGAGATGGTGCTGGTGAACTTAAGATATGGATTGAGAGTATTGATCCATTGACATAAATCCACACAGGTAGACCTCTTCCCCTTCCAAAAGATTAAGATGTCATCAATAAACCTTTTCCATAGTATAAGGTTGGGAGTGTAGGGGTTTGAGGCGTTGAGGATCACACTCTGTTCAAATGCGGCCATGTAAAGACATGCCACACTAGGCGCGAATGTGCTGCCCATTGCTGTGCCCTGGGTCTTATGGTATAATTGGTTTTTATACTCAAAGAAATTTTCTGTGAGGGCCAGCGTTGCACATTCCATTATAAAGGACACTGTGTTGGGGAGTCCCAGTCTGCATTAGTAAGGGCATCTTCGATGACGTTCAAGGTGGCACGTTGAGGAATATTAGTATAGAGTGCCTCCACGTCCAGAGTAACCAGTAAACTGATCTCCTCCGGATGCTTGACCTCCTCTATCAGGCACAAGACATCAGTGGTGTCAAGCAAGACGTAGGGGGTCTCTCTCACCAAGGGTTGCAAAAAGTGATCGCAGAACCTAGATAATGGTTCTAGAAGTGAACCAATCCCTGACACAATGGGTCTTCCTGGGACAGGGGTGGTGCCCTTATGGATTTTAGGCAAGATGTAAAAATAGGGCACCCTGGGGTCTTTCGTAATGAGGAAGTCGGCTTCCTTTTTGCTGATCCACCCTTCAGTTTCAGCTGGGAAAACCATCATTGAAATGTTAGTGGAGAGGCGTGTCATGGGATTATCAGCGATGAGAGTGTAGTATTTGTGATTGCTCAGTTGTCGGATGCACTCAGTGTTGTAATCAGTGGTGGACATGATCACTGTTGCACCTCCCTTGTCAGCTTGTTTGATGGTAATGCTGGAGTCGTCAGCAAGAGATCTGACAGCTGCCAATTCTGCTGTCGATAGGTTATGGAATGGAGTAGGGGTGGTCCCACTCGCCACATCCTTAAGTACAGCTTGCTCAAAAGTCAGTACTTCGTTGGGTACCATGCTACTGTTGGGCGTGAAGGTAGAGGGGTTATGTAACCCAGAGTCTCTGGAGGGGGGTAAAGGTCTATCCTGGAAAAACGCCTTGAGGCGTATTTTCCGAAACAGCTCTGGATCTCGCAATGGTCATGGAACCTGTCAATTTTAGGGTTAGGAACATAACCAAGGCCCTTCTGTAGTATTCTTTTCTCAGGATTAGTAAGTATCCTTGGAGAGAGATTGACTATCAGTTTTTGTTCTTGGTCTGGCTCCGTGTCTCCACTGAATGTTGTGGTTGTTCTTGCCATTGCACTCGCTTTTGATTCCCTCTTTTGCGCCCTCTTCCTCTGCCCCAGCCTCTGTCTCAAAAAGGCGGGTTGTTACCTGGGAAGAATTGTGGCTGTCCTTGTTGGTACATGGGAAATTGCCAAAAGGGTGGTCCCTGATATGGTGGCATATTGTAGTTAGGATACATAGGACGTGTCATCAGTGTGGAGCTGTTACTACCCCAGCTGCCAGTGCTAGAGTCACTGTTGGAAGAGGAACCTCTCCTTGTAGTATCGGAGCCATCATCAGAGGAATAGCTTGCTTCAGCTGAGGTAAAGTCGGCTTTAAGATAAGGATAAACTTTTTCCTTGTTAAATTTCCGCATATCTTTTTGTAACTTGGTGATCTTTTGTTTCATTATTTTCTGCAATCTCGTTATTGATCTCCGAGAGTTTGGTCTTA
Source organism: Calotriton arnoldi (assembly GCA_963921515.1). Classification (NCBI taxonomy): domain Eukaryota; kingdom Metazoa; phylum Chordata; class Amphibia; order Caudata; family Salamandridae; genus Calotriton; species Calotriton arnoldi. The sequence goes on along the minus strand of CAWUFW010000351.1, from coordinate 3,504,717 downwards.
AATGCAGTAATTTGGATTGTGGTTTTTAGGGTGCCTTCTGCCATCTGGATCCTGACCAAAAGAGTGTCAGATATCCTTTTAGCGGTGTTTATGATCAGGATGAGCCAGTCCCTAGTGCACTTCCACGCCACTAGGGGCCACTCTTTCTTAAAGACAGCATCCTCCAGGAATAAACGTGGGAAATTACTAACTATGAGACTGTTGGGGGCTATATTGGCCCGTAAGTATTTGGTCATCATGGCACCGTGTAGAGTAATCTTAAGCCATTCACGTTTCATTGAGGAAAGAGATGTCCAGTCTCCCGACTGGTTACCGGATGCCGAGCTACTGTCGGCTTCCAGGTTGGAGGGTGTTCTCAAAATTTCAGCTACCATATCGTCATCAAAACTGAGTCCCTGATTGTCCTCCATCATGATAGTGGTGTCCAAATGGAGTCGGGTAAGGCTCAGATGGCGAAGTAGTCGGTGGACTACTGGAGAGTAAAACGGGCCAGAGGAAGGCAATTAGCGTTCCTGGTATCCTGAAGAGGAAGTCCCACGGGGGTTACCCGTGCGTACAATTAAACCAAAGGAAGGGGACTAAGGGCTTTTTTTATAGGTCCAGCATACATGCCCATTCAATATCAAACACAGAAGGGTATGCAGTTCCTATTGAGGCAAAGGGAGAGCAAGGTCAGACTAGGAGGGTTGTCCCTTAGGAAAAGAGGGAAAGGGGGATCCCTCCTTTCAGAATTAGGGCCCTCACCCACCCAGCCAGCTGGGTATCATGCTTCATCATAGGGCTAGCTCCTCATCAGGTTGGCGCTGCAATACCTGACGGGTACCCTATGAGGGGCTCTTTAGCGGAGATCTTTTATTCCTTGCCGTATGGTGCCATGGGTGTAAGGGACCTAAAAGTGTAGACGTGCTAGCGTGAGGGTCAGTAGATCATGCGGAGATAAAACAGGAAATGGAAGACTACATCTCCGACACGAGCGAGACGAACAGTACCTCCCGGCCCCGGCAGCATATGGGTAGGTCGGCCGCCACCTCTGCAGTTCTAATCACGTGACCCTTCTGTGTTTGATATCAATCGGTACTTTGCCACTTATGTGCGGTTGATTGTTCAGGAGAGATTGGCTTTCCATGGAGGATTGAGTACCAGCCAAAGGCAGTGAGGAGAAGGGGCTTGGCCACCTAGGGGAAGCTTGAGTGTCTGGATGGAGTGGATTCTCCTTGAAATCTTGTTCACAGGGCAAAGATCTTCTGCAGTATGAGCTTGCCCACTCATATCTGGTTGATTGCCCACACAGGTTCAGCTATCCACAAAGTGGTTGATACAGGGAGAAGGGTGTGAGAAGGAAGACCTTGGTTCACCTAAGGAAGCTTGTGTCTGTGAGTAATAATGTATGGGTTACATGAATCTGTGCTATTTACTACTTAATTCCATATCTAAAAGCCTGTACTGATTTATAGAGTAATTTGAACAGTAGGTTTGATGATGTCATTTAATGATGTAATCAGTTTCTGTTTTTTTACCTAAAGTACATCTTATTACCATACCTAATTATAACATCACTTTAACCTTTACCTTTTTCAATAAATTTCCATTTTTTTAAAAATAAGGTAAGATCTTATTACCATACCCAACCTCCACAGGTAGCCAACGCTCCTGCCACACATAGATGAATGCCAGGGCCTTTTGCCAACCACCAGTGGACAGTCATCCAATTGCCACGTTTGGTTGTAACCCTTGAGCTCAACTTCTGCAGGCTTTCAAGCCCCTTTGAGCAGCCAACCACCCATGGGCCTTCACCCCCACAGTCTTCTTATTTTATTTATTTTTTGTCCTAAAAGGCTCCCGTGGGTGCGCTGCTGGTCCACGCTGGTTCCTTAGGGAGTCCTGCGGAGTGACACGGGGGCTGTGCTGGGTCCTGCAGGAGTTCTGCATTAACTGTCAAAATCTCCCACAATACTTTCACTGGACTGGCGGGTCAATGTTTTTGAAACTTTTGGCCCCGAGGGCCTTTCTGGGATTTACCCCCCACAAGGGCCAGAGGGTCAGGTTAGTCCTACTCTTCACCCTACTACTTGAATTTTTTTTAAATTTTAGGACACGGGGACTCAATCAAAAATGGCGTTTGCTAAATTTTCTGTCATGTTGCAGCCAGCCAATGAGGTCGCTCGACCCTAATGATGGGTCCCTCAGGACTGAAATGGCAGAGTGGGAAAAAAGTCCTTTCGGCCAATCAAAATGCTCTATTTGTTTTAATTTGTGGTCCCATAAAACAGTCCAGATATCTCTGTTTTTTTAACCATAACTTCCCCAAAATGGTACAGCAAATAACAAAAAGCACACTTTCTGGATAAAGATCTAGCTTTATGACAAATTTGTTGTAATTCTGTTAAGCTGTTTTTTCTGTGCTATTGACTAATTTTCCCTGTGGACATTTTGTGGGAAAAAATAATTTTGGGCCCTTCTCTTTTTCTTGGCCCACACTTAATGGATCACCCTGAAATTTTCCAGGAAGGTGTAGAGATGGATGAACATTTAAAAAAAATATTTGGTGAAGATTTGTCAAATTATACCAAAGTTATTATCCAAACAAAAACGCTCTTTCTGTGAGAACTCTGGCTTATATATTGCTACACAATGGTGACTGATACTTGTAGTATGAGATCTCTGCCCCAAAGTTGGAGACCACTTCCCCAATGGTGGTTTCAGAGGTGGAGACATATACGCCTACACTTAAGTGCAAATCTACACTCAAAAATGGCGAATTGAAAAATACTGTAGATTTACATCTAGGTGCAAGAGTAAATTTACAAGCATATTCGCACATGTAAATTTACCTTTGTGAATAGTAGAGTATCCTAGAAATGTTAAAGACGTAGGGCTGTTTTCATTCGCATAATTGTCAAATTTCCTGATGAGACTTCAGGGTGATACATATACTATAACTTTTTTTGTATCTGAGCTCCCCATGTGGAACACTGTTTTTTGATGTTACGTACACATTCAGTTCCTCATGGGATTCTGGGTTGCCTTGTACTTAATGAATGTAATTTTTGCAGCCACTGGCTCTGCAAGGGCATTTTTTTCATCAATACTTGACTGTTCTTAAATAGAGCCTATTCATGTCAATAGGCCCATTTTTTAAATATGGCAGTAAAATATGTCAAAACCAACAATAAAGAATATATCACCTAATTAATTAGTGGCCATTCTGTACTAAATAAGGCCGGATACTGTAAGCTGACATTTCTCAGCTACGACCTGAAAAGCCTAAAGAAAAAAGTAGAAAAGAAGAAGAACTGGCTGACCTTTCAAGCTAGGATTCAATTCAAGATAGCTTGCCTGACACATAAAGCTATTCATTACAACATCCCGGTTTACCTGGCAAAACAACGTGAGCTATCTGGCTCGAGTCGGAACTTAAGAAGCTCTAACACCCTACTATTAAAACCTCCCAAATTCAATAAGAAAAGAACTTACAATCATGCTTTCTCTGGTCTTGCTCCAAGAATATGGAACGCTTTTCCTCCCGAGATCAGATCCAACCCATCTACTGCCTCTTTCAAAAAACATGTCAAATGGCTAATCTTGAATGACCATCAACAGCATTAACCCTGTTACAGTCTCAATCTACCTCTTTCTCCGGTTTTGATACTTTTTATACCATTTGCTCAAATTGTAATATGTTTCTTTTCATGTGTTCTTTTGATCTATTGACCTGCTGAAACTTTACAGCTCCCACTAGACTGGCTGACTCCCCGTGCCCCCTTTGACCTTGTGTGTTCCCCCCTTTTGACCTTGTGGTTGTTAAATTACCTCATTTGTTCCATTTTGTTGTTGTACTCATGCCACTTTGTACATCGCTCTGATACCCATAAGGGTCATGTTCGCGCTATATAAAACTTTTCAAACAAACAAACAAACAAAAAAACTGTCCAACTGAATACAATAGGCAATATTACTCCCTTAGAATTTCAGGTTTAAGCAAGTTAAAAACATCCCAGTGATTTTTTACAGATGATGTAGGATAAACACTGTGTGGTTCTGGGTATTGAATCTGTCCAAAGTCATATGGCAGCCTTCATTAAGGAAACATCAGACGTAAAAATAGATATGAAAAGCCAATCTAATCATTGGCCCTCAACTTAAGAGAGCTCGGAGAAAACAATTGCTGACTTTAAACCAATCCTGTGTGGAACAAAACCTTTGCAAGTCACTAACTACTTCTTTTTTCTATGTGTCAATTCTTTATTGGCTATTCACAATGTCATACATGTAACATATACATAACAGTACTGAAAATAAATTAGAATTAGAAATCTCTGCAATCTCACGTAGACAGCAGTACAGCAACATAGAAATTAATATATTCCCCAACAGAGAGAGGGGTGGTTTGTGAAACACCTAATTGAAAGGTAGTGTGAGGGAGAACTGAGTAATGGGGAAATCAGGGAAGGTGGGTAGAAAAAAGATGTAACCGTATTCTCCATGCATTCCCCTGTGAAACAGTCCCAAGGGTAGACCCAAGGGTCAGAAAAAATACATAAGTCTTGGTCTGGTAATTCCCTTGCATCAAATTATATATGTAAGAATGAGCCCCAAATCTCTTCAAACTTTTGGATTGGATCGTTGAAATTTTCATAGGTGGCCATTCATGCATGTCAGTTAGCCTTGTATTATAAGATGGTGGTGTGGCTGATCTCTAATGCTGCAAGATTTCCACCTTTGCTACAGCCAGGACCCAGGACACACATCTCTTTTCATTGCATTTTAAGTCTGGGAGGGCTGACATAGACAGCAAAGCCAGCCGACTTGTCACCCATGATGCCACCCTTAGTCTTCCCATGAACCTGTGCCAGACCGTTCTTCAGCAGTGCCAGAGAATGCTACTGTCCCACAGGATGTGTACAATATCACAGTCTGGAGCAGTGCATCCCTAACATTTAGAGTTGGCTTGCATGTGTGCCCTATAGAGCCTTTCTGGTGTCCAGTACCACTGGTGGATGATCTTGAAATAGCTGCATTCAATCTAGCCTCCCGAGCAAGTTATCATGATCCTCTAGAATGTTGTTCCAGTCCTCTTCCGATATTGAGAGCTCAAGCTTTTGCACCCATCAGAAATGGAGATTTCAGGTATTAGGGTGTGAGAAGAGGGCATCCATCAGGGTAGTGTACAGTCCTGCCATAGTCCCCGGGAACCTTTCCAGGTCATAATATATTGTAATAGTGGATCAACTTCAAGCTCTTAAGGGGGTGTCCCCAGTTTGTGTCGTAAGCTATATATGAGTTGGTGGTATTTCCATTTTAGTGAGGGTGGAAGCCTATTGTCACGCATGAGGGATTCAAATGAGATCACGTCGCTGTCCTGTAATAGGTTTTCCACGTGGTGTAAACCTTTTTCCCTCCACAGGGAGCAATTTCCTCTCCCCGAATAGTAACTTCATTTCTCCATATCGGTGAGATATATCGCAGTTGAGATTTCGGCCAGTTGCTTGGCACCAGGCATAGTGCATGGTGTGTATTATTGGTTTACCCTGCTGACCCACCTGTGCATGTCCTTTATAAAGAGCAGTAAGACTACCCTTCCTTTGCACTATGTGCTGCTCCAGAAAAATCCACATGGGTTTTTCATTATTCGGTATCAGCATTTGCACTATGTGTGCCATCTGTGAGGCTAACCAGTAGGATTCCATGTGTCAAAGGCACTGTCCCTCTGTGGTGGTTTTGAAGTGTTGTTTAGCAGCTTTGAGGGGAATTTTACAGCCCCCACAAGGAATTTTGAATAAGCTTTATGCTCGGATATAAATTTGCCTTAAATAAAATAAAAGACAAGAGGCATTTGGCAAAAAAGGAACAAGTTGGTTAATTAAACGCTACAGCCGGGAAGGTCTGGACAGAATGCGTCAGCTCAAAATCTCTCATGTTTTGACGGTCCATTTATACACTTCATGAGGTACAATAAAACACTTTTCTACATTCCCAAAAAGCATCTCAGTTGTAAATCAACAAACACAGGCATCTGTGGCTGTGATACAGATGGCTCTCGACCTTCAAAAGAGCTGGTGTGGGCCAGTGTGTATGTGGCCAGTTGTCTGGCATGAGGAGCGCATGATCACTATGTGTGGTGTGTCATGATTGGTTACATGTGCCTATCTACATGTGGTATCTAGCTCTGTGGTTTTTCTGGGGAACGCAAGCCTTTGATGCCTGATGCCAGGTGTTGTGTAGGAGTGCGCTGTGTAGTGCGTGAAGAATACATACTTTTGAAAGTCTTTTGAGAGTCTGGATTAGAGGAATGGCGGGTTACTGCAACGTTGGTGCACTTACAGTTCGATCATGGGTAAGAACTGTTGGTCGTAGGTTAACTGGGAAAAACACATTTGTTAGGCAATTTATTGGAACATTGTTGTTTCATTTGATAAATAGTCCTGCAAAGTTTTGCTGGGGAGCGAATTTTCCTGTCAGTATTGGACAGAGGTGATAGACTTTTTAATGGCATTGGTGAGGTTTTTAAGGTTTATAAACTAATTTCACTGTTTGTTAGTATTTTGGGGACGACCGGAGATTTTTTAAACTAATTTTAATGTTGTCCGTATTATGGGTTTCTCCCCACAATCCTTGCTACAGTGGGAGCACAATTTTCTCTGCAAGCTATTCCATTCAGAGCATGATGTTTTAGCAGGTGCTGAGGTGTCCTTTTGACCGATCTGGGCATGTAGCAATTGTGAGGAGAGGTGGATGTTTAATTTTAGGGCTAAGTTTCCGTTGACACATGCATGCCCCTTGGGTCTTGCATGTGTCGTGGAACAAGGTTTTTCTAGTGGGGCTGAATTTCTGGGTCCCACCCTTCTTCTGGAAGTGTTGAGAACCTTGGGGCTCTACTGTGTGGGTCAAGGTAGGCTGTTTCCCAGTTTTTGGGCGTTGGTACTTCTACCAGGGATACTGAAGGTGGTGGAGACTTACATAGCCCTCACAAAGTTGGATTTGGGTGAGTGGTCCCAGGTGCCTGTTGTGCACCAGTAGGGGCCGTCTGGCTCCCTCGTCAGTCCGCCTTCAATGAATCAATCAATCAATCACAGAATTTGTAGAGCGCACTACTTACCCGCGAGGGTCTCAAGGCGCTGGGGAGAAAAAAGGGGGGGGTGCTGCTACTGGTCGAACAACCAGGTCTTGAGTAGCCTCCTGAAGGTCAGCAGGTCTTGGGTCTGTCGTAGGCTTAGTGGAAGGGTGTTCCAGGTCTTGGCGGCGAGTTGGGAGAAGGATCTGCCGCTGGTGGTAGTTCTTCGAATGCGAGGGACGGTGGCGAGGGAGAGGTCGGCGGAGCGGAGCTGGCGGTTGGGGACGTAGAAGAGGAGTCGTCTGTTGAGGTAGGCTGGGCCAGTCTTGTGGAGTGCCTTGTGTGTGTGGATGAGGAGTTTGAAGGAGATTCTCCTGTCGACGGGGAGCCAGTGCAGGTTCCTCAGGTGGGGGGTGATGTGGCTGTAGCGTGGTACATCGAGGATCAGGCGTGTGGAGGCGTTTTGTATGCGTTGCAGTCGCTTGATGAGCTTGGCCGGGGCTCCCGCGTAGAGGGTGTTCTCATAGTCAAGTCTGCTACTGACGAGGGCCTGGGTGACTGTTCTTCTTGTATCTGTCGGGATCCACCTGTAGATCTTGTGAAGCAGGAGGAGGAGACTGCGTTGACTTGCTTGGCCATGGAGAGCGTTGAGTCGAGGATGACTCCCAGGTTGCGTGCGTGGTCGGTGGGTGTCGGGGCTGCTCCTAGTGTCGTTGGCCACCAGGAGTCGTCCCAGGCTGAGGGGTTGGAGCCGAGGATGAGGACCTCTGTCTTGTCCGTGTTCAGTTTTAGTCGGCTGATCTTCATCCAATCGGCAACGGCCTTCATTCCTTCATGGAGGTTGGATTTGGCGGCGAGGGGGTCCTTGGTGAGGGAGAGGATCAGTTGAGTGTCGTCGGCGTAGGAGATTATGTTGAGGTCGTGCTGTCTGGTGATGCGTGCGAGCGGGGCCATGTAGATGTTGAACAGTGTTGGTTCTGAGGGATGATCCCTGGGGTACGCCGCAGATGATCTCGGAGGCTTCGGATCGGAATGGTGGGAGGCGGACTCTCTGGGTTCTGCCGGCGAGGAAGGAGGTGGCCCATTCCAGGGCCTTGTCTCGGATCCCTGCGTCGTGGAGGCGTGCGCGTAGAGTGCGGTGGCAGACAGTGTCGAAGGCGGCGGAAAAGTCCAGCAGGATGAGGGCTGCGGTCTCACCGTTGTCCAGCAGGATCCTGATGTCGTCGGTGGCGGCGATGAGGGCAGTCTCAGTGCTGTGGTTGCTGCGGAACCCCGATTGGGATGGGTCCAGGATGCTGTTTTCTTCGAGGTATCGGGTTAGCTGTTTGTTGACGATCTTCTCGATGACCTTGGCTGGGAACGGAAGCAGGGAGATGGGCCGGAAGTTCTTGAGGTCTCTCGGGTCCGCCTTGGGTTTTTTGAGTAGGGCGTTGATCTCTGCGTGTTTCCAGCTCTCTGGGAAGGTCGCGGTCTCGAAGGAGAGATTGATGACGTTGCACAGGTGGGGTGCGATGGAGCTGCTGGCTTTGTTGAAGATGTGGTGCGGGAAAGGGTCTGACATGGAGCCGGAGTGTATTGTGCTCATGGTCTTGATGGTGTCATCGATGTTCACGCTGGCCCAGGCGGCAGGGGGTCGTGGTCGATGGTGTGCGGCGGGTTTGGTGCATCGATCTTAGTTGGGGCTGTCTGGGTGTTGAAGCTGTCGTGGATGTCGGCGATCTTGCGGTGGAATAAGGTGGCGAGGAATCGCACAGGGCTTGCGACGGCGGGATGTCGTTGGTGTTGGAGCTGGGGTTGGAGAGTTCCTTCACGATGTTGAAGAGCTCCTTGCTGTTGTGTGCGTTGTTGTCGAGGCGGTCTTTGAAGGAGATTCTCTTGGCGGACTTGATGAAGTGGTGGTGGTTACGGATGGCGTCTTTGTGGGCTGCGTGGCTGTCCGGTGTCTTATCACTGTGCCATTTCTTCTCTAGTTTCCGGCAGGTACGCTTGGAAGCTAGGAGTTCCGAGGTGAACCAGCTGGCTCTTTTGGTGGTGTCACTGTGGGTGAGTTTTTTCAGCGGGGCGAGGGTGTTGGCACAGTCGTCCATCCATCGTCTGAGGTTGCAGTCAGCGTCGTCGGTGTTGGATGGGTCGGAGGGAGGACTGAGAGCGAGGTTTGCCCGTAGTTGGTCTTCGGTGACTTTGCTCCAGCAGCGGCGTGGGATCTGTTGGGTGCAGTGGTGTGTGGTGGGTTTCTGGAAGGTGAAATGGATGCAGCGGTGTTCGGTCCAGAGGAGTTCCGTGGTGTGGCTGAAGGAGACGTGGGAGCTTGAGGAGAAGATGGGGTCAAGCGTGTGGCCGGCGGAATGGGTCGGTGTTGTGACGAGCTGGCTCAGACCGAGGTTGGCGAGGTTGTCGATCAGGGTGGTGGAGTTGCTGTCGTTGTTGTTCTCCAGGTGAAAGTTCAGGTCTCCGAGGAGGATGTAGTCGGTAGAGGTCAGGGCGTGCGTGCTGATGAAGTCAGCGATGGAGTCGCTGAACTGGGGTCGGGCCCAGGGGGTCTGTAGACAAGGGTGCCTCTAAGGGTGGTGTTGGGGTCCGTGTGGATCTGGAAGTGCATGTGTTTGGCGGTGCTGAGAGTGTCGTCGGTGCTGGTCGAGACACTGATGGTGTTCTTGTGGACGATGGCGATTCCTCCTCCTACTGCGTTGATGCGGTCTCTACGGGTGATCTTATAGCCGTCTGGGATGGCTATGGCGATGTCGGGGGCGGAGGAGTCGTTCATCCAGGTCTCTGTCAGGAAGGCGACGTCTGGTGATGATGTGTCGAGCAGGTCCCAGAGCTCGACGGCGTGTTTGCGTGCGGAGCGGGTGTTCAGTAGGATGCATCGGAGGTGGTTGAGGTACTTCTTGGCGGGCGCCTCGGTGGCTCTGAGGCTGGTGTAGCTGCAGTTCCGGCAGGTGAAGGGACCATGGGTGCGTTTCGGGGCGGCCTTGAAGCAGTTGTGCGTCCGTCCGGGGTTGAGAGCGTGGAGTGTGGTGGCATCGTATCGGCGTCGGTCCTCAAGGCTGGAGCGGGGGGCACACGGCCCAGGGGTTCTGGCGCTGGGCGCGGTCCAGGCGCGGATGGGCGCAGACGGGCTTGCCTTAGGCGCGCCTTCGGCGCGGCTGCGGCGCGGCTGCGCAGCGGCCGCCATATATGGGGAGGTGGGAGGGAGGAGCAGCTGGGAGGCGGGAGGCAGGGGCAGCGAATGGGCAGTCAGGGGGGCGGGGACGCAGGGGACGCAGCGGCGGGAGTGGAGAGAGGCAACGAGGGGTACAGAAGGCAAAATGGGCACAGGGAAATGGGGGCAACGAGGGGAACAGTATGCAAAATGGACACAGAGAAATGGGGGCAGCGAGGGGAACAGAATGCAAAATGGACACAGAGAAATGGGGGCAGCGAGGGGAACAGAATGCAAAATGGACACAGAGAAATGGGGGCAACGAGGGGAACAGAATGCAAAATGGACACAGAGAAATGGGGGCAGCGGGGGGGACAGAACGCAAAATGGACACAGTAAAATGGGGGCAGCGGGGGGAACAGAATGCAAAAAGGACACAGAGAAATGGGGGCAACGAGGGGAACAGAAGGCAAAATGGACACAGAGAAATGGGGGCAGCGAGGGGAACAGAATGCAAAATGGACACAGAGAAATGGGGGTAACGAGGGGAACAGAATGCAAAATGGGCACAGGGAAATGGGGGCAACGAGGGGAACAGAAGGCAAAAGGACACAGAGAAATGGGGGCAACGAGGGGAACAGAAGGCAAAAAGGACACAGAGAAATGTGGGCAACGAGGGGAAACAGAAGGCAAAACGGGCACCGAGGCCACAAGCAGAGGGGCGAGCTTACCAGCAGCAGCAGCGGGCAGCGGGCAGGACACCACAGGCGGAGCTGTGTGGCGGGGGAGCGACCTACCTGGCAAGGTCAAGGGTCGCTCTCCTCACTGCGCAGCGGCCGCCATATATGGGGAGGTGGGAGGGAGGAGCAGCTGGGAGGCGGGAGGCAGGGGCAGCGGATGGGCAGTCAGGGGGGCGGGGCCGCAGTGGACGCAGCGGCGGGAGTGGAGAGAGGCAACGAGGGGTACAGAAGGCAAAATGGGCACAGGGAAATGGGGGCAATGAGGGGAACAGAATGCAAAATGGACACAGAGAAATGGGGGCAGCGAGGGGAACAGAATGCAAAATGGACACAGAGAAATGGGGGCAGCGAGGGGAACAGAATGCAAAATGGACACAGAGAAATGGGGGCAACGAGGGGAACAGAATGCAAAATGGACACAGAGAAATGGGGGCAGCGAGGGGAACAGAAGGCAAAATGGACACAGTAAAATGGGGGCAGCGGGGGGAACAGAATGCAAAAAGGACACAGAGAAATGGGGACAACGAGGGGAACAGAAGGCAAAATGTACACAGAGAAATGGGGGCAGCGAGGGGAACAGAATGCAAAATGGACACAGAGAAATGGGGGCAACGAGGGGAACATAATGCAAAATGGGCACAGGGAAATGGGGGCAACGAGGGGAACAGAAGGCAAAAAGGACACAGAGAAATGTGGGCAACGAGGGGAAACAGAAGGCAAAACGGGCACCGAGGCCACAAGCAGAGGGGCGAGCTTACCAGCAGCGGGCAGGACACCACAGGCGGAGCTGTGTGGCGGGGGAGCGACCTACCTGGCAAGGTCAAGGGTCGCCTTCCCACCAGGGGTGCGGTCAGCCAACACTGCCTCGAGGGATCAGCAGCAGAGAAGGCCATGGGTCTCCTGCGGGCATCCGGATGGTGAACTCTAGTAGGGATTTCTATCAGCATAGCATGTTTGTCCTGAAGACTGGCTATGGGGGCAGGTAAGGAAGTGAGAACTGGGAGTGATATGTAGGGGGTGGATTGTCTCATGAGATGTTTTTGGACTATGGCGCATTTGTGTTCTGAGATTGCATAAGGGTATTGCCGCCCCAGACAGTCACCCCATCTTGCTGTGACTGCAGGGCCGAAATCCCTCGTTGTGGCAGCAATGTTGTGTTTGGCCATCCACTTGGTGGGGTGGCTGCGGTCTGATTTCCTTGGAGCTGATTGCATGATGTGTGTTTGTTGTCCTGTGCTTAGATGCGCTGTGGGGGCTGTCCCTGTATTATTCCATTTTGATCATGATATAGTTTCAGGCAGCATCGGGTGGCCATTTGTCCCATTCTGTGACAGTAGTGACACTCTATTGGGCTGGTTTGGGACCTGCCTCCTTGGGCCATCTTTCACGCTATCATTAGATAATTTAGGCCATAATCACAGCTGGGTGCATAGGGAGGCAAGGGGGTGAGGGGCTGCGGTGTTTCTTGCTATCTCTATCACACAGACCTGGTAGGTCTGGATGCTTTCAAGGGGAGGGGGAGGGATAAGGGAGGAGGGGGGTTGCAAGGGGGGTCTGGGGCAGGGGGATTACTAAAGGTTAGTATGCAATTTGCAGCCAAAGAATGTCTTGTGTTTTCTTGAATTTTGGGAAGCATTAAAATTTGATGAACAATGTATATATGAAAGTCAATCAGAAAATGTGTTATCTAGACAGTGCAATGAGGAAGGGAGTATGTCCGGGCAAGATGATACATTGCCACTATGGTTAAGATACGCATAGCCTCTATAAATATCTGTGGTCTAAACGGTGGGGCTAAAAGGAGGAGGATTAGCGAAGATCTTAAATTTCTACAAGCGGATTTGTTGTGTCTTCAGGAGACCCACATAGCTTGCAACAACAGTAATATGCTTAACTCCTTAGGATTAAAAGCTCTCGCCCATACAACACAAGACACAAGGACTAAGGGGGTCACCATTCTAATGAAAGGTGGCATCATTATGCTTGGGAGAAAGGCTGTGGGCAAGAATGGTAGATGGATAATTATGGAATGCAGAGGTGGGGCAGAAACGTTTACGCTATGCTCTGTCTATGCTTCAGTTTTGGACGATCCTGGGCTGTTGAATTTCTTAGCAATTGAGTTACCATCTTGGCCTGCTTTGTACATAGTGTGTGGTGACTTTAATATTAATGGATCTAGAAGAGATACAGAAAGGAATGGGGAATCCAGCAAAGGGCGGAAACCCAAATCATCCAGAGCTATGAAAAACTTCTTAAGGGATATTGATCTGGTGGATGTATGGCCTAGTCTGAGGGCTCAGGAGTCAGGCTATACATATTATTCGGCACCCCATCGCAAGTTCGCAAGGCTTGATTATTTTTTAACCTCACCATCCCTACTCCAGGGGGCCCGGGTAGAGCTCCTTCCTAGGGTAATGTCAGACCACAACCCCCTTGTCTTTGAGTTCTCCTTGGCAGGGCTAAGAGAGGTGGACTTTTGAGAGACCACTCCTTTCAGATCAGGAGTACGTTGAGTATATGAAGGGGTGGATTGCGGAGTTTTTTAGCAACAATAAGGATAGCACCCCCCCCGGAATGATATGGGATGCTTTTAAAGCGTCATTAAGAGGCGAGACACTTCGATATAGTCTGATTAAACAGAAAAAGGAGCAGCCCAAATCAAAGGGTTTTATCAAAGACTCCCCTTCTCGAAATTGAACTAATTAACACTGTGAACAACGGAGGTGATACCACCTCAGTTATGAATCTAATAGCGGTCACTAAAGCCTCTTTAAATGATTTCAATGCCGAGAAGACAGCAGGTAGATATCTTGCTAAAAGGCAGCAGTGTTATGAATACAGCAAGAATGTTGGTTGATTGTTATGTCGTGTAGTTCCTATAGAAAGTATACAGGATCTGCGGGTTTAGACAACATACACTGTAGGATTGGTGTCAGACAATCTCTGATCACCCCCACCGGGTATGCTGGCTCTTTTTGAACCAACTAGCTCACAGTGCCACTAGAATCCCCTCTTACCAAGGAGAGAATAGTTCCTGGCAACCATTCGAACATGACAACCCTGATCCCTCAGGACCATGGAAACAATATACTACCTTTCGCTCAGTCACTCGTGCTTACTTCGTCCGTCTCAGAGAGATACACCGAATAAACAGGCTGGGCGTTTTCAATAGGAATTTATTGAACAGTTGTTATTCTGGTGTAGAATAAATGAGCTGCAACAACCGTTAGACAGTATAAGATATAAATGATTAGCAGTACGATAAAGGTGAATGGATGGTATAGCTCTACCATCTTACAATAATCATGAATACTTCAGCGTATATAAAACACATGATAAAAAATGCGTAATCCTACGATGCCTCCCTAACTAGATGTACCTAAGTGTACCTAGCATGTATGTAGGTGTTAAGCCAAGAATCCCTCTAGGATTTAGTCAACCCCATTACCTGAAGTGAGAGACTATGGGACCCCGTCCTGGTCTCGAGCTGGACCCCGCGAGGGATGTTAGACCACTGTGAGCTGGAGTGTCTGCATGCAGGAACCTCAGCGTCTCTGGTCAGTGTGTCGGCCAGGAAGTCTTGGTCTCCTCTGTCTTATCTTAGCAAGATGTGATGTATATATACCCATAGGTCTCCCCAGGGGTCCTACCTTGCTGTATTACTGTGTCGGCCTAAGGATGACGTTAGGCATGAACTTTGTACATAGATTTTATACAGGAAATGGTAGTCCTGCTGTGCTTCCAAGAATCCTCATGCATAATGTATGAGATTTAGGACTAGGGAAAACCCGCGTTCTGACTGCAGTGTAATATCTAGGTAAAAGGTCAGTCCCTGTAAACCGTGACAAATGTAATGTAGGGAGAGAATATAGGTGGTGGGTAATGAGATTACCGGGGCTTATGTTATGATACCTATATGGAATATAACACCCACTCCTCTTCCGAATGGACGAGATAGTTACATTCTAAATGTACTACTAGGCTGACTAGATACTGGTACGCAAACGATAAAAACATTAGTTAAAACAGTGTTTAAAATGTTAAAAAAGGTTCTTAAAAAAAAAATCCAAAACAGAGGTAAAAAATGGAGATTGACACTCAAGCTATAGCTCTAATATGTCCGTAGGTATAGTTTGAACTACTACAAGCATTTGAAAGCCATCCATGCTCCAAAAATAAATGTCAATTGTGATATGGAGTTCCAAGTTTGTGTTTGTTTTGCAAAAAGTCGATTTTTTTCCCAGCACACGATGGGCCAAATTTAGTCAAATGTTTATGTGTCCTGGCTGGTAGACGCAACATTCTCGTGGCTTGCTTCTGCAGCTGGCGCTCCCTGTAACACCTCGCATATTATGTCATTTGAGCACAGATGATCTTCCGTATTATCCACAGCCGACGCTGGGGCAGCCTGTGTGCGATCCAAGGCCTGGGTGTCAGAGGAGGAGCCGGTGTCCATACCAACAGGAGATGATACTACCTGTGGTGGCTCTAGGAATGCCACCATCAACATGGGAATACACTGGGGACACTGCAGAACATGGGCCGTTATCGGGTCCAGTAAAGCATCAACATCCGGTTGCGCACATGATGGGAGTGTCAGACAGAGATCCAACACGCATTCTTCTCTGCAAAACAGGCATCAGAGGACAGGTAAGATGCAGTCCATCCAGACAGGTCTAAATGACAAGAACCAAGAAGCACTTAGTTCCCTCAGGCGAAATGTGCCTAGAAGTTGTACAATGCGATCATGGTATTTTCTCTCCAGGAGTACTGTTTCCATCTCCTTGTTGACTGGGACGTCCATTGCGTAGCAAAAAAATGACAATCAGGATACCTGCTATTAGAAACAGGATCAGCGGCAGCCCGCCTAAGACGCTTCCAAATACGGAGTGTTTAAAGTTTGGTATACCTCCGAGGACCGTCTGAAAGGTGCTTAATAGTCCCGAACCTCTGATCTTAAATAGGTGGACAATGCCTGTCGTATCAGTCATGTTAAAGATACGATTTACCATTTCTGCAAAATGAAAAGGGCAATTTGTACGTATAGGTGCCTGTATCTCTGACGAAGACCTTGCTACTTGAAGATCAAAAGTCTCTTGAGCGGAGGTTAAGGGCAAGGGTTTCTGTATAAGCATGGCTTTCATTCTGCTCAAAGTATCAAACTGTATTAATGAAACATTTAGTGAAGGCCATAAAGGCACCTCCCTGACTGTATGTGTCAGTGGAAACAATACTTGCATACAGCAAGTAACCCTGGAACTCACAGTTACCAGATATGCGATGCCCGGAAGCATCCCACAGCAACCTTGATTGTTCAGCATCACGTAACTCCCATTGGAAAGTAGCCTGAACACTGGAGTGATCACTGCAGCCGGGGCACCCTTTAAATGACATGATAAGTTTGCTACTGAACCGTTACAGGCCCCATGAAGCATTATATCCTGGCATATAAGTGATCCACTTAAGGTATCTCGCAGTTTGTACTGCTCAGAAACATTTCTTTTTCCCCACTCCGGCATCGAAATCTGTACGGTAATTCCCAAGATTCCTTGATGAATTCCCTACCCATTTCTTTATATCTGCCTGCCTGCATTTGATCAAGGCAATATTGGAATCGAAAAGTAGTGAACGGAAGAGTTATGTGGCCATGGATTAACCATTCTGTGGACGGTGATTCTGCCACTGTGAAGGCTAATCTGTCCAATTTTTCAATGCGCAGCATTGTATACTTTGCTACCCTCTGTGCAATTTCCATCTGTTTTTCTGTCATATTATAGGAGGAAAACAGAGACGTGCTGTTTATGAAACGCCAAGACACATATCCTGCGTGCAAAGATTGCAGCGTCCAGCTTAGTAACATAATAGAATGTAATTGTAATTGCCCATGTTGTAATATGGACAAATCTTGTTCTAGTACATCAATAGCAGATGATACAATGTTGCCCAGTGAATATATTCTGGATGTTATTGTTGTTAACCCATTGTCGACCACTGCTAGAGCTTTCTCTAGATTTATTCTATCTATTTCTCGCAATCTTTCTGCGGCCTCTTGTTGTGATATTTTCCAAATCTCATTGTAGACAGCATAATGGAAACGTTTATGACGTGGCTTCCTAGGACCTAATAAAAAATCCCGTAGGTCCACATCCTGTGAAAGTAAAGATAAGTGTTGTCTCACTTGTGTGAGTGTTGAGGTCTTTAGCCAATCGAGGCATAACTTCCCAACATTGTACGATGTCACTACCCCTGGATGTTGTTTTTGTACATAATGTGGATCTGGCCTATTGATACTAAATCCTTTAGTTTTACCCAAGAATCTTTCCTGACAGTTATTGGTGTCTAAGGGCCAAACCAGCCATCCCTTCCAAACGGGGTCTGATCTATTGTATTGCATGATGTCATCTAATGTAACCTCTTCTTGCGATGTTATATTACCCTCAGTGTGTGATGGTATGGGCATCCGAGGTGTATTCAAATCTTTACTCTTTGCTAACCCAAGGCAGGTTGTTTGTTGCACTGTTTCATTCAAGAACATTATTTGCCGAGGAATAAGACATGCTCTAAATAGTGCCTCTGTTCCCTGGACCTGCCAGTCTCTAGTACCCCAGACGGATTTTAAGTCTATGGTGTCTTTCCATAGGTCGAACCCTTGTTCAGACAACTGGGAAATAAAGGAAGCAGAATAAATCTGTTTGGTGTTTGTCAACATATTTTTCTGTGCTGGTGTTGGTGCAACCTTGTAATAATATGAGGCTGGGTCTGATTTGTTAAACCCTGAAAAATATGGAAATTTGGTACAAATGTTTTTGAACTGCTTTTCGGCGGTGTTGGGCAATGTTCCCATTGGTGGTATGTGAAAACATTTCTGGGATTAGCAGATTTATGCAGAATTTAATGACCATAATGTTGATAGCAATACATAGTTTCAAAGTCTGATGTGCCCTCTAGCATTTAATTTTTAGAAAAAGCAGCAGATTTTTCTAAATCAGACAACATGTTATTTACAGTTTCATAATCCCAATCATCGGAAAATGTACTGGAGGTAATGATATCACTCAATGAAATTTTAAATAAATGTGGTATTTTTAAAAGTTCAGTCAGGCCAAATAAATCGAAATCAACTCTGTCCCACACTATACCATCAGGTATAGGAACTGCTGTAATGTTCACTGATGACAGGTCTCTTTTTTCACGATATGACGATAGGTGCAGTTTCAGAATCAAATTCACTTTTTGTGCTGCAGAGTTTTCTCGAAGATAAGTTCCATTAATAAGCATACTAAAGACAGTTACTAGGCCTATCCAGAAAAGAAAGAAAAGTATTCCTGTAGATACCCAGAGTTCCACCCAAGGTGATACCAGGTAGGTCTTTTGAAGAAAGTTCAGAAAATCTTTAAATTGCTGTAGACGAGTTCTTTGGGCTGGCGTTGTTTCAGGTTCGCTTGGATCTAACGAGAAGGTGTCAAAGTCAATGAAATAGCCGGATGCAGTTCGATCAATTTTCCGTAGTTCCGCAGGTTTTGTGGAAACTGTAGCTTGATCTTGTTGGGGCATGTTGACGTAGATATCTGTGTTTGATCGAATTGAAATTTGTCTTTCAGTGGAGTTCTCATTTTGAATTTCAGTTTCAAGAGGAATGAGTCCCTTTGCATTGTTGCTTAATCCTTCATTCCGTGCAGGTGACCCTTCAAACGTGATGAGTCTTTCTGTTTGAACTTCTTGTATAATTGTGAGAGGAGGGTGTCTGTTACTTCGGAGTCCATGAGGCCTACTATTCAGTAACGGCCACATAGTGTGGTTTGATTAGGCCAATTGAGACAAATCTTTTCTCCTTTTTGCCGGCAAGAGGTGGCAGAAGTACTGTTCTTGTTCCTTCAACTGTCAGAACAGGTACAGGCTTTCTATATGATGGCCCAAATTATTTTTTGTCTGCTATTTTTTCTCTGACCAGATCCCTGACTTTAGGGATCCAGACAGGTCTTGCCATGACACTTTTTACTTCCCCAGTGGTGGTCCTTTTCGTCTGGACATTACTCTGTAGTGCCCGGCTTTCATTCAAGTCCTGTAAAACAGCCAAACGTTTATGGATGTCAAAAGGTTTTTCATCCGCCACTGTGCCTTCACAATCAAGATCAGGTACCCACATTCTCGTCCAAAATAGGACCTCATAAGGAGTGACCCCCCTAGAGATCTTCTTGGCTGATAGTTTAATGCCCTCTGGACTCCATACAGATGTTTTACCCAATTTCCACCCGAGCCTAATACTCCAGCTGTTAAAGATTGCTTTAAGTCCCAGTTTTTCCTCTCCACAACCGAATTTCCCTCAGGTTGGTATGGAGAGGAGTACCGCAATGCTACACCCAAACTTCCCATGGCTTCCTTGTAAGCCCTAGAGCTAAACGCAGGGCCACGGTCAGAATGTAATGTGCCAATTGCGTATGTCCCTATAAAGACTTGCAAATCTTTTATAACAGTTAAAGCATCAGCTGAGCGCTGGGGCCACACCCATAGGAACCTAGAGCAGGAATCCACTGCAACCATGTAGTACTTGTAAGCCCCATCCGATTGTAAGGGGCTGCAGTGGTCCAAATAAACACACGCGAGTGGTTTGTCTGATATTAGTAATGGTGTCTGCACTGGACGTGTTACAGTGGAGCCTTTCATCTGCTGACAGATGTCGCATTTCAGGACATAGTCCTTAGTCTGCCTTCTTAGACCTGGCCACCAGTAGCCTTGTTTTAATAGAGAAACCGTAGCGGAAACTCCTGCGGGTGCAGAACCTATACCCTCGCGCACTGCTAGAATTAATCCTAACCTGCGATCCATATTTGGTATTATTCTATCCCCCACTCCTGGAATGTGAGCAAATGGAACATTGTTTGCATCTAACTTGTAGGAGTACTTGAGTGGAAGTCTTTTCCGTACTGCTGTGTTATTGCGTGTGGCAATAATTACAACCATTATCTCACAGTCTATCCTCGTTTTCGAATGAGTGATTGTAGCTATGGAAGCCGTTCGTACAGCCCCCTTTGCGGCTTCGTCAGCCAATGAATTCCCTTCAACATGAACGCCATCACATTGATGACTCAATGTGTGTATCACGTGAGCCCTTGGTAGTTCGTTTTTCAACTCCACTACCTGTTCCCATTGCGTGTTGTGCTTAATTGGGCCACCTTTCGCATCTTTAAACCAGTTTTGTCCCCAGTGATTTAAATATTCATTATATGACTGTACACAGTAGAAGGAATCACACATGATTAGTGTGGGGAATTCTAGATCCGTATTTACCAGTGCCAGTATTAGTGCTTTTAGTTCTGCCAGCTGCGCTGTGCAGTCTCCCAGAGACTGTATTTTTGTGCATTTCGGATGAAACTTTCCATCCCGCATGCATCCTTTAATGATAGCACACGCGGCGCTGTATTGCTGTTTGCTCCCTATGTCCGGTTGCGCAGAACCGTCAGTATAAATAATATATTCATACTGATCTAGAGGGATTATTTCATTTGGTAGAGGATATTCTTGTTCGTATTGCAGAAATGCTTGTGTTTTTAGATTTGGGTCGTACCTGTATTCTACATCTGTTGCAGTGAGAGAATTAGCCCATTGTAAACATCTATGATGTATGGCTTTATCGTTGGGAAAGCTTGCCTTTGTTGCAGCCTCTAAGGCTGGAACCGGGGTAACGACTATTATACGTTTCCCCTGAGTCAGGGCTCTTTCTCTGACTACAGCAGTATGTACCGCTGTTAGAATTTTTTCAGTTGATGCAAAACCCATTTCAGCGATTGTGTACAAATGTGATTTGTACGCTATTGGTACTGTCTCACCTTCATTATATGTTAGATAGGTGTACCCAGATTACCCGGCACTATACGGATCACCAGGTTGTGTACATTTACGTGTTTTTGTAAGTGTATTGAAGCTATCATGTCAACTTGTAAGGAACGAAGAATATCTGTGTGTTCCTGTGTCCACTGTCTGACTGAAAAGTCAGGTTTTATCAAATCGTAGAAAGGTTTAACTCTTTATGCGTAATCCAAAATGTATGTTCTGCCAAAGTTCAGAAATCCCAATATAGATTGTACATTTTTTAATGATTTTGGAGGGTGGAGCAGAGCGCATTTTTCTAAAAAGTTAGCTGCTTGACTTTTTCCTTCACTTGAAATTTCATATCCTAGAAAAAGAACATTAAGGTGATCAATCTTCAATTTTTTGAAGTTGAATTAGTAACCTTCGGATGCAAATCCCAAAATTATGGTGTTTACTCTGTTCAAGTGTTCCTCCAGGTCATCATCCATCAGATAGATATCATCTACGTAGGACAATGCCTCCTCATCCAAATTTTGAAGTAATTCAGTTACCCTAGCGGAAAACAACCCCAGGCTGTTCTTATACCCCTGGGGGAGTCAACAAAATTGATGCTGGGACCCTAGCGCTGAGAATGCTGTCAAATATCTGCTCTCAGGCGCTATATTTTGGCATCCAACACCGACGACGCTGCCTGCAACCTCAGACGATGGATGGACGACTGTGCCAACACCCTCGCCCCGCTGAAAAAACTTACCTACAGTGACACCACCAAAAGAGCCAGCTGGTTCACCTCAGAACTCCTAGCTTCCAAGCGTACCTGCCGGAAACTAGAGAAGAAATGGCACAGTGATAAGACACCAGACAGCCACGCAGCCCACAAAGACGCCATCCGTAACCACCACCACCTCATCAAGTCCGCCAAGAGAATCTCCTTCAAAGACCGCCTCGACAACAACGCACACAACAGCAAGGAGCTTTTCAACATCATGAAGGAACTCTCCAACCCCAGCTCCAACACCAACGACATCCCGCCGTCGCAACCCCTGTGCGATTCCCTCGCCACCTTCTTCCACCGCAAGATCGCCGACATCCACGACAGCTTCAACACCCAGACAGCCCCAACTAAGACCGATGCACCAGACCCGCCGCACACCATCGACCACGACCCCCTGCCAGCCTGGGCCAGCGTGAACATCGAGGACACCATCAAGACCATGAGCACAATACACTCCGGCTCCCCGTCAGACCCTTTCCCGGACCACATCTTCAACAAAGCCAGCAGCTCCATCGCACCCCACCTGTGCAACGTCATCAATCTCTCCTTCGAGACCGCAACCTTCCCAGAGAGCTGGAAACACGCAGAGATCAACGCCCTACTCAAAAAACCCAAGGCGGACCCGAGAGACCTCAAGAACTTCCGGCCCATCTCCCTGCTTCCGTTCCCAGCCAAGGTCATCGAGAAGATCGTCAACAAACAGCTAACCCGATACCTCGAAGAAAACAGCATCCTGGACCCATCCCAATCGGGGTTCCGCAGCAACCACAGCACTGAGACTGCCCTCATCGCCGCCACCGACGACATCAGGATCCTGTTGGACAACGGTGAGACACTGTCTGCCACCGCACTCTACGCGCACGCCTCCACGACGCAGGGATCCGAGACAAGGCC
This sequence comes from Calotriton arnoldi, assembly GCA_963921515.1. Taxonomy (NCBI): domain Eukaryota; kingdom Metazoa; phylum Chordata; class Amphibia; order Caudata; family Salamandridae; genus Calotriton; species Calotriton arnoldi. The sequence goes on along the minus strand of CAWUFW010000351.1, from coordinate 3,482,305 downwards.
CTGGAATGGGCCACCTCCTTCCTCGCCGGCAGAACCCAGAGAGTCCGCCTCCCACCATTCCGATCCGAAGCCTCCGAGATCATCTGCGGCGTACCCCAGGGATCGTCCCTCAGCCCAACACTGCTCAACATCTACATGGCCCCGCTCGCATGCATCGCCAGACAGCACGACCTCAATATAATCTCCTATGCCGACGACACTCAACTGATCCTCTCCCTCAGCAAGGACCCCCTCGCCGCCAAATCCAACCTCCATGAAGGAATGAAGGCCGTCGCCGATTGGATGAAGATCAACCGACTAAAACTGAACACGGAGAAGACAGAGGTCCTCATCCTCGGCTCCAACCCCTCAGCCTGGGACGACTCCTGGTGGCCAACGACGCTGGGAGCAGCCCCGACACCCACCGACCACGCACGCAACCTGGGAGTCATCCTCGACTCAACGCTCTCCATGGCCAAGCAAGTCAACGCAGTCTCATCCTCCTGCTTCAACACCCTCTGCATGCTTCGCAAGATCTACAGGTGGATCCCGACAGACACAAGAAGAACAGTCACCCAGGCCCTCGTCAGTAGCAGACTTGACTATGGGAACGCCCTCTACGCGGAGCCCCGGCCAAGCTCATCAAGCGACTGCAACGCATACAAAACGCCTCCGCACGCCTGATCCTCGATGTACCTCACCACAGCCACATCACCCCCACCTGAAGAACCTGCACTGGCTCCCCGTCGACAGGAGAATCTCCTTCAAACTCCTCATCCACGCACACAAGGCACTCCACAAGACTGGCCCAGCCTACCTCAACAGACGACTCCTCTTCTACGTCCCCAACCGCCAACTCCGCTCCGCCGACCTCTCCCTCGCCACCGTCCCTCGCATTCGAAGAACTACCACCGGCGGCAGATCCTTCTCCCACCGCGCCGCCAAGACCTGGAACACCCTTCCACTAAGCCTACGACAGACCCAAGACCTGCTGACTTCAGGAGGCTACTCAAGACCTGGTTGTTCGACCAGTAACAGCACCCCCCCTTTTTTCCCTAGCGCCTTGAGACCCTCGCGGGTAAGTAGTGCGCTTTACAAATTCTGTGATTGATTGATTGATTGATTGATTGAATAAAATCCATTTGAGATATCTAGCGTTGTTTTGTATTTTTTCCGCACAATGTTATTCATTAATGCGGCACTGTGTGCATTTTGAACTGCAAATGTCTTAGTGCAAGTGTTTAAATGTCTGTAATCTAAAATTAGACGATATGTGTTGTCTTGTTTCGATACGGGAAACAAAGGGTTATTCATTTGAGAGGTGCATGTTTCAATCACTCTTTGATATTCAAGTTGATCTAAGATCTCTCTGACCTGTTTTTTAGCTTCTTGCTTTATTGAATACTGCCTTTGTGCAGTTGGAATCACTGACACAATATCGACGTCAAAAATATCGACGTCAAAAATATCGGAGCCGAAATATCTATGTCAAGAATATCGAAGTCCTATCTACATTATGGTAAGTACAAAAATATCGAAAAAAATATATCGTTGTCAAAAATATCGTTGTTAAAAATATAGGGGTCGATTCCGATCTCGGCCAGTAGGGCTACGAATCGGATTCGGCTTTACCGGATCCGATTCGGAGGCCTTTTTCCCGACCGATTCGTACAGTAGTCCCAGCGAGCAAGTACGATGCGAGCGCTCGCAAATTCGCCGACCGACTCGTTCCCGGGTCCGAACCGCTCTGACCGACTCGTACGGACACGGCTCGCACCACGCAATGAAGACGTTTCCCGACCGAGCAAGTACGATGCGCGCTTCGAACAGCCCGACCGACTCGTAGCGTCCGGCTCCAAAGAGCTGTCGGAGCCGGACTTCGGGGGTACGTGTCGGACCCCCCTGCACACGTAGCCACACGAGTCGCACACAGGGGGGACCCAAGGGTCCCCCTTAAACATGCATGTACGGTGCGAGTCGCACCGATGCGTACCCACTGTAGGGGGCCCCCCTGTTCGCGACGTACCCATTCAGTCAATGGGAGCCCGTGTACGCGTTGTACGACCGGCTCCCATTGACTTCAATGGGAGTCCGACCGAATCGAGTCGGGCAGCATACGGCCGCATCGTACTCGCTCGGTCGGACTGGGGGAGTCCGGCTCGGTCGGAAATCTCTCCGGATCCGGCTCGGTCGGAGAGATTTCCGGCCCGAATCGGAATCGGCCCCATAGTTTTTTTTAATGTTACAAAATAAAGTAAAATAAAGTAAATGATACATATATTTAAAATAAACATAGTTAAAAATATGTTTAAAATTATAAGTAATACATATAATGTAAAAAAAAAAACATATACATATAAAATATAATATATATACTTACTTAATAATATTTACAATTAATTATTGTAATAACTTATAAATTGTTAAAGAACATTTTATAAATTATAAATACATACATACACATACAACAATAATATAAATAAAAATATAAAAAATATATATAACAAATAAAAAAAAAAATTGTTAAATAAATTATACACTACATTAACTATAACAGTAAATATTGGATAGCGTAGGGGTAAAAATTACTATTCCCACTCCAGAGAGTGCAAAAATAGGGAAAGTGTTGGATAGCGTAGGGGTAAAAATTACTATTCCAACTCCAGAGAGTGCAACAGTAGGGAAAGTGTTGGATAGCGTAGGGGTAAAAATTACTATTCCAGCTCCAGAGAGTGCAACGGTAGGGAAAGTGTTGGATAGCATAGAGGTTAAAATTACTATTCCAACTCCAGAGAGTGCAACAGTAGGGAAAGTGTTGGATAGCGTAGAGGTTAAAATTACTATTCCAACTCCAGAGAGTGCAACAGTAGGGAAAGTGTTGGATACCGTAGGGGTAAAAATTACTATTCCTACTCCAGAGAGTGCAACAGTAGGGAAAGTGTTGGATAGCGTAGGGGTTAAAATTACTATTCCAACTCCAGAGAGTGCAACAGTAGGGAAAGTGTTGTATAGCGTAGGGGTAAAAATTACTATTCCTACTCCAGAGAGTGCAACAGTAGGGAAAGTGTTGGATAGCGTAGGGGTTAAAATTACTATTCCAACTCCAGAGAGTGCAACAGTAGGGAAAGTGTTGGATAGCGTAGGTGTAAAAATAACTGACTAATAATTAAAAAAATTTTTTTAAATAAATAATAATTTAATTATTAAATAACAATAAATTAATTAACAATACCAATACATAAGTACTTAAAAATAATTACCAATTAATAATTAATTAACAATTAAATTGATGATAAATACAATTAAATAATTACTAACAATTAATTACCAAATAATAATAAAATAAAAAATAATTAATTTTCAATACCAAAAAACAATAATTATTAAAAAAGTTGTTGCAATTAATAATTAATTAACAATAAATTATTGACAAATACCAATAAATAATAATTAATGACAATTAATTACCAATTATTAATTAATGAACAAATTAATTTCCAAAACATAAAAATATCTATTATTAAAAAGTTATTACCAATTAATAATTAATTAACAATAAATTAATTATCAATACTCAACAATAAAATAAATAATCACTTAATTACAATTAAATTACTTCCCACCCTTTTGCCCTATAAACTCACAACACACTTCAATAATAAATTAATACACTTAATATAATTACCAAATAATCAATTAATAAAAATTAATTACCAATTAATAAAAATTAATTACCAATTAATAATTATTTAACATAAAATAAATTATAAATACCAATAAATAAAAATAATTACTTAATTACAATTAAATTACTTCCCACCCTATTGCCCTATATACTCACAACACACTTCAATAATAAATTAATACACTTAATATAATTACCAATTAATCAATTAATAAAAATTAATTACCAATTAATAATTAATTAACATAAAATTATTTATCAATACCAATAAATAAAAATAAATAATTACTTAATTACAATTAAATTACTTCCACCCTATTCCCCTATAAACCCACAACCCGCTACAGAACTAAAACGCAAAATTTAATTAAAAATAATTACTAATTCCTAACAATTTTAAATTAATATAATATATTTAAATTACTTCCCACCCTATTCCCCTATAAACCCACAACCCGCTACAGTACTAAAACGCATAATTTACTAACTTCTAAAAATGTTATACATATATTCTAAAACTAGTACAATAATTAACAAAAAATATAAACACAAACATATAAAATACATAATAAAATACATAACACTAATATAAATATCGATATTAGTAACATCGATATTTTTGCTATCGATATTACTAACTTCGATATTAACAAAAACGATATTTCTTACCTTCAGGTCGATATTCTGGTCGTCGATATTCTTGACTTCGATATTGTGTCCCTACGATATTTCAAACTCGATATTATTGTAGGTCGAAATTAAAAACTCGATATTTAGACTGTTTACCGTGCAGTTGGTCTATTTTTCAATGGAATTATGTGGTGGGTTGAATCCTTATCCCATCCAACATGGTTTTTGTATAATGCTGGTGCTTGGGCTACCGCCCACTTCCCCGCATATGTATATCTTAAATGTTTGGGAACGTGGTCGGAAAATGGCGGAAAAGCAGGCGGAGCTGCTGGCTTCTCAAAAGTATCCCTGATGGAATTATTAATAAGGCCCTCTAGTACTATGATTTCACAATTATATAACTGTATGTTGGAAGATGTCACGGACGATGTGGTTAGGCATGGGCAGAAGTGGAACGACAGGCTTGGGGTCCGGGAGTCCAATTTTCTGGAATCACTGGAGATGGCCAACTCCATACTATGTTCTACAAACCTGCGGGCCCAACATTGTAAAACCCTATTCAATTTGTATATCACACCCGCAAAAATAGCAAAGTGGGGAGGAGTGGAGGGGGGCCAGTGTTTCAGGTGCAAGACATATGGCGCGGATCTGGTTCATATTTTCGCTACATGCCCAAAAATAGAACCTATCGGTCGAGAAATAGCGGGCTTTCTGCAGCATATATTGAAAGAAGATGTCCTGCTCTCACCGCAGTTGATGCTATTAGGTGTAAATGAACGAAACGGGACAATTGGGGAGGAGCTCACGTTTATAGCAATGGCAGTGCTCAGACTCTGTGTCACGTCAGCCTGGCTAGATTCCTCTCCTCCATCCTTTCACCAGAGGAAAGGTCGCTTTCTACACATATTTAATCTGGAAAAAGCACTCTATGATCGGAGAGGTAGAAAAAGTAGGATTAAAGGAAAGAGGATCTGGTTTCATTAACCTCATGAATGGCTCAACTTGCCCCGGCAGAATGAACACCGAGGCAATCTTTAAATAGGGTCCTTTTTTCTCTTAGTTTGTATTTCAAAATTTGTGATGAACTTTTATGAATTTTGATGACACAGGTGTATGCACTGCATTATTATTTATGATATCCTTGATATTTCCACGGCGCCCTGTGTTCTATAATTACCAAAAACGGAAAGATCTTAGGGGTCGATTACGATGGCGGGCGGACAAAGTCCGCCCGCCATCGCATTGGCAAAAGGGACCGCCCGCCATAGGTGCGTCGGTCCCGCTATACAAATTAGGATGCGCCCGCCACACTGGCGGGCGCATCCCGTATTTTTACATTGCGGCGGGCGGTGCTGCAAGCAGCACCCGCCGCAATGTAAAATACATGTTGTGCATTTACATGCACAACGTGACAGGCACCTCGCGGTGCCTGCCACATTGTACATGCAAATGCAGGGGGTACCATAGGTACCCCCCATGTGCACCCCCATCCCCCAACACCCTGGGGGCCCGCAACAGGCCCCCAACAGCAGGAACCGCCAGCCTTTCCATGGCGGCAATGCAGCCATGGAAAGGCTGCTCACATCCTGCATCGTAATATGGATGGCGGTGTCTTCCAGACACCGCCACCATATTCAGCACGTTTTCCACCGGTCGACGAGTCGACCGGCGGAAAAGCGGTGGACGGTATTTCCGTCCGCCGCGGACCCCCCAGCCATCATGATATGGCGGGGGTCTTTGCTGTCGGGATGGCGGGCGGATCGCCCCCGCCGGGCCGGCGGTGACCACCGCCGGCCCGGTGGGGGCGATCCGCCCGCCATCGTAATCGGCCCCTTAGTAGTTTATTCTTAGGACTGCTTAATTTCATGCCCATATAAGAAGTGTTTGTCTCCTTTTCTTTTTTGAATGATTTTTATTAATTCCATAGTAATGATTGACGTAAGGGAAATATGATATCTCTGAATTGTATTTATCTGCATTTTTTTTCTTTGCTGCATTTGCATCTCATCTCTGCGCTATGTTTTTGATTTACGTAAAAATAAAAAATCTATACAAAATAACTAAGGGGCCCATTACGATGTCGGGCGGAAGCACCACCGCCGTGCTGGCGGATGCAAAAAGCACCAGTTACCGCCGGCACGCAGCAGTCCACACGCCCGCCCAATTACGATGCGAAAAGTAGACCAAACACCGCCGGCAAGCCAGCAACACCGTCCGCCATCAAAGTGCGCCCGTTCACGTAGCGGCGCAGCACAACTGACACACACCGTCCGACGAAACACGTCCCGCCCGGCGCATAAATTACGATGCCGCAAACAAACGGCTCCCACGGCTAAGAGACACCGCACGTGAAAGAGAGGCGGTAACACGGACGCAGAGCACGGACAACGAAGAAGCGGCTCCCCGAGCATGAATCCAGCACTGCAGGCCCTCCCCATGCTTCTGCTGATGCACCACCAAGGACGCAACGTACCGCGGAGACGCAGGTAGGCACACACACAACAAGTGCACGCAAACAGCGCACACAGTGCAAGGGCGGAAAAAGCGGACAACCCCCACCAGCGCGTGTACACAACACATCCACCATCGCATCCACAGATGACACACAGGCCAAATCGTAACATCGCAGAACACATGTGTACACACCACCTGGGACTAGGAACCAACCACCCCGTCACGGCCCCAAAGCGCCGATGACGCCGCCACACATGCGCACAACGCAGAGGCCAACCGCAGCGCCATGCATGCGTCGCACACAGACACAGGGACACAACCAAGCAGCACACACATCAGCCCCACCCCGAACGCACATGACACGTGACAGGCCGGCCACAGACATGTCCCCAACGCCCAATTCACGGACAACACCCAACGCCACACAACCGACGCACACATGTCAGTGAAGACACGCAACAGCAGGACACACCCCAGTGTAACAAACATGGCGTAGCACACAGCGGCGGCAACACCAACTAGGAGAAGCAGGGCCCCTTCGGGAAGAGGAACGCCAGTACCACACAGAAACACCCATACCACCCTGCACATATGAACAAGACATATAAAACGGAACACCAAAGAGCCCGGGGACCGACAACAGGTGGCCCAAGAATAACATTCACACACAAGGCCCAACGCAGAGCGGAAAGGCAGCCTGCCGCCCACACAAGGGAGAGCAGACAGCACTGAATGACCTTCCATTCCAACTCCGAAACCACAGCCCTACGACAGAAGCCGGTGAATACAGCCATTGTCCAAGAATAGACCAACACAGGCATGCCGAGGAGACCGACCACAGGGCAGATAGCGCATATCACAGAAGCACACAACGGACGGGGAAGAAAGAAGAAAACACTCCCCCATGTCGGCCACATGCAAGTTAATTGGAAGGAGTCACACAGCACTGACCTTGAACTGTCTGAGAAGCATGTGGGAAGAGGGCCCGTGTCCTCCAAACAAGCCAACAGAACACAAGTCCTGTCTCCCCACGACTACACAGAGCTCACAGCAACCCCGGAGCGTGCACATTGCAGACTGCACACACAGCCGGAGCACGCCACCTCAACGAACCGCTGCGAAATGGCAACCGCAACACACCTACCCAACTACGCCGAACAGCTCAAGCTGTACAAAACCAACCTGTTCCATACATTGGGATGCGATCTCCTGTCCCTGCTGAACGTAACTTACCGACTGACTTACCGCATCACATTGTTCAGCTGCGTCATGCCCGTCTTCTACTGTCGGAGGTGTCCCTACCAGCATCCCGTCGAGATATGCCTCTCCAACCCGGCATGTCTGAAGGCGGACCTGCTACCACTACTCCTCCCTCTGGACGCACACGACAGGGCCTGCTCTGCCTATGGGGGCATGGCGTATGTGGCCAACATCGCACCCGCACTGAAATGGGACCACTGTGCCTCCACACGACGGATCATCGAGAACAGCTACATCGAATGTCACCCAGCATGCCCCATCATGGTCCTCCAAGGGACAACCTACGAACAACACCTTGACAGCCACCATCCGCTTCATTGGCTGGCAAACATGTACACCACCAATGACATGGAAGCCCTGCTGGGCGGCATCGCATACCTGACAACCTGTAAATACGTCGGACCACAACGCAGGTTCCCCGAGTGACCTATGATGTCCAACCCCGCACCCATGCTTAGCTTCCGCACGGACTGGCCAGTCACCACCACAACAGCCATACCAAACGACCGGCAACTGTAACCACACCATCAACGACATCGCCATGACATCGGATATGACCGGGACATGCACACTGTTCCCCATCACATCCAGGAACACCGCATGCATCGTGGGAGGCAGTGGCATGGGCTCTGTGTATCGCACCCACATGGACGGAACTGCACGAACAACCAGGACACGACATGGATCCAGCGCCCATGGACACACACACCGCTCAGTGGACATGAATAGGTCGCCTGGAGTCTGTGGGTGCTGCACCCCACCCACCCCCGCCCCGGGAATCCCATACCAGGACCTTTGCATGGACGACAAGTGCATACAACAACAACATGACCCCAGTGACTGTGACATGTCCAGTAACCACCACAGTGCAACAACAAGTGGCACGCCGCTGCATGCACGCAAGCACATGCCCTGATGTCATCTCACATGCACGCGTGCATGAGGAACAACCGCAGCAAACCTGTCACATGGAACTGAGATGGACTGTGCCCATGATGCCAAGCGGTCTGGTAGGCTACATGTATACCGTCTGTGTCAAAGTCCGCAGCTCCGCAGCTATACGTAAATGTACATTAGCACAGCCTTGGCCAAGCAGATGTCACTCTGAAGCCCACATCCCACATGCAACAGCCAATCACATGTAACCCCACACCCAATCCCATTTGCAGTCATGCTCAGTATATCCTCAACATGTATTCCGCTGCCAGTAGTGTCCACTATACTGCATCACAGAGGACAGAAGACTCAATATAATGTTTGAAACCAAAACTGTCTCCGCTGACTCATTTCACAAGTACGAATGAGAGAGGATGAGAGTATGTGAAGTACACGGCAGTCATGACATGACCATGTAGTCCACTGGTATTGGATGTCAACGCAAATGAGTAGCACTACTGTGGAAGACACACATGTGTCGTGTGAAGTCGTATGGACGCAGTGCTCAGGTGGGTGGGTGCGACGGGTAGATGCGCACATGCCAAGTTGGAGCACGCCGTGTTGGGAGGGGTCATGAACAGTACACCACCGCTTCCCTGGGCATTGTGAGAGGACACCTGTCGGTGGGGAGTGAACACGTGTGTGCATAGCAGCCGGGCACACGTACAAAGCGGTACCAGGCGCACCTCAGCCCACCCTCTGTGGACAAGCTGGATCCTGTTGTGCGCCCGCCATGCCCCTGACAAGGCACACACAGCCCCAGTCGACCAGGTGTAACCCCAACATAGTCAATCCGCACAGGCGATACAGGGCACGGGATGGCAGTGGAGCATGGTGTGTGAGAGGTCTCCTCGCGCTCCTCCTGGTCATATCACGCAGGCAATAGAACCTCAACGTCTAGCATGGCACAAGTCACATGGAAGTGTATGGGGGACGCACCACAGCACGAGCAGCACTGACGTCACGGGAGGTGGCTCGCACCATCCCATCCATTGCCCATCATACCAACCACGCCACATGCCATTGCGACTAAGTGCAAGCGCGTGCGCCACCACCCCCGAGCCCTCCCCAGAGAGGCCAAAGAGTGAATGTGTGGGCCATCAGCCACAGACGGACGCGGCCTGGCCGCAAGGGCAGCCACAGCCACTGGGTGTCGCAGGTGGCGGATCCGGAAGGCGAAGACTGTGATGCATAGTCCATGCAGGCCGGGTCTCCATTTGGGGCACCACGCAGGTGGACGGCGTCCCGCAACACATCATACCCTGAGACAGCCCACTCGTGCAACTGGACCCACACATACACTCCTTGCCCTCTCTGGTGCGAGCTTGGGGCTGCCTGTGCAAGCGCTAGCCTCGCAGGTGAGCATGCATATTGGGGGAGCGAGGGGAGGACATGAGGGCTGGGGCGAAGATGACTGTATCACTGTCAGTTAGTACAAGGGATGACCCAGATGTGGAAAGGAAGAGACGTGTCCCGTGTGTACTGCAACTAGTCGCCAATTCAACTACCCCCCATGTCCGGAATGTAAGCCCGCACCTAGGCCCGCCCATCCGCCACAACGAACATACCACCAGCACGACAACCTTCCCATTCGAAACACTGACTGGGGGTGGCGACCAGTGTACAATCATGTGTAGCCTACCCACGCGTACATGTGGGCCCTCCATGATCCATGTCACCTGCGGCAAAGTGATGACATGCGCAATGAGGGAAGTGAGGAGAGCTGTCCGCCCCACGCGCAGAAGGTGCATCAGCTCCACAGACCCAGCAGCGAGTCCAGCAGGGGTCACATGTGCAGGGGCAGCTGTGCCTGGTGTGAAGGCACATGCATATAGACAGCACATCGACCAATGTGTAGTCTGCCCACATCTACAGTCCATCATCATGCGGACATAGGAATTGAACACAGGGCAACACATCTTCAGTTGGTGCACCCACCGTGACCAACAATGCGCAATCATCGACGTACCCGCCCTGTGCATGGCCCCCCACCCAACGGAGGCACATCCAGTGCCACCATCCCACACACACAAGCCTTCCACGGAACATGCTGTGTCCAATGCTCAGTACAGAGTCAGCGCCCATCTGGTGGATCCTGAACAGGAGACACATGCACACACATGCCAGCTCCCACTGTGTACGTCTGCCACCTGGCACGTGCAATGTAACCTCTCACCTGTGACGTGTGACTGCAAGCACACAGCCGTCTTGGCATGGGGCTGTCAATGTGGACACCTGTCAATGTTTCGGGAGGTGTGATCCGTACAGTGCTGTACATAGGGTGCAGTGCTGACACCTACTACTGTCTCATATCCCCTCGTGCCACAGGTCCCACTTGTTTTGGCCGCTCAGCCTGTGCCCACATCGTCGTCGTGTGCCATACTCATCCAGCCGCGGAAGCAGTTCCATGCTCAGCAGACATTCATGTTGCCGTGGCGTTGCCGCTTGACGGATATGCAGTCAGTCCCCATCAGCACGCCCCGCAAGTCATTGGGGCCTAGATCCCCATGTGCATGCACATGGCAGTGGTTTGTATCACTAGCCATTGCCATTGTTGGGAGACCTTTGTAAGTGTATTGTGGCCGTGCCGTCCCAGCTTGACAGCTGGGCTGTGGCTCCTGTGCTTACTCAGTCATGTCAGTGATGTGTATGCGAAATTGCCATGTGTCGTGTTGCTTTGACATGTGTCCTCTGCCATTGTCCCTAGGCGGAGACCGAACATTGACCGCCCATACCAATTGTTGGCGGACATGGACGATACAGAGGTTATTAGGAAGTTTCGGCTGGACAGGCCAACCCTGCATCGACTGTGTGCCATGTTAGAACCCCATCTCCGTCCCCGCAGGGTGTATCCGACTGCTGTCACCCCCACGGCTAAGGTGATGGCCGCCATGCATTTCTTTGCCACTGGGTCATTCCAGCACACAGTGGGCATTGGAGGAGGGATGTCCCAGCCCATGTTCAGCAAAGTGCTGAGGGATGTACTGGCAGCCATGATGCTGTACCGGAACAGGTACATCCGCTTCCCCAGGGCTCGTGAATTGGCGGCAGTGAAGGGTGCATTCTATGCCCTTGGCAGAATCCCACACGTCGTTGGAGCCATTGACTGCACACATGTCGGCCTTGTTCCACCACAGGCCACTGAGCACCTGTACCGCAACAGGAAGCACACGCACTCCCTGAATGTGCAAGTGGTGTGCCTTGCGGACATGGTGATCACCCACGTGTGTGCAAAGTTCCCAGGCTCGGCCCATGACGCACACATAATGCGCAACAGCATCTTGCCACGACTGATGTCCAATATGCAACAGGATCGTGCCTGTATTGTCGGTGAGTATGTGGAGTGGTGTAGCGTGCTGGCTGTGCGATGCTGTCCCCTGTCCAGTTGGATTAGCAACGGTTCTCTGTGTCCCTCACACCCAGGTGACTCTGCGTATCCGAATGGGGCATGGCTGCTCAGTCCATTGAGGAATCCTCGCACCCCAGCAGACGATCGCTACAATGACGCACATGGGAGGACCAGACGTGTGGTCGAGCGTACCTTTGGCCTCCTCAAGTCCAGGTTCAGGTGCCTGGACCGCACCGGGGGTGCACTGGCGTACTCCCCACAGAAGGTGTGCCAGATAGTGGTGGCGTGCTGCATGCTGCACAATCTGGCCATTCGGAAGCAGATCCCCCTCATCGTGGATGACGGAGATCAACCAGGGCCCCAGCCCGCAGACCAGGACAGCTCGAGTGAGGAGGACAGCGGAGAGGAGGAAGCTGGTAATGTGCGGCAGCAGCTCATCGCCCGCTACTTCACTTGACGGTGAGTGTCCATGTACGACGGCTGATGTGGCTGTATCTGTGCAGGTGTGTGTGTGCTGTGTCAGGGTGGCCGTTTGTTCACTGCGTGCTGTGTGTCAACGCTCCATGGCCAGGGTAGTATGCCACTGTTGGTGGCTGTGGCATTGTGCCCTATTGCTCTGTGCGATGTGTGTACATTGCTTGTAGTTGTTGACATGTACTGTGTGATGGGTGTGTGACACACTCATTGAATGTGCTCCTGTTCTGTCTCCCACCCCTAGGTCCCTACAGGCCCTCCGGATTCAATTGCCATGCCACGCATCAGGTGCCTTTCCGCCCAAGGTGGCCGTTGTATTCCGTACAAATAAAACACAGGGCACAAACAGCAGTTAGTGAAAAAGGTGCATTTATTACAAACTGTGACATGTGATTGTGTGTAAGGTGATGACAAAAGTGGTGCGTGCAGTGACAATGAGCTGTCGGTCATGGCTGCGTGATGATCAGGGTGTACCCACTGGTTCTATGTCCATAGTCCAACAGACACATGCCATCCAGATGGCTGTGTGGAGTGGGATCGTAGTCCAGGTCAATGCAGTGGCTGGTCAAGGAAGGCTGGCGGAAGGCTGGCTGGCTGCCTCACTTGCGACTGGAGCGTGCGAAGTCCTCCCGGGAGATCTGTTTCCTCTTCGGACGGCCCCTTCCACGTTTGCGAGGGGGTGCCTGCTTGCGACATGCTGGTGGTTGAGGTGTGATCACTGGCTGTGGACGCAGGGGAACTGGACACTGCTGCTCCACCCTGCGCCCCGGCAGGTGGTGGCGGAGGGGAGCTGCTGTCCCTGGCTGTGACCTCACCGCCACCACCAGCTGTCCCATGAGGTCCACGATTTGGCCCATACGGGCGTCCATGGACCTCAACACCCCCAGCACCTCACGCGTGTCTGAGGCAGACCGGACCCATTGTCCTTGGGCCTCTTCATAGGCCCCAAGGACTCTGGCCATGTGAGGCAGGGCATGGCTCCCAGGGGAGGCTGGCGTTTCCCTGACCCTGCTCCTCCTACCAGTCCTGCTGCCACCGGCCCTGCCCACTAGCCACATTGCTCACCACGGTCCTCGCTGTGGCTCCCAGGGTGGATCCAGTCGTCCGGGCCACCACCTGCGCTGGGGCTGGTGCCAGATGAGACGTGGCGGTGGTGGCGGCGGTGGTGGTCGGTGCGGCGATGGTGGCGGTTGCGGCAGTGGTAGTGGCCACAATGACCGTGGTTGTGGCCGCAACGACAGTGGCAGCAGGGGGCTGTGAATGTTCAGCAGCCCTGGATGATGGGTTGGTGGGTAGGAGGGGTCCTGGGGAGCGGCTGGGCCCTGCCACACCAGATGGGCCTGCTTCGTTGTCCGTGTCCGAGGAGGAGGACAGATCCTCCAGATCCGTGTGTCCTCGTTGGGGGCTTGTAGGCTGGCTGTGCTGGCTGCTGGCTCCATCCCCAGCATCCAGCAGTTCGTCACCTGTGGAGAGAATGAGATTAGTTATTGTGTTGCACCTGGCGAAGAATGTATTTGTCGTCTGACATTGACAGTTCGTGCAATCTCGTACATGGGTTTCCCGGAGGCGTGTGTGTGGCTGTAGCATCTGTAGTTGTGTGTGCTTGGCAATGGGACTGTGTGCTGTGCACATGTGGCATGGGACGGATTGGCCATGCCGATGGGTGTGTTGCTGTGCCCCTACTTATTGTGACTCTGGTGTATGCGGGCTCCTGGCCCATCCTGGGTCTGGTTTGTACTTTGCTTTTGGGGTTCAAATGGAACGCTTAGGAACGCATATGGCAACATGGGGGCCATGCCCCAGATTCGCATTTGGGATGGAATATGCTTTTGGGGTTCAAATGGAACGCTTAGGAACGCATATGGCAACATGGGGGCCATGCCCCAGATTCGCATTTGGGATGGAATATGCTTTTGGGGTTCAAATGGAACGCTTAGGAACGCATATGGCAACATGGGGGCCATGCCCCAGATTCGCATTTGGGATGGAATATGCTTTTGGGGTTCAAATGGAACGCTTAGGAACGCATATGGCAACATGGGGGCCATGCCCCAGATTCGCATTTGGGATGGAATATGCTTTTGGGGTTCAAATGGAACGCTTAGGAACGCATATGGCAACATGGGGGCCATGCCCCAGATTCGCATTTGGGATGGAATATGCTTTTGGGGTTCAAATAGAACGCTTAGGAACGCATATGGCAACATGGGGGCCATGCCCCAGATTCGCATTTGGGAGGGAATATGCTTTTGGGGTACATGCTGTGAGCCATGGGTGCCGAACGTGACATGTGTTGTGGCAGCATGACAGTGCATGGTTTGAGGTGTGTGCATGCTTGACATGGCCTGCATATTTGCTGTCTGTTGTGATTACTGGACATGGCATTGGACGCATCGTTATGAGTGAGTGATGGTTGTGTGCCAGCCAACGTATTGCAGTTGTCCCATCTCCTTGGTGTGCGTGCTGCCCTGTGCCATGTGCATCACTGCAGTGCTCGGGGGGGTGTGGCCCATGTTGTGTGTTGTTGCTCACAGTGTGTCGTGCACTTCATTGACTTCTGGCACATGGTTGGTCATGGGCATGTATCTTAGCGTGACTGCTGTATGTGTGGCAGCTGTGCGGATGACATGCCTTTCATGAGACTGGGGCTGACGGATGGGATGGATGGTATGTTGTTTGTGCATGGTGTGTCTGTGTGTTTGATGGGTTCAGTGGTGTTCGTGTGCATATATGTTGTTCCGCTCTGTTGCGTCTAGTGTTGTTTGTCTTACATAGGCGTAGTTGTGGGGTGTGTGGTTGACAGGCAGTTGGGGCTACATGGACAGGACTTCAATGGTGTTTCGGTTGTGTGTGATGAGTTGCACAGTGGCTGCCGTGTGGTACTATATTCAGTGTGGCCTGTGCATGCAGACGTGGCTCCTTGGGTGTTGCTATGTCTGTGATGGGTCATGTGGGGTGTGAGTCTGTTGTTCATGTCCGTGTGCACATTGTTCACTTGTTCGTGACGGTGGGCGGTGCTGCGTGTTCGTCTGCTACGTGACATGTCCCATGTGTTGGTCGTGTTCCGGTCCTCATGCCTCCAGTAATCCAGCCCTGTCCAGTTTCCCACCTGCAGGTTGTTCGTGCGTGCACTGTACTGGATGCCACATGGTTCTAAGCGGGGGTGCTCCATGTTGCAGGTCTGTGGGGGTGGGGGGTGTTGTGGGTCGTGGGGGTGGCTGGACACCCACTGACACCGATTGCTGTGGACCGTGATGTCTGCCTTTCGGCTGTCGTTGTGCACTGCGGTGGCTGACACGTGGCTGTGGGGTGTGGGGGATGCTCCTCCTTGCTGTGCTGTGGGACTAGGGGCCTGGTGTGTGTTGTACTTGGGCTGTCCACCGTCCCACCCACTGCACTTTGTGTTCCTGCCACTTACCTGTTACTTGTCGGTTAGTGCAGCTGTGGCGGACACATGGGTGTGGTGGGTGCTCGTTGTGGCGCTTCTGGCATATTTGGGGACCTGTTGGTGGTTACGTGGCTGGCTGAGTGTACACATGTCCCCACGCATCTTACAGTTGTTCGGTTTGGGCTGTGTGTGGTGGTGTCTGTTGCATGTGTGTGTGATGTGTTGTGTATTGTGTGCTGGACATGGGGGTGTTTGTCCCTGGGAGCTGTGGCATGGTGGTAGTGCATGTGAGTACATAGCGGTGTGCTGGTATACATTAGTTTGTACTTACCAGCCTCCACTCCCCCTGCTAATCCGGCGAGGATCTCCGGATGGATTACGACTCGCACCTTCTCCTCCCACGCTTTGTAGGTCTTAAAGAGCGCGGGATTCCCTCCGCCAGTGACGGCAGCCAGCTCTCTGTTTTTGCCCTCCTTCTTCTTGACCAGGCTCTTTACGTCATTCCAACGTTTGTTGATCTCGACTCTGTTCCTGGGAAGGGTCCCGACTGCATTGACCTGGTCTACGATCCTGTTCCACATTCTGTTTCTGGTGGCTAGTGGTGTGTGCTGGACCATGTTCCCATAGATTTGTGGGTACACCTTGATGATCTCGTCGACCATGACCGTCAGCTCAATGGGCGTGAACTTGGGCATTCTTTGTGGTGCCATGGTGTTTGTGGTGCTGGTGCGGTGTGTGTTGTGTAATGTGCAGGGGTTTGTGGTGCCGGTGTTTGGTGGTGGTGGTGGTGGTGGTTGTGATGTGTGCGTTTCTGTGGTGTGCTGCTGTCCTTGCTGTGTCACTGTGTCCTCTCCTCTCCTCTCTGGTTTGCAATGTAGCAAGGGGTTGTGGTCTGTGGGAGTGCTGCTTTTGTACTCACCTATGTGGGTGTGTCCTCATGGTCTGTTGTTTTCAGGTGTGTTGTGTCTGGGGTTCTGGCCTTTGTATTTTTTGTTTGTCCGGGGGGATGTTTTCGGGATATGTACTGTGCTTGTGTATTTGTGCGTGCCTTGCTGTGTGGACTTGTTGGCCATGTTGTGTGCTATTGGTTTTGTGTGCGGATGGTTTCTGTGCAGGTACGTGGGCGCCATGGCTTCTGCCGTGTCGATTCTCATCGGCGTTGTTTGCGCTGGCGGGCGGTATATTTGTGGTTTTCCGCGCTCATGTCGGTGCGATCGTAATCTCACGTGCGGTGTGTCGGCCGTGAGGGCGGGCGGTTTTGTGTTGTCGTGCGTGTTTCCGTCCGTGGCGGGCGGTTTGTCTCCGACTCGGACGTTGGCGGGCGGTATTTTGTGTGCTTTTTCCGCCGATGGCGGTATTCGGTTTGTGTAATCGTAATGGCGTGGTCGGTGTTCAGGCGGTGTGTGCGGGCGGATTTTTGCCGCTTCCATGCCTGGCGGTGTTATTTACGCCGGGTATCGTAATGTGCCCCTAAATAAATAAAAGTAAAAATAATGTGATGCTTTTAATATTTAGTATATTTGTATTAATAATAATAGCATTGAGTTATTGGTATTATTATTATCATTATTATTACTATATTTATTATTATTAGTACTAGTAGCCAATGTTATAATGTATATTTAACATTTTGTATTAGGTTCCTGTCTCCATTGTTTCTATGAGAATGGGTTGTGGGACCTGTGAGTAGCCATTTGCAGCACTTGATTTACTCCAAGGCTCATAGGAAGCATACTTACTACTATTTAGCAAGTCTCTGGGCTGCAGTAACCTTTGCTCCCTAAACCCCTTCTTACTTGTCCTTAAACACTACCTTTTTAGGAGCAATTGTTTCCCATTTTCCCAGTCCTAGACTGAACAACCAACAATGTGACAAAAAGATTTGTCTTTGGTTGGGGCATTCTTGGTACCAGACCCAAGCTGCAGGGGCACATTTCTTGGTTTCTGCTGCTGTTCATGTTGTTCTTACCATGACCTTTGTAGAAATTGGGTTATTAGTTGAGGGGGTTGAGAATCCACCTCAAATAGCAATCACAATCCTTGTCAGGAGGGACCACAACAGATACTAAATATACCTTTGCTTTACCCTCTGGTAGCTTGGCTCAGAAGTAATCAGGCTTAGCATAGAGGCAATGTTAGAATGTAAGGAAGTGCCCTTTTTGACATGGTTGCCCCCACTTTTTGACTGGTACATGATGTGATTTCGACTGAAAGTGCACTGGGTTCCTGCTAACCAGGTCCCCAGTGCTGGGGCTCTTTCCCAAAACTGTACAATTGTTCCCCTAATTCGCAAAAACTTTAGCAACCTCTGTAAGTGCATTAGGCCTCCCTCCGCCTTCAGAAGACCAAACTGGCTCTCCAAGGAGATAGCAATCGCTTGTGAGATCCCCAAATATGTTACACATATGCCGAGGCACTTCTCAAATCAGTCCCAGTCCATATAAAAGGCAGTGACCATCCTCATGAAAAAGAAGAAGTCCAAAAGATGTTCTATGTTTCTTTAAATGTATCCTTTATTCTCTTGCCACAATCCACTTATACGCAACAGGCAGCCGACACGTGTTTCGTCCGAATGGACTTTCTCAAGGCTGCAAACAATTATAAAAGTACATTAAAACCAAAATATTACAATCTTATCATTATAAAAGTTAAAACTGACATTGGTGCAAAGGCCCAAATTTATAGACCTTTGTCCATTTATCTAAGCAACAAACCACACTAGTGCCGTGAGGAATGGAAAAGAAAAAAGTGACTTACAACAACATACCAAAAAATATGTATTTGCAGGTAGTCAAAGTTTATGCACTCCAAAGGTAGAGAGGCTGTGTGACCATTATTAGCCTCTCTTCACCATAGATATTAGATGAAAAGAATATCTCCTGTTTTGAATTTGGGCAATTAGGCCACATATGTTTATTTTGGAATGGCTGTAACTTTTCTTATAACACCAACATGTGTGTCATTTTTATACCATTAAGATGGCGCCTTGGCTAAGTTTCGAGAAATACAACATGCAGATGCAGTCTGTGATCTGCATATTTGATAAACCTATCGCGTGGCATTACAGAATGATCTACTTGTTTCAATATATTTCACCATTTCAAGATGGCACGTATTCGTTTTCGAGCCTATCCCCTGCTCCCCTCTCTCTATTTCTATGATCATGAGAGCCCGCCGTCTAAACGTGGCTCGAGTGGCGGTACTTTCAGCGTTGAGACCAGGACGGGGATAGAGCCGTCTATCGTGCAGGTACTTTTAGACAAATGTGTTTACACGTAAACTGTATGTCTTTATATAGTCTAGGCGTGACGATATTCCCGTTCCAGTAACATGAGACTATTAATTGTTTGCAGGCTTATCAAGGCTTGACTCTACTTTCAATTACGATAACTGGTGCAAGTACGAACAGATTCGGTAATACAGGTAAATGTTTTCTCCTCTCGTGATCGGTGGTTTCTTTTGGATATATGTTGCAAAACACTTGGACATCTTTTTATTGCTCTCAGACATAGGTTTATGTTGTTTGTATGTGTTGTTTCCTTATACAGATTCCTTCTTGTATGACAGATGTGTCTGTCTTTAGATCAACTCGTGCCTGTAATGCAGCATGGGAAGATGGAGAATGAGTCATTCTCGTGTTTGTTTGCATTTATAGATATTTAACATAAGAAACTTGATGAAATTAGTGCGTTATTCATGTTTTGAGATTTTTATAGTGCTAGAAGTTCCCGTTTTATATATAGCATATTCTATGGGTATATGACACCTGCACCAATTGTTATGAACAGTCCATTTTGAATATTTGTTATTTGGCTGTTTTGGAGCCCTTCTCATCAGTATATTATATTAATGTTTACTAATTTGGATCTTTTATTGTTCTAGGACCCCTTCTGGGGCTATGGACAGTAAATGTACTGCCTATACATATGGCCATTTCAAAAGTAACAGCTATGACCAGTCTTGGGGTGTCCCACTTTTGATTATTATACAGCTGCGCGACATCGTAGTCTTTGATATGTCCCACTTGGTGGGCGATATTGGTAGCGCCCTCAAAATGGGACGTATGAATTGTAGGTTTGGAGTGGTTGCAATATTAGTTTTATTAAGTATTATATACTTATAAACACAGCAGGTCCATCAGTTTTATTGCTTATCTCTGCTTATTTCTGTATCAGGTCTGCTACTACCTGCACCCACATGCTTATGTTTTAAACTCTCCGACTTGGAGCTACGATTTGGTTAAGACAGAAGAGAAAGAAAAAATTCTCACTACTAGGTAAGACTAGTCGGCTTGCACACTCTACCATTGCGACACAATATGGAGAGTGGCACGCTGTGGTCTGTGCGTTTTCTTATGACTTGGTCTCTGATTCTCACCCTCTTTGTGGTCTTGGTGGTGGTGTCTTTTGAACTTTGGACTCCGATGGGCATACTTTACCACAGGAGATATTCTTTTCATCTAATATCTATGGTGAAGAGAGGATAATAATGGTCACACAGCCTCTCTACCTTTGGAGTACATAAACTTTGACTACCTGCAAATACATATTTTTTGGTATGTTGTTGTAAGTCACTTTTTTCTTTTCCATTCCTCACGGCGCTAGTGTGGTTTGTTGCTTAGATAAATGGACAAAAATCTATAAATTTGGGCCTTTGCACCAATGTCAGTTTTAACTTTTATAATGATAAGATTGTAATATTTTGGTTTTAATGTACTTTTATAATTGTTTGCAGCCTTGAGAAAGTCCATTCAGACGAAACACGTGTCGGCTGCCTGTTGCGTATAAGTGGATTGTGGCAAGAGAATAAAGGATACATTTAAAGAAACATAGAACATCTTTTGGACTTCTTCTTTTTCATGAGGATGGTCACTGCCTTTTATATGGACTGGGACTGATTTGAGAAGTGCCTCGGCATATGTGTAACATATTTGGGGATCTCACAAGGGATTGCTATCTCCTTGGAGAGCCAGTTTGGTCTTCTGAAGGCGGAGGGAGGCCTAATGCCTGGAGAGCACCAAAATGTACTAAATTATTGAGAATTATTTTCCGACAAACGGTGTGGATAGGATGTGCATTCGTAATTTGGCAACTCTGCCTTGGTGTTTTGTGTAGTACATTAGTAAGGGAACCCCTGGACTCTTTACACAGTATACCAAAGTATTGATATATCACATAAAGAACCAGCTTCCTACAGTGAAGTATTTATGCAGTACTGAAACAGTAATAAAGTGAAAACACAAAACAAGATAAACCCCAAACCAATTTAGAAAAATAGAGTTAAGTTTTATAAATAAAATGACAAAATGAACAAAATGACAACAAACTGGCAAAAATCCAGTAAGCACAACCAGAGATAAGAATTTATACATTTTGAATTAAAAATGTCAACCCCGGATATCTGGTCATGCTAAACCGGTTCAAAGGGTAAGGCTAACGTTGTTGGAGCGTGGATCAGATACAAGGACCTGGTTCATCAAGGTGGAAATATTTGCTTCTGACTTAGACATTTTTATGGAGAAAAAGTGGTTATCCACAAGTCAGCAAGGCAAGCTGAATCTTAAGTGGGGCTCGATGACGGTGGGTTGCTGAAGCACCGGATCCTGGTGTGGTCATCAACAAAGATGGGAAAGCTCTGAGTAGGCCAAGTCTAAAGTCCATGCCCAGGAAGGTCTCAATGTCCATCGGTTTCAGCCCGGTGTCACAGTCTTAGTAAAGTCATTTACATTCAGACTTGGAAAGTTTTCTGGAAGTCAGATCGCTTTCAGCAGGGCAAACCAGCAAACTGAGACAATTTGATGTCAATGGCTGTGACTTTGATGTCAACACTAGTCTCCATCATTTTCAGGGCAGAGAGTTAGCAAAACGTTTAGAAATCCCAGGACTTGCAGTGTGGGCAGGAGGAATACACTATAACACCAGCCAATGGTCCAGGACCTGGGAGGCACCACAAGGTTGTTAGGACTCACTGCAACAAAGGCCAGCATCAGGGTCCAGGGCATGGCCAGTTGGAACTGGCCAGCTGGGCAGTTTCAGAGAGTGAGGCCCCTGGAAGCTTGCTGTGTCCCATTAGCTCAAATATGAGGTCAGCCAACTGACCCTTGGAGTCACATCTGGGGTCCTTGGATGAAGGCAAGCAGGACCAGTCTTTTTTCAGGATTAAGGAGGCAGGACAGTCCTTCCTCTGATCTACACAGCTCCAGGAGTGTTCTGACGGTTGTGCTAAGGATACCACTTTTATGTCCCTTGCCAGGCAGTGGGTGGTGGAAACTCCTGGCCACGCCCTCACCAATGGAGTAAAAGTTCCCTGGGGTGACCCTACCCACTTTTGCAGGACTTCTTGTGTGCTTTACTGTAAACTATCCCACAGTGCCCTTCTCTACCTAAATGAAACAGGGCAGAACCTTTCTTCACCTTGTCAGAGCTCTCTGTGTTCACCCAGTGGTTTGGCTATGGAAACGGGCAAACCCTCCTTTATGGTCACTTCAAACCAGTCTGGGCAGCTGTCCCCCAAGCTGACTAGGAAGACTAAGGGAGGCAGGCACTGGTGTGAGGTAAACTCAGGAAGGGGGTAAACTCAGGAAGGGGCTGTGCACAGCCCTACTGGACATCCTGTTCAAGTAGGAAAAACATATTTCCACACCCAAGCCTATTGTCCACTGTCTGAGAGCAATCTACATCTCACCACAGAGGAGCAAATATGCAATAGTCAGGGGAGGGTGGACATTGGCAGTAAGGCACATTTGACTTTAGCAGGAAATTTACAACTTTCTAAAAGTGCCATTTTCAAAATAGTAATATAAAATCAGACAACCATTAGATTGCATTTGAAATTAATATTGAAATGAGTCCTTGAATCATTTTTCTAGCTGCTCCCAAACCGAAATTAGGCTATATTATGGTAGTGTAATGTAACACAGTGTTTTCCTGTGGGAAAGCCAACCTTGCTACAGTGACAAACGACTTCAGAGGTTTTTCACTCTGAAGACATGTAAAATGCTAAATATACATGCCCTGCTTTTTAAATAGCAGCACTCTGGGCATTTGGCGCTTAGCATTGGGGTGACTTATAATTATTAAAAAGAAAGGCTTAAGCCTGGCAAAATGTTTATTTATCCAGGTCAATATGGCAGTTTGAAACACCATGCCCTGACTGCAGGGGTAGGCCTGGAGACATTTTATAGCGCTATTTTTAGGGGTGGCACAATGAGTACAGCCCCCCACTATTATCATTTAATTTACAGGCCCTGGTTACATGGAGCACCATATACTAGGGAATTAGAACCAAATTAAATGTGCCAACTAGGACTACGTCAATTTTACCATGTTTAAAGTGAGAGCACAAGCAGTCTACCACTGGTTAGCAGGAGTAGTGTGCAGAGTTTTACTGTCAACAAAAATGATTCAGTTAAAGAAGACAAAAATCTGGGGGAATACCATGCAACAATGGTCGTTTCCAACAGCCTTTAAAAATATTACATGCTTTCTCCCCTTTCCCATCCTGCTACAGGTGTTTAGAAAGACTCAAGTTGAGTTTTTGAGTCTGACCCTGACTGCACATCACTGCTCATATACGATAGGGGGTATTTACAAATGTTTCACACAGCGCAGACCAGCAAGCAAAGTTGATATGCTGCGTTTCATGAATAGGAGACAGCAGAAAATGACCATATGCACTAAGAAATTCTGAATTTTTGCTGTCTCCTAGAGCTGGGCGCTGTGGACTGCCTAGTGCCAATGGAGGCACCCTTGCATTATGGGATGATGTTTGTGCTGGAAGGCATACATTTTCTTTTTTGTTTTTTAAGTTTTTTTTATTTAAGCTAGAAAAACTGGTTAATACACCACATTGCATCATTGTTTTAAATAGGTATACATCCAATAATTGCAATACACACTGGATAAATTCCTCCCTTTTCCCCGCCGGCCCCAACAGGAAAAATTTGGTGATACATGTTTAATGGTTGGGACTAGTCTCACTCTCCAATGAAAGGGAGGTACACAGGTCCCCCTGGCACTCGTTCCATTTACCCCCAAATTTTCTCCCATTTATTAGGACTGCCTATGCCCTCAAATTCCACTCTCTCGGCTACCATGCACCAATCCATGTCTTTCTTCCAGTCCCTCAGGCATGGTGCCATTTCCGCCCGCCAGTGAGGGGCAATGTCACGCTTTGCTATTGCCAGACCCAGTGTCATCTAGGTCAAGTCCAAGCTGTTTCGGTCTGTGGCGTCCCAAACATTAAGCAAGCACCATTTAGCTGTGAGAAGTACAGCACCGCCATACAATTCACTATTGCTTTCCAATAGCGATGTACATATAATATGGAAAAAGGTGCCTCTATGACCACATCGTCTGCGGCAGCTCTCAGCCACTGCTCTACCCATTTTTACTAACATGGTACAAAGTAAGATTCATGTAGTGTTTTGAGCTGCACAAAGCGAAATCTGGCCACGATTGCTACTTCTGTTTTTCATCAGGGAGACCAGGGCCTCAGGCCACTCTTCATTCTCCATGCCACCCAAATCCAAGGCCCATTTTTCTCGCAACTGTGCGAGGGTGTATGGGGGTGTTGTTTTTAATCAGTTGGCGATATGTAAGAGATGTTGCCTTATGTGTCTTATCATCATGAAGTAGTCTATCCTCCAATGGGGAAGAGCCAGGCAGTTTCTTGCCTATGGGCAGTACTGTTTGGAGAGCATGTCTAGCCTGTAAATAAAAGCATGTTTTGGAGGGGGCCAGTTAGTAGGCCCGCTGGAAGTCAGCAAAGGGAACGACTGCTCCGTGAAACCAAAGATCACCCACCTTGGACAGCCCAATGAGATCCCACTTGTAAAAACCCCGAACGTTTACCCAGGGTGCCCATCTCCTCAGAATCCCATAGGAGTGTAGACTGGGTTAACCTACTTTACCATCCCAAAGCTGCCAGTGCAGTGTGCCAGAGTGCGATTGTAACAGCTGTGGGTCCCTGAAGTGCAGAGTGTGGTGAAGTAGAGTGCAGAGCACGCAGGTACCCCCCCCTTTGCAAAGCCAAGCGGTCCATACAAAGCAATGGCTCATTCGCCAGAAAATGTACCCATTGATTGATGGTCACGAGTTGGGCTGCCCAATAACACTTTTGAATGTTTGGTAAGGTTATTTCACCAACGGATTATCCACTTGTGAGCTTATGCACACTGACCCCCCCTTTCCATAGCAGCATACAAAGTGTGGAATCTATAGCTTTGATGTATGCTACCGGGACAGAGTATGGGGCATTGTGTAGGGCATATATGAAATGGGGCAGAGCCATCATTATAAAAGCACTGCTCTGCTGAGCAGGGACAGAGGCAGGGATCTCCAGTGCTGTACATCACTCTTTAATCTCTCTAACGGTGGCAAGAGATTCCTATCATAAAAAAAGGTCCAGGTCAGTAGTGATGAATATTCTGTGATATGTGAAGCCCTCGGTGACCACTCAGACCTCACACCCCTGTAGCAACATGGTTGCCAGATCATGTAAGACCTATATTAGCCACTTTGACCAATTAATCAGATAGCCTGAGTAGCGGTGAGTATATACATTATTCTATCTAGGGAGAATTTGGGATTTGCAACATATAGCAGGATGTCATCGGCATAGAGGGAAATTCTATCTTCCCACTGGTCAGTCCAGCGGAGTCCTCGAAGCAAGGGATCCATCCGGATCCAGGCTGTCAGCAGCTCCAGCACTTGGGCAAAGAGGAGAGGGGAGAGTGAGCAACCTTGTCGAGTACCAGGCTGCAGTTGAAAGATCTGGAATGTCCCCCCATTTACCACAACAGGGGCCAAAGGGTTGGTGTATATATGAGCTGGACCCATCCCAAGAATTTAGGGCCAAAGCCCATTTTAGTCAGCACTTCAAAGAGGTATGGCCACTTGACAGTGTCAAAAGCCATGCAGGAATCTAGTGAGAGGACTATGGCATCCTCCCAGATTTGACGTGCCTGACTTAGTACCCCATGCAATCTCCTCAGGTTGAGTACAGTATATTCCCCAGCATAAAGCCATATTGATCCGAGCGGACCACCCTGCCAAAAACCTGTATTAACTGGGTGGCCAGGAGCTTGGCCGGAATTTTTACCTCAGCGATGAGGAGTGATATTGGTCTGTATGAGGCACATTCATCTGATGTTTTGCCCTCCGTATGTATGACTATTTTGGCAGCCACCCACTGGTCTCTCAGGAAAATACACTGTTCCTTGCTCTCCTTGAAGATCTGTAGTAAGTTTGGGGCAAGTTTCTGAGCCTTAGTTTATAAAGTTCAATGGGCATCCCATTGCTACCGGCTGCCTTACCAGAGTCCAGCTCGTGAATTGAACAAACTATTTCTTTTTCGGCAATATCGCCCTCCATGAGGGTATTACCATCCTCCGTAAGGGAGGGAAGAGCTAAATCCGCTGGCAATGCATGGGATTACTCCGATGTCGCAAACTGAGATGGGGAATAAAGTTGAGAGTAGTAGGAGTTTTCTATTCCCCCTCCCCTGAATGAATTTTCAATACCCATCGGCTCACCCTTTCCTTTCTCTCCCGCCAGGGAAGGAGCTTGCCCACTGTATCTACCACCTCATCAACTCGGTGTAAAGTCGCCCTGAGTTTGGTCCTGGTTGCCTCCTTCACCATGTCTCAGTACTCTTGTTGCTTAAGTGCTAGTTTGTTTGATACCCATTTGGCCCATGATCAAGGAGAGGCCCTACGCCTTTATCACTGCTTTATAGGCTTCCCACAGTGTCAATGCTGAGTGAACTGTCGTTTTTGGAAAAATAAACTTCTGTTGCCTGTACGAGGCCCTACCTCACCTTAGAGATCTTAACGTACCAGGGGTTGAGCATAATAACTCATCGGTCCACTGGAGTACCGAGACCGTAACGCTGAGAGAGGGTAATGATCGGAGATACCCAAGGCCAAATGTTGAATCTCATGGAAACGGGGGAGCCGATGAGCCAAGTCAGTGCAAAGTTGATTCTGGAAAGAATACTGTGTGCCACTAAATGGAAGGTGACCTGTTGTGTCAAGGGTGGATGTAAAACACGTATACAAGACCCATTGCATTGAGGAAGTCTGCAAACGGCAGACACGCGATGGGGAGGCCATTGGTAATTGACATTGTTGAGAGTCAGGTTAAAGTCCCCTCCCATATGTAGTTCCCTTTCTGGAAGACTAAGTAACAGTGAGCTTAAGTTGGGCAGTGCAGTGCATGCAGCCTGGGTGGGATGCACTTACTAAGAATATTCACAATAGCCCCTTCCCAGGTACCAGTGAAGGCCACATATCACCCATTTTTTTTCATCCAGGTGTTGTGGATCGTGAGGGGCAGCAACTTTTTAACTAGTATACCCACACCCCTGGAGCCTGTAGTGTATCCTGCATGGGACAGCATTCTGTAACCCCATCTATCCATGCCCTACAAGTGATGCCCACTAGATGTGTCTCCTGGAGTGTGACCATGTCTGGGGAATGTCTCTTGATGTATTGTGATACCACCCCCCTTTTGATCTTATCACCAAGGCTGTTTATGTTCCAGTACATAAGATGTAGATGTGCCTTATCTATATCATTGCCATAGGTGCTATCTGGGTGTTTATCTCAGGTGGTCGCCTCCCAATGAGGCCAGACGATCAGGCCAGGAATGCTTCTCTAGTGTTTCCTGTGAGTGTGGAAGTCTACAAGGTGGGACGGAGGTCTAACCCAGCCATGCACACAGCGGTGTCAACTTATCAATGGTAATTCCCTAACAACCCAGCTCTGCTTCCCTGCACAGTGGACCTAAACTGCCCACACCCCAACATTGCAGAGTGCCTATTGCCCAAAAGAAAATCTGAACAATAGGTGCCAAGGGACAAGGCCAGGGCCCCTCCCATTTGTCCTACTGTTCGCAAAGATTCAGTTCTACTAAGCAAGTAAATGGCTGATGCAAACGGGCAGCATTTTCGGGTCGATGGGTCCTGGAGAGCATGATCCCCATACGGGGTTGCCAGTCGCAGTGCCGATTGAAGTTCGTGGTCATCGTCCATTACCCCCAGTTATTGCTCATTCCATGTCCCTCTGGATAACGGCAGTCATATCTAAGAGTCGCATGGAGAAGCGCTCTGATCTCTCTGGCTGTCCATCACTCTCTGTGGTTCGGGTGTGTCATTATCCCATCTCTGTCTCCTGGACAACTCCGAGGCTTGGTTCCAAGAGCAGGTCTCCAGCCATCTAGCCATTCCTATACCTCTTCTGCGGTGGAGAAGTACCAGGTCTTGCCTTCGGCTGCAACCCGCAAGCAAGCCGGGAATATCATGGAGTATCCCTTTTGCGCTTCACATTCTTAACCAGAAAGGAAACTCTGGTGGATCCTCTTAAGGTGAAGTCAGGGAAGAGTGTAATAGTCGCATTCTCGTAGGTGCGCGGTGGGGCGCCGATGGTTGCTTGAAGGATAACATCACAGTCATGATAGTTGAGAAATCATGCTATGATGGGACGTGGGGGTACCCCTGGCCTTGGCTGGGCACCTGGAACCCTCTGGGTCCATTCTACTGAAAAATATTTGGAGAGGCCATGAGGCTGGAGTTGTTTTAATATAAGGTCCTCTACGAACAGATCTGTTGCTGGCCCCTTTGCTCTGTCAGGGACCCCTAGTATGCGAACTCTATTACGCC
Organism: Calotriton arnoldi; assembly: GCA_963921515.1. Classification (NCBI taxonomy): domain Eukaryota; kingdom Metazoa; phylum Chordata; class Amphibia; order Caudata; family Salamandridae; genus Calotriton; species Calotriton arnoldi. The sequence continues at coordinate 3,453,490 of CAWUFW010000351.1, read as the reverse complement.
TTAAACAGCCCTCAGAATCTTAAAGGCGGGTCTCCAGGTTCGCCACCACTGCCCGCAACTCGGCGACTTGTCTGGGCAGCCATATCAGCCTTGAGGGCCGCTGTTGTATCTTCTACCTCCTTCACGCGAGTCCCAATGTTTAGTAGGTCCGCCCTCAACAACGTGAGTTTCGAGTTGACTGAGACTATTCTGGCCTCGAGGGACGTGCATGTATGGCCAACATTACGGTCTGCAGTGTAAGTGTTTCATCCTCAGTGGCCTCGATTCAACATAGGACAGGGCTTCAATATTTCTGCCCGCTGCTGCTGACTCCCTAAACTTGGATGGCATGGTGAGCAAAAGAATGATGGATTTAACCCAGATCTCTTGACTGGGAGTGAATGTTTGATTTGTTCTGCATGCCGTCCATCATCTGTGTGTATTTTGCTTTCTTGCTCTAAGTGTGCTGGGAAGCCCAGATGTGGGTCCCGGGCTCACTGTGCCACTGGATTCAAGCTAGCCTGGCTTATGAGGGGTGATACCCCGATTGAGGCCCCAGGATGCTTTTTTCTGGTCCAGAGAGGACCTGGCCTGGCGGTTCAGGTTGGACTGTTCCCATGAGGAGCAGGGCCAAGACTGATTTGCATATGGCTGGATCTAAACTGGGGTGCCATGGTGATTAAAAGAATGATGGATTTAACCCAGATCTATTGACTTGGGGTGAATGTTTGATTTGTTCTGCATGCCGTCCATCATCTGTGTGTCTTTTGCTTTCTTTCCCTAAATGCACCGGGTATGCCTAGGTGTGGGTCCCAGGCTCACTGTGCCACTGGATTCAAGCTAGCCATCATCATTCTTTAGCTCACTTCGCCACCTCAGTTCAGACCCAGCTATATGCAAATCAGTCTTGACCCTGTGCCTCATGGGAACAGTCCAGCCCGAACTGCCAAGCCAGGTCTTCCCTGAACCGAAAACAAGCATCCTGGGATCCTGGGACACTGTGCCCCCATGGGGCACAGGGTCAAGACTGATTTGCATGTGGCTGGGCCTGAACTGGGGTGGCGAAGTGAGCTAAAGAACGATGATGGATTCAACCCAGATGTGTGACTGGAGGTGAGTGTCTGAAAAGTTTCAGCGCTCTGTCCATCATCTCCTTGTGTTTGCTTTGCTTGACACAAGATGGCACGGTATGCCCAGACGTTGGTCCCTTACTCACTTTGCCACTGGATTCAAGCTAGTGTGGCTGATGAGGGTGTTAGCCCAAAACCAGTCCCAGGATGCTTGTTTCCGGTCCAGGGAAGACCTGGCTTGTCCATTATCTCCTTGCATTTGCTTTGGTGATAGAACAAGACGTTCCTTAAAATACTATGCAGAGCACTTGATAGAGAGCAAAATCAAGTAGATAAAAAACAAAGTTTGAGATCAACTTAGCAAGGAGAACAAGTACATGAGATGAAGTGTAGAAAATCAAATAAAAAAGGAGAGAATTTAACCAAGAGACAGAAGCAGTTTAAGGAAATCAGAGTTAGAATGTTCAGTAGTAGAGGAATTTATAATTTAAGTAGAACTAAGTATAAAAGAAGAAGAGAAGCAGTCAGACAAAAAGAACGTGTGGAAGGTATAGTTGAAAAGGCATTCACTCTGAAAAGAAAGTAATTTATTTTGATTCTAACAGAATGAAGTCACTGGATAAAATAGTATTGTCTATGAGAAGAAGAAGCCAAATGAAAATACTTGTCTATAGAACTAACTTTTGCAAAGTTTAAAGTGGTGAATGGATACATACTTCTAGTACTGAGCCTTTCTTTAATGAAGAAAGCAACTTACAAAAAACACATTAGTGCATGCGGTTGACCAATCTGGACGATGTTATGAGATGAAAGACGGTTATCCTGTTCCAGTAGAGGTGATGGTACCTAGAAATGTAAGGAAATTATAGCTGAAGAGGTACAGGGAAAGCATAGACCAGCCCCTGTATACAAATGGAACTTTAGCAGCATTTGTAGTGTTCGGCAGCAATCAATTGATATACTGAAAGCTTTCTTACGCAACTTTCTCAACAAACATCTGAAACAGAAAATTGGGATTTTGCAAGGATTAGGTCCTGGCAAAGTAAGGAAGTATATGAATTTACAGGGACATTCACTAGCAGGTGTATGGAAGAAAGCTTGCAGAAGTACATTTTATCACTTTAGAATGTTAGCTGTTCACCAATGTGAAAACTAGTTAGGGGCTTTACTATTTTAAAACTACTGTTTAATGTTTAGTAGAAATGAATGGAGCTCTTTTGCATGGTACAGTAGCAGATGTACAAAATGTTTGTGATGATGTTCAGTTTTGTTTTTTAGGTCCTGAGGAGGAGTGTAGGGAAAATGAGGACTTGGTATCCGCAGGTGTAGCAGAACAGGACCAGGTAATATTGTGAATAACGTTCAAGAAGAGATCAGAAAGTTTAACACTGTGGGGCCGATTCCGATCTCGGCCGATAGGGCTCCGAATCGGATTCGGCTTTACCGGATCCGAGTCGGAGCCCTGTTTCCCGACCGAATCGTACGCGGGTCCGGCCGAGCGAGTACGATGCAAGCACCCTCAAAATCGCCGACCGACTCGAAAGCGGCTTCAACACGCTCCGACCGACTCAGATGGACACGACTCGCACTGCGCTATGGAGACGTTTCCCGGCCGGGTAAGTACGATGCGCGCCGCGAGCAGTCCGATCGACTTGCGCCGTCCGGCTCGAAAAAGCTGTCGGAGCCGGACTTTGGGGGTCCGCGTCGGACCCCCCTGTATGCGTAGGCGCACGAGTCGCACACAGGGGGACCCATGGGTCCCCCCTACCTGTGCATGTACGCCACGATGCGCATGGATGCGTACACGCTGTAGGGGGCGCCCTTGTCCGCCTCGCACCCATTGAGTCAATGGGAGCCTGCGTACGCGTTGTACGACAGGCTCCCATTGACTTCAATGGGAGTCCGACCGACTCGAGTCCGATAGCATGCGTGCGCATCGTACTCGTTCGGTCGGACTGCTAGGGTCCGATTCGGTCGGAATTCTCTCCGGGTCCGGCTCGGTCGGGGAGATTTCATCCGGAATCGGAATCGGCCCCAGTGTGTTCAGAGAATCCAGTCTGTGTTTGTATATGTTGTTGATGTACTCACAACAAACCTCAAACTCGTTATGTTGCTCTGTCTTCAAAAACGAAAGAAGAGAAATAATTAAGTGGTGAGAATTTGCAGTATATTTATTTGTAGAGCAACAGTTTGATTGTCCCACGAAACAAATTATATATAACTACTCTTATAATACATTTGAGGACAATAAAATGTCAGCTAGAGCAGTCCACAACAAGATAGAATTGGTTCCAATACCTCAAGAACTACAAGATTTAAATGTTTATGAATCAATTCTAATACACTGTAAACACCCATTCCAGGCTATACTTGGTATTGAGCCAAAGACAGGAAAGTTACCTGTAACAGAGTTAATGAAAGGTTATAAAGGTGAAGTTGTGTACTTCCCATTAGATTTCAAACAGAATATTGAAACTCTAGGGGTGCAGAAATATTTAGAAGATGCACTTAATATTCTAGTGAATGGTTTTCCTACCAAGAGTAAAAACATATGGCAGAAATTAGTGAATGTTAGCAAAGTAAAGAAAGCAACATTATATCTGGCACAAAACAATATTTATTTTAAAAATATTGATGCTCTTCAAGACATAACACATATAGAGGATGACACATCATCATCAATAGGCTAGATTGAAAAGGTGGATTGATTTCGATTAGTAGACGTTTCTGAACACAACAGTATCCACCCTCTGCATTCTAAAGTGATTATTGGTGATGCAATTGATATCTTTCAAATGAAAGAAGCAATAGCAGCTGCCTTAAGTGTCTGTGAGAAAGGTTTAGAAGCTCAGTGTGTTCCTCACCTTTTACACACAGGAATGGGTGGAAGATATGATGACCCGCCTGTACAGATACTAACAGATGAGTACAGATCAAGTAGACTATACTCTGAGGACCCTAGACCTTGCCAGTGTATTCCTTAAATATTTCCCCTTTTGTTTGGGAGTGACTTGTCAGTTCTATCTTATACAGTTAACCACGTTGTAAAAACAGGAGTGAATCTGCAAAATATCACTGCAAAGGAATTTGTTGAAAAAGTGCATGAAAAAGATGAAAACCTGGAATACAACTTGATTATTTTTGATGGTGTGAAACGTGGCACCAATGAAAATTAGTATCATCATCACAGTGAGTTGGAATGCATGTTGAGCAACCTAGGAGCACCTACTTGGCTTCTAACACTCAGTTGTGCTGAGTAGGCATGGGATGACCTGCTTGAATTCCTGCGAGAAGAAAACTCAAACATAAAAGACATCAATATGAAGACAGAAGGAGAATTTTGCTCACTGGACCCTGCAACTGTTTGCAGATATTTCAACCACAGATTTCAAGTGATGACGGCTTTCATCTACAGCAAAATTAATCCTCCCCTAGGTCACGTAACTGATTTTATGTGGCGCAAAGTTTATCAAGCTAGAGGGGCTCCAGATATTCACATGCTGTTATTGGTAAAGGATGCCCTAAAATATGGAATAGACACTGATGAGTCTGTCTTGTCTTTCATACAATAGTATGTGACATGCGCCATCCCAAATGACAGTGCTGACAAGGGCTTGGGAAAACAAGTTCTACGGTTTCAAACTCATAGATGAGGGAAGTACTGTAGTCGAAAATACAGATGCAAAGGAAACTTTGACACAAGATGTCGTTTTAGATTTCCATGACCTGTAATCCCACAAGGAAGAGTCAAAAGCTTTTTGTCTGCAGTCAGACATACCTTGACACAGAAATCACACAAAAATACATACAACCTGAAAAGAACAAAGGCTTCCAAGTATATTAATGACTTCAACCCTGTGATTCTGAAGATGTGGAATGCAAATATGGATCTACAATTTGTGGCAGACAACTCTATCGCTGTCGCTTGTTACGTGACTTCATATATAACAAAATCAGAGAAGAAAGAGATAAAAGAGTTGTAGGAGGTGGTTTCTGCAGAAACGAGTCTTGCCAAAAAATTGTACAGTTTCAGCTTGAAAATGCTTTCCGACAGCAAAATAGGTTCTTATGAATGCTCGTACAGGTTGAGTTCGGCTAGTTTGTTCTCCAAGTCAAGAGAAATTGTGTGGGTAAGCCTAGACCTTGCAAAAAGTCAAAATAGTGTACTAAAGTCTTCCTCAGAAATACAGTATCTCACAGAATTCAATCCAGAAAGTGGAAATATTCCGAAAAGTAACATGCTGGATACATACCACCCAAGATGGAGTCCTCATCTTCAAAACATGTATCTCTATGACGCACTTCAGCACTACACATATAGAAATAATGTAACTAAAAACAAAAAAGAAGGAAGATATGGAGTAGTTGGATGTGACGGTTGTTTGGTTAGACACAACAAAGGGAATCTAATTAACCACTGCAAGCTTAGTTGTCAACCCCATGGGAGCAGAGAGTTTTTCTGTTTGGCACTTTTGCAGTTGTTCAAACCATGGTGGGCAAAATCACATTTACTTGGACACTATGACTGTTATAAAGACTCTTTCAGTGCTGTGAAAGTCAGCATTGAGTTCTCAGTCTTTCCAACCTACCTGCAAATGCTGAAAGATGAGATTGAACAGGAAGAAACCATTGCTTCTGAGATAGCCAAGGAGAGTTCCCAAAGCAACCAAAATTCTGCACCAGCGAGTCTAGATCCTGTTGGTGAACCAAATATTCAACATGAAGCAGCTATATCTATGAATGAGGTGGAGACTGCAATGTAGCAAGCAAGAGAGGAAATTTTGGCTTTCGAACACTTAGTAGAACAACTGAACAATAAGCCCAACAAAATTACAAGGAGTTTGAAGATAAAATAGAGCATGGATTTCTCCATGAGAGGAAACAGTGATATCATTCTTCATACAAACCAATATTACTATACATCAGTGGTCTAGCTGGCACTGGAAAAGGCTTCTTAATTATAGTTCTCACTGAATATCTTTAGAACACTACAGAATCAAATTCCTCATGTGTAGTAACAGCACCAACAGCTGGATACTGATGCCACCTGTGAACATGACAATAAACTGGAATACCGGAAACTATCTGGTGAAGCTTGCCATGAGGTGTCATGAGTGTTGAATAAACTGAGGCTATAAATCATTGACGAGGTCAGCTTGATATCTAACTTAATGCTTGTCTTCATACACTTAAGAATTCCGCAGATTTCGAGGACAAACTATGATGTGATCTTTGGTGGAAAACATTTGATTGTGTTTGGTGACCTTCTGCAACCCACCCCCATAAAAGAGCAACCTGTTTGCAAAACACTTGTGCGTAATGACTGGCAATGTGAATATTTGGTTAAACTCTGAATACAAGGAACTAGTGAAACATATGTGTCAAGCATCTGCTGTAAATTATGCAGATATACTGAAGGACGTTAGAATAGGAGTTTCAACAAAAAGAGGGTAAACGTGCTTTGGAAAGTCATCTTATTAAGAAACTATTTCCATCTATTACAGTAGCTGAACTAATGCACAATTTAGTTGAAGATCATAAGTCTATAGTTGTTTCAAGAGTGCTCCAACTTTAAAGAACAATTACTACAACTGGAGAAAGAAGATATTTTGAAAATGACAGCTATTGATAAAATACATCATCAGGGAGTCATAATATTACTCTCAGATAAACTACAAGCACAACTAGATGCTTTGGAGAAGCATGTCTCAAAAACTGCAGGATTAGAAAAGACTTTGCGTGTCAGCAAAAACTGTTGAGTAAATTTGAGTCATAATTTAAATGTAGAAGGAGGGTTAATACATGGTGCAATGGGTAAAGTAGTTGGTTTTATTAATTTCCCAAATAGACATGATGATGAATACTTGGTGATAAAATGTTATCCGATTGATGGCTTGAAGCAGATTGTCCAATGTGTTGTATGTTTTTTGCTAGTGAAAGACTTATATGTGTGGTGCCAGCTATTCCTAATCTCTCTAGCAAATGCTGAAACTGTCTGTAAGTCACAAGGTTTAAGTGTAGATGTAGCTCTTGTAAATATTGGAAGCACTGTATTTAAAAAAGGAATGTCATATTTGGCATTTTTGCAAATTAGAACATTGTCTGGTTTGTTTTTGAATGATTTTGATGAAAAGAAAGTAACTGCTGATGCAGGTTGTGTAAGAGAGAACAATCGGTTAGGAAGTGCATATGCTGCTCATCTAGGCCAATACCCTGTTTATGAAAAATGGATAATCTGTCCAAAACAGAAGATTACAAAAGAGTGTGCAGATGCTGAGCAAAAGAAAGAACACAAGGACAAAGTAAAAACTGTTAAGAAGAGAAAACAGGAAAATGACAGAGATATTGTAGGTTACCAGTTGGAAAACAGTTCTGGTATCAACTGCAATGCAAATGTTGTTCTTAATGTACTCTTTCATTTACAACATCTAGTCAACCAAATTGAACAAAATGCAGATAAAATATTGTGTTCTGCACTCTTGCGCTGCTGCAATATTTACTGGCTGACAGATCTGTGACATATTCTGCCTCAGATATTCAAGATCATTTAGATATATGTAGTGGGTCAGTAATGTTTACTCTCAACAGTCAACAAAATGCAGTAGAATTTATTATGGTTATGTTTGGAGTTTTAGAAAAAGAAGATGTAAATATTGAAGATTTATTTGGACAGAGTTACACATGGAACCATGAGTGTGAAGATTGTAATTACTCATTTACCACTAAAATAAATTCTGAGTGTTTTCTATGTGCAACATTACCAGGTTCAAAAGTGTGCCTTTTGACAAATTGTTGAAGAATGCTAGCCAAAATGTGACCTGTCCAAAGTGTAGATCATATGTTATCTCTTTGGTAATCTTGACAAGAACTGGAAAATACCATATAGTAATGCTACAATGATGCAAAGAGATGGTTCCAAATTACAAACTCAAATTACAAACTTCAAAGCTCCACAAATATCAATTTCCGGAAGAACTTTCACTACTTGAGCTACCATCTTTCGCGATGGAATTAATGCAACCTCTGGACACTAGACTGCCTATTTAAAGAGTGAAACTGGATGGACAGAATGTAATTGAAGGTAAAGCCTAGGCAAGGTGCTGAAAATGTGAGCGCAGGCAAAAAAAATTAGAACATGAATAATATATTAGCATATATATGGAAAACATACCGTGTGGCATAAGCTGATGTTATCAAATTATTTATTCATCATTTTTTTACAAAAAGATTTTTTTCATTTAGGATAAATATATATATCGATATATCTCTGATATTTTGTTTAAATATATTAAAAGAATTTTATCTGTTGTCCAAATTTACAGTGAATACATGGAAAATTGCACAAGTAATACATGATGTAGAAAAAATAATAGTTTTTTTCTTTTTTGATGTATAGATCACATCAGTTAATGAAACATGATTGCTCTTTGTACATGATGCACGATGCGATTAGCTAAATGATGCAATGAAGCTGGCGGTTTGTTGACACACATTGCATATTTCTCTTTTGCGATTCAACTAACTACATGGCTATCATAGCAGCTGTTCTGATCACTTTCTTTTTCCTCCTCTTTATGGCTTCAATAATATACGTCTCAGTCTGCCATCATTCGGCTGAAGAGGGTGCCACTGTTTGAGGTTAGCACTCACTTAATGGTGCTGACCGTGGTGTAATGCACGTTGCTTCATGCACCATCTGCGGTGTTTGACCTCTGGTACTGCTGCTGACCTCTACCCATCTCTCTAATGTGCATTTTTGCTCTCCATTTTAGTTTCTGCGCCCCTTCCTCACCCAGCCAGGCCAGCGACGGCTTCCGTCTGCACTTTCCCTGCACGCAGTGACTCCCTGGTGCTAAGCAGCGGTTGTCTGACAGTGTACCAAGGAGGGCGAACTTCTGCAGTCCCCTGTCATACCTGCACAGAGTCCCCGGCCGATGGGGGTGGAGGATCTTTACGGCTACTTCCCAATGACTGGAGCAGAGGTCGGTAGGCATTGCCAGAATCAACATCCATCTGTGAGTTTTGAATGAGGATCTCCATCCTCCATGTTGGGTTGTAGCACTTAGCCCCTCGTTTTAGAGTAGAAGCAGTTTTTGCTCCCCAGGTCCAGGCGGTAGCAGTATAGGCTCCCCTGGGGTTGCACATAGTTGGTGTGCAGGTACGATATCATGGGAGTGGTAGCCAGGGGGGCTCCTCCTTTTAGTTGCAACAGGTTTTAGGGTGCTGACTTAACTATTTTCCATTAACTCAGCTTTGGGTGCGGCTAACTCACCTTAGCGCCGCTGGTGACTGGTAGCCGCTGCGGCGCTGCCTCCTGCTGGATACCAGAGGTGGTCTCCAGCTGTGCCTAGGTGTCCACCTAATAAGATCAAGCAAGGCTTGGGTCCGTAACTCCCTGGACTGGACCACCAATATATTGAAACAACAAATAAGATGTCCGGGGAGGTTATTCAATTTGAATCTCAATAAACCTTAGACCATTAATACTAACGTTTATAAGCTTTATTCAGCTTAATTTGGTTTTTTCAAAAAGACATTCAAAATCAATTACACATGTCTTTAAAATTAATAACACATTATTAAATCACACATTGTCATCACATTTGAAAACGTAATTCAAAAACATAATTCAACATAAATACACATGACAAAAATTGTTTTTGGGAAAGAATACAAAACATAAGTGAAAACAAACACACATCAATAACTCGTATGTACAAGCCAGAAATTTTAACCAGTCCTAAATTCAGATTGGAACACTAGGCGGACACTAACTCATTGTAAGACACATGTCTGCTGTCCTGCCTGTGAGAGAATGGGGATACAAATAACAATACCAGGTGTTGTCAACACTAGGAGGGGGGATATTATTTAACCAATTCCCTCGTGGCACACCCCTTCAACGGTCCCCCATGCTTAAAAGACAATGCATTTCGAATCCCTTGTAGTTCCGGGATTCTCTTCAGGACTCGGACTGGGACTTGGGCTCTATAAAATTAAAAACAGACATTGCTGTGGAACCAACCCCACCATGTTTCACCAGTAATTCAGGGCCAAACAATGTGTATCTGTACCTTAGTTGAGGTGTAGAGTTAATCAGAAGAAACTGTTGTCCGATAGCGGTACTCCTACTCTTTTGTTAATGAAGCTACAAAGAGTTTAAAAATTAGACATCAGGGCATTAGATTAGAATGTACTCGGTGAAAAAGCTCATCACAATGGATTCAACTATGTCCGAGTCCTGAAGAGAATCCCGGAACTACAAGGCATTCGAAACGTGTTGACTTTTGAGCAGGGGGGACCGTTGAAGGGGTGTGCCATGAGGGAATTGGTTAAATAGTATCCCCATTCTCTCACAGGCAGGACAGCAGACATGTGTCTTACAATGAGTTAGTGTCCACCTAGTGTTCCAATCTGAATTTAGGACTGGTTAAAATTTCTGGCTTGTACATACGAGTTATTGATGTGTTTGTTTTCACTTATGTTTTGTATTCTTTCCCAAAAACGATTTTTGTCATGTGTATTTATGTTGAATTATGTTTTCGAATTACGTTTTCAAATGTGATGACAATGTGTGATTTAATAATGTGTTATTCCTTTTAAAGACATGTGTAATTGATTTTGAATGTCTTTTTGAAAAAACCAAATTACGCTGAATAAAGCTTATAAACGTTAGAATTAATGGTCTATGGTTTATTGAGATTCAAATTGAATAACCTCCGCGGACATCTTATTTGTTGTTTCAATATATTGGTGGTCCAGTCCAGGGAGTTACGGACCCAAGCCTTGCTTGATCTTATTAGTAGTAGAGCGGACGATTGTCCGCAAGGCTACCCTCTCTAAGATCGATAATTAAACACATTTAATGTCCCCTAGCCAGCCTGATTAGGCTCACTAGGTCATTTGATATGTCAGAAAAGGAAACACTATCCTTTAGTGAGGATCACATTCAGAAACTTATCTCAGACCCCACTTTGTTTTCCACAGTCTCACTAAGCAACACGGCCAAACAACAGAATGCCTCTGAGAAACTGATTAGACTACAGAAAAAACCTATTAGAACAGAGCTTCACGGGCACTTTTTAGTGGAACATCTAAAAGCGGGCACCATTCCCTGGGGACTCCAGGTTAAGGATGTCCCTGTAATTTTTACAGAGGACCCACAGTATAAAAAGGGCTTTAGTTAAATCAGCACCAAGTGCAGCCGGGACTTGATGGTCCATTCCATTGAAACGGCTCACAGGATTTGCAAAAAGGAGGCAGAGGAAATTGAAGAACAACTACAGGCGATAAAAGACAACCACACGACAGCGGAGGCAAAAGCCTTAATCGAAAAAATCGAAAAAGATATTGCTGCCTTTAAGGATCACACAATTAACTTTAAGGTGAACATATTTGAGAAGGATAAGAAATCTTTTAACATCGAGATTGTATATCCGTATCTCAAGGATGACTTTTATTCAAAACCAGATTCCAGAAGGTTTTTATCAGAGTACCAGGGGAGATCGAAACAAACATTTTTGACATTTTCGGATACGTCATCCTCTGAGTCAACAGGAGACTCTGATCCAGGAGAGGGGTCCTCTGGTCGCAATCAACAGAAGAAGCCTTTTTTAGGGGATGGCCAACAGAAGCCCCCAGGGAGATACAAACCACAACCCTGGGAAATGAGAACACAGAGACAGTACTACAAATCATGAAAAAATCTTCGATCATAAACCTTTCAGATATGATCCTCACAAAGGAACAAACAGAAGTTCTGGAACTGGGGCTTTCTTTTGTCCCTGGGGTCACCATGGACTTTACAAAGGTTAAGATGGAAATCTTAGAACTGTTCCGTAAGATACGCCTAAAAGCATTTTTTATGAACAAAGAGGATAATATGCGTCCAGAGGCTTCTGGACTACGAAATAAATCCATGTTCTGCCCACCATCACATAGCATCCCGAAGAATATCATAGCATTCGAACACGCTGTGTTGTCCTTACTCGATGTCCTGGAAAAGAAGAGAGTGCATGTCACAAGAAACATCTCGCAAGAACATAAAAAAAGCTATAGCTGCACTGAAGGAACAACAAATAGCATTAATTAAGCCAGCGGATAAGGGTGGGGCCGGGGTAATCTGGTCCCAGCAAGCTGATCTAGCGGAAAGAAGAAGCCATGTGCAGAATCCACTTTGATATCGATGCATTCCACAGGATCCGACCAACGATATCTCTCAGGAAATTTTAAACTCAGTGACTGACGGTATTGAGCAAGGAATTCTAGGAGCAAGAGAATCTGAATATCTGATTAAAAAACATGCAAGGGTACCCTTACTTTATTTTCTCCCCAAGGTGCACAAGAACGCAACTAATCCACCAGGCCGTCCAATCGTGTCTGGGTGTGACTCCATTCTGGAACTGTTGTCTAAGTACGTAGATGTTTTTTTAAAACCATTTTTGCAGGAAGTTCCATTGTACCTGGGTGATACCATGGATTTTATAAATAAAATCAAAGGTTTTCCTTTTGATCCGGATGTTAATCTACTAGTTACAATGGATGTGTCATCATTGTACACACAGATTCCCCAACACGATGGACTCGATACCATGGAGTCATTTTTGGAATCTAGACCCAGACCACACCGGGTACCCACGGAGTTTATCCTTAAATTGGCATCGATTTCGCTGCGGAAGAATTTTTCAAGTTCGATAACAATCTTTTTATCCAAATCAAAGGTACTGCCATGGGCTGTCCATTTGTGCTGGAGATGGCAGTCCTGTACATGGCGAAATGTGAAGACCGGTTTGTGCATCACAACAACCCTTACATTGCCCACATTAAGCAGTGGTACAGATACATCGACGATGTTTGGTGCCTGTGGGAGGGGCCCCAAACCATCCTATAAGAGTTCCACACATGGCTTAATGATTGCAGTCCGGATATCAAATTCAGTCTAGTATACAGCAACCAAAGCCTTGCATTTTTGGATGTCAATGTGAAGACTTCACCCAGTGGTCTGATTACTACGTTACATACAAAACCTACAGACAAAAATAATGCTCTCCACTATCAAAGCTACCATCCCAGAAACCTTAAGAATAACTTGCCATTTGGCCAATTCTTATGCATAAGGCGCAATTGTTCGAGGCGTGAAGACTACGAGCTACATGCAGAAGCGCTTGTCAACAAACTTATGGAGAGGGGGTACCCTAAGAAACTGTTAAAACATTCTCTTAAAAGGGCATGGTTCACCCCTAGGGAACATCTACTTATTAAGAAAACCAAGTCTCCCACTGATCGCATTGTCTGCGTTTCCACGTTTGGGCCTTACACACAGCCTGTGAAAAAGATCATACGCAGCAACTGGCATTTAATTGAAGGAACTATACCCAATATTGGTTCACCACTCTTTGCCTTAAAAAAGAACAGGCGCATTGGGCAACAAGTCATAAACTCAGCAGGCCAAAACAAGAAACCAGCCACGCTTAGTACTATGTTTAATCTTCCACCTGTTCAAGGGCATCACAAATGCGGGATGTGTTCGGTGTGTAATTTAACTACAGAAGGGAGTTTGTTCACTGATGGCCAAAGACACTGGCACCATAATGAATTCACAAACTGTAAATCAAAAAATGTGGTTTATGCCATTATATGTCCGTGTAGGAAAATTTACATCGGAAAAACTTGCCAAGAAGTGCAGCAGCGCATTGTGCAACATCGCTCAGGACTTAAGAATAATATTCTTACTGCCCCAATGGTCGAACACTTCACAGCCTCAAAACATAAATTTGATGATTTCACATGGACTGTGCTGTCTCTGATAAAAAAGAATAATCAAAGAGGAGGCGACCCCGAAATACTACTGGCCCAGAAAGAGGCATTTCTAATTATGAAATTCAACACAGCCCTGCATGGTTTGAATGAGCTTGCTGAAATTACAAAACTGTAGACATAAATGCAACACCTGTAATTTACATGCACTACATGCCCCATAATGCCCTGGGGTGCGTGACCTCTGAGTTCCTCTACCAGGTCGACCAAATAGCCATTGCTGAGATTGCCTCGGCGTTGCTTGCTGGAATCAGACTAGCGCGATGGAGTGACAAGCTCTTTTTCGTTTCTTAAACCACAGGCAAGTCATTCTCTGCTGCTCTGTAAGATACGGAGTTAAAGCAAGCTGATGTAACCAGCATTACTGAGTGTATGTTTTGTTTTGTATAGGAAATAGACAGGATTTCTCATACGTAGACCCAACAAAAGTGCAGCTATATTCTTTGACGGCGCCTGCCGACTTTAAGGTAACATTGTATCCAAGTCTGTGTATTGGCGTCACGCACAACAACGTGTGCTTGATTTTAAATGCACATTAGAGCGTTCATAATTTTTCACTTGTTGGTTTTAGAAATTGGATACATACCAGACTAAACCACAGAGATTTAACGCGCCTGATCACTTCAAGGTAGGAATATCTACGCCTCTGCCTCACATAGATGGATCCATTGTGATGAGCTTTTTCACCGAGTACATTCTAATCTAATGCCCTAATGTCTAATTTTTAAACTCTTTATAACTTCATTAACAAAAGAGTAGGAGTACCGCTATCGGACAACAGTTTCTTCTGATTAACTCTACCCCTCAACTAAGGTACAGATACACATTGTTTGGCCCTGAATTACTGGTGAAACATGGTGGGGTAGGTTTCACAGCAATGTCTGTTTTTAATTTTATAGAGCCCAAGACCGAGTCAGAGTCCTGAAGAGAATCCAGGAACTACAAGGGATTCGAAACGCGTTGACTTTTGAGCATGGGGGACCGTTGAAGGGGTGTGCCACGAGGGAATTGGTTAAATAGTATCCCCCCTCCTAGTGTTGACAACACCTGGTATTGTTATTTGTATCCCCATTCTCTCACAGGCAGGACAGCAGACATGTGTCTTACAATGAGTTAGTGTCCGTCTAGTGTTCCAATCTGAACTTAGGACTGGTTAAAATTTCTGGCTTGTACATACGAGTTATTGATGTGTGTTTGTTTTCACTTATGTTTTGTATTCTTTCCCAAAAACGATTTTTGTCATGTGTATTTATGTTGAATTATGTTTTCGAATTACGTTTTCAAATGTGATGACAATGTGTGATTTAATAATGTGTTATTCCTTTTAAAGACATGTGTAATTGATTTTGAATGTCTTTTTGAAAAAACCAAATTAAGCTGAATAAAGCTTCTAAATGTTAGAATTAATGGTCTAAGGTTTATTGAGATTCAAATTGAATAACCTCCCCGGACATCTTAGGTGTCCACCTAGGCACAACGGGGAGGGAGTATCAGTTGTTTTGTTCTCTATCATTTTGGGTTTCATTGCATTTTTTTATTGTGTTAATGTTATGTACCTCTCATATATTGTGGTTAAATACTGTTAGGGTTGCACTTACCGTTCCTATTGTTGAAGGGTGCTTCCAGTTCTTGTCAGGCTATCATTTTATTTGGTTATTGTAGACACTACGCAACTAACAGTAATACACTGCTACCTCTCTGACAATGGACTGCACACCCCTCAAATACTTATTGCTTCCCTAATAAAAATGCCACTTCATATTACCACCCACTTACCATGGACTGACTGGCAGACCTATTAATATTTGTCCTGTGCTGTACGTTACCTCCCATTTGTGTGTTACTTCTTATGTCCTTTGAAGTACCACTAATACTGTTCCTATTTCTCCTACTACTATTCTGGGATTAGCAGAATCACACCACACCCATTCACAGCACACACCATAATACAGAGCTGCAGTGCAGGGCTGCCAAATATTGCTTTTATGTTTCATGTGTGCATCTCAACTGCATGAGGAGTTCACCACTTCTGCTCTGTCTATTTTTTGAATGCCTGGACCCCAACGGCATAGCCCAAGTGGTCTTCATTTCCATCTAGCCACCCCTTCTGCCCTTTTGCGAACCCCAGAAGATCGCAAGGAGACGGAAATACTATCCTTTCATCCCGCTTTCCTGTCACCTTCTTTTCTGTCCATGGGAGCGGGTATCGCCGTGTCAGTAGAGCCCAGGACCTTTTCTTTCCTTTCCCACTTGTGAATGCTTTGGTGAACAAGTACTGATTGAACTGTCTTGTGACTGGCGAACAGCTTTCTCTGCTGTCGCAAATGCTGGATGCTGGCTGAAAACGTATGATAACGTTTGTCCACCCATCGTGTTGTCTGTCTACATTTTAGCGCAACACCCCCCCAGCCTCCCTGTGTCTGGTATATTTGAACTGTCATCGCAAAGCAACCAGGGTTAGTGCTCGCATACCACCACTGTATCGCATCACACCATCATTTCCACTATGGGCAACCCTCTGAGTAAAAATAATTTAAATAACAGCCAGCCAGCTCCACCAAAAGACTCCCTAGCACACTATGTGGCCATACGCCAAGGACTGGGTACCATACAGAAATGGCATGACTTAACAGCAAAGAGACCTGACTTGCAATTCCTGTGTCACGGAACTTATGACTCGAAAAAATGGTCATATTTGAGACAAATGTTAAAGTTGAAAGGAGTGGGAGTCATTCTATGAGTGGGATTTGGTTCTGCGTGATATGCGCGCAACTAGTGATGTCAAAAGTAAGGTGCACAAGGAATTGTTAGAAGTTAAGAACAAGTTGTTGAAGGAGATGGCAAAGAAAAAGATAAGTGAAAATTGGAGAAAGACGCAATTAGATGTCGTAGGAATGTTTCCATGCATTCCAGTTGACAGTGAAAAAGAACACAAAAAGGAGGGGGAGGGAGAAGAGGTTACAGTCTGCAAAAACCGACTAATGGGGAGGATGACGGGTAGACGACAGACCCCCATTCCAAAAACAGGCAATGCCCTCACACCCTCCGCTCCTACAGCACAACATACTGAGCTGTCTGAGGGGAAACAAGCAGCTTGCATAGCTCTAATACGCAAACGTCTGAACAAAGACGTTTCCAAAATGAACCTGGCAGCCGTCCCAGACATCGCCTCATTAGAAGTAATGAGACAGGAAGCTATACACGCAGCTTCAAAACACCATGACAAGAAACAGCAGTTGCTTGAAAAATGCGGGAAAATAAAATTCACACATTTGATAAATAATAAGTGGAAACAACTTTTTGATGACACATAAATGGATCACTTGAAAAGTGGAGGGAATTAATATGGGACATATGTACGTATGTACACCAGACAGCTCACAATATCACCACAATAGAACAGCCCCTGGAAGTACCACAGACAGCCCCAACCCAGGTTAAAAGAAGCAGTATAAGCAATCCAAACTCTGTCACATCATCCCCACGTGCATCACCCGTGAGTAAGAGGAAAATAATGCTGAAAGCAGATACCACTAAATGCCAGGAGCTGCTGTGCCAGATGGTGGAGGGGACGCTACAAGTAGACTCCTTCACAGCAACATAGTGCAGACCCTATCAGGATAAGGTGTTGTCATTGGCACGCGCAGATTTGATTAATACAGGCCCGCAAGCACACATCGCATTTGTACAGCAGGCCCTCACTGCCCCCACAGTTTGGTTGGGATGTAGCTAAATTTAGCTTCATAGATTCAGACCTGCAACAATGGGACGATGATAAAATATCAGAGACATTGAAATATGCAGTACACAAATTACAACAGTGGAAGACATTAATAAGCACAATGGCAGTCTTAGAGGTAGTCCACACCCTTACCCCGCATAGCGATCCTGCCCCAGCAGCACCAGCGTTGATTATGCCTCTGCGAGAGGTGCCTCCCCCACCTGGAAGTACAGACAACAAACTAGCATATGTCCATGTCCCATGGTCCAGAGCAGACCTTATGTCCTTTACTAAAGACTTCCCGAAGTTAAGATAAGAACCAAGGAGATGGTATACAGAGTTAGAAAGGATGGCAGTGATGGGAGGACTGTTATGGGGAGACTTTGATGTCCTATTCAATATAATAGTGCCAAAAGATCTGTGGGAGGACTGCAAAAGGAAAATAGAGTGGCCAAAGTGCGAGCCTGAAAGGGGTAGAGGAGGGATGACAGGAGACAAGGTAAACTACAAATACAAAGAAGTAGTGAAATATTTGAAGGAAAAAGTCCCAGAAGATAAGGTAGACTGGAACAAAATAACACATACAAAACAGGAAAAAGATGAGAGTGTGAATTCATATTTTGACCGCCTTCTGCAAGTCTACCAGCAGAACAGCAGATTAAAGAATCCAATGGGAGACGCCATGCCTGAATTTGTCACTACTTTTGTTCAAGGGCTGAGACCACCTATTAAGGCACACCTGCAAACATCATTTGTTTGCTGGCAACAGGAACCAATTGAAAAGGTATTGGTAGCAGCCAGATACGGCGCTGATTACCAGTCCCATGCACAGACAATGGAGGCAGAGAAAATAAAGAAAGAGAAAGTAAGATTGATGGTAGCACAAGAGAGGTTTTACACAAGCCAGCAAGCTAGGGGAAGGGGGAGAGGGAGAGGAAAGAGTACAGGAAGACAACAAAATGGAAGGACAGCCTCCCTACCACCACCAGGAACAGCATGTTTCTACTGTAAAGACCCCAACCGCTGGAAGGCAGACTGCACAGTACTAAAAAATAAAAATCAGGGAAACAGGTTTAAACAGAATAGAGTACAGGGCCAACAACAACACCAGTATAACACCCAGCATACAGACTACAGAAATAATGATCAGCAAGGGTATGCATCAAATGACATGTCTCCACCTCCGCCCCAGAATAGAAGGAACATGGATGATTGGATGGGAAGTGACGAGTGGGTGCAAGAGGCAGACGGTGCTTTTCCACCACCGCCTCAAGGCACATTCTATGGATGCCTGGGAGTGGAAGACTGCCTAATAGCTCCAGCAATAGCAGTGGACCAATCTGGCCCATATGTGGAGGGAACGGTTTTGGGCAAACTGTTCCATTCCTAGTAGACACAGGAGCTCAAAGATCAATGCTGAAGGCCTCTCAGATGCCTGAGGTGACACTCTCCAAAATACAAGTAACGGCAGTCGGAATGACAGGACAACCAATAGATGAATATCTCACAAAGCCACAAAAACTAGTAGTAGGCACAATAACTGTCACCACCAGTTCATCCTCGCAGGTTCTGCCCCATGAATTTACTGGGTAGGGATCTGCTTTGCGAATTACAATGCACCATACACTGTTCACCAACAGGGGTTTTCCTAGAAAGTAGGGCAAATGGTTTGATGTTGCATGCTTTCATGACATGCAAAGACCCCATAATACCACCAGAATTGCGTGATTGCATGCCACCCCGGGTCTGGGCCTGAAGTAACAGTGACGTGGGAAAGGTGTTAAACTACCCACCAGTGCAGATCAAATTGAAGCCAGGAGCTCCCCTCCCACGAGTGCCACAATACAATATTTCAAAAGAGGGGTAGGATGGCATAGCACCAGTCATAAAGACCTCCTCCAACAGGGAATAATAAAAGAGATACGCTCTAGCCCATGCAACACACCGATACTTCCTGTAAAGAAAGCTGCCAAGGGCCCGGATGGGGCCCCTGTATATCATTTTACAAAAGCCCTAAGAGAATTGAACAAAATGGTGGTACCTTCCTTTCCAGTGGTCCCAAACCCAGCCACAATACTGTCAAATATTCCAGTGACAGCAACACACTTTACAGTGCTGGATCTTAGCTCTGCCTTCTTCACCATTCCCCTGCACCCTGACAGCCAGTATCTTTTTGTGTTCTCTTTTCATTCTAAAAGATTTTGCTGGTGTGGTCTTCCTCAGGGGTACACAGAGTCCCCCTCCATCTTTACAAATGCATTAAAAACAGACTTGGACTCCCTAGTACTAAAAGAGAGTTCCACACTTATCCAGTACATTGACGACTTACTATTGGTCTCACCTTCCAAGGACGCTTGCGCAAAGGACACTGTTGTCCTCCTGTGTCATCTGGCGCTGAAGGGTTACAAGGACTCCCCAAAGAAATTTAATTTCTGCCTCACTGCTGTGAAGTATTTGGGCCATGAATTGTCCGAAAAGACAAGAAAATTACTGCCTGACAGAATATCCACCATCACCCATTTTCCATGACCCGCGCACAAAAAGATGTTCAGGCTTTCCTGGGGGTGGCAGGATACTGCCGGCACTGGATTCCAAATTTCTCTCTGATTGCCAAGCCCTTACAAGTACTAACACACAAAGATGTACCAGACATTGTGCCCTGGTCACAGGACTGTGAAAAAGTGTTCCACAAACTAAAACAAGAACTCAGTGGGGCCCCAGTGTTAGGCCTCCAGGATTACAGTAAGGACTTCCACCTGTTCTGCCATGAGAAGGGGGGTTGCTCACTTGGGGTCCTCACACAAAAGCATGGATCTTTCTACCGCCCAGTGGCATACTATTCTGCCACCTTAGACCCATTAGCTTCAGCGCTACCGCCTTGCCTCCACGCAGTCGCAGCGGCAGCACTGGCAGTAGAACAATCAGAAAATATAGTACTGGCACATACCAGGGTCTTGCACATTCCCCATGCAGTGGACATGCTTCTCACATCCACCAAGACCCAGCCCCTGCCCAATGCACACCTCACCAGATATGAGCTGACACTCTTAGCACCACACATTGTCAAAAAAAGGTGCACCACATGGAATCCAGCATGCCTTTTGCCCACGGAGCATGACTTAGATGATTTGACATCAGATGATGCATTCCACGACAGTGCACTGGCTATAGACAGGCATACAAAGGTGCGCCCAGACCTGAAAGACACACCACTGCCAGATGCCCAAGGGGATTTGTTTGTGGATGGGTCAGGTCTCAGGGACGACAATGGAACACTGCAGGCATCCTATGCAGTGGGCACTGCTAACAAGCTGTTGGAAGGGAGAAGCTTGACAGCTTCCAAAAGTGCACAAGCAGCTAAATTAGTGGCACTAATGAGGGCATGCACATTGGCTAAGGGGAAGAGAAGAAACATATGTACAGACAGCCAGTATGCCTTTGGGGTGGTCCACGACTTCGGCCAACTATGGTCAATGAGGGGATTACTAACTTCATCAGGACAGCAAATACAGCATGCAGAATTGATAAGTAACCTTCTCCAAGCATTGTTACTAACACTAAAAGTAGACATCATCAAATGTGCAGCACACACTTCACTAAAAGACTATGGGCCATATTCTCAATGAAGTGACGGAGAAAGGCGTTAGCCTTCTTGGCTTAACGCCTCTCTCTGCCACTTCGGAAACACAAGGCTGCACCCGATTCTCAAGGATATGGTGCAGCCTCGCATTTCCCCCTGCGATGGCGCTAAGTTTCACAACTTAGCGCCAACGCAGGCACCCTTGCACCAGAGTGCAAGGGTGTCTGCAAGCAGGGAGGTTTGTTTATGTACAGGAAGGGACACCTTGCTGTACATAAACAAACCATGGCATTTTGCTTTTTCCATGTGTGCTGCACATGGCAACACACATGGAAAAAGCAAAAACGAGGAGAAATAAAGCATTTCTCCTCGTTTCGCCACCTTAAGACAAGATTTTTTCTGGTCTTAAGTTTGGCGCTACCTCCTATTTACGCTGCCCTTGAGAATAGGAGGTAGCGTCAAACTCAATGGGTGTTGTGGTGGAACGCCCACCGCAACACCCACTGCACGCCCCTTTCACGCTAAAAACAGCGTGAAGGGGGCCCTATTCAAAAGGCAGCATTAAGCTGCGTTAAGCCACTTAACGTGGCTTAACGCTGCCTTGTGAATAGGGCTAAGCTCCTGTCGCTACGTTGTGGTGGTGATAGGGGCTTGAGAATATGCCCCTATGTGTCAAAAGGCAACGCTTTTATCGATGGTGAAGCTAAGAGAATAGCTCTAACAGGCTGCCAGTTATCAATGGTACAAATGAATAACAAGAACAAAGACACTCATGTGAAGAAGGATTCACTTCATTTTGATCCTATTCACATTCAGGAAATGGTTGAGGAACATGAAAATGGGAGTGGGCCAAGGGAGGGTGTGTGCAAACAAAAGAGGGGTTATGGACAGGGCCGAATGGGAAAATATGCTTACCTTCATCAATGCTTTCCTCTATGGCATGCCTCTTTCATGGTCCCTCACATGTTGGTCGAGACAGCATGATCAGACTGTTTTCTCAATGCTGGAACAACTGCAAGTTCTGTCAAATAACAGAAAGACTTTGTAAGCAATGTACTGTTTGTGCACAATACAATACTGGGAAGGGTACACCAACTGCACCTGGCCACTTTCCACCGCCCCTCGGACCTTTTGAAAGCCTCCAACTAGACTTCATTGACATGCCCCCCACACAGAAGTACAAACACGTGTTGGTAATTGTGTGCATGTTCAGCAAATGGACAGAGGCTTATCCAACAAAGAACTGTGATGCACACACTGTTGCTAAATGCCTGTTGAAAGAACTCATCCCAAGATTTGGAATTCCAGCCCTTCTGAGCTCAGACAATGGACCTGCATTAATTTCCCATGTGATAGGGGAAATATGCAAGGGACTCGGGGTCACACAAAAACTGCGCTGTGCCTATCACCCGCCAGCAGCAAGTGCTGTGGAAAGAAAAAACGGGGTGTTGAAAAACAAAATTGGCAACATTTGTGTATCAACTGAACTATCATGGGTAGACGCGCTACCACTAGCTTTGTTAAAAAAGGGGACAAGGGGACCCTACTCACTAAGGAACCAAGGTAGTTAAATTATTATCAGAAACAGTGGTTCCTGTGGAATAATAAGACCGTATATTGGTAATGGGATGCACAATCGCAATTGGAAGGGTTAGAATAATGTCAGCAGGAGAAGAAACCACATATACCTTTGTTTCAGTTTAACACAGTTGTGTTTTATAATTCACAAAAATATATATACAATGAAAAAAGGAGAACAATTGTGCGTAGTGTCCCCAGTAAAAACAGGAACCTAAGGTATTGGTGACATATTTGTGACAATTTTTACAAGTTTTCCAAAAATGTTATGAGTCGACCATTGTCAAATATACACAGAATGAACCGCGACTATAAACAGTGATACGCGCTGGTTTAATGGTTCGCTTTCTCTTTATGTCGACGACGTTTCGACCCTTTGTGCAGTGTAGGGTCTCATCAGGACCTAAGGATGTACGGACATCAATGGGTAGCACCGCGCCTAGAATGAAGCGATGACACACTACAGCTTGTGTGGACTGGTAGTATGATTCGGAACTCGGAGTCAATGAAGTGGAGTACCCAAATATTGTTGCAGTGCACAGGAGATGCTGGTGCGCTGACCTGTGCCTCATAAAAATGCCACTGATATATTCACAAGGGCAATGTGATAGTCCGTGACCTGATTACAGTATTTGCAGCACGCGTTCAATGTTAGCGTGCTAACAGCCGACAGCGTGAGTCTGTCTGCATGCGTCTTCTAGTGAAATGAATCCTTGGTACAGATTGGAGTTCCTTTAGCGCGTGGCGGTCCAACGCGCGGGCAGCATGACAGCGGGTGTCTGTCTGCTGGGGGGGCCAAATGACCCCCCCAGCAGACGGAGGATTCATTTCACTAGAAGACCCATGCAGACAGACTCACGGACTATCACATTGCCCTTGTGAATATATCAGTGGCAATCATACTACCAGTCCACACACGCTGTAGTGTGTCACTGCTTCATTCTAGGCGCGGTACTACCCATTGATTGCCAGCCCTTCCTCACCCTCACTTGGGTACCCAGCTGGGTTCCCTTGTGAGTATCTTGTTTCTTTTGCTATCACTCACTTGTGGCACGCACTCTTCACGCGGCTACGCAGTCTACCTACCAGATGTCCCTACATCTTTAGGTCCTGATGAGACCCTACACTGCGCAAAGGGTCGAAACTTCGTCGACATAAAGAGAAAGCGAACCATTAAACCAGCGTGTATCACTGTATATAGTCGCGGTTCATTCTGTGTATATTTGACAATGGTCGACTTTTATAACATTTTTGGAAACCTTGTAAAAATTGTCACAAATATGTCACCAATACCTTAGGTTCCTGTTTTCACTTGGGACACTACGCACAATTGTTCTCCTTTTTTCATTGCATATATCTTTTTGTGAATTATAAAACACAACTGTGTTAAACTGAAACAAAGGTGTATGTGGTTTCTTCTCCCTCTGACATTATTCTAACCCTTCCAATTGCGATTGCGCATTCCATTACCAATATACGGTCTTATTATTCCACAGGAACCACTACCACTAGCTTTGTTGGCAATTAGAAGCACACCTGATAGGGTGACCAAGCTAAGCCCTCACTAAATTTTGTTTGGGCACCCCATGAACATTGCAGGCCACATGTCTACCGCTCCACTGTCAATAGCAGGAACCCTCGTCTACAGACCCCCCGGCCCCCGAACACCCATTGCCGCCACCATCACCGACTTCATCGCACCCCACGCGATCGCCTCAACAAACTACATACTCATTGGAGACCTGAACTTCCACCTCGACAATCCCAGCAACCCCAACTCCACGATCCTTCGTGACAACCTCGCCAGCATCGGACTTAAACAACTCGTCAACACACCGACCCACAGAGCAGGACACACCCTCAACCCCATCTTCGCGGCAGGAAACAGCGTCCATTTCAGCCACACAACGCAGCCGCCATGGACCGACCACCACTGCGTACACTTCGCCATCAACAAACCCAAGGCACCCAAACCAGCCCACGCCCACCACAAAGGAACTGGAGCAAGGTTACCGACGAGCAACTTAACTACACCCTCAACCGAGACAACCACACCTGGGCACCCGACGCAAACAGCGCAAATGACGCAGCCAGAGAACTCCACACCTGGATCTCCAACTGCGCAGATGAGCTCGCCCGCTACGCAACCCCGACAGACAACGCCCCAGGAAGGCCGCCTGGTTCACAACCGCTCTCCAAGAAGCCAGACGCACCTGCAGACGCCTGGAGAAGAACTGGAGAAACACCAAGACAACCGAAAACCACACCACCTACAAGGACGCCATGATGGACTACCACAACCAGATCAGAGCCACCAAAAGGAACTTCATCCACAACAAAATCCTGGCCAACTCCACCAACTCCAAGGAACTTTTCAGTGTCATTCAAGAATTCACCAACCCATGCAGCGAAGCCACAGACATCATCCCATCCCAAGACCCCTGCGACAAGCTTGGAACCTATTTCCACCTCAAGATCAAAAACCTGTACGACAACTTCGACCATCCACCAGGTGCCACAGACGGCCCCCCGCCCCCCAGAAACACCAGCCAGCCCACCATCTCCAACTGGACACCGATCACGGCCGAAGACACTGCCTCGACCATGAAAAGCATCCACTCGGGGGCACCCACCGACCCCTGCCCCCCTCACATCTACCACAGAGCCATGGCCGCCATCGCACCCGAACTACAACGCACCATCAACACCACCTTCAAAACAGGCACCTTCCCAGACGACTGGAAGCGCGCAGAAGTCAGACCCCTGCTCAAGAAGCCCACAGCTGACCCCACCGACCTCAAGAACTATCGGCCCATCTCGCTCCTCCCCTTCGCAGCCAAGGTTGCAGAGAAAACAGTCAACAGGAAACTGACACGATTCATTGAAGAGAACGCCGTCCTCGACCCGTCTCAATCCGGATTCCGAAGCAACCACAGCACAGAGACCGCCCTACTCGCCGCCACAGATGACATCCGCACCCTCCTGGACCAAGGCCACTCTGCAGCCCTCATCCTACTCGACCTATCAGCGGCCTTCGACACCGTCTCCCATCGCATACTAGTCATCGAACTACATGACGCAGGCATACAAGGAACAGCCCTGGACTGGATCCGATCATTCCTCACCGGAAGAAGCCAAAGGATCAGACTCCCATCCTTCCTATCCGACCCCACGAAAATCACCTGCGGAGTCCCACAGGGTTCATCACTGAGCCCCACCCTCTTCAACATTTACATGGCCCCCCTCGCAGCCATCGTCCGACAACACGGCCTCAAAATCGTATCCTACGCCGACGACACCCAGCTCATCCTCTCCCTCACCAAAGACCCCACCACTGCCAAACTCAACTTCCAGAAAGGAATGCAAGACGTCGCAGTCTGGATGACCAACAGCTGCCTGAAGCTCAACGCCGAGAAGACAGAAGTCCTCGTCCTCGGTACCACCCCTTCTGCATGGGACAGCACCTGGTGGCCGACCGCCCTCGGAAGCCCACCTACCCCCTCAGACCACGCCAAGAACCTCGGCATCGTACTCGACTCATCACTCTCCATGAACCGACAGGTCAACGCCGTCACCTCCAGCTGCTTCAACACCCTCTGCATCCTCCGCAAGACCTTCGAGTGGATCCCCCCTGAGTCAAGGAAGACAGTCACCCACGCACTCATCACCAGCAGACTGGACTATGGAAATGCACTCTACGCCGGCATCAACAAGTCCCTACTCCACAAACTCCAGACAGTACAGAACACCACCGCCAGACTCGTCCTCGGCATCCCCCGACACGAACACATCAGCCAACACCTACGAAGTCTCCACTGGCTCCCCGTGGAGAAAAGAGTCACTTTCAAAATCCTCACTCACGCCTACAAATGCCTACACAACAACGGACCCAAATACCTCAACGACAGAATCAACTTCCACGTACCCAAAAGAAACCTCCGATCTTCCAACCTCGCACTGGCCGAAACCCCGCGCATCCACAGAGCCAGAGCAGGCGGAAGATCCTTCTCTCACATTGCAGCCAAGACCTGGAACGAGCTACCGGCAGACATCAGACGCGCCGCATCCCTGAACACCTTCAGGAAGACCCTCAAGACCTGGCTCTTCGGCTAAACAGATCTGCGGACCCCCCCCCCCCTCAGCGCCTTGAGACCCTCACGGGTGAGTAGCGCGCTTACAATTCCCTGATTGATTGATTGAATAGCAGACGATTTGCTTTTGTGTTATTGTAAGAAACATTTCTTTATCCCCATCGCCAGGTCCTGCGGGCTCTTCCAGGAGCAGCAATCCCATCATCTCTTGACCTGCAGCCAGGCAACTGGATCTGGATAAAAGCTCACACCAGACAACATTGCCTCCAGCCAAGGTGGAAAGGGCCGTACCAGGTTCTCCTAACAACTGCAGCAGCCGTCAAGTGTGAGGGGCTGACATCCTGGATCCACAGCCCCCACACCAAGAGAGCAGCAGGGCCGGACCAAGGAGGGCAAGCTCCACCTGCACAACCACCTGCACCCGAGGCAACCCGCAGGTACAATCTTCACTCCAGTAGACCTGCAACAGCAAAGGAGGATTGAAGAAGAGGCAGTTCCCTGCTGCGTACAGCAGGCCTCCAGATATCATCTTTTCAAGGACCCCTATGTTTTCTTCAAGTGCTGAGTGAGGTCATGTGCTGGCTAACCTCTGATGGTACACAATAGGAGCACCAACGATTTCCTTTAAAAAGGCTTTACTAGGCCTGCACAAAGAGGGGTGCAGGACCTGCTAGTAAGCAACACCTCAACAGGAGAGTCGGGAGAGGCAGGACCAAGCGACTAAGCCTCAGCCCGGCTTCCAGATTTTGCATTAAGGCACCCCGAGGCGTTCCTGGTGCATGAGTGCAAGAGCCGTACTTGGCTTCTGTGGAGAGCGTGCCCCGGGTAATTCATGGAGGCGGCCCAGCTAGGACTAGGTGCGGCCTGCAAACCGCCCGGCATGCCCCACTCATGGTGCTGTAAGATAGTAGGTGGATAGAGGAGCCTCAATGCCAGGAACTGTAAGGTCCAGAAGGATGAGAGAAATACAAGTGACTTGTAGAGCTCCAGAACTGGTACTTAAGATCGCACAATTGGTTCCTGGGGTAGAAATAAATGGAGTATTGACATTGGCTGTGCCAAACCCTCCGCTATTGAGTGGCTTGCGAAGCCTGATTCTGCTGGATCGCTCATTCCCAACATTCGGATACCAGCCACCAGCTCAAAACATTGCAAAACTTTGCCTTGAAATCCTACAGTGTGTCATTTACGCACTTGACTCTCATCTCATAAAGGATGTCAACTAAACTATGAGTTGCATATAGACAATTCAAAGGAAGACAACATAGGCCCGAGTGGAAGAAGAATACAATTAGGGATTTTTCCAGCAAAAGAAAAAAGGAAGAGGTTAGGGAGGTACTTTTGGACATAAAGAACATTTGCATAAAATGCCTAGGAAGTTGCCAAAAACAAAGAAAGTGGCCAGCTGTGCTGATGGCAATATTATTCACAGTTCCAGGAATAATAGTGACTGCATTGATAATAATATATGCAAAAGATCTTGAAATACTGTTCCTTAACGGTCAGGTGGGGGATGGGAGCGATTCAAATATAACTTATGGCGAGCGAAAAATGAACATGACAGAACAAGACATTTTGGGGGAGGTTGACATTAAAAGAGAAGGGGAACTGTGGGATGAATACCAAGGAAATTAATACGTTGAAATGCTAAAAATGTATGTACGCATTATGAACATATCGGGATGTTATGTTTGCACACACTTGCCAACAGACACAGAAAACAGCATGAGTTGCAACGTGATACCCTTTTCTAAATATGTGGGATGTGTCTTAATGCAAGACATGCTCTTCAGACAGCATGTCCATAGCTGTATCACCCCCTAGGAAGGGCCAGATAGCTACAGGACAGACAACAGCAATGCCTAAGACAAAGAGAGTGCCATGCATGAACATGCAACCAACAAAAAGGGATCAGGCAATGCTAGACACATTTGACACAACTTCTAGGAATGAGGAGTGGAAGGATAGGGCAGGTTGGGACACTTTGGGAATAAAGAAGAAAGGAGAGTTAAAAATACCCAGGTTCAGAATAGAACAACTTTTCAATGCCCCATCCTGCATCCAGAATGACAAACCAATGGCCCCTAAGCAGCCAGCTGTGTGCGGCCACCTAATGAACCATGCACAATATCACAGCTATTTAGAGAAAAGGACAAATGGAAGAAATACAGCTTCGGGTGTACCATTGCAGAATTAGCAAGGGGTGAGCAAGGATTAAAGGAATGTGAGAAAAGGACAGATGAAGCCCTAGGACTTTCGGATGAAGCAGAAAATACAGAAATTAAGTCAATTTACATTGTTGAATGTAACTGCACACACATAACAAGACTATCACAGGTTAGGAAAAATGATCATCGGTCCTCCCCGGACTAGTGGGATACAAGAGATTGTTCTTTGTCTGTGGCCAGTGGGCATACAATTATTTGCCCCCAGGATGGTATGGCAGCTGTTATCTTGCATCCATTCTGCCCCTAATGACCCACTACACTGACTTAGTATAGATTAAACACCAAGGGCATCGGTCAGGAAGAGCTAGAAGAACAGCAGAATGGGTGGATAATGTCATGACAGGATTTGGAGTGATGATACCTGGTGCAGGAGTAGTGTACACAATACTGAAGATAAATCAGCTAGCAAGGATGATTTAGGATCTGGCTGAATCAACAGCAGCAGGCCTAGGAAACATCACGGAGGTACTAACTGCCATGAGGGCTGTAGTGATCCAGAACAGCGTTGCGTTAGACATCATCCTGGCCAAAGGGGGCAGAGTCTGACACGTCATCAAACAGGTGTGCTGTTAGGACATACTTGACAACAGCCACAATATAGACAATGCGATACATAAAATAAATAAAATTAAAAATGAAGCACACGACATACACACAGGAAACATGTGGGAGAACTTAATACTATGGCTAGGAAGCTGGGGATCATGGATATTGGAGGTGATCATTATAGCAATAACAGCATTGTTCACCCTGTGCATAATGATCCAAGTTGGTCCTGCCTGCTTCGCAGCTTTTGCCGCCAGCTGTGCCCACTGTGTGCCAAAATATAGGAGGCATGAACATCACAAACAAGGGGTGATCCAAGCTATGAATGGCAAGAGATGATGCTGAGACAGCATGCAAATTAATGATTTGGTATCAGATGGGGTAATGTGGAAACCATCTTTTATTAGTGATACCAAATGCCTAAGGCCCTGCTAAGTTGACATAAGAATCATTATATAGACGCTTGTACTTCTCAATGATTTATAAGTAATCTGCTTTTGTAACGCAAGGCTTGCCCAAGAAAGATACGAGAACAGAGCAGGATGCTAGCTTAGCCGCAAGTATTTCAGCATATCACATTTTGAAATATTTCTGGTACGTGCTATGATATTGCCAGTACCAGAGCTAATACATTGAATTACAGTGGAAAGTCCCAAAGCTGCCACATACTCAGGACACGTGGTCACCAACAGTATAGTGGGGACCGTAAATTGTATTACGCAGTCTAGGCCTTTCCTGATTGGACAAATATGTAATGCTTAATCTGTGTTATGTGCATTATGATGCTGTTTCCTTTGTGGTTTGTGTCAATAAAAGCTGTCAGAAACATCATCTCTTCGGACACTCAGCAGCTATGCTGACTGTCTCTGTGCTGCACGTATTTGCATTATCTTGTTGGTTTCCAATAAATTCTGTTCATCTTATGTGCTGACAGAGAGTTGGACTTATGGTATTATCCCCCTATTCTTTATTTCAGCTTCCACAATACAACAACTCTCAGACCCACTTATTTACTCATATAGCCACTTACAGACCCATTCAGTCACCCATACAACTACTACTCAGTTACCCATGCAGGTACTCACACACCCTCTTGCTAACTCATACAGTCACTCACCACTAGCAATCACTGACCCATACAGCCACTAACAGTATTGGTCAGTCCCCCATACAGCCACTCACACAGCTGCTTACTAACCCATGCAGCCAATGACACTAGCACACACTCACCCATTCAGTCACTTATACACACACACTCAATCACTTACACAGCCACTCACACACCCATTCACTCAGTCATACAGCCACTGGTGCTAGCAGTCACTCACCCATACAGCTACTCACACACAGACTTGTTCATCCATTCAGCCATCACACATCCACTCACTCAACCAGACAACCATGCACTCACTCACCCATAGTTCATCTCATCCACTCTCTCAGTCATACAGAGAACCACTGACATACCCATTCACTCATCCATCGAGCTAGTTATACACCCACTCACTCACCAGTACAGGCACGCACACATGTACTCACCCATACAGTCACTAACACATGCAGTCACTCGTCCATGCATTCACTAACACACCCAGTCCCTCACTCAAACACCCACTAAAACAATCATTCATTCAGTTGTACAACCACTGGCAAAACCACTTATTCTCCTGTACAATCACCCACACATGCACTCACTCACTCATACAGCCACTCAAACACCGTCTTAGAAACCCATACAGCCACTCATGCACCCACTCTTTCACCCATACAGGCCCTGATACACCCATTCACTCACTCACACAATTATTTATACAGCCACTCACTCACCTATACAGTTACTCACTCAACCACTAACTCTTCCATATATCCACTCATGTTCCCTATCACATACCCAATTTTACACCCACTCTCTCACCTATACAGCCTCTGGAACACCCAGACACTCACCCACACATAGCCTCCAACTCACCTACACAGTTACTCATACAGCCACTAACTCACCCACTCACCAACACATACTCACTCAACCATGCACAACTGATACATTCACTCACTCTCCCATAGAGCCACTGCCATAATACAGCCAGTCACAAACATTCACTGTCCCATACAGGCACTCACACAACCATTCAATAAAACAAACAGCCACCCACATAGGTACTAACTCACCCATATAGCTACTCATGTACCCTCTCACCCACTCATACAAGCAGTCAAACACACACATACTCACTCACTCATTCAGCCACTCACACATCTACTCACTCACCTATACAGTTACTCACAAACCCTCTTACTCAGCCATACAGCCATTAACACAAACACTCACTGACACATACAGTCACTGATACACTCACTCAGTAACCCACACAGCCATTCACACAGGCACTCACTTACATATAGAGCCACACATACTACCATTCACTCATACATGCAACTACTCACACAACCCCTAACTACTCCTCAGCCGCTCACACACTCATTCACTCACCCATGCAGACACTAACACAACAATTCAGTCACCCATAGTGGAGGTCCTACAACCACTCACATAGATATTCACTCACCTATATAACCACTCATGCAAATATTCACTCACCTATATAACCACTCACACACCACTCACTTATCTGTGCAGCCAGTCACATTAGTACTCACTCACCCATATAACATCTCATACCGGTACTCACTTAGCTATAGAACCACTCACACAACAATTCACTCACCCATACAGCCACTCAAACAACCATTGACTCACCTATGCAACTACCCCCACAACCACTCAGTTTTCCATAAGGCCACTCATACAGACAGTCACTCACTGATACAGCTACTTACACAGCTAATCACTCACCCATACAGCCACTCACACAGTCATTCACTTAACCATACAGCCAAAGAACATTCACTCTTGTATGTGGCCACTCATAAAGTCACTCACTCAACTAAACAGACACTCACACAGGCACTAACTGATTCATACATCTACTCACATAGGCACTCAGGGGCACATGCATCAAAGGTTTTTGCGATCGCAAACGGTGCGATTCGCAAAAATCGGCCGTTTGCGATCGCAAATTGGCCTTTGGAGATGCATGAAAGTGTTTCCTATGCGCAATTTAAGAATTCGCAATTATTTGCGAATTCCTAAGTTACGATTGCATTTAAGGAATCGCAATTTGCGATTCCTTAAATGCAATGCTAGAAGCACTTTCAAATAGCGATTTCGCTATTTGGGACCGCAAATTACAGACAAATCAAACTTGTCTGTAATTTGCAAAAACTTTGAAAAATGCACTAAAATGCATTTTTTAAAGTTTTAGGTTACACACACACACATGCCCTTGGGGCATGTGTGTGCACAACATGGGTGCACAGCGCAATTTCAGGGGTGCAACAGGGTGTCATTTTGACACCCTTGCACCCTTGAAATTGCATGAGCAATTTGCGAGTACCTACTGGTACTCGCAAATTGCGCATGCATCTCAATTCATTCCTATGGGCCTGTAGGCCCATAGGAATGAATGGGACGGCATTCCTTAATTGCGAGTCGCAATTTGCGAGTCGCAATTAAGGAATGTTTAGGAATCGCTATTTTTATAGCGATTCCTACATGCATAGGCTTTTGCGATTCCTTAATTGCGATTCCTTAATAATCGCAATTAAGGAATCGCAAAAGCCTACCTTGATGCATGTGCCCCTCAGTCACACATGCAACCACTAGCATACTCAGTCATACATTTATACAATCACTCCTCCTTATATATACACAGACATGCAATTTACCTTTTTTATCCATGAAAGGCGGTTTTGTCAAGAAAAGTTTTGTTCTTTTTTCTGGAACTGATTTTTGATTTGATTTTGTTTTCTAACATTTTGTATTTTTTGTATTTCTTCTTAAATAAAATGGCAATGAAACAAAAACAGTAGAATATCAGGTATAAATAACAAAAAAAAACTACTGTGTTTTCCTGCCGTTTCTAGAATGACATCAACAGACTGCTGGTGGTGTTGCAGTCAAGGCAGAAGGTAGCGATGCACCTTAATTCTGGACAGATATCTGGCAGCTGCCTTTGCACTTTCTGAGGGATTATCTCTACAGGAGCAGGCGGTGTGGCCCTGGAGGTTGATGGTCCATCTCCCTTTCTCTCCTTACGTGC
Organism: Calotriton arnoldi; assembly: GCA_963921515.1. Classification (NCBI taxonomy): domain Eukaryota; kingdom Metazoa; phylum Chordata; class Amphibia; order Caudata; family Salamandridae; genus Calotriton; species Calotriton arnoldi. Next base: position 3,419,721 of record CAWUFW010000351.1, on the reverse strand, counting down.
CCTCTTCAAATAATTTTTATGGTACGGTTTTAAGGTGCTAAAACGTACGTGTTGTACCACAAGAATATTTTTTAGCTGTGCCCCTTGATAAGGTTTTGTTGCACAAGGAGCATTTGACTAATTTGGCAAGGTGATGATGGACGGAGTGCTGAAACTTTTCAGACACTCACCCCCAGTCACAGATCTGGGATAAATCCATCATCGTTCTTTAGCTCACTTCACCACCCCAGTTCAGACCCAGCCATATGCAAATCAGTCTTGACTCAGTTCCTAATGGGAACAGTCCAGCCCGAACTGCCAAGTCAGGTTTTCCCTTGCTTTGTTTGCCCTAAGTTGGCAGGGTATGCCCAGACATTGGTCCCTTGCTCACTTTGCCACTGGATTTAAGCTAGCCTGGCTGATATGGGGTGTTACCCCAAAACCGGTCCCAGGATCCCTTGCAGTTGCAGTAGGTAGTTATAGTTAGGACCAAAGATTCCACAGGAGAAGCGATTTTAGTTTTGCCGATAACTTTGGCACTGCTTGACAAATCTTTACGAAAATTTTAGAAAACGTCCCCATTTTGGTCCAGCTGCTGTGTTGAAAGTCACGCAGTGATTTTTCAAGTGGCGGCTGGGACAAAAGGTGGCCCCATAATGTGTTTTCCCTATGTTACATCCATGGGGAATTTTCATTTTTTGAAGACGACTACAGCCCAAACCGATAAACAGAACTACACCAAATTTGGCAGAAACCTAGATGTTGGTCCAGAAAGTGTGCTTTTTGTGATTTGGTATAAATATGTTCATTAGTAGCAGAGATATTTAAGTTTAAAAAATATAGATATCTGGTAGCCCAAAAACCTACTGAAATGCTATTTGATTGGCTGCCAACACTTCATCCAGGAAGTGTTGGCAGCCATCTTGGGATTCTGTTGAACTGAGACCCACAAAAAATGTAAAATAAAAGAAAATGGGGCAGGGTAGAAACAGCCTGACCCCCTACAAGGCCTCTTGGAGTGTCCCACTGGGACCCGCAAAGGGCCAAAAAAATCATTTAAAAAACAACTTTTCAGCTAGATCCGCGGATCTGACCAAAACATTTTTAAACAACAAAGCATGGGCTCCCGTGCTTCGTTCATTATCTGTCCCCGGTGGGCCAGGTCCTGGGGGCATTTTTTTAAATGGGGGGCACACAGGGCCACCTCCTGGGATTCAATATTGCCCCGGGGCTTCTTTAAAAAAAACATGAAAGCAGTACGTGCCTCTCCCGTTTCCCTGGGGACCACCATCTCCCCAGGGCTTATATTTTTTAAATGGGGGCACTTATACCCCCCCAGGCCCTGGGAACTGCTACCTCCCCGAGGTTTCATCTATAAACAAAGTGGGGGCGAGCGGACCCCCCATGAGCCCCAGGGGCTGCCACTTCCCTGGGGCTTTCAATTTACATAATGTGGGGGGCCACATGGACCCCCAAAACCCCTGGGACCACCACCTCCCTGGGTTTCCATCTATAAACAAAGCAGGGGGCAAAGCAGCCTTCTCGCAGCCTTGGGGACCACCACCTCCCTGGGGCTAAATCACACAATGAAGGAGAAGTGGCATCCGAAGGCAATTAAGCAATTGCATAGTCAGGGACTTACAGGAGGTAACAGGAGGAGTTGTTGGCCCCCAAGGACATCCTTGTGGGCCAACTACTCCTACTGTTACCTTCAGTAAGTCCCACACTGCAGAATTGCTGAGAGGTCTTCATGGCCCGCCTCCTTTCTCTACCACTCTGCAAACACACCTCCAGGTGCACTACTAGTTGGGGTATGAAGTCCCTTGGCTGCTGAGGGTCCTTGGGGGTGAATAACCCCTCCAGTTACCTCCAGTAAGTCCCACACAGCAGGATTGCTAATAGGACTTCGGAGGCCATGCCCCCTTTCTCCACCACTCTGCAAATGGTCCTACACAGCAGGATTACTGAGAGCTGGTCAGAGGCCCCGCCCCCTTACTCCACTGCTCTGAAAATGCCATTACTACTTAAAAAACCATCGAAATTCGCTGAATAAACCAAAGGTTATAGGGACGTTATAGTTATGCGCAGGTTCCACTCATACAAAACCAGTGAAATTCAGTAGTTATAGTTAGCTTTGCTAACTATAACTTATGCTCCCATAATGCACTGCTTACGACCACACATATTATATGCAGGCAGCCTACCTGTTACCTCCAGCAATCCAGCTGTGTGGGGCTTCCTGGAGGTAACAGGAGGATAGTTGGCCCGCAAGGCCTCTCACGAGCCAAGGGGACTTCATCCTCCAACTAGTAGTGTGCCCGGAGGCACATTTGCAGAGTGGAGGAGAAAGGTGGCGTGGCCTCCGACAACTTCTCAGCCATCTTCATTTCAGGTTGGCTTGAATGGTATTTTACCAATCCAAAGCTGTAATACTGTGCCTGGAGTGGTAAAAGCCTGACACTCACCTAGACTGCCTTTCACATACCCAGTTACTCAACCATACTGACACATGCACTCAATCACCAACACAGCCATACAGACACTCACTCACTCATACAGCGTCTCAGACATGTACACAGTATCTCATATAGCCACTGATTCACCCACTCACTCATCCATAAAGGCAGTCACACCCCTACTCACCCACACACACAGACAACAATTAAGGTAGTCAGACAACCAATCAATCACCCATATAACCATTCATGTACCTACTAACACACTCATTACACCCACTTAAACATCAACTGACAGACAGATACAGTCATTTATACAACCAGTCACTCACCTATGCATTCACTGAGAAACCTAATCATTCACTTATACAGTCATGCACCCACTGAGTCATCCATACAAACATTCATGCACCCACTGATTTACCAATACACCTTAGTATATATATTTAACACTCATAACCTTTTTTAAAACAGTCACTGGATGATGTCATCACTGATGCCATCAGTGATTTCATTTGAGATGTCATCAGTGATGTCATTGACTATGTCATGAGTGATGTAATATGTGAGGTCATAAGCAGTGCATTGCGGGGGCACGAGTTATAGTTAACTCAGATAACTATAATGGCTGAATTTCTCTGGTTTTATACGAGTAAAATCAGACCCTAACTATAACGTCCCTGTAACCTTAGCTTTTTTAGTGAATTTCTAAAAGATTTTAAATGCGAAATTCCTAACTATAACGTCCCTGTAACCATTGTTTTTTTTAGTTCGATATATATATCAAAACAAAACCCTTTCAGGCATAGAGTGATGCATAAAGTATGCAAAAAAGAAGCAGAGATCTCTGGGTAGTTCGCAAGTTTAGGTGGAAAGCAGCTCTAGCATAGAGCGCTCTCAACACCAGTGACACTATACATTTGCTCACCTCAAATGTCTGATTTTCTATCAAAGTCTTTAATCGTAGGATTAGCACAGTGCCATCCACGCCGAGATAGAAAGGGACAAAGTCTTTTGCCATTTCTACAGCAAAGTATTTAAGCATAGGATTAGCACAGTGCTATCCATGCGGGCCTGTAAAATGGCCAAAGCCTTTTACCACTCCAGGCACAGTATTACAGCTTTGGATTGGTAAAATACCATCCAAGCCAACCTGAAATGGATAAAAGCAACCCCGGACATGTGTTTTGCACTCATTAGAGCTCTTCAGAGAGGTGTAGCTTTGTACAGACACAAGGGAGCACCCAGTATAAGTCTACACTAAACTCTTTCAGGCATAGATTGACGCATAAATTAAGCAAAAAAAGAAGCAAAGAACTCTGGGTAGTTTTTAAGTTTAGGTGGAAAGCAGCGCTATTCATTTCATCAGTGATGTCATAAGTGATGTCACTGACCACGTCATGACTGATGTAATATGTGAGGTCATAAGCAGTGCATTGCGGGGCGTAAGTTATAGTTAGCTCAGATAACTATAACTGCTGAATTTCTGTGGTTTTGTATGACTGAAATCGGAGCCTAACTATAACGTCCCTGTAACCTTTGTTTTTTTCAGTGAATTTCTAATGTTATTTAAATTCTATATCCTAATTATAACGGCCCTGTAACCTTTGGATTTTTAACAGTTCCTGGTCGGCTCTGGGCAAGCCGCCAATATTGTTCACAATCTCCATACTCCCACTCACGGAGAAAGAACTCACTCCAAACAAGGCTTCCATCAATTTATTAGTGCAAGTGCATGGAACACTGCGTGCCTCCCCAACACGTTTTGGTAGAATCACCTTGATTACGGGAACTGCACCAGAACCGGAAACAAGCATCCTGGGACTGGTTTCTGGGTAACACCCTTCATCAGCCAGGCTAGCTTGAATCCAGTGGCAAAGTGAGCAAGGGACCCACGTCTGGGCTTACCCTGCCAACTTAGGGCAAACAAAGCAAACACAAGGAGAAGATGGACGGAGCGCCGAAACCTTTCAGACACTCACCCCAGTCACAAATCTGGGTTGAATCCATCATCATTCTTTAGCTCACTTTGCCACCTCATTTCAGACCCAGCTATATGCAAATCAGTCTTGACCCTGTGCTTCATGGGAACAGTCCAGCCCGAACTGCCAAGCCAGGTCTTCCCTGAACCGGAAACAAGCATCCTGGGACCCTGTGCCCCCATGAGGCACAGGGTCAAGACTGATTTGCATATAGCTGTGTCTGAACTGGGGTGGCAAAGTGAGCTAAAGAACGATGATGGATTCAACCCAGATCTGTGACTGGGGGTGAGTGTCTGAAAAGTTTCTTGCTTTATTGGGTACTGCCGTTGTGCAGTTGGTTCATGTTTCAGATGTATTTTATGGTGAGGTGAGTCCTCATCCCATCCTACATGATTTTTATATAATGCTGGGACCTGGCCCACAGATGCTGCCTCTCAGTAGTTTCAGGCTTATAAGGCAGGATAACTGCCTGCAAATTAAAGGGCTTACCAAAATTTGGAAATCCCTTCAACTTGCTAGAAACACTAGAATTGGTTTGCTGCCCAGTTACCACACATGCCCAGGAATAGCCGGCCAGGACATCTAAGCAATGAAGGGACCACGTGGCCAGTCTTGGTTGGCTACTCTTCTGTTACACATCCTGACACATTAGACTTGCCGATTTTGTAGGGGATCCCGAGTGAGGAACTAATAGGTTCTGACACAGGCGGCCAGCCTTGACGCAAGTGTGATAATAGGCGCCGCCTCCCTCCGGGATCTATGTCACGAAAATTTCTCGTGATAAAAGTACAGAAACTTTGACAGTAAAAAAAAGTAAGTTACATCCCTATGTGCACCTTAGTGTGTGCGCATAGTTCCACGTGAGCTCAGGGTTTTCTCTGGGCCACGGGTCCTGAAGAAAGGCATTCCAATTGATTCTTGTGGCTGAAACATGTAGACCACCTCACAAAAAATTCACTTTTGCACTTTAATTGGAGAGACGTGCGAGACCAGTGGCTCATTCACGTCCCTCAAAAATTGCAATTTTTTAATCCTACCCCAGCAACCATATATTAAAGGACAAGGTATCCTGTAGGTAGTTTTAACTATCCACAATCACAAAATTCACCCCAGACACATAAAAGAGAAAAAACCTGCTCCGCTGTAATCAGACGTCGAAGCACACCTGGTAGGCATTCAGCCGTCTCGGTGGGAACCCAATGATGAAGCATGCCACCAAGTAGGTTGGTGGGCGAGGGTTCTTCTAAAAAACCTAAGGGTTCCCCCCACCAAGGAGACTGTAACCAAATAAATGCATTACAAAATTTGATAGTGCATCATTTCACTGAAACCAAAAAAAAGGTTTTCTAGAAGTATAGCTCTATGCTCGTTCTACTTGTTTATGTACATTTCCAGGGGAGACGAACGGGCCTTCTAGCTTCCTCCTCTTTCTCCTCATCTGTTTTTGAAAAGGGGTTTCAAATTACACAGCTGCCTTATACAGGAGACTTATAAAGTTTGTACAACATACCATGAACTCTAGACCTGTTTTCACAGCAGGACCATCAGGTCTGGACCCATATAACCCATTAGTCTATGGATGATTATGCTATCATGGGAAAACTGCCTGCAAAGCATGAAGAGATTCTCTTCGGGGTTGCTTGTGAGTCTAACCAGTTATAAGCTGTTTACCTGTTTACAATTCCCCAAGAATCCACTGGCTATGTTTCTCCCTCTAGGGATGGTGCCACCCGAAGAGGAATGTGACACCTGGGGATGCATATTTAAATACATTTACTGAAACAAGTACAGAATAAGCACATATCTGCACCAAATCTGGACTTACAAATGAAATTAATGGGGAACTTCTCTACTGTTTTCTCAATATTTCCGATCAACATTAAGGGAGAAGCTTTTGTTCTGGCCATATGCCAAATACAGAGCAGTTCCAGTTCCATATTGTGAACAGGAACTAGCAAAAGTAATTGCAGAAGTTTACTCCTCTGTGGGCCATGATACCTTAGGTTCACGAGCCCTTAAGCCAGATATAAAACCTAAATTGATGTTGAGGGTTTCATTAAAGAGAAATCTGCAATGGAAGGCAGGAAGAAACAGAGGTATAGAGAGAGAAGATGGACTGGATCTCTTGCATCTCAGGAATCTGGTAGAGGTGGTTATAATGTAAGGGTCCTCGAGAAAATTAAAAAAAAACTTAAGAATAACAATATTCTGATATCCGCTCCCCATGTTAGTTTCAGAACGCCTATGGTTAACAAGGAGAGAGCGGAAGTCCATCTGCGTTCTGGTGAAAGGAGGAGTGTAGTAGAAAAGGAGAAACAGGACAAAAGGCTGAAGTCAGCATGAAGAGGGAAGAAAAAGGATTGGACTGTAAGACTCCTGTTAAAAAGAAGAAAAATAAAGAGCTTTCTAAGAAACATCGGATCCAACTACTGATTCTTGTGAAAAAAGGACTTAGGCAAGAGCACTCCTAGACAACTCAGCAGAAGTCTTAATAGTGCATCAGACACTTCCGAGGTGTCTCGTGGTGAATCCAACTGATGAGTTCATACAAGTTCAAACTCCACATAAACATTCAAATTCTCCAGATAGGGTATACGATTTAGAATTACAAAATGAAGGGGCATACCATGCACTATTAAGCTGTCTGTTGGGCACATTTATCTGAAGATTATGATGTCATACTAGCTTAGGAAGACTTGCCTCCAGTCTTTATTAGGGAAGCACCCCGGGGTGAGGAAACAATAAGAGATTTTTTTTCCTATAGCACCTGATGACATCAGGGTAATCTACACCAGTGATTGGGTTGTAAGAGTAGCTCTGGCTTTAAACAGAACTCAGAAGGAGTGGGATAAACATTCTGTTCCACATGTAATTCCTTTATGCAGCGAACCTCGAGCACAAGCTTAATACCCTCTCAAACCAGAAGTAAAGCATGGTATTAAAGCAGTATTAGATCAGTTGCAATATAAGGGTATGATAGGTCCTTGCCATTTACCAAAGAACATGCCCCATTTTCCCATCTTCCAACCTGACAGATCATATATGACAGTTTTAGATTATAGGAATTCAAACACACATACAACAATATATATGCGGTGCAAAATGTGCATAGCACAGGTTTAATGATGAATCTAATACAGAAAAAATACAAAACAACTCTAGACATCTCTAATGGGGTTTTCAGTCAGAATATAGCACCTGAAAGTGTGTTTCCTACCATCTTTAGTTTTGATGGGGTGCACTTATGGGGTGCACTTATAATTTTGATGCTTGCCTGTGGGCTGTAATACTGTCCTGGCTTATTCTCAGTGCACATTACGAAGATTGTTAGACCTGTCAGACTTCAGGTGGCCTTCGCTCAAACATTTTGCCTCACCTCTTCCATGTTTGCTGACCTTATTTTTGTTGTCCTTGGGGCTATGCAAACTTTACCGCTGCTAACCAGTGCTAAAGTGCTTGGGCGCACTCCCCTAAACCATGGTTAAATTGACTTATACCTAATTGCCATATTTAAATTACTGATAAGTCTCTTGTAGAGTGGTATACCGTACCCAGGGTCCGTAAATTGAATACTACCAGTGGGCGTGCACCACCTAATGTACCACGCACTTACGTAGAACTGTAAAAGAAGCTCCAGGCCTGCCATTGCAGCCTGAATGCGGTTTCAAACTGCCATGTCGTTCTGGCATTTAAACCCCCTTGCCAGGTTTTAAACTTTCCTTTTATTACATATAAGTCACCTCTAAGGCAGGCCCTAGGTAGCCCATAGGACAGGATGCTGTGTAATCAAAAGGTCAGAATGTACTTTTAGGTTTTTGTATGTCCTGGTAGTGAGAAACTCCCAAATTCTGTTTTTCACTACTGTAAGGCCTACCTCTGCCAGAGGATAACATTGGAGTTGCCTTTTTACGTTTTATAAGTGTAATTTCCAAATGAGAAGAGATAACCGATTCATGTTTGGTATCTCTGAAATTGAAATTTAAAATCCCTAATGGAAGAGTCGGATTTTAAGTTACAATTTTGAAAATGTCACTTTTAGAAAATTGATATTTTCCTGCCCTTAGCCTTTGTTGTAACACTATTAACATCACATGGTTACAGAATGTTAAGAAATCAAAAATTGCCTAACTTATGGTGACCTTCCTCGGATATGAGTTATCCAATGAGGGCAAGAGTCTGGCTTCTGATTTCCTTCAGAAGTATGCTATCTTGCACCCTTCCAACACACTGAAAAAGTTACAGTCCCTGCTGGGATTTCTTAACTTTGGATGAACTTACTTGCCGCATCACACTGAGCAAGTGAAGCCCTTGAATGAATTGATTTCTCTCATGTTTTCATCAAAATAGTCGTCAAGCAGGCACACAGATATCTTATGGCCTGGCCATTTTAGCAAGTTTATCCCCAAACATTTTGCCTTTTGCTTCCTATTTTTCTGACCCTGTTTTTGTTGGCTATCGGACTTTGGGCACTTTACCACTGCTGATCAGTGCTAAAGTGCATATGCTCTCTGTGTAAATTGTGATTATGATTGGTTATCCATGTTTGGCATATTTCATTTACTGGTGAGTCCCTAGTAAAGTGCACTGAGCATGCCAGGGCCTGTAAATCAAATGCTACAAGTGGGCTTACAGCATTGGTTGTGACACCCACATGAGTAGCCCGGTAAATGTGCCTCAGGCCTACCTCTGTAGTGTCTGCACGCGCAGTTTAAACTGCCATGTTAACCTGGCAAGTGCACCCACTTGCCAGGCCCAAACCTTCCCTTTCTTACATGTAAGGCACCCCAAGATAGGTCCAAGGTACCCCCATGGGCAGGGAGCATGTATGTGAAAGGTAGGACATGTAATGGTGTGTGTTACATGTCCTGATAGTAAAATACTGTGTATTTTGTTTTTCACTGTTGAAATACTGTTTGTCCCATAGGCTATCATTGGAGCTGCACTATAAAATTTTACATGTGTAACTTTCAAGTGGGACAAGATAGAGGAATGGAGGTTAGGCTCTCTGAACTCAGAATTTAATAACGCACCTTTTAATGAAGGTGGTTATTAAATTGTCTGTTTGCAAATGCCACTTTTAGCTAAGTGGGTATTTTCTTGCTCTACCATTCTCTGTGCCCCTGCCTGTTTGTGTATTCTCCATCTGGTTTTGGAGTGACAGGAGCTGGGGATGTGCATTCACTCTAGACAGTCACAAGGGGGGTTGAGGTGTTCCTGCCTTGTCTGGGTGACTCATCGCTAAGCTGAATAGACCTGGTCTGCATTTAGAGTGATGGTAGGAGTTTCGCTAGCACCTGAATAGGCTGTGTCTCCTTTGTACAATGTTGTCTCCACCCCCTGTGATCAAGCTGGACCAGGGAGGACAGAACTGGTTTGGACTGAGCTCAGAGACTCTGAAGCAAAGAGAACAATGAGAAAATGGGGTATGAGACCTTAAACTCTCAGACTTTAGATCACTTCTGGAATCAAGAAGCACCTCTGCCAAGGAAGAATAGCTGAAGAGCTGTAAGGAGAAGTACTACCCCTTTGCTGTGTGTTGCTTTGCTGGATTGGCCTGCATTTGCTGCTTCTGCCAAGGAGAGGCAAAGACTGGAACCTTTGCTGTGAACTTGCTTGTGAAGAATCTCCAAGGGCTTGTGTGTGCTTGACTCTTGTTCTGAATTCTCAGGGACACAAAGACTTCAACACCAGCTTCCTTGAACTCCACTGCTGGGAGCTCTGACCTGCCAGGAGGTGCCTGTTCCACATCTGGGCCTCTGGATGTTGTTCCTGTTGCAGTGAGCTGAAAAAAGCTTGAAGAAACCATGAAAATCAATGCACTGCACTTTCCAGCGCCTGTTTTTCTGATGCAGCACTGCAGAGCTCGAAAACTTTCCATGCTCTGCAGCCGTGCAGTGGAAGAATCAATGCAAAGCCTGCCAGTGGCTGAAAATCCACTGCACGCAGAGCCCTGTGCGCAATCTTCGAAGTCCAAGATCATGGCACCGACTCCAATGCAGGCCCTGCTGTGTGGCTGAAAGATTGGACGCATCGTAGGACCATGGCTGAAGAAACCGATGCAGCACCTGTTTGCGGCTGCCACATCGGCCTCCAGCGTGTCCCAGATTTCCACATATTACACCTATGCGGCAAGTTTTCAGATGACTCACCCACTGACCAGAACCGTCTTGGCACCAATGCATTACTCCTAGAGTTGCGATTCAATGCATACATTCTCCTGCGTGCAGAAGAACTGTCCCATCGTCTACCCAGGGACTCAGGAACTGATGTATCGCTGTGGTTTTCGACGTTTCCCTTCTCTGCGGCTGTTTGGCCTTGTGAATTTTGATGCATTTGAGGTACTTTGTGTAAAAGTCATGCAGCCATAGTTTTCTATGGACAGATTTGCTTGAAGCCTTTTAAAAGTCATATTTTGAATTGTGTATGTTGGATATTTGTTGTTTTGGTCTTGTTTGGTTTAGATAAAGACACTTTATTTTTCTAAACTGGTGTGGTCACATTGCCTTTGGGGAATAAGCCTGTCTGCTCATGCCAAGGGGGTGAGCAGGGGTTATCTGAAGTGTGTAATTCCCTTATCCTGACTAGAAGCAAGGGTCCCAACTTGGACAAGGTGCATAGCTCTGCCAACTAGAGACCCCTATTTCTAACAGTCGTTTTGGTCTAATTTTATTTATTAGATTATGCTCGATTTTTCTGACCTGGTGTGGGATCTTTTTGTGTGGTATTTACAATGCTTTACTGTTTGAAGTGTTTCACACATGCTTTTCATAATGCGTCTAAGTTAAGCCTGACTGCTCTGTGCCAAGATTCCAGGGGATTGAGCACATGTTTAGTTGGGGTTTGCTTGTACCTTACTCTGACTAGGATTGTGGTTGATTGATGCTTGACCAGGGCTCACACCCCAGTCGACCAGTAACCCAATTTCTAACAGGGTTCTTACAAACAAATCCCAACATATTGTCATACATTGATGATATCTGCCTAACACGTGACGACTTGGACGCACACCTAACTATGGTGGACAAAGTTGTAGCACTATTAACATCACATGGTTACAGAATTTTAAGAAATTAAAAATTGCCTAACTTTTGGTGACCTTCCTTGGATATGAGTTATCCAATGAGGGCAAGGGTCTGGCTTCTGATTTCCTTCAGAAGTGTGCCACCTTGCACCGTCCCAATACACTTAAAACTTTGCAGTCCTTGCTGGGATTTCTTAACTTTGGATGAACTTACTTGCTGCATTACACTAAGCAAGTGAAGCCCTTGCATGACTTGATTTCTCCCATGTTTTCATCAAAACAGTGGACAAGCAGGGACACAGGTATCTTACGTGCTCTGCAAACAGACGTACTTGAGACAAAATATTTACAAACTAGACCAGCCTACTTCTTTGAGTCATACCATGTAACTTAGTTATACCAGTGTGATCTACAATGAGTGACAGACTGTTCTATTGCATACAAGTCTCACTTGTATTCTACTATTTTGTTTCAATTGAAAAAGAAATGCAGATGTGTAAACGGCTATCTTAAAAGAGTGCACTTTGGTGTAGGGAAACAAATGATTGTGGTCTCTGTCATGCTTGCACTGGATGCAGTCACTAAGGCCAGCATTCTTAATGTTATGTTATGTTATAGAAAATTTCTAAAGCGCACGTACACCATCAGGTCTCTTGGCGCTGAGCTACAAAGTCACCGTTTGCAGAAGTCCATGTCTAACTATGTTCACACCCTACACCCAAGGTGGTTGCAGTGGGCCTCTTCTTTGAGTGCAGTGGGTGTAAAGTTTCAGTATGATCCCACTCTTCGTACACAAGCTTTTCTCCAATATGTGTAATATATTCCTCCTACTCCAAAAGCCTTCCCATTGGGTCTTATTAGAGTAAATTCTACATGGATGGCTCTGCTCAACTAGTGGTAGGAACGAAATGTAAGTACTCTGCAACCTGCATGGTAGTGCTATGTGCAGTGAAAGATGGTGAGTTTCATCTGCAGCACATATACACTAATCTTAGGTGACAGCAATGCGCAACATGCAGAACTTCATGCCCTGTTATTTGCATTACACAACATTAATCCATCAGTTCCCTTTCTAATAGTGTTGGATTCATCTTTATGTGTGCAAGGGTACAATGTTGATCTGCAGCACTGGCATTTAAGTGGATTCACAACTCTGGGAAAGGGTAGCAGTCTTACAAAATAAGCTTCCATTGGCCCATGTGAGACACCAGTTAACCCATCAACGTGATGGATTTCATGCTAAATGGAAATGTGTGACTGATTTAGCTGCCAATGCTGCAAGTCAGACTGTTAGAGTGGAAGCCTTAACCTGATCTCAGACGAAGATCGACACAGATATTTTAACAGCCATACATTCCACCAAACAGTGTAGAAAGACTCCAGCAGGCTTTCAACTTAAATATTCCTACACCCTTAATTCAGACCACACTCCTGTAGTCACTCTACCTAAGAAGCTGTCCAGATCAGATTTAAACCGGGAAGCTCCTGAGGGATTGGCATCCCATTCTGGGTTTAATGAACCTGTAGTAATGCTACTGCAATGCTATTGAAGGCCTTGTTTGTGTAAACGGACTAGAGACTACGTCAAAAAGTGTCATATTTGTCAACAGATCAAACCATTTACTGTTGAGAGACCCTCACCAACTCCTCTCAAAGTGTCAACCGGGATGTCAGGGTCATTTACTGGGCCATATCAGCCCAATAAATTCTGTTAACTGACATAAATACATATTGGTAGCTATTGATTCAAGTTCATGATTCCTATCGGTCAGGCCACAGAGAAATGCAAGTGCTTCAGTGGACGTAAAGGACTTTCAGTGTCTAGTAGCGATAGGGGCAGTACACTCATTTCACTCAAATAATGGTCCTGTAAGGCTTACAGGGATACCATTTCTATACAGGGAGTTTGTCTGTGATTCAGAAACTGATTTAGATCAGAATCTAGTAGCTTAGTCGAGCATGCTAACGCCATGATTAAGCAAATCGTGACCGCTAGGGTACTAAGGTCTTTGTTGGTAGCATAATCTATATGGAGTCCAGAGAGCATTAAAAACTTGCCTAGATAGGTATTGGGGTACACACGGTGATATTCAGGTGAGTCTTTTTTAACTATATATACTATATAACTTAATAACTTCATTTAATTTAGGCCTCCAGGTGGGCCAGGTCCCGGGGGCATTATAAAAATAAGGATGGGGGTCTGCCAGCAGCCCCAGGGACCGCCACCTCACTGGGAATGAAGGAATGAAATAATTTTATAGAGCGTGCATTACCCGAGGGTGTCTTAGCGCTGAGCAGATCAAAAGCCGAAAGAGGTGCAGCGGGCTGGGGGAAACCTGGGTGACTCTGCTAATTAAAGTGGAAACAGCCAGGTCTTTAGTTACTTTCTGAATAGCTGCAGTGTCGGTTGTGAACGGAGAGCAAGGGGAAGGGAGTTCCATAACTTGCCAGGTAGGTCGCTCCCCCACCACACAGCTCCGCCTGTGCTGTCTGCCCGCTGCTCCTGTAGGTAAGATCGCCCTCCGCTTGTGGCCCCGGTGCCAGTTTTGTCTGCTTGTCTCCCCTTTTCCTTTCTGTGCCCCTCGCTGCCCCACTGTTGTTGTGCCCGTGATTTGCCTGCTCTCCCCCCGTTTTTCCTTCTGTGCCCTTCGCTGCCCCACTGTTGTTTACCCGTGATTTGCCTGCTCTCCCCCGTTTTTTTCCTTTCTGTGCCCCTCGCTGCCCCACTGTTGTTGTGCCCGTGATTTGCCTGCTCTCCCCCCGTTTTTTCCTTTCTGTGCCCCTCGCTGCCCCACTGTTGTTGTGCCCGTGATTTGCCTGCTCTCCCCCGTTTTTCCTTCTGTGCCCCTCGCTGCCCCACTGTTGTTGTGCCCGTGATTTGCCTGCTCTCCCCCGTTTTTTCCTTTCTGTGCCCCTCGCTGCCCCACTGTTGTTGTGCCCGTGATTTGCCTGCTCTCCCCCCGTTTTTCCTTCTGTGCCCCTCGCTGCCCCACTGTTGTTGTGCCCGTGATTTGCCTGCTCTCCCCCCGTTTTTCCTTCTGTGCCCCTCGCTGCCCCACTGTTGTTTACCCGTGATTTGCCTGCTCTCCCCCCGTTTTTTTCCTTTCTGTGCCCCTCGCTGCCCCACTGTTGTTGTGCCCGTGATTTGCCTGCTCTCCCCCCGTTTTTTCCTTTCTGTGCCCCTCGCTGCCCCACTGTTGTTGTGCCCGTGATTTGCCTGCTCTCCCCCGTTTTTCCTTCTGTGCCCCTCGCTGCCCCACTGTTGTTGTGCCCGTGATTTGCCTGCTCTCCCCCGTTTTTTCCTTTCTGTGCCCCTCGCTGCCCCACTGTTGTTGTGCCCGTGATTTGCCTGCTCTCCCCCGTTTTTCCTTCTGTGCCCCTCGCTGCCCCACTGTTGTTGTGCCCGTGATTTGCCTGCTCTCCCCCGTTTTTCCTTCTGTGCCCCTCGCTGCCCCACTGTTGTTTACCCGTGATTTGCCTGCTCTCCCCCGTTTTTTTCCTTTCTGTGCCCCTCGCTGCCCCACTGTTGTTGTGCCCGTGATTTGCCTGCTCTCCCCCCGTTTTTTCCTTTCTGTGCCCCTCGCTGCCCCACTGTTGTTGTGCCCGTGATTTGCCTGCTCTCCCCCGTTTTTCCTTCTGTGCCCCTCGCTGCCCCACTGTTGTTGTGCCCGTGATTTGCCTGCTCTCCCCCCGTTTTTCCTTTCTGTGCCCCTCGCTGCCCCACTGTTGTTGTGCCCGTGATTTGCCTGCTCTCCCCCGTTTTTCCTTCTGTGCCCCTCGCTGCCCCACTGTTGTTGTGCCCGTGATTTGCCTGCTCTCCCCCGTTTTTTTCCTTTCTGTGCCCCTCGCTGCCCCACTGTTGTTGTGCCCGTGATTTGCCTGCTCTCCCCCCGTTTTTTCCTTTCTGTGCCCCTCGCTGCCCCACTGTTGTTGTGCCCGTGATTTGCCTGCTCTCCCCCGTTTTTTCCTTTCTGTGCCCCTCGCTGCCCCACTGTTGTTGTGCCCGTGATTTGCCTGCTCTCCCCCCGTTTTTCCTTCTGTGCCCCTCGCTGCCCCACTGTTGTTGTGCCCGTGATTTGCCTGCTCTCCCCCGTTTTTCCTTCTGTGCCCCTCGCTGCCCCACTGTTGTTTACCCGTGATTTGCCTGCTCTCCCCCGTTTTTTTCCTTTCTGTGCCCCTCGCTGCCCCACTGTTGTTGTGCCCGTGATTTGCCTGCTCTCCCCCGTTTTTTCCTTTCTGTGCCCCTCGCTGCCCCACTGTTGTTGTGCCCGTGATTTGCCTGCTCTCCCCCGTTTTTCCTTCTGTGCCCCTCGCTGCCTATCGCCATTCCCGCCGCTGCGTCCCTGCGGCCCCGCCCCCTGACTGCCCATTCGCTGCCCCTGCCTCCCGCCTCCCAGCTGCTCCTCCCTCCCACCTCCCCATAAATGGCGGCCGCTGCACGGTGAGGAGAGCGACCCTTGACCTTGCCAGGTAGGTCGCTCCCCCACCACACAGCTCCGCCTGTGCTGTCTGCCCGCTGCTCCTGTAGGTAAGATCGCCCTCCGCTTGTGGCCCCGGTGCCAGTTTTGTCTGCTTGTCTCCCCTTTTCCTTTCTGTGCCCCTCGCTGCCCCACTGTTGTTGTGCCCGTGATTTGCCTGCTCTCCCCCGTTTTTCCTTCTGTGCCCTTCGCTGCCCCACTGTTGTTTACCCGTGATTTGCCTGCTCTCCCCCGTTTTTTTCCTTTCTGTGCCCCTCGCTGCCCCACTGTTGTTTACCCGTGATTTGCCTGCTCTCCCCCGTTTTTTTCCTTTCTGTGCCCCTCGCTGCCCCACTGTTGTTTACCCGTGATTTGCCTGCTCTCCCCCGTTTTTTTCCTTTCTGTGCCCCTCGCTGCCCCACTGTTGTTGTGCCCGTGATTTGCCTGCTCTCCCCCGTTTTTTTCCTTTCTGTGCCCCTCGCTGCCCCACTGTTGTTGTGCCCGTGATTTGCCTGCTCTCCCCCCGTTTTTCCTTCTGTGCCCTTCGCTGCCCCACTGTTGTTTACCCGTGATTTGCCTGCTCTCCCCCGTTTTTTTCCTTTCTGTGCCCCTCGCTGCCCCACTGTTGTTGTGCCCGTGATTTGCCTGCTCTCCCCCGTTTTTCCTTCTGTGCCCCTCGCTGCCCCACTGTTGTTTACCCGTGATTTGCCTGCTCTCCCCCCGTTTTTCCTTCTGTGCCCCTCGCTGCCCCACTGTTGTTGTGCCCATGATTTGCCTGCTCTCCCCCGTTTTTCCTTCTGTGCCCCTCGCTGCCCCACTGTTGTTTACCCGTGATTTGCCTGCTCTCCCCCCGTTTTTCCTTCTGTGCCCCTCGCTGCCCCACTGTTGTTGTGCCCGTGATTTGCCTGCTCTCCCCCCGTTTTTCCTTCTGTGCCCCTCGCTGCCCCACTGTTGTTGTGCCCGTGATTTGCCTGCTCTCCCCCGTTTTTCCTTCTGTGCCCCTCGCTGCCCCACTGTTGTTTACCCGTGATTTGCCTGCTCTCCCCCGTTTTTTTCCTTTCTGTGCCCCTCGCTGCCCCACTGTTGTTGTGCCCGTGATTTGCCTGCTCTCCCCCGTTTTTCCTTCTGTGCCCCTCGCTGCCCCACTGTTGTTTACCCGTGATTTGCCTGCTCTCCCCCCGTTTTTTTCCTTTCTGTGCCCCTCGCTGCCCCACTGTTGTTGTGCCCGTGATTTGCCTGCTCTCCCCCGTTTTTTCCTTTCTGTGCCCCTCGCTGCCCCACTGTTGTTGTGCCCGTGATTTGCCTGCTCTCCCCCCGTTTTTCCTTCTGTGCCCCTCGCTGCCCCACTGTTGTTGTGCCCGTGATTTGCCTGCTCTCCCCCGTTTTTTCCTTTCTGTGCCCCTCGCTGCCCCACTGTTGTTGTGCCCGTGATTTGCCTGCTCTCCCCCGTTTTTCCTTCTGTGCCCCTCGCTGCCCCACTGTTGTTGTGCCCGTGATTTGCCTGCTCTCCCCCGTTTTTCCTTCTGTGCCCCTCGCTGCCCCACTGTTGTTTACCCGTGATTTGCCTGCTCTCCCCCGTTTTTTTCCTTTCTGTGCCCCTCGCTGCCCCACTGTTGTTGTGCCCGTGATTTGCCTGCTCTCCCCCGTTTTTTCCTTTCTGTGCCCCTCGCTGCCCCACTGTTGTTGTGCCCGTGATTTGCCTGCTCTCCCCCGTTTTTCCTTCTGTGCCCCTCGCTGCCCCACTGTTGTTGTGCCCGTGATTTGCCTGCTCTCCCCCGTTTTTTCCTTTCTGTGCCCCTCGCTGCCCCACTGTTGTTGTGCCCGTGATTTGCCTGCTCTCCCCCGTTTTTCCTTCTGTGCCCCTCGCTGCCCCACTGTTGTTGTGCCCGTGATTTGCCTGCTCTCCCCCGTTTTTTTCCTTTCTGTGCCCCTCGCTGCCCCACTGTTGTTGTGCCCGTGATTTGCCTGCTCTCCCCCGTTTTTTCCTTTCTGTGCCCCTCGCTGCCCCACTGTTGTTGTGCCCGTGATTTGCCTGCTCTCCCCCCGTTTTTCCTTTCTGTGCCCCTCGCTGCCCCACTGTTGTTGTGCCCGTGATTTGCCTGCTCTCCCCCGTTTTTCCTTCTGTGCCCCTCGCTGCCCCACTGTTGTTGTGCCCGTGATTTGCCTGCTCTCCCCCGTTTTTCCTTCTGTGCCCCTCGCTGCCCCACTGTTGTTTACCCGTGATTTGCCTGCTCTCCCCCGTTTTTTTCCTTTCTGTGCCCCTCGCTGCCCCACTGTTGTTGTGCCCGTGATTTGCCTGCTCTCCCCCCGTTTTTTCCTTTCTGTGCCCCTCGCTGCCCCACTGTTGTTGTGCCCGTGATTTGCCTGCTCTCCCCCCGTTTTTCCTTCTGTGCCCCTCGCTGCCTATCGCCATTCCCGCCGCTGCGTCCCTGCGGCCCCGCCCCCTGACTGCCCATTCGCTGCCCCTGCCTCCCGCCTCCCAGCTGCTCCTCCCTCCCACCTCCCCATAAATGGCGGCCGCTGCACGGTGAGGAGAGCGACCCTTGACCTTGCCAGGTAGGTCGCTCCCCACCACACAGCTCCGCCTGTGCTGTCTGCCCGCTGCTCCTGTAGGTAAGATCGCCCTCCGCTTGTGGCCCCGGTGCCAGTTTTGTCTGCTTGTCTCCCCTTTTCCTTTCTGTGCCCCTCGCTGCCCCACTGTTGTTGTGCCCGTGATTTGCCTGCTCTCCCCCGTTTTTCCTTCTGTGCCCTTCGCTGCCCCACTGTTGTTTACCCGTGATTTGCCTGCTCTCCCCCGTTTTTTTCCTTTCTGTGCCCCTCGCTGCCCCACTGTTGTTTACCCGTGATTTGCCTGCTCTCCCCCGTTTTTTTCCTTTCTGTGCCCCTCGCTGCCCCACTGTTGTTTACCCGTGATTTGCCTGCTCTCCCCCGTTTTTTTCCTTTCTGTGCCCCTCGCTGCCCCACTGTTGTTGTGCCCGTGATTTGCCTGCTCTCCCCCCGTTTTTTTCCTTTCTGTGCCCCTCGCTGCCCCACTGTTGTTGTGCCCGTGATTTGCCTGCTCTCCCCCGTTTTTCCTTCTGTGCCCTTCGCTGCCCCACTGTTGTTTACCCGTGATTTGCCTGCTCTCCCCCGTTTTTTTCCTTTCTGTGCCCCTCGCTGCCCCACTGTTGTTGTGCCCGTGATTTGCCTGCTCTCCCCCGTTTTTCCTTCTGTGCCCCTCGCTGCCCCACTGTTGTTTACCCGTGATTTGCCTGCTCTCCCCCGTTTTTCCTTCTGTGCCCCTCGCTGCCCCACTGTTGTTGTGCCCATGATTTGCCTGCTCTCCCCCGTTTTTCCTTCTGTGCCCCTCGCTGCCCCACTGTTGTTTACCCGTGATTTGCCTGCTCTCCCCCGTTTTTCCTTCTGTGCCCCTCGCTGCCCCACTGTTGTTGTGCCCGTGATTTGCCTGCTCTCCCCCGTTTTTCCTTCTGTGCCCCTCGCTGCCCCACTGTTGTTGTGCCCGTGATTTGCCTGCTCTCCCCCGTTTTTCCTTCTGTGCCCCTCGCTGCCCCACTGTTGTTTACCCGTGATTTGCCTGCTCTCCCCCGTTTTTTTCCTTTCTGTGCCCCTCGCTGCCCCACTGTTGTTGTGCCCGTGATTTGCCTGCTCTCCCCCGTTTTTCCTTCTGTGCCCCTCGCTGCCTATCGCCATTCCCGCCGCTGCGTCCCTGCGGCCCCGCCCCTGACTGCCCATTCGCTGCCCCTGCCTCCCGCCTCCCAGCTGCTCCTCCCTCCCACCTCCCCATAAATGGCGGCCGCTGCACGGTGAGGAGAGCGACCCTTGACCTTGCCAGGTAGGTCGCTCCCCACCACACAGCTCCGCCTGTGCTGTCTGCCCGCTGCTCCTGTAGGTAAGATCGCCCTCCGCTTGTGGCCCCGGTGCCAGTTTTGTCTGCTTGTCTCCCCTTTTCCTTTCTGTGCCCCTCGCTGCCCCACTGTTGTTGTGCCCGTGATTTGCCTGCTCTCCCCCGTTTTTCCTTCTGTGCCCTTCGCTGCCCCACTGTTGTTTACCCGTGATTTGCCTGCTCTCCCCCGTTTTTTTCCTTTCTGTGCCCCTCGCTGCCCCACTGTTGTTTACCCGTGATTTGCCTGCTCTCCCCCGTTTTTTTCCTTTCTGTGCCCCTCGCTGCCCCACTGTTGTTTACCCGTGATTTGCCTGCTCTCCCCCGTTTTTTTCCTTTCTGTGCCCCTCGCTGCCCCACTGTTGTTGTGCCCGTGATTTGCCTGCTCTCCCCCGTTTTTCCTTTCTGTGCCCCTCGCTGCCCCACTGTTGTTGTGCCCGTGATTTGCCTGCTCTCCCCCCGTTTTTTTCCTTTCTGTGCCCCTCGCTGCCCCACTGTTGTTGTGCCCGTGATTTGCCTGCTCTCCCCCGTTTTTTCCTTTCTGTGCCCCTCGCTGCCCCACTGTTGTTGTGCCCGTGATTTGCCTGCTCTCCCCCGTTTTTCCTTCTGTGCCCCTCGCTGCCCCACTGTTGTTGTGCCCGTGATTTGCCTGCTCTCCCCCGTTTTTCCTTCTGTGCCCCTCGCTGCCCCACTGTTGTTTACCCGTGATTTGCCTGCTCTCCCCCGTTTTTTTCCTTTCTGTGCCCCTCGCTGCCCCACTGTTGTTGTGCCCGTGATTTGCCTGCTCTCCCCCCGTTTTTTCCTTTCTGTGCCCCTCGCTGCCCCACTGTTGTTGTGCCCGTGATTTGCCTGCTCTCCCCCCGTTTTTCCTTCTGTGCCCCTCGCTGCCCCACTGTTGTTGTGCCCGTGATTTGCCTGCTCTCCCCCGTTTTTTCCTTTCTGTGCCCCTCGCTGCCCCACTGTTGTTGTGCCCGTGATTTGCCTGCTCTCCCCCCGTTTTTCCTTCTGTGCCCCTCGCTGCCCCACTGTTGTTGTGCCCGTGATTTGCCTGCTCTCCCCCGTTTTTCCTTCTGTGCCCCTCGCTGCCCCACTGTTGTTTACCCGTGATTTGCCTGCTCTCCCCCGTTTTTTTCCTTTCTGTGCCCCTCGCTGCCCCACTGTTGTTGTGCCCGTGATTTGCCTGCTCTCCCCCCGTTTTTCCTTTCTGTGCCCCTCGCTGCCCCACTGTTGTTGTGCCCGTGATTTGCCTGCTCTCCCCCGTTTTTCCTTCTGTGCCCCTCGCTGCCCCACTGTTGTTGTGCCCGTGATTTGCCTGCTCTCCCCCGTTTTTCCTTTCTGTGCCCCTCGCTGCCCCACTGTTGTTGTGCCCGTGATTTGCCTGCTCTCCCCCGTTTTTCCTTCTGTGCCCCTCGCTGCCCCACTGTTGTTGTGCCCGTGATTTGCCTGCTCTCCCCCGTTTTTTCCTTTCTGTGCCCCTCGCTGCCCCACTGTTGTTGTGCCCGTGATTTGCCTGCTCTCCCCCGTTTTTCCTTTCTGTGCCCCTCGCTGCCCCACTGTTGTTGTGCCCGTGATTTGCCTGCTCTCCCCCCGTTTTTTCCTTTCTGTGCCCCTCGCTGCCCCACTGTTGTTGTGCCCGTGATTTGCCTGCTCTCCCCCGTTTTTCCTTCTGTGCCCCTCGCTGCCCCACTGTTGTTGTGCCCGTGATTTGCCTGCTCTCCCCCCGTTTTTCCTTCTGTGCCCCTCGCTGCCCCACTGTTGTTTACCCGTGATTTGCCTGCTCTCCCCCGTTTTTTTCCTTTCTGTGCCCCTCGCTGCCCCACTGTTGTTGTGCCCGTGATTTGCCTGCTCTCCCCCGTTTTTTCCTTTCTGTGCCCCTCGCTGCCCCACTGTTGTTGTGCCCGTGATTTGCCTGCTCTCCCCCGTTTTTCCTTCTGTGCCCCTCGCTGCCTATCGCCATTCCCGCCGCTGCGTCCCCTGCGGCCCCGCCCCCTGACTGCCCATTCGCTGCCCCTGCCTCCCGCCTCCCAGCTGCTCCTCCCTCCCACCTCCCCATAAATGGCGGCCGCTGCACGGTGAGGAGAGCGACCCTTGACCTTGCCAGGTAGGTCGCTCCCCCACCACACAGCTCCGCCTGTGCTGTCTGCCCGCTGCTCCTGTAGGTAAGATCGCCCTCCGCTTGTGGCCCCGGTGCCAGTTTTGTCTGCTTGTCTCCCCTTTTCCTTTCTGTGCCCCTCGCTGCCCCACTGTTGTTGTGCCCGTGATTTGCCTGCTCTCCCCCGTTTTTCCTTCTGTGCCCTTCGCTGCCCCACTGTTGTTTACCCGTGATTTGCCTGCTCTCCCCCGTTTTTTTCCTTTCTGTGCCCCTCGCTGCCCCACTGTTGTTTACCCGTGATTTGCCTGCTCTCCCCCGTTTTTTTCCTTTCTGTGCCCCTCGCTGCCCCACTGTTGTTTACCCGTGATTTGCCTGCTCTCCCCCCGTTTTTTTCCTTTCTGTGCCCCTCGCTGCCCCACTGTTGTTGTGCCCGTGATTTGCCTGCTCTCCCCCCGTTTTTTTCCTTTCTGTGCCCCTCGCTGCCCCACTGTTGTTGTGCCCGTGATTTGCCTGCTCTCCCCCGTTTTTCCTTCTGTGCCCTTCGCTGCCCCACTGTTGTTTACCCGTGATTTGCCTGCTCTCCCCCGTTTTTTTCCTTTCTGTGCCCCTCGCTGCCCCACTGTTGTTGTGCCCGTGATTTGCCTGCTCTCCCCCGTTTTTCCTTCTGTGCCCCTCGCTGCCCCACTGTTGTTTACCCGTGATTTGCCTGCTCTCCCCCGTTTTTCCTTCTGTGCCCCTCGCTGCCCCACTGTTGTTGTGCCCATGATTTGCCTGCTCTCCCCCCGTTTTTCCTTCTGTGCCCCTCGCTGCCCCACTGTTGTTTACCCGTGATTTGCCTGCTCTCCCCCCGTTTTTCCTTCTGTGCCCCTCGCTGCCCCACTGTTGTTGTGCCCGTGATTTGCCTGCTCTCCCCCGTTTTTCCTTCTGTGCCCCTCGCTGCCCCACTGTTGTTGTGCCCGTGATTTGCCTGCTCTCCCCCGTTTTTTTCCTTTCTGTGCCCCTCGCTGCCCCACTGTTGTTGTGCCCGTGATTTGCCTGCTCTCCCCCGTTTTTCCTTCTGTGCCCCTCGCTGCCCCACTGTTGTTGTGCCCGTGATTTGCCTGCTCTCCCCCGTTTTTCCTTCTGTGCCCCTCGCTGCCCCACTGTTGTTTACCCGTGATTTGCCTGCTCTCCCCCCGTTTTTTTCCTTTCTGTGCCCCTCGCTGCCCCACTGTTGTTGTGCCCGTGATTTGCCTGCTCTCCCCCGTTTTTCCTTTCTGTGCCCCTCGCTGCCCCACTGTTGTTGTGCCCGTGATTTGCCTGCTCTCCCCCGTTTTTCCTTCTGTGCCCCTCGCTGCCCCACTGTTGTTGTGCCCGTGATTTGCCTGCTCTCCCCCCGTTTTTCCTTTCTGTGCCCCTCGCTGCCCCACTGTTGTTGTGCCCGTGATTTGCCTGCTCTCCCCCGTTTTTCCTTCTGTGCCCCTCGCTGCCCCACTGTTGTTGTGCCCGTGATTTGCCTGCTCTCCCCCCGTTTTTCCTTCTGTGCCCCTCGCTGCCCCACTGTTGTTTACCCGTGATTTGCCTGCTCTCCCCCGTTTTTTTCCTTTCTGTGCCCCTCGCTGCCCCACTGTTGTTGTGCCCGTGATTTGCCTGCTCTCCCCCGTTTTTTCCTTTCTGTGCCCCTCGCTGCCCCACTGTTGTTGTGCCCGTGATTTGCCTGCTCTCCCCCGTTTTTCCTTCTGTGCCCCTCGCTGCCCCACTGTTGTTGTGCCCGTGATTTGCCTGCTCTCCCCCCGTTTTTTCCTTTCTGTGCCCCTCGCTGCCCCACTGTTGTTGTGCCCGTGATTTGCCTGCTCTCCCCCGTTTTTCCTTCTGTGCCCCTCGCTGCCCCACTGTTGTTGTGCCCGTGATTTGCCTGCTCTCCCCCGTTTTTTTCCTTTCTGTGCCCCTCGCTGCCCCACTGTTGTTGTGCCCGTGATTTGCCTGCTCTCCCCCGTTTTTCCTTTCTGTGCCCCTCGCTGCCCCACTGTTGTTGTGCCCGTGATTTGCCTGCTCTCCCCCGTTTTTTCCTTTCTGTGCCCCTCGCTGCCCCACTGTTGTTGTGCCCGTGATTTGCCTGCTCTCCCCCCGTTTTTCCTTCTGTGCCCCTCGCTGCCCCACTGTTGTTGTGCCCGTGATTTGCCTGCTCTCCCCCGTTTTTCCTTCTGTGCCCCTCGCTGCCCCACTGTTGTTTACCCGTGATTTGCCTGCTCTCCCCCGTTTTTTTCCTTTCTGTGCCCCTCGCTGCCCCACTGTTGTTGTGCCCGTGATTTGCCTGCTCTCCCCCGTTTTTTCCTTTCTGTGCCCCTCGCTGCCCCACTGTTGTTGTGCCCGTGATTTGCCTGCTCTCCCCCGTTTTTCCTTCTGTGCCCCTCGCTGCCTATCGCCATTCCCGCCGCTGCGTCCCTGCGGCCCCGCCCCCTGACTGCCCATTCGCTGCCCCTGCCTCCCGCCTCCCAGCTGCTCCTCCCTCCCACCTCCCCATAAATGGCGGCCGCTGCACGGTGAGGAGAGCGACCCTTGACCTTGCCAGGTAGGTCGCTCCCCCACCACACAGCTCCGCCTGTGCTGTCTGCCCGCTGCTCCTGTAGGTAAGATCGCCCTCCGCTTGTGGCCCCGGTGCCAGTTTTGTCTGCTTGTCTCCCCTTTTCCTTTCTGTGCCCCTCGCTGCCCCACTGTTGTTGTGCCCGTGATTTGCCTGCTCTCCCCCCGTTTTTCCTTCTGTGCCCTTCGCTGCCCCACTGTTGTTTACCCGTGATTTGCCTGCTCTCCCCCCGTTTTTTCCTTTCTGTGCCCCTCGCTGCCCCACTGTTGTTGTGCCCGTGATTTGCCTGCTCTCCCCCGTTTTTCCTTCTGTGCCCCTCGCTGCCCCACTGTTGTTGTGCCCGTGATTTGCCTGCTCTCCCCCGTTTTTTCCTTTCTGTGCCCCTCGCTGCCCCACTGTTGTTGTGCCCGTGATTTGCCTGCTCTCCCCCGTTTTTCCTTCTGTGCCCCTCGCTGCCCCACTGTTGTTGTGCCCGTGATTTGCCTGCTCTCCCCCGTTTTTTTCCTTTCTGTGCCCCTCGCTGCCCCACTGTTGTTGTGCCCGTGATTTGCCTGCTCTCCCCCGTTTTTCCTTTCTGTGCCCCTCGCTGCCCCACTGTTGTTGTGCCCGTGATTTGCCTGCTCTCCCCCGTTTTTTCCTTTCTGTGCCCCTCGCTGCCCCACTGTTGTTGTGCCCGTGATTTGCCTGCTCTCCCCCGTTTTTCCTTCTGTGCCCCTCGCTGCCCCACTGTTGTTGTGCCCGTGATTTGCCTGCTCTCCCCCGTTTTTCCTTCTGTGCCCCTCGCTGCCCCACTGTTGTTTACCCGTGATTTGCCTGCTCTCCCCCGTTTTTTTCCTTTCTGTGCCCCTCGCTGCCCCACTGTTGTTGTGCCCGTGATTTGCCTGCTCTCCCCCGTTTTTTCCTTTCTGTGCCCCTCGCTGCCCCACTGTTGTTGTGCCCGTGATTTGCCTGCTCTCCCCCGTTTTTCCTTCTGTGCCCCTCGCTGCCTATCGCCATTCCCGCCGCTGCGTCCCTGCGGCCCCGCCCCTGACTGCCCATTCGCTGCCCCTGCCTCCCGCCTCCCAGCTGCTCCTCCCTCCCACCTCCCCATAAATGGCGGCCGCTGCACGGTGAGGAGAGCGACCCTTGACCTTGCCAGGTAGGTCGCTCCCCCACCACACAGCTCCGCCTGTGCTGTCTGCCCGCTGCTCCTGTAGGTAAGATCGCCCTCCGCTTGTGGCCCCGGTGCCAGTTTTGTCTGCTTGTCTCCCCTTTTCCTTTCTGTGCCCCTCGCTGCCCCACTGTTGTTGTGCCCGTGATTTGCCTGCTCTCCCCCGTTTTTCCTTCTGTGCCCTTCGCTGCCCCACTGTTGTTTACCCGTGATTTGCCTGCTCTCCCCCGTTTTTTTCCTTTCTGTGCCCCTCGCTGCCCCACTGTTGTTTACCCGTGATTTGCCTGCTCTCCCCCCGTTTTTTTCCTTTCTGTGCCCCTCGCTGCCCCACTGTTGTTTACCCGTGATTTGCCTGCTCTCCCCCGTTTTTTTCCTTTCTGTGCCCCTCGCTGCCCCACTGTTGTTGTGCCCGTGATTTGCCTGCTCTCCCCCGTTTTTTTCCTTTCTGTGCCCCTCGCTGCCCCACTGTTGTTGTGCCCGTGATTTGCCTGCTCTCCCCCGTTTTTCCTTCTGTGCCCTTCGCTGCCCCACTGTTGTTTACCCGTGATTTGCCTGCTCTCCCCCCGTTTTTTTCCTTTCTGTGCCCCTCGCTGCCCCACTGTTGTTGTGCCCGTGATTTGCCTGCTCTCCCCCCGTTTTTCCTTCTGTGCCCCTCGCTGCCCCACTGTTGTTTACCCGTGATTTGCCTGCTCTCCCCCCGTTTTTCCTTCTGTGCCCCTCGCTGCCCCACTGTTGTTGTGCCCATGATTTGCCTGCTCTCCCCCCGTTTTTCCTTCTGTGCCCCTCGCTGCCCCACTGTTGTTTACCCGTGATTTGCCTGCTCTCCCCCGTTTTTCCTTCTGTGCCCCTCGCTGCCCCACTGTTGTTGTGCCCGTGATTTGCCTGCTCTCCCCCCGTTTTTCCTTCTGTGCCCCTCGCTGCCCCACTGTTGTTGTGCCCGTGATTTGCCTGCTCTCCCCCGTTTTTCCTTTCTGTGCCCCTCGCTGCCCCACTGTTGTTGTGCCCGTGATTTGCCTGCTCTCCCCCGTTTTTCCTTCTGTGCCCCTCGCTGCCCCACTGTTGTTGTGCCCGTGATTTGCCTGCTCTCCCCCGTTTTCCTTCTGTGCCCCTCGCTGCCCCACTGTTGTTTACCCGTGATTTGCCTGCTCTCCCCCGTTTTTTTCCTTTCTGTGCCCCTCGCTGCCCCACTGTTGTTGTGCCCGTGATTTGCCTGCTCTCCCCCGTTTTTTCCTTTCTGTGCCCCTCGCTGCCCCACTGTTGTTGTGCCCGTGATTTGCCTGCTCTCCCCCGTTTTTCCTTCTGTGCCCTTCGCTGCCCCACTGTTGTTTACCCGTGATTTGCCTGCTCTCCCCCCGTTTTTTTCCTTTCTGTGCCCCTCGCTGCCCCACTGTTGTTTACCCGTGATTTGCCTGCTCTCCCCCGTTTTTTTCCTTTCTGTGCCCCTCGCTGCCCCACTGTTGTTTACCCGTGATTTGCCTGCTCTCCCCCCGTTTTTTTCCTTTCTGTGCCCCTCGCTGCCCCACTGTTGTTGTGCCCGTGATTTGCCTGCTCTCCCCCGTTTTTTTCCTTTCTGTGCCCCTCGCTGCCCCACTGTTGTTGTGCCCGTGATTTGCCTGCTCTCCCCCCGTTTTTCCTTCTGTGCCCTTCGCTGCCCCACTGTTGTTTACCCGTGATTTGCCTGCTCTCCCCCGTTTTTTTCCTTTCTGTGCCCCTCGCTGCCCCACTGTTGTTGTGCCCGTGATTTGCCTGCTCTCCCCCGTTTTTCCTTCTGTGCCCCTCGCTGCCCCACTGTTGTTTACCCGTGATTTGCCTGCTCTCCCCCGTTTTTCCTTCTGTGCCCCTCGCTGCCCCACTGTTGTTGTGCCCATGATTTGCCTGCTCTCCCCCGTTTTTCCTTCTGTGCCCCTCGCTGCCCCACTGTTGTTTACCCGTGATTTGCCTGCTCTCCCCCGTTTTTCCTTCTGTGCCCCTCGCTGCCCCACTGTTGTTGTGCCCGTGATTTGCCTGCTCTCCCCCGTTTTTCCTTCTGTGCCCCTCGCTGCCCCACTGTTGTTGTGCCCGTGATTTGCCTGCTCTCCCCCGTTTTTTCCTTTCTGTGCCCCTCGCTGCCCCACTGTTGTTGTGCCCGTGATTTGCCTGCTCTCCCCCGTTTTTCCTTCTGTGCCCCTCGCTGCCCCACTGTTGTTGTGCCCGTGATTTGCCTGCTCTCCCCCGTTTTTCCTTCTGTGCCCCTCGCTGCCTATCGCCATTCCCGCCGCTGCGTCCCTGCGGCCCCGCCCCCTGACTGCCCATTCGCTGCCCCTGCCTCCCGCCTCCCAGCTGCTCCTCCCTCCCACCTCCCCATAAATGGCGGCCGCTGCACGGTGAGGAGAGCGACCCTTGACCTTGCCAGGTAGGTCGCTCCCCCACCACACAGCTCCGCCTGTGCTGTCTGCCCGCTGCTCCTGTAGGTAAGATCGCCCTCCGCTTGTGGCCCCGGTGCCAGTTTTGTCTGCTTGTCTCCCCTTTTCCTTTCTGTGCCCCTCGCTGCCCCACTGTTGTTGTGCCCGTGATTTGCCTGCTCTCCCCCGTTTTTCCTTCTGTGCCCTTCGCTGCCCCACTGTTGTTTACCCGTGATTTGCCTGCTCTCCCCCGTTTTTTTCCTTTCTGTGCCCCTCGCTGCCCCACTGTTGTTTACCCGTGATTTGCCTGCTCTCCCCCCGTTTTTTTCCTTTCTGTGCCCCTCGCTGCCCCACTGTTGTTTACCCGTGATTTGCCTGCTCTCCCCCCGTTTTTTTCCTTTCTGTGCCCCTCGCTGCCCCACTGTTGTTGTGCCCGTGATTTGCCTGCTCTCCCCCGTTTTTTTCCTTTCTGTGCCCCTCGCTGCCCCACTGTTGTTGTGCCCGTGATTTGCCTGCTCTCCCCCGTTTTTCCTTCTGTGCCCTTCGCTGCCCCACTGTTGTTTACCCGTGATTTGCCTGCTCTCCCCCGTTTTTTTCCTTTCTGTGCCCCTCGCTGCCCCACTGTTGTTGTGCCCGTGATTTGCCTGCTCTCCCCCCGTTTTTCCTTCTGTGCCCCTCGCTGCCCCACTGTTGTTTACCCGTGATTTGCCTGCTCTCCCCCGTTTTTCCTTCTGTGCCCCTCGCTGCCCCACTGTTGTTGTGCCCGTGATTTGCCTGCTCTCCCCCGTTTTTCCTTCTGTGCCCCTCGCTGCCCCACTGTTGTTTACCCGTGATTTGCCTGCTCTCCCCCCGTTTTTTTCCTTTCTGTGCCCCTCGCTGCCCCACTGTTGTTGTGCCCGTGATTTGCCTGCTCTCCCCCGTTTTCCTTCTGTGCCCCTCGCTGCCTATCGCCATTCCCGCCGCTGCGTCCCTGCGGCCCCGCCCCCTGACTGCCCATTCGCTGCCCCTGCCTCCCGCCTCCCAGCTGCTCCTCCCTCCCACCTCCCCATAAATGGCGGCCGCTGCACGGCCGCGCAGCGGACGTGCGCAGCGGGCGCGCCGCTGGCGCGCCGAAGGCGCGCCTAAGGCAAGCCCGTCTGCGCCCGTCCGCGACTGGACCGCGCCCAGCGCCAGAACCCCTGGATCCCACCGATGCAACACCACTCGACGGACCTACGACGCCGCCACACTCACCGCACTCAATGCCGGCCGGAACCCTGCCTGCTACCGAGCCTCACCGAGACGCACCCACGGACCCTTCACCTGCCAAACCTGCCGATTCACCTGCCCCCTGACGTGCACCACCTCCGCCAAGTCGAGCAACAGCAGCAACCACCTGAAATGCATCCTGCTGAACACCCGCTCCGTCCACAGGCACGCCGTGGAACTCTGGGACCTGCTCGACGCAACAGCACCGGACATCGCCTTCCTCACCGAAACCTGGATGAACGCCTCCTCAGCGCCTGACATCGCCATAGCCATCCCGGATGGATACAAGATCACCCGGAGGGACCGCGTCAACCAGACGGGAGGAGGCATCGCCATCGTACACAAGAACACCATCCGCATCTCGACTAACTCCGACGAGACCTTCACCGCCGCCGAACACCTACACTTCCAGATACACACGGACCCCAAGACCACCCTCCGAGGCACCCTCATCTACAGACCCCCGGGACCACGCACACTATTCAGCGAAGACATCGCAGACTTCATCAGCCCGCACGCCATGCCCTCCGCCGACTACATCCTCCTAGGGGACCTCAACTTCCACCTGGAGAACAACAACGACAGAAACACCACCGCCCTGCTGGACAACCTCGCCAACCTCGGACTCAAGCAACTGGTGAACACGCCCACCCACTACGCCGGCCACACGCTTGACCCCGTCTTCTCGTCCAGCAAGCACATCTCCTTCAGCCACGCCACCGGACTCCACTGGACCGACCACAGCTGCGTCCACTTCAGCTTCAGAAAGACTGCGACCCACCACCACCCGCAACAGGCTCCCCGCCGGAGCTGGAGCAAGATCACCGCCGAGCAGCTCACCGCCTCCCTCAGCCAGAACACACCCACCGACACAACGGACCCAAACGAAGCAGCCAGCAACCTCGCCAAGTGGCTGACCGCCTGCGCCGACGACCTCGCACCACTAAAAAACCCTCCCAGCAGACCCGGAAGCAAGAAAACCCCTTGGTTCACCAACGAACTCAAGGAATCCAAGAAGAACTGCCGCACTCTCGAGAAAACCTGGCGACTCGTCCAGACCACAGACAACAGGACCGCCCTCAAGCACGCCACCCGCAAACACCACCAGCTGATCCATGCCACCAAGAAGTCGGCACTCAAAGAACGACTGGACAACAACGCCCATGACAGCAAGGAACTTTTCAGCATCGTCAAAGAGTTCTCCAACCCCAGCGCCGGAAACAACGACATCACCCCCTCGCAAGACCTCTGCAACTCACTCTCCGCGTTCTTCCACCGCAAGATCACCGACATACACAACAGCTTCGACGCACAAACAACGCACCCTACCGCCGAACCAATGCCCGCCACCACCACCCTCTGCAACTGGACCCCGATCAACACCGAAGACACCACCCGCACGATGAACTCCATCCACTCCGGATCACCAACCGACCCCTGCCCACACCACGTCTTCAACAAAGCCGACGCCACCATCGCACCCCATCTCCGGGACATCATCAACTCCTCCTTCCACACCGCCACCTTCCCGGAGAGCTGGAAGCACGCCGAGCTTACCGCCCTCCTGAAGAAACCAACGGCGGACCCCACCGACCTCAAGAACTACCGCCCCATCTCGCTCCTTCCGTTTCCGGCCAAAGTCATCGAGAAGACCGTCAACAGACAGCTTGCCGCCTTCCTCGAGACGAATGGATCCCTCGACCCCTCGCAGTCCGGGTTTCGGGCCAACCACAGCACCGAGACCGCCCTTATCGCAGCCACCGACGACATCAGAACCCTAACCGACAACGGGGAAACAGCTGCCCTCATCCTCCTGGACCTCTCCGCGGCGTTCGACACCGTCTGCCACCGCACCCTAGTGAAGCGCCTCAGCAACATCGGAATCCGAGAGAAAGCACTGGAATGGATCATCTCGTTCCTCGCCGGAAGAACCCAGAGAGTCCGCCTCTCCCCGTTCAGATCCGAAGCCACCGAAGTCATCTGCGGCGTTCCACAAGGATCCTCACTCAGCCCTACCCTCTTCAACATCTACATGAGCCCCCTCGCAGCCATCGCACGCCGACACAACCTCAACATCATCTCCTACGCCGACGACACCCAGCTGATCCTCTCCCTCACCAACGACCCCACCACCGCCAGAGCCAACCTGCACGACGGGATGAGAGACGTCGCCGACTGGATGAGGAACAGCCGCCTTAAACTGAACTCAGACAAGACGGAAGTCCTCATCCTGGGCTCATCACCCTCCGCCTGGGACGACTCCTGGTGGCCCCCGGCCCTGGGCACCGCACCCAAGCCAACGGACCACGCACGCAACCTGGGCTTTATCCTGGACTCCTCCCTATCGATGACCAGACAAGTCAACGCCGTCTCATCTTCATGCTTCAACACCCTGCGCATGCTCCGCAAGATCTTCAGATGGATCCCCACTGAAACCAGGAAGACCGTCACCCAGGCACTCGTCACCAGCCGACTGGACTATGGGAACACCCTCTACGCCGGAACCACAGCCAAACTTCAAAAGAGACTCCAGCGCATCCAGAACGCCTCCGCACGACTCATCCTGGACATCCCCCGACACAGCCACATCACCGTACACCTGAAAGACCTGCACTGGCTCCCCGTCAGCAAGAGAATCACGTTCAGACTCCTCACCCACGCACACAAGGCCCTCCACGACCTGGGCCCAAAGTACCTCAACGACCGCATGTCCTTCTACACGCCCACACGCCAGCTACGATCAACCAGCCACGCCCTCGCCACCGTACCACGCATCCGCAGAACCACCGCCGGAGGAAGATCCTTCTCCTACCTGGCGGCCAAGACCTGGAACTCCCTCCCCACTCACCTTCGGCGAACCCAGGACCATCTCGCCTTCAGGAAGCAGCTCAAGACCTGGCTGTTCGAGCAGTAACTTACCCCCTCCCCCAGCGCCTTGAGACCCTCCCGGGTGAGTAGCGCGCTCTATAAATGCCGTGATTGATTGATTGATTGATTAACTTTCCCCCCTGATAGGCCAGCGTTCTGCTGCCCCAGTTTACTCTTTTAATTCTTGGGACCATGTCCATAAACGCAGAGCTAGATCTAAGATTTCTGCTCAGCGTGTACCACGAGAACCTTTCTTCAAAGTAAGACGGGCCTGTCTTGTGAAGAGCTTTATGCATTAGGCACAACACTTTAAAAGAGATCCTCTTCTCTACTGGCAACCAGTGAAGACCATGCAATAGATGAGAAACTGGTTTGAACTTGGGAATTTTCAGACGTGTTCTTGCTACAGCGTTCTGTAGGGACTGCAATTTTTTATCAGGTATTTGGAAGTGCCTAGATAAAGAGCATTACAGTAATCCATTTTGGAAGCGATGAGGGCCAACATTACAGTCTTCTGTAGGTCAAACGGAATGAACGGGAGGATTTTTTGGAGAACCCGCAACATGAAAAAGCACCCTGAGGTTACCGCATTAATTTGAGCAGAGAAACACAATTTGGTGTCAAAAATGACTCCCAGGTTTCTTGCCTTTTGCACTGGCTTCGGAAGGTTGCCCAGCTTGGACGGCCACCAGGATGCGTTCAAAAAGGAGGTCTCTTTCCCAAAGAGCAATACCTCAGTTTTGTCTGAGTTTAGCTTGAGGCAATTACTCCGCATCCAACTCGCGATTGCCGCCATACATCTGCAAAAATTGCTTGCATCTTTCTCAGCCTGTGATGAGATGGATACCACTATCTGTGTATCGTCCACGTAGGACAGTACGGTCAGACCAAAACTGTGGATGAGCTTTACCAGGGGGGTAACATACACATTAAAAATAGTGGGACTAAGTGCTGAGCCCTGCAGCACCCCACAGGGGAGTGAGATGGGGCTGTACTTTGCGTCTCCCATCTCCACCCACTGTATTCTGTCTGCCAGGAATGACTTCAGCAGTGTTAGTGCAGAGTTTCTGAAGCCTAAGGCATGCAGACACTTAATAAGTAGTGCATGGTGGACCTTATCAAAGGCGGCGGAGAGATCCAGTAGAATTATTGCTGCTCTGCCGCCTTTATCCACCCTAGCTCTTGCTTCCTCCGCTGCAGCCACCAGAGCTGACTCCGTATAATGGTTTGCTCTGAAACCGTATTGAGCCGAATCGAGCAATTGATGAGTGTCCAGAAAAGTTAGAATTTCCTCATTCATGGCCTTCTCTAGCAGCTTGGCAGGGAATGGAAGTCGGGAAATTGGTCTGTAGCTTTCCACAAGCTTAGGGTCCAGGGAGGGTTTCTTCACCAGGGGAAGAATGGAAGCTTTTATCCAGATATTTGGGTAATGCCCAGAACTGAGTACCTCATTGTTGGACTTGGCCCTTTTTGCAGGGTCATCCCTAAACTTTTTGCCTTCCTCCTGTATTTTCTCTGACCTGTTTTTGTTGGTTTTATGACTCTGGGCACTTTACCACTGCTGATCAGTGCTAAAGTGCATATGCTCTCCCCATTATAAATTGTGTGATGGATTAGTGACTCCATGATTGGATGATTGGTTTACTTGTCAGTCCCTAGTACAGTGCACTGAGTGTGCCCAGGGCTTGTAAATCCAATACCGCTGGTGGGCTTGCAGCACTGGTTGTGCCACCCACAGAAGCGGCTTGTAAAATGTGCCTCAGGCCTGCCATCGCAGAACCTGTGTGCAGCCTAGGGCTGCCATGTCGACTTGGTGAGTACACCCACTTACCAGTCCCTAAACCTTCCCTTTACTGCATGTTGGTCACCCCTAAAGTAGGCCCTAGGGCAGGGTGCATTGTAAGTATAAGGTAGGACATGCCCTGGTGTGTGTGGCATGTCCTAATAGTGAATTACAGCCATTTTCGTTTTTCACTAGTGCAAGGCTACCTGCTCCCCATAGGCCAGAATGGGCAGACTGACTATTACACCTTATAGTCAGAACTGACCCAGGGAACATGGTAGAAAAACGAATTTAGTATGCCTGAACTCAGAATGATAAAATACATCTTTTAGTGAAGTTGGTTTTAACATTCTGTGTTTGAAAATACCACTTTTAGAAAGTGGGTATTTTCTTGCCTAAACTTCCAAGCCTGCCTCTGCTAGGTTGTGTATTCCTTGTCTGGAGATTGAGTGACAGGGGCTGGGGGTGGCTACAGGAGACAGGGTGAGTCAGCGCAGGGCTGAATAGAGAGATCTGCATCCAGAGTGGAGGGAGGAGTTGCACCTGGGTCTGAATAGGGCTGTGCCTGCCTTCCACAATGCTGGCTCCACCTCCTGCCGGGCGGCTGAGCACCCTGCCCCACATTCTGAAAGGAAAGAAGGAGTCAGAAAAACAAAGTGCTCCAGGACTGACCAGAACTGGTTTTGGACTAGGCAGAGGCCTCTCTGCCTTCAGAGAACAAAGGAAAACTGTGTATAAAAAGGGGACCCAGACCCCTAGGAGATCAGATCACTTTGGGAAAACAAGAAGAAACCTTTGCTGAGGAGCGGAACCAAGAAGGAACTGAGGAGAAGACTATCCCTAAGCTAGAGGGATCTGCCTGCAGTGGTTGCCTGACTGCCAAAGGAAGGAGAAAGGACTTTGTGTGCACTTTTATTCAACTTGTAAAGTATCTCCAAGGGCTTGAGAAAAGAGCTTGCCTCCTGCTGAAGTCTCAGGGACAACAGACTTCAACCACCAGCTCCCCAAGAATCCTTTGGAAGTGCCTGCTGCTGTTTTGGGCCTTCTGAAGGGACTGCGTGTCGCAAGGAGCTGGAAGCGCGACTCAAGAGGAAGAAGCGTGTCGCCGTCGCTGCTGCTGCCGTCGCAACTCCGAAGGAGGGTGTCGCCGCTGTAGCTGTCGTATTGCACCGCATCGAGAGAAGCGTCCCGCAACGAAGAGGAAGCGTGTCGCCGTCGCTGCTGCTGCCGTCGCAACTCCGAAGGAGGGTGTCGCCGCTGTAGCTGTCGCATTGCACCGCATCAAGAGAAGAGTCTCGCATCGAGGAAGAAGCGTGTCGCCGTCGCAGCCGCTGCCGTCGCAACTCCGAAGGAGGGTGTCGCCGCTGTAGCTGTCGCATTGCACTGCATCAAGAGAAGCGCCTCGCATCCACGGAGAAGCGTGCCGCCGTCGGAGCTGCTGCCGTCGCATCACTAAACAAGGGTGTCGCCGCTGCAGTTGTCGCATCGAGCGGAAGCGTCTCGCAACGTCGGAGAAGAGGGTCGCCGCAAAAGCCGCTGTCGTCGCATCGCTGAACAAGGGTGTCGCCGCTGTAGCTGACGCATCGAGTCGAGACTTCTCGCAACCTCGGAGAAGCGTGCCGCATCAGGAAGAACTTGACGTCTTTATTTCTTTGCACCAGAACTTTGTCGCATTTCCATCGCTGCAACATTGCTTGTTGTGGAAGCGTCCCGCATTGTAAGGTACATTGACTTAAAGTGTCGCATCTTAAGAACTGAACTGAACTAAGCTAAACCTACCATTTTAAGTACAGTATTGTGGATTTTTGTCGTTTATGGTCTTGTGTTAAAACTATATAAAGAATACTTATTTTTGATATAAAACCTTGTGTGGTGTCCATCTGTAGTGTGTCACTAGATTACGGTATGTGTTCACAAATGCTTTACACACTGCCTCTGAGATAAGCCTGTCTGCTCGTGCCAAGCTACCAAGGGGGTGAGCAGGGGTTATTTTAGGAGTGTACCCCTTTACCCTGACTAGAGGCGAGGGTCCCTATTTGTCACAAGTACCTACCTGTGCCAACTAGAGACCCCCAATTCTAACATTGGTGGTCAGCGGTGAGGATTCTGGACTTGCATTTGTGACTCATGTACAGTGATTGGTGAACACTACTAGTGAGTGCAGACCAAACGCGACCACATACTGTTTTTCTGTTTTATGGTGTCCTCCTGGAGGTATTTTTGATACCATGACTCTGGTTAGTTGTTGCAAAATGGAACTCAACTTCTGGCACATGTTTATCTACACAATGAAGGAGCTACGTGTGTTTTGCAAGGAAAGAGGGCTGCCTGTGAAGAGAAGGTCCAGGGAGGATCTAGAGGCATCCCTATTTCAGTATGAGTTACCCCGCTGGAAGGCAACACTACCAGTTGAGTCTGAGGAGGAGGAATTCTCTAAAAGTGAGGGAGAAACAGAAAAAGATAGCTGGCTTCTGGCTCATGAGCAGAAGCTGAAAGAGATTGATGAAGAGCTGAGAGAGATTGATGAGGCTCAGAGGGACTTAGCCCAAGAAGAAGAAATTTGGGCAGCTCAGGAAGTGAGCTTTGCTGAGTTGGAGGTGGAGTCCAGCTCAGATGGTGGCAGCAACATTAAGTTATTCAGTGCTGAGAGAGTAGTGCACACACCCAGAGATGTGGCGCCTAACTTGGAGGGGGTTAACATACACCAGGAGGTTCAAGGACATGAGGTAGCTCCAGTAGTGCGCAGTGTCCCTGAGAGGAATAGGGAAACTGACACAGGGATTCATGGTCCTAGTAGTAGGAGGGACACTCTACTGACTCTAGATGAGAGGTGCAGGGAGAGGGGTTCCCCCATGGTTGAAGTCCTGGTATGTGAGTGTGAAGACCGCCCAGAAGAGTGTGGGTTGAGTGACAGAGACAGTCAGATACTGTCTTGCCAGTCTCAGGAGAGTGGTGTGGAGTACGTGTGTGAGGCACTGGATGGTGAGGTGAAGGATAGTTTGGTTAACCCCTGTGGGGGACTGTGTGATCCAATTTTGGGAGAGCATATTGTAAGTCCCTGTTTTCCAGAGCTATGCCAACACCTGTTGGAGAGTGAGTTCTCTGACCTCAGGGAGCTCACATTGGAGGCAGACCTTTTGGTGGATTCCAGAGGGTCTGAAGAGGCATTGGGGAGTGACCCTAAGAGGAGTGGCTCAGGTGTCTTCCAACCCAGAGTGGTGGGAGAGGTTCAGTGTAGCCCAGCTAGGTCCCGTGGTAATGGGAGGGGTGTAGGGACTCACGTCCTGTCTCAGTGGAGAAGGAGTGAGTGTGGGGCTGCGTGTCCCAAGGTGCCCGAAACCCAGTCTCAGAGCCTGGATGGTTCTTTAAGGGAACACCAGGTAGGGAGCCTAGGCTGTCCTGATGGGCCACCTATTGAGGAGGATCTCCTAGTGTCTAGAGAACCTGGAGCGTCTGTAAATGGAGCTCCAGTGTTTCTGGTATCTGGCAGTGCCGCTCCACTTGGGAGGGTGCAGAAGTCCAGAGTGAGGGGTGAGAGGGGGAGAGAGTCCCCAGTGGAAGAACCAGTGGGTCAGGGACCAGCCAGAAGGGCTGAGTCACCAGTGAATGACCATGGTGACACCACCTCTGTCCTGGGGGATCTTCGCGCGCTGTCAGATGGACAGGGGTTGGGAGATCTGCGCCAGGCGGACTGTCACACAACACATGAGAGATGTGTTACCCTCTGGGGGGCATGCGTGCTCCCCAGGAAGTCCTGGTGCGCCAGACAGATTATTACACAACTCTAGAGGAGTGTGTTTCCCTTGGGGGGTTGGTGTACCCTCCCGGAAGTCCTGGGTTGCCAGGCACAGGTCCAGCCTAAGGGTACAGACCCTGGGTTGGAGGATCAGGTTCAGGGTGTCCCCCTGACCTGGAGGAAGGGGCAGCTGCTAACAGTGCCCCTACCAGTTTGTCTTCTGGGGGCACCGCTCCAGGTGGGAGGGTGCAGGACCCCAGTAAGGGGGCGGGGAGAGGACAGCCTCACCCCTGGCCTCTGCCCAGTCTAAGGGTACAGACCCTATGCTGGGATCCCAGTTGCAGGATAAAACCCCTGAACTGGTGGGCGGGTGTGCAGGACACCTGCCACAGGTGCCCTGACAATTCTGGAAGGGGGTACCGCTCCAGGTGGGAGGGTGCAGAGCCCCAAGGAGGAGGACAGGGTGTGGGAAAGCCCACCCCAGTCTCCAGTCCAGCCGCCGGGTACAGGCCCGGGGCTGGTAGGTCAGTGTCAGGATGTCATACCTGACCTGACAGGAGGGAGAATGGACAAAGGGTGCCAAGCACCTGGGGCTACTGCCCCCGCTCTCTGATGCCACAGAGGTTTGAGAGCCCTGAGAGGCATAAGGCCTGGGTCTCATCCCTGACCACTGTCAGTGGCCACTGTGGCTTGCTGTCTGTCTGTTGGGACACACCTGTGAGCAAGTTAAGGTTAGGTGCTGCACAGGTGGGGTCCACAGGTGAGGAGAAGGGTTCCCCATGGATTAGCTTGGTGGGCCCTGAGAGTATGGACAGAGGGATTCCAATAGGTTCAGATTGGCGTAGAACTGGAGTGTGCCCCTGCTGTTGTGGGCCAGGGTCCAGGTTCTATCGCCCAAAGCAGGGAAGCCCATCAGGGTAGTGATTGGTCTCCCCTGCGTTTTGGCTGGAAGGGGGTTGTGTTGGACTTGGCCCTTTTTGCAGGGTCATCCCTAAACTTTTTGCCTTCCTCCTGTATTTTCTCTGACCTGTTTTTGTTGGTTTTATGACTCTGGGCACTTTACCACTGCTGATCAGTGCTAAAGTGCATATGCTCTCCCCATTATAAATTGTGTGATGGATTAGTGACTCCATGATTGGATGATTGGTTTACTTGTCAGTCCCTAGTACAGTGCACTGAGTGTGCCCAGGGCTTGTAAATCCAATACCGCTGGTGGGCTTGCAGCACTGGTTGTGCCACCCACAGAAGCGGCTTGTAAAATGTGCCTCAGGCCTGCCATCGCAGAACCTGTGTGCAGCCTAGGGCTGCCATGTCGACTTGGTGAGTACACCCACTTACCAGTCCCTAAACCTTCCCTTTACTGCATGTTGGTCACCCCTAAAGTAGGCCCTAGGGCAGGGTGCATTGTAAGTATAAGGTAGGACATGCCCTGGTGTGTGTGGCATGTCCTAATAGTGAATTACAGCCATTTTCGTTTTTCACTAGTGCAAGGCTACCTGCTCCCCATAGGCCAGAATGGGCAGACTGACTATTACACCTTATAGTCAGAACTGACCCAGGGAACATGGTAGAAAAACGAATTTAGTATGCCTGAACTCAGAATGATAAAATACATCTTTTAGTGAAGTTGGTTTTAACATTCTGTGTTTGAAAATACCACTTTTAGAAAGTGGGTATTTTCTTGCCTAAACTTCCAAGCCTGCCTCTGCTAGGTTGTGTATTCCTTGTCTGGAGATTGAGTGACAGGGGCTGGGGGTGGCTACAGGAGACAGGGTGAGTCAGCGCAGGGCTGAATAGAGAGATCTGCATCCAGAGTGGAGGGAGGAGTTGCACCTGGGTCTGAATAGGGCTGTGCCTGCCTTCCACAATGCTGGCTCCACCTCCTGCCGGGCGGCTGAGCACCCTGCCCCACATTCTGAAAGGAAAGAAGGAGTCAGAAAAACAAAGTGCTCCAGGACTGACCAGAACTGGTTTTGGACTAGGCAGAGGCCTCTCTGCCTTCAGAGAACAAAGGAAAACTGTGTATAAAAAGGGGACCCAGACCCCTAGGAGATCAGATCACTTTGGGAAAACAAGAAGAAACCTTTGCTGAGGAGCGGAACCAAGAAGGAACTGAGGAGAAGACTATCCCTAAGCTAGAGGGATCTGCCTGCAGTGGTTGCCTGACTGCCAAAGGAAGGAGAAAGGACTTTGTGTGCACTTTTATTCAACTTGTAAAGTATCTCCAAGGGCTTGAGAAAAGAGCTTGCCTCCTGCTGAAGTCTCAGGGACAACAGACTTCAACCACCAGCTCCCCAAGAATCCTTTGGAAGTGCCTGCTGCTGTTTTGGGCCTTCTGAAGGGACTGCGTGTCGCAAGGAGCTGGAAGCGCGACTCAAGAGGAAGAAGCGTGTCGCCGTCGCTGCTGCTGCCGTCGCAACTCCGAAGGAGGGTGTCGCCGCTGTAGCTGTCGTATTGCACCGCATCGAGAGAAGCGTCCCGCAACGAAGAGGAAGCGTGTCGCCGTCGCTGCTGCTGCCGTCGCAACTCCGAAGGAGGGTGTCGCCGCTGTAGCTGTCGCATTGCACCGCATCAAGAGAAGAGTTTCGCATCGAGGAAGAAGCGTGTCGCCGTCGCAGCCGCTGCCGTCGCAACTCCGAAGGAGGGTGTCGCCGCTGTAGCTGTCGCATTGCACCGCATCAAGAGAAGCGCCTCGCATCCACGGAGAAGCGTGCCGCCGTCGGAGCTGCTGCCGTCGCATCACGAAACAAGGGTGTCGCCGCTGCAGTTGTCGCATCGAGCGGAAGCGTCTCGCAACGTCGGAGAAGAGGGTCGCCGCCAAAGCCGCTGTCGTCGCATCGCTGAACAAGGGTGTCGCCGCTGTAGCTGACGCATCGAGTCGAGACTTCTCGCAACCTCGGAGAAGCGTGCCGCATCAGGAAGAACTTGACGTCTTTATTTCTTTGCACCAGAACTTTGTCGCATTTCCATCGCTGCAACATTGCTTGTTGTGGAAGCGTCCCGCATTGTAAGGTACATTGACTTAAAGTGTCGCATCTTAAGAACTGAACTGAACTAAGCTAAACCTACCATTTTAAGTACAGTATTGTGGATTTTTGTCGTTTATGGTCTTGTGTTAAAACTATATAAAGAATACTTATTTTTGATATAAAACCTTGTGTGGTGTCCATCTGTAGTGTGTCACTAGATTACGGTATGTGTTCACAAATGCTTTACACACTGCCTCTGAGATAAGCCTGTCTGCTCGTGCCAAGCTACCAAGGGGGTGAGCAGGGGTTATTTTAGGAGTGTACCCCTTTACCCTGACTAGAGGCGAGGGTCCCTATTTGTCACAAGTACCTACCTGTGCCAACTAGAGACCTCCAATTCTAACACTCATTTAATAGATCTCTAAGTGGCCCCCCACAATGCTAGCCACCTTGTTGATAATCAGAGGGGTACAAGGATCTGAAGGGGCTCCTGATTTGATGGAACTCATGAGACTGATTGTTTTATCCCACGAGAGAGGAGAGAAATTCACAAAGTCAGGAGGTACACAGGCCCCTGGGGATGCACCAGGGTTCACAGCCCCCTCCTGATGAAAAGAGAGGTCAGAACTAAGTGCATTCAAAGAGAATGCTTGAAAAATAGAGTTGACCTTAAATTGGAAGCACTCCGCCAACTTATTGCAGAAGGGTACATCCGGTATGAAGACATTACTGTTGTTCCAATTGGACAGAATTTAGACCGTTTTAAAAGTTCCCTAGCGGAGTTTGCAGCTAAACTGATTTTTCCTGAGAAAAACGTTGTCTTTTCGGCTTCAATTAGCTCTTTATACTCCAAAAGACATTTTTTATATTTAATTTTTTCATCTGAAGAGTAGTCTTTCCTCCAGACGCGCTTCTGCTGCCTGCATTTAAGCTGTGCTGCTTTCAGTGCCGGTGAGAACCATGGAGCTGATGGATTTTTCCTGTGGCTCTTCAGCGTTTTTCAGGCACCACTTTGATGCATGCCGCATCCAGCCAGTGTAGCTAATAGCTGCACATTCTAAGTTGTTCTCAGGAGCTGGAGCTGATTTAGAGAGAGCATCCCATAGGGCTTCCACCTTAGTATGCTTCCAGGGCCTGTATTTAATGATTCTAATTGTGCTGATTAAATCCACTTTATTACACAGGGTTGTAACTGAAAAGAAAATGGCCTTGTGATCCGACCACGGGAGTGGCAGGATCTTGTCTATTACTAAATCTGCATTGTTAGTGAAGATTTCATCCAGCATATGGTTAGCCGTGTGAGAGGGAACTTCAATTCGTTGGTGTAGATTAAAGCT
Source organism: Calotriton arnoldi (assembly GCA_963921515.1). Taxonomy (NCBI): domain Eukaryota; kingdom Metazoa; phylum Chordata; class Amphibia; order Caudata; family Salamandridae; genus Calotriton; species Calotriton arnoldi. The sequence continues at coordinate 3,377,819 of CAWUFW010000351.1, read as the reverse complement.
ACTGAGAGTGTCAACCAAGTGCCCCGTGTCCGCATTGGAGGACAACTCTAGGTGAAAGTTGAAATCCCCTACCAGCGTGCAGCTTGTATGCGTTACGCAGGATTCCATAAAGTACTGGATTTTGTCAATGAAGCCCGTTCCTGGGCCTGGTGGACGATAGATTAGCATTCCATGAAACGTATATGATTTGTTCAATTTAATGCTAAAATTGAGCGCTTCAACACATATATTTTTTATTAAAAAGAGCAAGGGAGGCCCTATGGCCTCCCCACAGCCCGGGGACTGCCACCTCCCGGGGCACATATATTTTTAATTACAAAAGTGCAGGGGAGGCCCTACAGCTTCCCCCACAGCCAAGGGGACCACCACCTCCCTGGGGCTAACATAATTAATAAAGTGTGGGGGGGCTACGGCCCCCCCACTCAGCCCAGGGAACCGCCACCTCCCCAGGGCGCAAACACAAAAAAGAAGGGGGTCCATTTCGGACCCCTTGCCCCAGGGACCACCACCTCCCCGGGGATTACTTAGAAAGGAGGGGGGCCACTCTGCCCCCCTCGTGAATCCTCACATGGCCCTTGAAATCGCCATCCCCCAGGGCTGGCTCCTGCAGTGTCCCAGGGTACCCACCCACGGGACATTGATATGCGATGGCAGGAGCGGTGCAAACAGTGTGCTCCAGTTTCAGAAAGCGAGAGCATTTTGCTCTTGCTTGCTGAAAGCGGAGCACACTTTGCTTTTTACACACAGGGAGTTGCATGTCAGCAGCTTCCTGGGTGTAAAAAGCAATGCCGGCTCTGGCAGGAGGCAGGAGCAGGCCAGGACAGTGGGGGCCTTCAGGCTTCACCGCATTCCCCAAAGAGATGGCCATGCCCCAGGGGATGGGGTCGCCGGGGCCAAAAATGGCCCAGGAGGTGGGGGACGCTTGGCAGAAATAAAACATTTAAAAAAAGAAAAGGCCTCGCCCTGGGGAATGGGGTCCCTGGTGCTGAAATCGGCCTGGGGAGAGGTGCCGCGCAGCCCGCCTCCCCGTTTAATTTTTTTTTATGAAGGCCTGGCATGGTGTCCCTGTGGCCAAAACTGGCCTCAGGAGGGGGGACGCGAGGCCCCATTCCTTTACTTAACAAAAAAAATGAAAGGGCGGGCACTGGGGGATGGGTCCCGAGGGCCAAAATCAGCCAGGGAAGGGGGCCGCGCAGCCCTCCTCTCCTTTTATTGTATTATAAATATAAAAAATGGTTCAGGTCCCAGGGAATGGGGTCCCTGGGGCCCAAAATGGTCCATGGAAGGGGGACCACGCAGCTCCCCTTCCTAGAGCATAATTTTTTTTTAAAAGCTGGCAACTCTTTGGAGGTCCCGTACCCTTTCTCCACTACTCTGCAAACATGCCTCCTGGCACACTGCTGGTTGGGGGATGAAGTCCCCTTAGCTGCTGAGGGTCCTTAGGTGCCAAGGAGACCTCCTTTTACCTCCACCTAGCCCAACACAGTGGGATTGGTGAGAGGTGGTCAGAGACCACGCCCCCTTTCTCCACCACTCTGCAAATGTGCCTCTTGGTGCACTGCTGGTGGAGAGATGAGGTCCCCTTGCCTCCTGAGGGCCTCGGGACTTAAGTGGACTTCTTCCCCCAAGCAGTAGTGCACCTAGAGGCGAGTATGCAGACTGGTGGAGAAAAGGGCGTGGCCTCTTACTACCTCTCAGCAAACCAGCTGTGTGGGCCTTACTGGAGGTAACAGAAGGGCTAGTTAGCCCCAAAGACCCTCGAGGGCCAAGGGGACTTCATCCACCTAAAACGTAGTGAACCAGGAAGCGTGTTTGCTGAGTGGAGGAGAAAGAGGGCATGGCCACCAAAATTATGTTAGCAAACCCACTGTGTGGGACTTGCTGGAGGTAACAGGAGAGGTAGTTGGCCCCCAAGGACCCTCAATAGCCATGGGGACTTCATCCCCCTCCTAGTAGTGCATCGGGAGGTGCGTTTGCAGAGTGGTGGAGAAAGGGGGCGTGGCCTGCTATCAGAACTCAGCAATCCCGCAATATGGGATGTACTGGAGGTAATAGATGGGGTAGTAGGGGTAGTTGGCCCCCAATGTACTTGGGGGCCAACTACCCCTCCTGTTACCTCCAGTAAGACCCACACAGCAGGATTGCTGAAAAGTTGTCAGAGGCCATGCCTCATTTCTCCACTACTCTGAAAACGTACCTCCCAGTGCACCACTAGTTGGCGGATATAGTCCCCTTGGCTCCAGAGGGACCTAGGGGGCCAAGAAGCCCTCCTGGTACCTCCTGTAAGTTCTACACAGTGTAATTCCTGAGAGCTGGTGGGAGGCCCAGACCCCCATTGACATATCCACTCATGCACCCATGCAGGCATTCACACACTGAGTGAGTCAGCCATAGAACTACTCACACACCTAGACACTCATCCATACAGTCATTCACACAGCCAGTTACTCACCCAAACAGTTACACACACACCCACTTACTTACTCATACAAATAGTAACACGTACTCACTCACCTATACAGTTAGTGACAGAAGCATGCACTCATCCATATAGCCACTCTCATATTCACTCACTCATGCATTCTGTCACTCATATACCCAGTTACTCACCTATACTACCTTTCACATGTCCAGTTACTCTCCCATACTGACACATGCACTCAATCACCGACACAGCCATACAGACACTCACTCACTGTTACAGCTTCCTAGACATTCCCAGAGTGCCCCATACAGCCACTGACTCACCCACTCACTCATCCATACAGGCTGTCACACACCTCCTCACCCACACACACATACACACAGACAACCATAGAGGTAGTCAGACAACCAATCAAGAACCCATATAGCCAGTCAGGTACCCACTAACACACTCATACACCCACTTAGACATCAACTGACAGACAGATACACTTATTTGCATGACCAGTCACTCACCTATACATTCACTGAGACACCTAATCACTAACTTATACAGTCAGTCATGCACCCACTGAGTCTTCCATACAGGCACTCCTTCACCCACTGATTCACCAATACACCATAGTATATATATTTAACACTCATAACCTTTTTTAAAACAGTCACTGGATGATGTCATCACTGATGTCATCAGTGATTTCATTTGAGATGTCATCAGTGATGTCACTCACCATGTCATGAGTAGTGTAATATGTGAGGTCATAAGGAGTGCATTGTGGGGGTGGGAGTTATAGTTAAGTCAGGTAACTATAACAGCTGAATTTCTCTGTTTTTTATGAGATAAATGTCAGCCTAACTATAATGTCCCTGTAACCTTTGTTTTTTAGTGAATATATATACGTATATATATATATATATATATATATATATATACGACACTCGCAATTCCAGCGTTTGATATACCAGCTATTTACCACACGCATTTTCGGTGTTTTCACACTTGGCAAAAAGGATTTTCCTTTCTTTACATTTTTATTCCTGGGCACAAGCACTACCAAAGCGCCACATATCCATCTGTTCATTTGTTCAAACATCATTACCACATGGTTTATACATTACGAGATCATCCATGCTTTGTTCATATTACAAGTCTATTGTCTATGTCTGTTATAGCTTTTGCTTCTCGCTGTGCGCCTAGTCATCGGCTGATGACTGGGTAATTTTACTGCATGTCGTAACTATCATGCAACGTTGACAAGTCATGATGAACATAGTAAAGTCACTACATGAGTATATAAACCCTGTTGGTTTACACAGCACGCTATGTGATCAAGACCGCAGGCTTGCGGTCGAAACGCGTCATCTCGACATGTTAATGCATTAAAACTTTACTTTACATCTTCAATTGGAGTATGTGCCCGTGTTTGACCCGGCGTGGTCTTTCGGTGGGATCCTGGTTTCATATATATATATATATATATATACACTATACTCTCAAATATAGACAGACAAACGAGGTATTTCTAAAAAGTGAAGTAATTGTGCACTTTGAAACACCTTACATGAACAGACACGCCTTTTTATCTCTCATATTATTATATTTATTGCATTTGCACTTTACTCCTAATGATAGACAGACGAATACAGCAACTTCGAAGAGTGAAGTCATTCGCACTTTGTAAATATCTATTTTGATTATTATTGGGTGTTGGCAATGAATGCAATGCCTCAACTTTTGATGCATGAAAAGACTGCAATGCCAACACACTATAAAATCATTAAATTTAAGAGAGAAAAAGCACATGCACTTTATACAACCTGCACATATCGTGTAATATGAATTGACAGTGGGTATGTCACCTCCTATAGAAATGACAAATCAGCACTAATTAACATCATGCCTGTATGACAGTCTGGTAATATTTTTCTCCAAAAGGGACTCTCTCCCCCCTTCACATCCTCTTCTGGGTACTGGGGACTTTGTGTATAATACCATATTGGTTTTGTGCATAAAGATGTCATGAGAGAATTGGCAATGTTCCTTTAACAACCAACACAGGTTTTCTTTATGGTGGAGGGAGGGGTTAATTAACCACTTTAAGTACACTCTGCACTTTACACTTTGTGACCCGGACGAAGGCCTCTGGCCGAAACACGTAGGTCTTTTTTTCTTCTCATGATGCACTGACTGCACTTTGCACTTTACTTTGAAAGAAAACAATGTGAAAAATAAGGAAAAGAAAAAAGAAAAACAGAAAAAGATTTCCAAAGGAGCTACAACCTGTTGTGATCTCGTTCTGTGGAGTGATGCCTTTCTGTGTCCCTTGGTGATGGCGATGGAGCAAACGGAAGGGTAACACAGGATACCAATTCATTCATATATACATTTTGGGAACAATTTTGAAATAAAGGATAACGGCGGCCCTGCCGGAGAGATCGCACCACCCTGTCATGGAAAGGGGGCCTGCAGAGGCACAGAACTGTTCGCAGCCTCGCAGCAGGAACAAGGGAATGTAAAATTAACTTGGCATTCAGTGCTTGGAGGCCCACTGGAGGGCAGAAATTTTGATTTATTGTGGAAATACAGAGCACACCCACTGGAGGGTATGATTTAATTCAGAGGCACTACAAATCCCAGCTTGCATGCTGGTAATTGAACTCACCTGAGAGGCCCCACGAAAGGAAAATAAAATCATGGGGAAGGAGCCTCTGGATGTTGGTGCAACGTTTTTTTCTTTCAAGCCTGTGACCAAGGGCCATGCGGCCCGAAACGCGTAAGGCGATTCAGTTTTTCATCCGAGCACTGATGCCAGGTATTGCCTTGCAATAAAAGAACTCTGCCGAGATTCTCTTGTTGAGTGCGTCTTTCATTTTGGGAACAATTTTGAAATAAAATATATATATATATATATATATATATATATATATATATATATTCACTGAAAAAACCATAGGTTTCAGATAAGTTATAGTTAGAAATTAGCATTTAAAAAACCTTTGAAATTCACTGAAAAAACCATAGGTTTTAGGGACAGTTATAGTTAGTTGGACATTGCACTCGTACAAAACCCGTGAAATTCCCCCGTTATAGTTAGTTCAGCTAACTATAACTCGCGCCCCCGCAATGCACTGCTGATGACGTCACATATTACATCACTCATGACATGGTCAGTGACATCACTGATGACATCACTGATGACATCATCCAGTGACTGTGTGTTTCTGTAAAGTTTAAATATTTTTAATATATATAGGGAAAGGCGTATTGAAGAATGAGTGGGTGTATAAGTGTGTGTATGGATGATTTGGTAGGTGCGTGACTAATTCTATAAGTGAGTGATTAAACGTACCTTACTGAATGCATGGGTTAGTGACTAAACTGGGTTAATGTCTGTATCTGTCTGTTGCTGTGTAAGTGGCTGCATGGGTTTGTGAATAGCTACATGAGTGTCTATAAGAGTTATTGATTTGTTGTCTGAGTATCTGTATGGGTGCCTGAGTGTTTGTGTGGATGGGGTGTGTGCGACTGTGCATAGATGTGTGAGTGGGTGATTCACTGGGTGGATGGTTTCAAGAGTGCATCTGTGATAGACTGTATGGGTGGGTAAGTGTGTGTAAGAGTGTGTTAGTGAGTGAATGTATGTCCCAGTGGTACATGTGTGAGTAACTACATATGTGAAAGGCAGTATATATGTGTATTGGAGTATATAAATAGCTATAAGCGAGAGTGAGTGATTGTGATAGTGGCTGTATGGATGAGTGTGTGCTTGTATCAGTGATTGTATAAGAGCGTAACAATGTGCTAGTATTTGTATGATTAAGTGAGCTGGTGTGTGTATAACTGTATAGGTGAGTAAATGGCAGTGTGTTTAATTATTTGCATGACTGACTAGGTGTGTGAGTACCTCTATGGATGAGTGGCGGTGTTTGAGTGTCTATATAGGAGTAAGAGTGCATATGATTGTCCTGTACTGAGTGACCATAAGTATGAGTGACTGTACGGGTGAGTGAGTGGATGTGTGTGTGTAGACCTAAGAATCAGTGAGTGGGTATGTAGTTATTGGTGTTGGAGTGTCTATGGTTTTGCGAATGGCAGTCTGTAATTTAGATTGGGTGTATCAAAGGTTATATTAGGGTGTGAGGAGGTGCATCAGATTATCACGTGGATGATGTCATCAGTGATGTCATTTGAGATGTCATCAGTGATGTCATCAGTGATGTCACTGACCATGTCATGAGTGATGTAATATGTGACGTCATCAGCAGTGCATTGCGGGGCGCGAGTTATAGTTAGCTGAACTAACTATAACGGGGGAATTTCACGGGTTTTGTACGAGTGCAATGTCCAACTAACTATAACTGTCCCTAAAACCTATGGTTTTTCAGTGAATTTCAAAGGTTTTTTAAATGCTAATTTCTAACTGTAACTTATCTGAAACCTATGGTTTTTTCAGTGAATTTCAAAGGTTTTTTAAATGCTAATTCCTAACTATAACATGTCTGAAACCTACGTTTTTTTCAGTGAATTTCAAAGGTTTTGTAAATGACAATTTTTAAATGTATTAATTGTTATATTAATTTTTTTCATACTGATTTATTACATTTTTAGATTTTTTTTTTTACATATTTTATTTTTTAAATTACATTGTAATTACATTATACATTACATTACAAAAAATACTTTCTCAGAATGAATTACTTTAGTTTAAATACTTTGCACATAGGCAATAGACTTTTAAGTACAGTAGTTACAGTTGTTGCAATGGGCACCACATTTTCAAACACAATGCAACATTCAGCTCAATGTGAATTTCTAGTTAAATGCAATTAGTTACTTTATGGATTACTTTTCTAACCACAGGACTGGATCCTAGATTCAGTCCTGGTACATCTCCTGTAAACAGTTGAGTAAAAGCGTTTTGGTTACAGTCGTGATTTTTAAGGAATATTATTGTATTTTAAAAGTTGACACTTAGAAACTTTTCTCATAGAATCACCAATGTTATCCTATGGGAGGAAATTCACTTAGCAGGTAAGTAGTGTTATCGTTACTTTTTCTTACTCAGTGTTGGATCCTGGATCCAGCAATGGTGCATCTCCTGTAAACAGTTGAAAGAATGCGTTTAAGTCATACAGGCGATTTTTAAGGAATATTTGTAGTTTGTGAAAATCGACACTGAAACTTTTCTGCTGAAAACCAGACAATGGATTCCTATGGAAGAAAATATAAGTTACTGGTAAGTACGGTTAAAATTACTTTTCAGGACCAGTACTGGGCTGAAAGATGCAGCACTGAGGTCTCTCCTGATAACAGGTGAGTAAAGCGAAATTCGTATTTCGGCTGATTTTAGAGGAATATTTGTATGTTTAAAAAATCAACACTTAGAAACTTTTTCAGCAAAAAGCAGGCAATGATATCCTATGGAAGGAAATTCAAGTTACTGGTAAGTACGGTTAAAATTACTTTTGAGGGTCAGTACTGGGCTGAAAGATGCAGCACTGAGGTCTCTCCTGATAACAGGTGAGTAAATCGGAATTCGTATTTCGGCTGATTTTAGAGGAATATTTTAAAGTTCCAAAACTCCACACTTGAAGAATTTCCAAGTGAAACCAGTCAATGTTAGCCTATGGAAGGAAATTCAAGTTACTGGTAAGTACGGTTAAAATTACTTTTCAGGACCAGTACTGGGCTGAAAGATACAGCACTGAGGTCTCTCCTGATAACAGGTGAGTAAATCGGAATTCGTATTTCGGCTGATTTTAGAGGAATATTTTAAAGTTCAAAACTCCACACTTAGAAGAATTTCCAAGTGAAATCAGTCAATGTTAGCCTATGGAAGTAAATTCAAGTTACTGGTAAGTACGGTTAAAATTACTTTTCAGGATTAGTACTGGGCTGAAAGATGCAGCACTGAGGTCTCTCCTGATAACAGGTGAGTAAATCAGAATTCGTATTTCGGCTGATTTTAGAGGAATATTTGCACAATGGTGAAGGGAGGGGCGGGGCCTGAGGTGACATCTGTGCAAACGCGGCCCGTGGTGCGTTTTAAGTTGGGGGATTAAGTCCCCTTGAATCATGAGGGTCCCTAGGGTGCAACTAGCCCACCATATACCTCCAAAAGCGCCACAGAGCTGCGTTGCAGAGAGGTGTAAAAAGGGGCGTGGCCTCTGTACACCTCTCTGCAAGGCAGCCCCTGGCGCATACTGGAGGTTCCTGGTGGGCTAGTTGGCCCCAGGGACCCCAGTATTCAAGGGGAATTCGTTCCCCCTCTGCAAACACGCCAGGGCGTGTTTGCAGAGTGGTGAAGGAAGGTGGCGAGGCCTGCGGGCCGATCGTTTTTTTTTGTTGTTTTTTTTCCCTGAAGGGGGGCTGTGTGGCCCCCCTTCCTTTTTCCTATTTTTAGGCCCTGGGGACCCCATCCCCCAGGGCCTTACCCCTTTTTATTAATTAAAATTTTTAAAAAAAAACGGGAAGGGGGCCTGTATTGGCCCCGGGGACCCCATCCCCCGGGGCATGGCCTCTTTTTTATTTGGAGGGGGCAGCGTGGCCCCCTCCTCAGGCCATTTAAGGCCCCGGGGACCCCATCCCCGGGGCCGGCCTTACACTTTTTTTTTTTTTTTAACTTTTGGGGAGGGGGCTGCATGGCCCCCTCAGTGGCCACTTATGGCCCCGGGGACCCCATCCCCGGGGCCTGGCCTCTCGTTGGGGACTGTGGGGGGTCCCCAAACCCCCACAGTCCCGCCGGCTCCCCGTGTCCTACGGGAGCCGGCATTGCTTACACATGGGGAGCAGCTAACATGCTGCTCCCCATGTGGAAAGCAATCAGCTTGGATATTGGAAGAGAGAGCAGGTTTCCTGCTCTCTCTTCCAATATCCAAAGCAGTTTGCAATGACAGGACGGGAGCCGCGAGGCTCCGTCCCTGTCATTGCAAACAGCAGTGTCCCGGGGGTAGGCACCCGGGACACTGCAGGAGCCGGCCCTAGGGGGTGGCGGTCCCCAGGGCCACCACAGGCTCCAGGAGGGGGCCGCGCGGCCCCCTCCTTACATTTTGAAAGCCCCGGGGAGGTGGTGGTCCCCGGGGCTTAGGGGTCCAAAACGGACCCCCATTGTAATTTTTCTTAGTGCCCCGGGAGGTGGTGGTCCCCGGGGCATGTGAGGGGCTGGAGCCCCCACACAGGTTAATCAAAAATAAAAAAGAAGCCCCGGGGAGGTGGCGGTCCCCGGGGCTGCGGGAGGGCTCAGAGCCCTCCCGCACCATTACACATAAAGCCCCGGGGGTGGTGGTCCCCGGGGCTTGGGAGCTCATAGAGGCCCCCACACATAAAATTAACCCCCCAGCATGCCCCCGGGACTTGGCCCACCCGGGGGCAGTTACTATCGAGCGCGGGAGACCGCGCTTCGATTTTTTCGGCAGGATTCGCGCACCCTGAGCGCATCCTGCCGATTTCTAAAAAAAAAATAATAATTTTTTGCCCAGGGGTCCTTGTGGGACCCCCTGAGCAGACCCTAGGGGTCAGGGTGTTTCTACCCTGCCCCCTTTGTGCGCTTTGCGCACTTGTTTCTGTCCCTCGGTTCTACCGAGGACAAAATGGCTGCCAACACCTCCTGATTTGGAGTGTTGACAGCCAATTAGCTATGCAGCTCGTGATCGGGAGGGTGCGCGAATCCGACGCGGCCATAGATATATCTATCTTTTTACTTTTGATTTTCTCAGCAACTACTGAACGGATTTACACCATTTAACAAAAGGGTTCTTTCTGAACCAAGAACTACCTCTTTGCCAAATTTGGTGTAATTCCGTTCAGCAGTTCGATCTGTAGCCGTGTCTAAAGTTTCCTATGGAAAATTGCATGGGGAAAACACGTTTTGGGACCCCCTCTTTTCTCGGCCCCCGCTTGACGAATCCCCCCGAGACTTTCAGGGTAGGAGCGGACCGGAGCGCCCCACAAAGTTTGAAAATTTTGTGAAGATACGTCAACCGGCAAGAGAGTTATTTGAAATAGAATGTCGCGGATTTCCTATGGATAATAGGTTGTAACTATAACTATCTACTGGCGACCGCCAGTAGATAATATATATATATATATAAATATATATATATATATATATATATATCCAGAAGCTCCTTCCAGGACCCCCGCCTGTAGTCCGGTGGCGCGTAAAGCCGGCAGAGCCAAATCCGGCAATTATATTCTCCAAACGATTTCAGTAAAGACGCACTCTCAGAGATTAGAAAGAAAAAAGCGTTTAATCCTCAGTTGTTACGCGTTTCGACAAACAGTCTTGATCACACTGAGGATTAAACGCTTTTTTCTTCCTAATCTCTGAGAGCGCGTCTTTACTGAAATCGTTTGGAAAATATATATATATAAAAGAAATAAAAGTAATTATGCACATGGTTTTAAATAATAAGCATCAGACCCAAGAGTAAAATCAAAAAGGAAAACTATGACCTCTGTGCCTTTTTCAATTATGTATTAAGACAGTGAAATGATGTAGGGCCATACAGAGGTCTTGTTTCTTTCTTTTTAAATATTCATGGATATTTTTAAACATTTTAAATATTTATGAATCGGTCACAGAGTTAATAATCTATTGTGGAATTATTCAATGTAATGATGGAATGTAGACGGGTAGTCTTTTGTCCATATTCATGAATTAACTATGCACCTATCACTTTAAAAATGGGGAGAAAAAAATGTAGCATGTCATGTGATCAAGGCCCCTGGTGGGTTGAAACGCGTCATGGCGGCACAGCACGAAAAATAAATAATTGCACTGAATAAGAGGAGTCCGTGCCTTTTTGATTCCTGGTTGTGGAGAATCGAGCGAAAAAGGAGTATTGGATATTTTGTTCGGAGAAGACTTCCTCAGAAATCACGGACCCCCTCTCAAATAAGGGCGACGCAGCAAGAAGTCGGATCTGGTGCAAACCGGAATAAATAGTCTCCTGGAGGAGAAAGCTGCAAACAAGCCCCCAGATTACGGAAGTATACCTACGGACTGTGGCCAAGCGGTGGAGTTTGTGTCGGAGGACACAGAAAACACAAGCGGGAGCCCCGAGGAAGGAAAACGCCCAAAATAATCTGGTGAGAGGTGTGCACGAGCGAAAGACTGTTCAGTTTTGCAGGATTATCGCGTGTGATATATTGAGTGCAATAATGGCCGCTGACGTGCTACGAGGAAGGGAGGAGGCAGCGGAGGAAATGTTCTCTGAAACAGCAAGTGCCCCGAGTCAATTGCAGCCCAGTAGAGATGGGAACAGTGGGGGCAGTGGAAACATCAAAGAACTGTATAAAAAACTAGAAAAACTAATGCGGTCCGAACAGGCGAAATGGTGGGAGCACAGGTCCCTCTCCAAGTATTTGGAGGTAGGTAGGATCCCCCGAGGGTTACGAATCATGCTTGCTCCAAGCTACGACAATCCTAACCCACAAATGTTACATGAGTGGGGGGAATGTAATTTGGAGTCGTCTAAAAGACTGGTTGAAATTCTGATAAAGTATGCAGACATCGATAGGCATGATTTGCAAAAGCAAATTGATTAAATTAACCAACAAATTGAACAGCAGGAGGGAAGTGATACGATGTCTAAAATGAGAGAAGAGATGTTGTCACGATTGAAAAAAGAGGAAGAAACTATTAAAAAACGAAAAACATACAAATTTCAACGTGACAAAAATGACTATGAGCAAGGACAAATCTTTACCTTCTCTCGCAAATATAACGCAGCGAAATCAGCACAGAAGGGAGGTGTAACAAGAATAGATGCAGGTTCAGCAGCTGGTCCGAGTAGGGAATTACATATGGCGTCCTCATACTCTGAATTAAGTTCCTCTGTAGAAACAGAGTCGGAATCGGAGTTCAGCACTAATGCGACAGGAGGCACAAATCAGCAGCGAAGAAAACGTACAATAGGTGAAGAGCTGAATTTTTTAAGGGAAGAAAGACGACAGACCCTTCGCCCCAGGAACGTAAAGTTCAACACAAACAAAGGAGAAATGCAAAACGACGCGAGAGAAGGAGAAGAAGGCGCGAAAACACAAACAAACAAAAAATCGAACAACAGAGGGTGGCGCCGCAAGTAGCCCAAGCAACATCAAATGTAAATACTATCATTAATTTGTCAGATATCAATCTAGATGAAGCGGAAAAACAATTATTGGAGTTAGGACTAACATTTTGTCCGGAAAGTAATTTTGATTACCCCCAAACACGAGCAGACATCTATAAATTCATCCGTAAGTTAAAACTGCAGCAATATCACCAATTGAAACAGGATAAGGCTACTACTACAGTACAACCAAGGGTACAGCAGGATATTATGACCTCATTGGTAGCCTCTGATGTCAGCTTGTTGCAAGATCTTCATGCACTCGAGAGAAATGATGAATATGGGCTATCGAATATAGAATCTACACAATCTCTCATGCAACAGCAAGGAATCAATACGAATGTTGCACCAAATACCAACTTTAAACCCAAGTCAAAATTTGTGCCGGTAATGACTAGAGACTCCATAGATACATTCAATGAGATAATTTCTGCAGAAATAAGAAAATTAAATTTTAAAATACATACTAATCAGAGGAATCGTAGCATTAATCAGATCAAATATCAGCAAATGATAAAAAAATTGCGTGATAACGACTCAGTGGTAGTGCGAAACTCAGACAAAGGGGGTAACGTGGTCATCTGGCCGAAGGATCAATATATGGAGGAAGCTTTGAGGCAGTTGGGAGACCGAAACTGCTATAAATTAAGCTCAAGACAGGTCACAAAAACAGCACAAAGCGAATTATTTACTAAATTACTAGCTTGGAAAAGTATGGGATTAATTAATCAAGATGAACTGAAGTTTTTGAAAAATGATTATCCAGTATTACCTGTGATTTATTTTATCCCAAAAATTCACAAGGACAAACTACGACCCCCAGGAAGACCTATTATTTCGGCAATACAAAGCCTAAATGAGAATGTTGCTGTGTACATTGATTCGTTTTTACAAGAACTTGTAAAGGGTTTACCATCATATTTACAGGACACCACAGATTTTTTAAAACAGATGAAAGGTGTCGAGTGGCAAAAAGATTATTTATTAATATCAATGGATGTGTGTAACTTATATACATCGATACATCATCAAGATGGTATAAGAGCACTTGAACATTTCTTAGGCATGAGACCGATAGAATTCCACTCCCATAACAAAATGTTAATAGATCTAACAAAATTTGTTTTGAATAATAATTATTTTTATTCCAGCAACAGATTTACCATCAAGTGAGAGGCGTAGCTATGGGTGCGAGTTTTTCACCTAGCTACGCCTGTCTTCACATGGGATGGTGGGAGGAGATGGTCGTAAAATCAAAATATGCAGATGTATTGGCAAAAAATGTGGTAAAGTGGGTTCGTTTTATAGACGACCTATTTGTGATATGGCAAGGTGATAAACGAAGTGCAGAGGAATTTATTAATATGTTAAACAACAATGACATAAATGTTCAACTCACATATGAAATCAGTGACTCATCTATTTGATTCCTAGATGTAGAGGTATATGTATTTGAAAACAAGGTGGAAACAAAACTGCACCGAAAAATTACGGCTGGCAATACCATCTTGCATTCTAACAGCTTTCACCCCAAACATACAATCCATAGTATACCATACGGCGAAATGTTGAGAATACGGCGTATCTGCAGTAGGGAAGTAGATCTAGTAAAAGCACAGGAAGAATGTAAATCTCGTTTCCTAGCCAGAGGTTACTCAGAACGTATTGCGGATGAGGCCATTCGTAAAACTAGAGCCCAACCACGTGAGGACTTATTATCCAAACCATCGGCAGGTAAAAGCAGGCAAACATCAAGTTTAATAACCACTGTAAGTAGCCCCAGACTAATTCTCACCTACAATAAGCAAAGAGACAGCATAAGAAAGATGGTAAAAAGAATTGGCATTTAGTACAAAGTGATCCTATTATAGGGATGAAAATGCCATCAACCCCCTCTATAACATATAGAAGAGCGTTAAGCACAGGAGATTGCTTAGTAAGCAGCAGTCCGGAAATAAAAAAGAATACCAATTGGCTGTCTAACCGCAAAGGTTTCGTGAGATGCCTGTCATGTAAAGCATGTAAATATGGGGAAAGCAAAACCTCTTATCAAACAGCATTCAAGGATAGTCCCACTACAATAGAAAAGTTTCTAACATGTAAGACTGAGTTCGCCGTATATGTGCTGGAGTGCTCTTGTGGACTGCGATATGTGGGAAGCACAAAATTGCAGGTCCACAAGAGAATACTCCAGCACATACGGACCATTACTAACAATGATACTACGTATCCAGTGGCCCGCCATTTCAGAGAGGTCCATGCAAACAATCTAGACCACCTGAAATATTATGTGATAAATGGCGTTCCCCACTGAGATGAGGAGGGAACAGAGAGGCTATACTAAGGCGACTAGAAATTAGGCATATCCTAGAAATAGACAGCAAACACCCACATGGGTTAAATACTACAGAGGACTTGCATACATGGCTCTAATGATAGGTTTATAATTATTCTAGTGGTAAATATACAAAATAAACAGAGAACTAGTATCACATGGTTTTAATAAGCTGAAACTCTTATCCCTATCAAAACTTTTTTTCTTGTTTTATTGATTTTGGTGACATGGGCTCATGTCACAATAAAAATATTTTGCACTAGCACTTTATAGGTGTGACTTATACTCTGACAGTATGAGACAAATGGAATATTGTTTACAAATTGCACTGTAAATTGCACTTCGTAATGAATAATGGACATGTTGACATCTACTGAGAGCATTTTCAAAGGCTGATTAGGTTGGGTTAAAATGATGCGAATGATCAAACCAAGTGAGGTAACAACTGAGACATGATAATAAGAAATGCTTTGTTTAGGTGCTAATGAATGAAATGTATTTATACAGCCATGAAAGTACTGCTGAATTTTGCACATAATTTAAATGTCATGATCTTAACAAAAAAATTGTTTTATATATGTATATATATCAAAAAAGTTGTTTTAGATAAGTATTTATACAGAAATAAAAGTAATTATGCACATGGTTTTAAATAATAAGCATCAGATCCAAGAGTAAAATCAAAAGGAAAACTATGACCTCTGTGCCTTTTTCAATTAAATGTATTAAGACAGTGAAATGATGTAGGGCCATACAGAGGTCTTGTTTCTTTCTTTTTAAATATTCATGGAAATTTTTAAACATTTTAAATATTTATGAATCGGTCACAGAGTTCATAAGCTATTGTGGAATTATTCAATGTAATGATGGAATGTAGACAGGTAGTCTTTTGTCCATATTCATGAATTAACTATGCACCTATCACTTTAAAAATGGGGAGAAAAAATGTAGCATGTCATGTGATCAAGGCCCCTGGTGGATTGAAACGCGTCATGGCGGCACAGCACGAAAAATAAATAATTGCACTGAATAAGAGGAGTCCGTGCCTTTTTGATTCCTGGTTGTGGAGAATCGAGCGAAAAAGGAGTATTGGATATATATATATATATATATATATATATATATATATCCACAAGAAAGGTGCTCCAAAATTGAGGCGCCACTCACAGCGTACTTCTTCCCCTTTATTGGCGGACTTAAAAGGGTTTCAGCATCACTCTTCAAGCATTAAAACAGCATTAGTCCATTAAAATCCTCCGATTTCACCAAACGCGTTTCGGGCTCTCAGTAGCCCTTGCTCACTGGCATTGGACATGGGAGACTGCAACAAACATTTCTGGCACACCTGCACCACTTTATATCTCACGCCTTGTGGGCGTATGTACAACTTTGCATCATGGTAGTTGGAGTTCGACAAATGATCTTATCCCCAGTGGGTGCAGTCAATCCTATAATAATGCATAATTCAGAAAACCACAGTGGGTTGCTTAAACAGCCGATGCTGTCCCCCTTTCCTTTTTATTTGTTCCACCAACAGAGACGCCGTTCCTTCAGCGCTTCATTTCCCTAGCGCTGCGGGACCCGCTCGATCTGCAGCGGGCGCCTCACGACCTGAGCAGGCCGTAAACAAATCCACAAGAAAGGTGCTCCAAAATTGAGGCGCCACTCACAGCGTACTTCTTCCCCTTTATTGGCGGACTTAAAAGGGTTTCAGCATCACTCTTCAAGCATTAAAACAGCATTAGTCCATTAAAATCCTCCGATTTCACCAAACGCGTTTCGGGCTCTCAGTAGCCCTTGCTCACTGGCATTGGACATGGGAGACTGCAACAAACATTTCTGGCACACCTGCACCACTTTATATCTCACGCCTTGTGGGCGTATGTACAACTTTGCATCATGGTAGTTGGAGTTCGACAAATGATCTTATCCCCAGTGGGTGCAGTCAATCCTATAATAATGCATAATTCAGAAAACCACAGTGGGTTGCTTAAACAGCCGATGCTGTCCCCCTTTCCTTTTTATTTGTTCCACCAACAGAGACGCCGTTCCTTCAGCGCTTCATTTCCCTAGCGCTGCGGGACCCGCTCGATCTGCAGCGGGCGCCTCACGACCTGAGGCAGGCCGTAAACAAATCCACAAGAAAGGTGCTCCAAAATTGAGGCGCCACTCACAGCGTACTTCTTCCCCTTTATTGGCGGACTTAAAAGGGTTTCAGCATCACTCTTCAAGCATTAAAACAGCATTAGTCCATTAAAATCCTCCGATTTCACCAAACGCGTTTCGGGCTCTCAGTAGCCCTTGCTCACTGGCATTGGACATGGGAGACTGCAACAAACATTTCTGGCACACCTGCACCACTTTATATCTCACGCCTTGTGGGCGTATGTACAACTTTGCATCATGGTAGTTGGAGTTCGACAAATGATCTTATCCCCAGTGGGTGCAGTCAATCCTATAATAATGCATAATTCAGAAAACCACAGTGGGTTGCTTAAACAGCCGATGCTGTCCCCCTTTCCTTTTTATTTGTTCCACCAACAGAGACGCCGTTCCTTCAGCGCTTCATTTCCCTAGCGCTGCGGGACCCGCTCGATCTGCAGCGGGCGCCTCACGACCTGAGCAGGCCGTAAACAAATCCACAAGAAAGGTGCTCCAAAATTGAGGCGCCACTCACAGCGTACTTCTTCCCCTTTATTGGCGGACTTAAAAGGGTTTCAGCATCACTCTTCAAGCATTAAAACAGCATTAGTCCATTAAAATCCTCCGATTTCACCAAACGCGTTTCGGGCTCTCAGTAGCCCTTGCTCACTGGCATTGGACATGGGAGACTGCAACAAACATTTCTGGCACACCTGCACCACTTTATATCTCACGCCTTGTAGGCGTATGTACAACTTTGCATCATGGTAGTTGGAGTTCGACAAATGATCTTATCCCCAGTGGGTGCAGTCAATCCTATAATAATGCATAATTCAGAAAACCACAGTGGGTTGCTTAAACAGCCGATGCTGTCCCCCTTTCCTTTTATTTGTTCCACCAACAGAGACGCCGTTCCTTCAGCGCTTCATTTCCCTAGCGCTGCGAGACCCGCTCGATCTGCAGCGGGCGCCTCACGACCTGAGCAGGCCGTAAACAAATCCACAAGAAAGGTGCTCCAAAATTGAGGCGCCACTCACAGCGTACTTCTTCCCCTTTATTGGCGGACTTAAAAGGGTTTCAGCATCACTCTTCAAGCATTAAAACAGCATTAGTCCATTAAAATCCTCCGATTTCACCAAACGCGTTTCGGGCTCTCAGTAGCCCTTGCTCACTGGCATTGGACATGGGAGACTGCAACAAACACGTTTGGTGAAATCGGAGGATTCAATGGACTAATGCTGTTTTAATGCTTGAAGATGATGCTGAAACCCTTTAAATCCGCCAATAAAGGGAAGAATGCGCTGAGTGGCGCTCATTTTGGAGCACCTCTTGTGGATTGTTACGACCTGCTCAGGTCGTGAGCGCCCGCTGCAGATCGGCGATCTCGCGCGCTAGGAAATGAGCGCTGAAGAACGGCGTCTCTGTTGGTGGAACAAATAAAGAGAGGGGACAGCATCGGCTGTTTAAGCAACCCACTGTGGTTTTCTGAATTATGCATTATTATAGGATTGACTGCACCCACTGGGGATAAGATCATTTGTCGAACTCCAACTACCATGATGCAAAGTTGTACATACGCCTACAAGGCGTGAGATATAAAGTGGTGCAGGTGTGCCAGAAATGTTTGTTGCAGTCTCCCATGTCCAATGCCAGTGAGCAGGGCTACTGAGAGCCGAAGCGCGTTTGTGAATCGGAGGATTTTAATGGACTAATGCTGTTTTAATGCTTGAAGAGTGATGCTGAAACCCTTTAAGTCCGCCAATAAAGGGGAAGAAAGTACGCTGTGAGTGGCGCCTCATCTTAGGCACCTTTCTTGTGGATATATATATATATATATATATATATATATATATATATATATATATATATATATATATATATATATATATATATATATATATATATATATATATATATATTCACTGAAAAAACCATAGGTTTTAGGGACAGTTATAGTTAGTTGGACATTGCACTCGTACAAAACCCGTGAAATTCCCTGTTATAGTTAGTTCAGCTAACTATAACTCGCGCCCTCATAATGCACTGCTGATGACGTCACATATTACATCACTCATGACATGGTCAGTGACATCACTGATGACATCACTGATGACATCTCAAATGACATCACTGATGACATCACTGATGACATCATCCAGTGACTGTGTGTTTCTGTAAAGTTTAAATATGTTTAATATATATAGGGAAAGGCGTATTGAAGAATGAGTGGGTGTATAAGTGTCTGAATGGATGATTTAGTACGTGAGTGACTGACTCTACAAGTGAGTGATTAAACGTATCTTACTGAATGCATGGGTTAGTGACTAAACTGTGTGAATGTCTGTATCCGTCTGTTTGTTGGTGTGTAAGTGGATGCATGGATTTGCGAATAGCTACATGAGTGTGTATATGGGTTATTGATTGGTTCTCTGAGTATCTGTATGGCTGCCTGAGTGTTTGTGTGGGTGGGGTGTGTGTGACTCTATATATAGATGTGTGAGTGGGTGATTCACTGGGTGCATGATTTCAAGAGTGCATCTGTGATGGACTGCTTGGGTGGGTGAGTGTGTGTATGGGTGTGTTAGTGAGTGAATGTATATCTCAGTGGTACATGCGCGAGTAACTACATATGTAAAAGGCAGTATATATGTGTGTTAGAGTATTTAAATGGCTATAAGTGAGAGTGTGTTATTGTGAGAGTGGCTGTATGGATGCGTGTGTGCTTGTATCAGTTATTGTATAAGAGCGTAAGAATGTGCTAGTATTTGTATGAGTAAGTGAGCTGGTGTGTGTATAACTGTATAGGTGAGTAAATGGGTGTGTGATTAATTTTTGCATGACTGACTAGGTGTGTGAGTACCTCTATGGATGAGTGGCGGTGTGTGAGTGTTTATATAGGTGTATGAGTGCATATGATAGTCCTGTACTGAGTGACTGTAAGTATGAGTGACTGTACAGGTGAGTGAGTGGATGTGTGTGTAGACCTAAGAATCAGTGAGTGGGTATGTAGTTTTGGTGTTGGAGTGTCTATGGTTTTGAGAATGGCAGTCTGTAATTTAGAGTGGGTGTATCAAAAGTTATATTAGGGTGTGAGAAGATGCATGAAATTATCACATGGATGATGTCATCAGTGATGTCATTTGAGATGTCATCAGTGATGTCATCAGTGATGTCACTGACCATGTAATGAGTGATGTAATATGTGACGTCATCAGCAGTGCATTGCGGGCGCGAGTTATAGTTAGCTGAACTAACTATAACAGGGAATTTCACGAGGTTTTGTACGAGTGCAATGTCCAACTAACTATAACTGTCCCTAAAACCTATGGTTTTTCAGTGAATTTCAAAGGTTTTTTAAATGCTAATTTCTAACTATAACGTGTCTGAAACCTATGTTTTTTTCAGTGAATTTCAAAGGTTTTTTAAATGCTAATTTCTAACTATAACGTGCCTGAAACCTATGGTTTTTTTCAGTGAATTTCAAAGGTTTTTAAATGCTAATTTCTAACTATAACGTGCCTGAAACCTATGGTTTTTCAGTGAATTTCAAAGGTTTTTAAATGCTAATTTCTAACTATAAAGTGCCTGAAACCTATGATTTTTAAGTGAATTTGAAAGGTTTTTAATTGCTAGTTTCTAACTATGCCAACAGAGGTAGGACATGTGAAGAAAGAAGAAAAAACGCACAGAAAGAAGCAAAAGATGTGCAGAAAGAACCAACAGAAGAGCAGAAAGAGGCCTTGTTGCAAAATCATCCTGTGCCCACAACTTTTTTAGACGGGTACTGGTGGTAACTGACTCTGACTAACCAGAGCCAGTGCGCGTTTGCACAGTGGTGAAGGGAGGGGGGCCTGAGGTGACATGTGTGCAAACGCGCCCGTGGCGCGTTTTAAGTTGCGGGATTAAGTCCCCTTGAATCCTGAGGGTCCCTGGGGCCCAACTAGCCCCCAGGTACCTACAGTTAGGACCACAGAGCTGAGTTGCAGAGAGGCGTTCCGAGGCCACGCACCTTTTTCACCTCTCTGCAACGCAACTCTGTTGTGCCTACTGAAGGTACCTGGTGGGCTAGTTGGCCCCCAGGATTCAAAGGGATTAACTCCCCAACTTAAAACGCACCACAGGGCGTGTTTGCGCACATGTCACCTGAGGCCCCGCCCCTCCCTTCACCACTGTGCAAACGCGCCCGTGGCGCGTTTTAAGTTGGGGAGTAGGTCACCTTGAATCCTGAGAGTCCCTGGGGCCCAACTAGCCCACCAGGTACTTCAAGTAAGCACCACAGGCCTGCGTTGCAATGCCTGTAACAAATTGTGCAGTTGTGTTTAGGTAGTGAAGAGGGTCGTGCTGGGGGTAGTGTTTTAGGGTTTAGGGTAGTGCAGTGGTGTTTGTGTAGTGTAGGTGGTCATTCTGGGGGTAGATTTAGGGTTTAGGGTAGTGCAGTGGTGTTTGGGTAGTGTGGGGAGTCGTGCTGGGGAGAGTGTTTTAGGGTTTAGGGTAGTACAGTGGTGTTTGGGTAGTGTAGGGGGTCGTGCTGGGGTTAGTGTTTTAGGGTTTTAGAGTTTAGGGTAGTGCAGTGGTGTTTGGGTAGTGTAGGGGATACTGCTGGGGGTAGTGTTTTAGGGTTTAGGGTAGTGCAATGGTGTTTGGGTAGTGTAGGGGTACTGCTGGGGTAGTGTTTTAGGGTTTAGGGTAGTGCAGTGGTGTTTGGGTAGCATAGGGGGTACTGCTGGGGGTAGTGTTTTATGGTTTAGGGTAGTGCAGTGGTGTTTGGGTAGTGTAGGGGTTCGTGCTGGGGGTAGTTTTTAGGGTTTAGGGTAGTGCAGTGGTGTTTGTGTAGTGTAGGAGGTCGTGTTTTAGGGTTTAGGGTAGTGCAGTGGTCTTTGGGTAGTGTAGGGAGTCTTGCGGGGGTATTGTTTTAGAATTTAGGGTAGTGCAGTGGTCTTTGGGTAGTGTAGGGGGTTGTGCGGGGGGTAGTGTTTTAGGGATTAGGGTAGTGCATTGGTATTTGGGTAGTGTAGGGGTCATGCGGGGGTAGTGTTTTAGGGTTTAGGGCAGTGCAGTGGTGTTTAGGTAGTGTAGGGGGTCGTGCTGGGGGAGTGTTTTAGGGTTTAGGGCAGTGCAGTGGTGTTCGGGTAGTGTAGGGGGTCGTGCTGGGGGAGTGTTTTAGGGTTTAGGGCAGTGCAGTGGTGTTCGGGTAGTGTAGGGGGTCGTGCTGGGGGAGTGTTTTAGGGTTTAGGACAGTGCAGTCGTGTTCAGGTAGTGTAGGGGGTCGTGCTGGGGGAGTATTTTAGGGTTTAGGGTAGTGCAGTGGTGTTCGGGTAGTGTAGGGGGTCCTGCTGGGGGTAGTGTTCTAGGGTTTAGGGCAGTGCAGTGGTGTTCGGGCAGTGTAGAGGGTCGTGCTGGGGGTGGTGTTTTAGGGTTTAGGGCAGTGCAGTGGTGTTTGGGCAGTGTAGGGGGTCGTGCTGGGGGTGGTGTTTCAGGGTTTAGGGCAGTGCAGTGGTGTTCGGGCAGTGTAGGGGGTCGTGCAGGGGTGGTGTTTCAGGGTTTAGGGCAGTACAGTGGTGTTTGGGCAGTGTAGGGGGTCGTGCAGGGGTGGTGTTTCTGGGTTTAGGGCAGTGGTGTTTGGGCAGTGTAGGGGTCATGCTGGGGTTGGTGTTTCAGGGTTTGGGGCAGTGCAGTGGTGTTCGAGCAGTAAGGGGGTCATGCTGGGGGTGGTGTTTCAGGGTTTAGGGCAGTGCAGTGGTGTTCGGGCAGTGTAGGGGGCAGGGCAGGGGTGGTGTTTCAGGGTTTAGGGCAGTGCAGTGGTGATCGGGCAGTGTAGGGGGTGGTGCAGGGGTGGTGCTTCAGGGTTTAGGGCAGTGCAGTGGTGTTCGGGCAGTGTAGGGGGTCGTGCAGGGGTGGTGTTTCAGGGTTTAGGGCAGTGCAGTGGTGTGCGGGCAGTGTAGGGGGCGGTGCAGGGGGTGGTGTTTCAGGGTTTAGGGCAGTACAGTGGTGTTCGGGCATTGTAGGGGGTGGTGCTGGGGCTGGTGTTTCAGGGTGTAGGGCAGTGCAGTGGTGTTCGGGCAGTGTAGGGGGTCGTGCTGGGGCTGGTGTTTCAGGGTTTAGGGCAGTGCAGTGGTGTTCGGGCAGTGTTGGGGGTCGTGCTGGGGCTGGTGTTTCAGGGTTTAGGGCAGTGCAGTGGTGTTTGGGCAGTGTAGGGGGTCTTGCTGGGGCTGGTGTTTCAGAGTCTAGGGCAATGCAGTGGTGTTCGGGCAGTGTAGGGGGTCTTGCTGGGGCTGGTGTTTCAGGGTTTAGGGCAGTGCAGTGGTGTTCGGGCAGTGTAGGGGGTCGTGCTGGGGGTGGTGTTTCAGGGTTTAGGGCAGTGCAGTGGTGTTCGGGCAGTGTAGGGGGTCGTGCTGGGGCTAGTGTTTCAGGGTTTAGGGCAGAGCAATGGTGCTCGGGCAGTGTAGGGGTTGTGCTGGGGGTGATGTTTCAGGGTTTAGGGCAGTGCAGTGGTGTTAGGGCAGTGTAGGGGGTCATGCTGGGGGTGGTGTTTCAGGGTTTAGGGCAGTGCAGTGGTGTTCCGGCAGTGTAGGGTGTCATGCAGGGGGTGGTGTTTCAGGGTTTAGTGCAGTGGTGTTCGGGCAGTGTAGGGGGTCGTGCTGGGGTGGTGTTTCAGGGTTTAGGGCAGTGCAGTGGTGTTCGGGCAGTGTAGGGTGTCGTGCTGAGGGGTGGTGTTTCAGGGTTTAGGGCAGTGCAGTAGTGTTTGGGCAGTGTAGGGGGTTGTGCAGGGGTGGTGTTTCAGGGTTTAGGGCAGTGCAGTGGTGTTCGGCCAGTGTAGGTAGTCTTGCTGGGGTTGGTGTTTCAGGGTTTAGGGCAGTGCAGTAGTTTTTCGGCAGTGTAGGCGGTCGTGCTGGGGCTGGTGTTTCAGGGTTTAGGGCAGTGCAGTGGTCTTTGGGCAGTGTACGGGGTTGTGCTGGGGCTGGTGTTTAAGGGTTTAGGGCAGTGCCGTGGTGTGCTGGCAGTGTACGGGGTTGTGCTGGGGCTGGTGTTTCATGGTTTAGGGCAGTGCAGTGGTGTTCGGGCAGTGTAGGGGGTCGTGCTGGGGGTGGTGTTTCAGGGTTTAGGGCAGTGCAGTGGTGTTCGGGCAGTGTAGGGGTCGTGCTGGGGCTGGTGTTTCAGGGTTTAGGGCAGTGCAGTGGTGTTCGGGCAGTGTAGGGGGTCGTGCTGGGGCTGGTGTTTCAGGGTTTTGGGCAGTGCAGTGGTGTTCGGGCAGTGTAGGGGGTCATGCTGGGGGTGGTGTTTCAGGGTTTAGGGCAGTGCATTGGTGTTCGGGCAGTGTAGGGGGTCTTGCTGGGGGTGGTGTTTCAGGGTTTAGGGCAGTGCAGTGGTGTTCGGGCAGTGTAGGGGGTCTTGCTGGGGGTGGTGTTTCAGGGTTTAGGGCAGTGGTGTTCGGGCAGTGTAGGTGGTCTTGCTGGGGGTGGTGTTTCAGGGTTTTGGGCAGTGCAGTGGTGTTCGGGCAGTGTAGGGGGTCTTGCTGGGGGTAGTGTTTCAGGGTTTAGGGTGGTGCAGTGGTGTTCGTGCAGTGTAGGGGGTCGTGCTGGGGGTGGTGTTTCAGGGTTTAGGGCAGTGCAGTAGTGTTCGGGCAGTGTAGGGGGTCATGCAGGGGTGGTGTTTCAGGGTTTAGGGCAGTGCAGTGGTGTTCTGGCAGTGTAGGGGGTCATGCTGGGGGTGGGGTTTCAGGGTTTAGGGCAGTACAGTGGTGTTCGGGCAGTGTAGGGGGTCGTGCAGGGAGTGGTGTGTGAGGGTTTAGGGCAGTGCAGTGGTGTTCGGGCAGTGCAGCGGGTCGTGCTGGGGCTGGTTTTTCAGGGTTTAGGGCAGTGCAGTGGTGTTCGGGCAGTGTAGGGGGTCTTGCTGGGGGTGGTGTTTCAGGGTTTAGGGCAGTGGTGTTCGGGCAGTGTAGGGGGTCTTGCTGTGGTTGATGTTTCAGGGTTTAGGGCAGTGCAGTGGTGTTCGGGCAGTGTAGGGGGTCTTGCTGGGGGTAGTGTTTCAGGGTTTAGGGCAGTGCAGTGGTGTTCGTGCAGTATAGGGGGTAGTGCTGGGGATGGTGTTTCTGGGTTTAGGGCAGTGCAGTAGTGTTCGAGCAGTGTAGGGGGTTGTGCAGGGGTGGTGTTTCAGGGTTTAGGGCAGTGCAGTGGTGTTCGGGCAGTGTAGGGGGTCGCGCTGGGGGTGGTGTTTCAGGGTTTAGGGCAGTGCAGTGGTGTTCGGGCAGTGTAGGGGGTCATGCACGGGGTGGTGTTTCAGGGTTTAGGGCAGTGCAGTGGTGTTCGGGCAGTGTAGGGTGTTGTGCTGGGGCTGGTGTTTCAGGGTTCAGGGCAGTGCAGTGGTGTTCAGGCAGTGTAGGGGGTTGTGCTGAGGCTGGTGTTTCACAGTTTAGGGCAGGGCAGTGGTGTTCGGGCATTGTAGGGGGTCGTGCTGGGGCTGGTGTTTCTGGGTTTAGGGCAGTGCAGTGGTGTTCGGGCAGTGTAGGCGGTCGTGCTGGGGCTGGTGTTTCAGGGTTTAGGGCAGTGCAGTGGTGTTCGGGCAGTGTAGGGGGTCGTGCTGGGGCTGGTGTTTCAGGGTTTAGGGCAGTGCAGTGGTGCTCGGGCAGAGTAGGGGGTCGTGCTGGGGGTGATGTTTCAGGGTTTAGGGTAGTGCAGTGGTGTTCGGGCAGTGTAGGGGGTCGTGCAGGGGCTGGTGTTTCAAGGTTTAGGGCAGTGCAGTGGTGTTCGGGCAGTGTAGGGGGTCGTGCTGGGGCTGGTGTTTCAGGGTTTTGGGCAGAGCAGTGGTGTTCGGGCAGTGTAGGGGGTCATGCTGGGGGTAGTGTTTCAGGGTTTAGGGCAGTGCAGTGGTGTTCGGGCAGTGTAGGGGGTCGTGCTGGGGGTGGTGTTTCAGGGTTTAGGTCAGTGGTGTTCGGGCAGTGTAGGGGGTCTTGCTGGGGGTGATGTTTCAGTGTTTAGGGCAGTGCAGTGGTGTTCGGGCAGTGTAGGGGGTCTTGCTGGGGGTAGTGTTTCAGGGTTTATGGCAGTGCAGTGGTGTTCGGGCAGTGTAGGGGGTCATGCTGGGGGTGGTATTTCAGGGTTTAGGGCAGTGCAGTGGTGTTCGGGCAGTGTTGGGGGTCGTGAAGGGGTGGTGTTTCAGGGTTTAGGGCAGTGCAGTGGTGTTTGGGCAGTGTAGGGGGTCGTGCTAGGGGTGGTGTTTCAGGGTTTAGGGCAGTGCAGTGGTGTTCGGGCAGTGTAGGGGGTCATGCAGGGGCTGGTGTTTCAGGGTTTAGGGCAGTGCAGTGGTGTTCGGGCAGTGTAGGGGGTCGTGCTGGGGTATGGTTTTAGGGTTTAGGGTAGTGCAGTGGTGCTTGTGTAGTGTAGGGGGTCGTGCTGGGGGTAGTGTTTTAGGGTTTAGGGTAGTGCAGTGGTGTTTGTGTAGTGTAGGGGGTCATGTTTTAGGG
This sequence comes from Calotriton arnoldi, assembly GCA_963921515.1. NCBI lineage: Eukaryota > Metazoa > Chordata > Amphibia > Caudata > Salamandridae > Calotriton > Calotriton arnoldi. The sequence continues at coordinate 3,351,342 of CAWUFW010000351.1, read as the reverse complement.
TAGTGCAGTGGTGTTTTGGTAGTGTAGGGGGTCATGCTGGGGGTAGTGTTTTAGGATTTAGGTTAGTGCAGTGGTGTTTGGGTAGTGTAGGGGGTCGTGCTGGGGGTAGTGTTTTAGGGTTTATGGTAGTGCAGGGTGTTTGTGTAGTGTAGGGTGTCGTGCTGGGGGTAGTGTTTTAGAGTTTAGGGTAGTGCAGTGGTGCTTGTGTAGTGTAGGGGGTCGTGCTGGGGGTAGTGTATTAGGGTTTAGGGTAGTGCAGTGGTGTTTGCGTAGTGTAGGGGGTCATGTTTTAGGGTAGTGCAGTGGTGTTTGGGTAGTGTAGGGGGTCGTGCTGGGGGTAGTGTTTTAGGGTTTAGGATAGTGCAGTGGTGCTTGTGTAGAGTAGGGGGTCGTGCTGGGGGTAGTGTTTTAGGGTTTAAGGTAGTGCAGTGGTGTTTTTGTAGTATAGGGGGTCATGTTTTAAGATGCAATGCTCCAATACCTGACCAGTCTGCACTACATAAAACTGCAAAAAAACTAAAAATACAAAGTGTTTTGCACACTTTTGTCATTGGGCTATATGTGGGCTACATCTGGGTAATATTTGTGCTACATTTGGGCTCTTTTTTCACTGGTGGCCATCTTGGAAGACTTCTTTGTTATGAAGTTTCCTAATTTCTTCATTTACTGCAGTCTCCTCAGTAGGAAATGCTTTCAGTTTTTACTTTGATTCCATCAAGAAGGCATTCAGATGTGTCTCACATCTGCCATAAATTCAGAATGTTAGCACTCTAGTTGCTCATTAGATCACTGGAGTAAAGCTACTGCTCACCAGGGAGTTAACTGGTAGTCTGCTGCTGGTATTGAAAGTGATTGTTTTAGTCTGCCTGTCAGAATTTTCTAATGAAATAGAAGAGGATTTGAGATCTCACTTAAAACATGCCCTCATTTTTCTTTCTGCAGCACTAACCATAATTTCTATTTCAAAAAGAACCCCTCATTTTGTTCCTTTTTAAATTAAATGTTTTAAGTGTTACCGGTTTATTCCAATCAAGATGGCTTCAGGTGTGCCATACTTTTGTCATAAGTAAGGCTGTTAGCGCTCTAGTTGTTCTTTAGAACACTCTGGGAAGCTGCAGTAGAACACAAAGGCATCAACTGGCAGGCTGCTCCTGTTGAAATATAACAGGAAGATATTTGAGTTCACACTTGAAATATGTCCTAATTTTTCTTTCTACAGCACTAACCATAATTTCTATGACAAAATGAACCCCATCATTTTGTTCCTTTTTAAATTAAATGTTTTAAGTGTTACCAGTTTATTCCAATCAAGATGGCTTCAAGTGTGCCATACTTTTGTCATAAGTAAGGCTGTTAGCACTCTAGTTGTTCTTTAGAACACTCTGGGAAGCTGCAGTAGAACACAAAGGCATCAACTGGCAGGCTGCTCCTGTTGAAATATAACAGGAAGATATTTGAGATCACACTTGAAACATGTCCTAATTTTCTTTCTACAGCACTAACCATAATTTCTATGACAAAATGAACCCCATCATTTTGTTCCTTTTTAAATTAAATGTTTTAAGTGTTACCAGTTTATTCCAATCAAGATGGCTTCAGGTGTGCCATACTTTTGTCATAAGTAAGGCTGTTAGCACTCTAGTTGTTCTTTAGAACACTCTGGGAAGCTGCAGTAGAACACAAAGGAATCAACTGACAGTCTCTGCCCTTGTTGGATGTACATGTTTTACTGAGAATGTCAGACTTCATTCTCACATGAGTGAGAAAGATAATGTGAATTTACAGAAAATATGCTCTCATTTTAGCTTCTGGAGCACCTTCCAAACCTCCATGGGACAAGCATGAGAAAATAGTGTTCTCTCAAACATGATTCATGATATCCCAGCAGAAGGTTTTCACATGGTAAAATCACCTTAGAATACACCACAATTCCTAAAATTAGTATGGTACCATCAACAAATAAATTCTAATGTAACTAAAGCCTGTTATCACCCTTTATAGTTCTCCTTTTGGTGACCCTCAAAATCTTCTATTCACTACAATGCATTTCAATGAGGTACTATCATTTATATTGGTCCCAAGATGGCTGCCAGCAATTCCAGGATGAAGTGCTGACAGCCAATCAGATCTCACGATGACATGTGTGGTTAGGCTCCGCCCAGATATATATGTGACTTTACTTTTGATTTTCTCAGGAACTACTGAACAGATTTACACCATTTAAGCAAAAGGCACGACACTGAACCAAGGGCTACCTCTTTGCCAAATTTGGTGTAATTCCGTTCAGCAGTTCGGGCTGTAGCTGCGACTAAAGGTTCCTATGGAAAAATGAATGGGAAAACGCGTTTTGGGACCCCCCTTTTTCTCGGCCCCCGCTTGACGTATCACCCCGAGACTTTCAGGATAGGAGCGGACCGGAGCGCCCCAACAAGTTGGAAACTTTCGCGAAGATTCGTCAACCGGCGCCAACGTTATTTCAAATAGAATGTCGCGGATTTCCTATGGATAATAGGTTTTAACTATAACTATCTACTGGCGACCGCCAGTAGATAATACATATATATATATATATATATATATATATATATATATTACCTACTGACGGTCGCCAGTAGATAGTTATAGTTAGGACCTATTTTCCATAGGAAATTCACAACATTCTATTTCAAATAACTTTGGCGCCGGTTGATGAATCTTCGCGAAATTTTCAAAACTCGTGGGGCGCTCCGGTCCGCTCCTATCCTGAAAGTCTCGGGGTGATTCGTCAAGTGGGGGCCAGAAAAGGGGGTCCCAAAACGTGTTTTCCCCATGCAATTTTCCATAGGAACCTTTCAGTCGCAGCTACAGCCCGAACTGCTGAACGGAATTGCACCAAATTTGGCAAAAGGTAGCCCTTGGTTCAGAGTCGTGCCTTTTGGTTAAATGGTGTAAATCCGTTCAGTAGTTCCTGAGAAATTTGAAAAGAAAACACATATATATCTGGGCGGAGCCTAACCACACATGTCATCGTGAGATCTGATTGGCTGTCAGCACTTCATCCTGGAATTGCTGGCAGCCATCTTGGGACCAATATAAATGATAGTACCCCATTGAAATGCATTGTAGTGAATCGAAGATTTTGAGGGTTACCAAAAGGAGAACTATAAAGGGTGATAACAGACTTTAGTTACATTAGAATTCATTTGTTGATGGTACCATACTAATTTCAGGAATTGTGGTGTGTTCTAAGGTGATTTTACCCTGTGAAAAATCTTCTGCTGGGATATCATGAATCATGTTTGAGAGAAAACTATTTTCACATGCTTGTCCCATACAGTTTTGGAAGGTGCTCCAAAATGAGAGCATATTTTCTGTAAATTCACATTATCTTTCTCAGTCATGTGAGAATGAAGTCTGACATTCTCAGTAAAACATGTACATCCAACAAGGGCAGAGACTGTCAGTTGATTCCTTTGTGTTCTACTGCAGCTTCCCAGAGTGTTCTAAAGAACAACTAGAGTGCTAACAGCCTTACTTATGACAAAAGTATGGCACACCTGAAGCCATCTTGATTGGAATAAACTGGTAACACTTAAAACATTTAATTTAAAAAGGAACAAAATGATGGGGTTCATTTTGTCATAGAAATTATGGTTAGTGCTGTAGAAAGAAAAATTAGGACATGTTTCAAGTGTGATCTCAAATATCTTCCTGTTATATTTCAACAGGAGCAGCCTGTCAGTTGATGCCTTTGTGTTCTACTGCAGCTTCCCAGAGTGTTCTAAAGAACAACTAGAGCGCTAACAGTCTTACTTATGACAAAATTATGGCACACCTGAAGCCATCTTGATTGGAATAAACTGGTAACTCTTAAAACATTTAATTTAAAAAGGAACAAAATGAGGGTGTTCATTTTGTCATAGAAATTATGGTTAGTGCTGTAGAAAGAAAAATTAGGACATGTTTTAAGTGAGATCTCAAATATCTTCCTGTTATATTTCAACAGGAGCAGCCTGTCAGTTGATGCCTTTGTGTTCTACTGCAGCTTCCCAGAGTGTTCTAAAGAACAACTAGAGAGCTAACAGTCTTACTTATGACAAAAGTATGGCACACCTGAAGCCATCTTGATTGGAATAAACTGGTAACACTTAAAACATTTAATTTAAAAGGAACAAAATGAGGGGTTCATTTTGCCATAGAAATTATGGTTAGTGCTGTAGAAAGAAAAATTAGGACATGTTTTAAGTGAGATCTCAAATATCTTCCTGTTATATTTCAACAGGAGCAGCCTGTCAGTTGATGCCTTTGTGTTCTACTGCAGCTTCCCAGAGTGTTCTAAAGAACAACTAGAGTGCTAACAGCCTTACTTATGACAAAAGTATGGCACACCTGAAGCCATCTTGATTGGAATAAACTGGTAACACTTAAAACATTTAATTTAAAAAGGAACAAAATGATGGGGTTCATTTTGTCATAGAAATTATGGTTAGTGCTGTAGAAAGAAAAATTAGGACATGTTTCAAGTGTGATCTCAAATATCTTCCTGTTATATTTCAACAGGAGCAGCCTGTCAGTTGATGCCTTTGTGTTCTACTGCAGCTTCCCAGAGTGTTCTAAAGAACAACTAGAGCGCTAACAGTCTTACTTATGACAAAATGATGGCACACCTGAAGCCATCTTGATTTGGAATAAACTGGTAACTCTTAAAACATTTAATTTAAAAAGGAACAAAATGAGGGGGTTCATTTTGTCATAGAAATTATGGTTAGTGCTGTAGAAAGAAAAATTAGGACATGTTTTAAGTGAGATCTCAAATATCTTCCTGTTATATTTCAACAGGAGCAGCCTGTCAGTTGATGCCTTTGTGTTCTACTGCAGCTTCCCAGAGTGTTCTAAAGAACAACTAGAGCGCTAACAGTCTTACTTATGACAAAAGTATGGCACACCTGAAGCCATCTTGATTGGAATAAACTGGTAACACTTAAAACATTTAATTTAAAAAGGAACAAAATGAGGGGTTCATTTTGCCATAGAAATTATGGTTAGTGCTGCAGAAATAAAATTTAGGGCATGTTTTAAGTGAGATCTCAAATCCTCTTCTATTTCATTAGAAAATTCTGACATGCAGACTGAAACAATCACTTTCAATACCAGCAGTAGACTTCCAGTTAACTCCCTGGTGAGCAGTAGCTTTACTACAGTGATCTAATGAACAACTAGAGTGCTAACATTCTGAATTTATGGCAAATGTGTGACACATCTGAATGCCTTCTTGATGGAATCAAAGTAAAAAACTGAAAGCATTTCCTACTGAGGAGACTGCAGTAAATAACGAAATTAGGAAACTTCATAACAAATAAGTCTCCCAAGATGGCCACCAGAGAAAAAAGAGCCCAAATGTAGCACAAATATCACCCAGATGTAGCCCACATATAGCCCAATGACAGAAGTGTGCAAAACACTTTTTATTTTTAGTTTTTCTGCAGTTTTATATAGTGCAAACTGGTCAGGTATTGGAGCGTTACATCTTACTTGGACCCCTTATTGCGTATTTTGCACGAAGTACATGAGATTGATCTTGCGAAACATTGAACTTTACGATTCTGTTAACCTGAAGTTGCTCTGAACCGGGCTTTGTAACACCCGTTTTTACCTACTGGTTTTAATTAATTCTCACTGTATTGTATTAGGAAAGAGGATTTACTGTTTTTATGTACACTTTTATGATCTATGTTTCTAAATCAGATCAAATAAAGTTTAATGAATTCTATGGCAGGACGGAGGCGAGGATTATGCATATCTTTCCTCACTTTATTTGCATAGCAGTTCAAAGAAAACGTAACACAACAATCATTAAACAAAAGACTACACAACCCATGAACCATTAGGGGTAGTCTCCAAGGCAACTATAGTCCAATCATATCACAGTCCATCGTATATAATATCGTGACGTCCCGTCCGCTTCCTCTTTCTTCACTGCTCGTCAGTTAAGTGCATTCCTTACATTCTTGGCTTAATCTGACGTTGTTGCTGTTTGTATAGCGGTTTCTTGTGCACGTTATTAGCATTATTGCCTTGGTATTGTTTCATATTCCCTGCGCAGCAGGCTCTTGCCCGAGCACGTTCTCCCCCTCGCAGTTTCTCCCGCTGTGTGCTCTGCGCGCGGTGAGATCCTGTCAGGCGCGTCTGGTCCGAGCGAGGCAGCTCCGTCGAGCGCTCCCGCTGGTCTTTACGCGCGTTTGGGAATCCGGTCACTCCTTTAGTGTCCGCTTGATTCCCGACCAACCCTCGCCTAATTTTGACACCGCTACGCGGTGATTTCCCCACACGGCCACGTTAGTGACCAGCGCCACCTGGTGGTGGTAATTGGTATTGCGCCTCAGTCTATTCTTATAACAGCTTCGGGGAAAGCCCAGCTGTTGGAGCACCGGCGAGGGGCTGTCTTAAGGATTTTAAGGGCATTTGTTCTGTGCTCACACCCTCTGCTATCATGTCTTCTCCAGAAGACCATTTTTACTCCTCCTACCAGGAAGTGGAGGAGGAATGGCCCCCAACTTCTCCCTCCAGCAGTGGACCAAGCCCTCTCTCTGGCTATTTCTAGGGCGCTGGCTCCTCTTAGGGATCAGGTTGATAAGCTGGCGAAAAGCATCCCTGGGGTGTTCAGTGACCCAGATCTGGTGGTGGCGGGTCCCAGTAGCTCCAGATGGGGAATAAAAGGGCCGTTAAGCATAACGTGGGGCACTTGGAAGGATTTGATACACTTACGGAGACCTTCCTCAAGAGTGCGCGAACGCTAAAACATGCACCCTGCCGGGAGGAGGAGGGGCCCGGAGAAAATTGCGACACTGTCACCACTATTGTAGACCCCGACGGCGGGTTTCCCTTAGAGGGAGAGGGTGTATCGGAGGACGATTTCTCCTCCGATGAGGATAAGGACTCGGGGCGTCCCTGGCGTCCAGAGTCCCACTCCTCTCAGTCCCCGGTTGGGGACGGGGTCCACTCGGACATGTTCGAGCCTACCCAAATTTACCATCCTAGGTCGGCAGAGTGGACACCTGACGCCAAAGTGGCAGAGTATGTGGTGGGGAAAATCCATCAACTCCTTGAAAGGGAGGTCAGGAATAGGATGAGGGAGAATGCCCCAGGCCCTCACTGAAGGGGAAGGTGGCACACACGCCTGAAATTGATGAGAAACTATGTACCTTTTTCTCCAAGTATATGAGGGATCCCAAGAAAGGAATTGATAGGTCTTGGACGTGGTAGGGCCCTTGACCCAAATTATTCAATTGACGGAGCGTTCCAAAGAGTCAGGATCCCCTTTGTCCATGGATATTGTGGCTGGTTGGGCGCACTACCCTAAACCCTAAAACACTACCCCCTCCACTACCCAAACACCACTGCACTACCCTAAACCCTAAAACACTACCCCCAGCACGACACCCTACACTACCCAAACATAACTGCACTACCCTAAACCCTAAAACACTACCACCAGCACGACTCCCTACACTACCCAAACACCACTGCACTACCCTAAACCCTAAAACACTACCCCCAGCACGACTCCCTACACTACCCAAACACCACTGCACTACACTAAACCCTAAATATACCCCCAGCATGACCTCCCACACTACACAAACACCACTGCACTACCCTAAACCCTAAAACACTACCCCCAGCACGACCCCTACACTACCCAAACACCACTGCACTACCCTAAACCCTAAAACACTAACCCCAGCATGACCCCTACACTACCCAAACACCACTGCACTACCCTATACCCTAAAACACGACCCCCTACACTACACAAACACGACTGCACTACCCTAAACCCTAAAACACTACCCACAGCATGACCCCCTTCACTACACAAACACCACTGCACTGCCCTAAACCCTAAAACACTACCCCAGCACTACCCCCTACACTACCCAAACACCACTGCACTAACATAAACCCTAAAACACTACCCCCAGCACAACACCCTACACTACACAAACACCACTGCACTACCCTAAACCCTAAAACACTACCCCAGCACGACTCCCTACACTACCCAAACACCACTGCACTACCCTAAACCTAAATCTACCCCCAGCACGACCCCCTACACTACCCAAACACCACTGCACTACCCTAAACCATAAAACACTACCCCCAGCATGACCCCCTACACTACACAAACACCACTGCACTACCCTAAACCCTAAAACACTACCACCAGCATGACCCCCTACACTACTCAAACACCACTGCACTACCCTAAACCCTAAAACACTACCCCAGCATGACCCCCTACACTACCCATACACCACTGCACTACCCTAAACCCTAAAACACTACCCCCAGCACGACCCCCTACACTACTGCACTACCCTAAACCCTAAAACACTACCCCCAGCATGACCCCTACACTACCCAAACACCACTGCACTACCCTAAACCCTAAAACACTACCCCCAGCACGACCCCCTACACCACCCAAACACCACTGCACTACCCTAAACCCTAGAAAAGAAACCCCCACCCCATGCCCAATCCCCCTTACCTCTCACTCCTCATGGTTCCTCTCTCCTCGTGGTTCCTGCTTCACGTCATCTCTGAGGGGCGGTGCACGTCGTTGTGAGGAAACGGAACAGCCTCTGTTTCCTTACAACGACATGGATCGTCTACATGTTTTTAGAATGCATGGTCATTTACCATACATACCTTTACAACAAAATTCAGTTGTAAAGGCATGCGTGGTAAATGACCATGCATTCTAAAAATGCGTAGTAATGACTTCGTGATGTACAACGCATGCGTGGTAATGCATGCGTTGTAATGGTATCGCAAAGTAAAAAGTCGTTGTAACGGCTGTTTACCGATCGAAGCTGGCCCCTGTTCTTCAGTGAGATGTTTATTTGATTAATTAGGAGGAAGGAATGTGGTTTTTTACCGAAAAGTGCATTCCCGGCTGTTGTATTGTGAAAGTGTCCGCGTGGCCTGGTTTCACTTCCGGTGAGAGAGTGGAAGAGTCTGTTTGGATCTAAAGGAGTTCTGTTGTTGGACGGGGCCGGCGCGACATGTCATCAGAAAACATAGCTAATGGAAAGCGTCCTCCCTGAAGTGTGGAGCAGTGCCATGAGAGGTCAACGAGTGTGCGTCCCACCGCAGTATGACCGTACCGCGTGACCCATGTGCCGCCTCCAGGGTACGGGAGGCAGAAGCGGCATCGCAGGTCCTCTTGAAGACCGTTGTAGCACTAATTCTACATTTTGGTACTAGGGCATTTTAACTTCGTTGTTCCTGCCAGATACAAAGAGAAGATCCTGTGTTATTCAGTGCCCTCGTTACCTTTTTTGTGGGTTGTGGTGCTTGTCACTTCGCTGCCCCGCCGGTGCACACGACTGGGCACCCCACCTCGTGTGCCATCTGCAGATCTGCAGGGCCTCTGCCCTCGGAACACTGGTTTCGGTTTCTGGAGTGGCAACATAAACAGTTGCTCCCAAAGGACTAGCCTGAACACTTAGTTGAATATCCCCTGCACCAGCATTCCACGGAAATTCTTTCCTAGCTCTCCCACGTCAACGAGCACGGCTCCGCTCGCGACACCGTATGACGTCATCGGAGCCATAAGAGGACCTCGTCGGCGTGCTGACGTCAGTTCCACCCATTTTTTCCGTGCCACCGAGGCAAACAGGGGACCGAGACATTTTCACATGTATACATAGTATAATAAATATATATATATTCACTGAAAAAACCATAGGTTTCAGGCACGTTATAGTTAGAAATTAGCATTTAAAAAACCTTAGAAATTCACTGAAAAAACCATAGGTTTCAGGCACGTTATAGTTAGAAATTATCATTTAAAAAACCTTAGAAATTCTCTGAAAAAACCATAGGTTTCAGGGGCGTTATAGTTAGTTGGACATTTCACTCGTACAAAACCATAGAAATTCCCCGTTATAGTTAGTTCAGCTAACTATAACTCGCGCGCCCACAATGCACTGCTGATGACGTCACATATTACATCACTCATGACATGGTCAGTGACATCACTCATGACATCACTGATGACATCTCAAATGACATCACTGATGACATCACTGATGACATCATCCAGTGAATGTGTGTTTTTCTGAAAATTAAATATGTTTTATATATGTATATCTCAAGGTCGATGGAAGAATAAATGGGTATATAAGTGTCTAAATGGATGATTTCTTTTGTAAAATTGATTGTATAACTGACTAAGTGTTTCTTAGTGAATACATGGGTTAGTGAGTAATGTTTAAATATGAAAATATCTGTATCAGTCTCTCACTTTGTGTATAAGTGGCTGCATGGGTTGGTGAGTAGCTACATGAGTGTCTATATGGGTTAATAGTTGGTTTTTTGAGTATCAGTATGAGTGTCTGAGTGTCTGTATGGTTCGGTGGGGGTATTACTTAGTGCATAGATGCATGAATGAGTGACTCACTGTTTGTATGTGTTGAAGACAGCATGTGTGCAGGACTGTATAGGTGGATGAGTATGTGTATGGGTGTGTTAGTGAGTGAATGACTGTCTCAATAGTGTCTTTATGAGTAACTACATATGTTTTAAACTAGTATATGTGAGTATTGGTGTATATAAGTGAGTATATGTGAGAGTGAGAGATTGGAAGAGTTCCTGTACAAATAAGTAGGTGTTTCTATAAGTGATTGTTTAAGAGAGTAAGTATGTGTAAGTTTCTGTAGAAGTAAGTGTGGTAGTGTGTGTATAACTGTATATGCAAGTAAATGGATGTTTGATACTTTGTTTGCATGTGTGACTATGTGTGTGAGTAACTCTATGGATGAGTGGCAGTGTGTAACAGGATGTATAGGTGTATGAGTACATATGATGAGTGAGTACATGTATGAGTGACTGTATAGGGACTGTTGGTGAATGAGTGGATGTGTGTGTAGATCTTGGAATTACTGAATAGGTGTGTTGTAACTGGTATTGGTATGTCCATTGTTTTGAAAATGTTAGTATGTATTTTTGAGTGTGTGTATCAAAGGTTATATTCGGGTGAGAGGAGGTCTGCCACTCTATCACAAGGATGATGTCATCAGTGATGTCATTTGAGATGTCATCAGTGATGTCATGAGTGATGTCACTGACCATGTCATGAGTGATGTAATATGTGACGTCATCAGCAGTGCATTGCGGGCGCGCGAGTTATAGTTAGCTGAACTAACTATAACGGGGGAATTTCTATGGTTTTGTACGAGTGAAATGTCCAACTAACTATAACGCCCCTGAAACCTATGTTCTTTTCAGTGAATTTCTAAGGTTTTTTAAATGCTAATTTCTAACTATAACGTGCCTGAAACCTATGGTTTTTTCAGTGAATATATATATATATATATCAGAACAAAAATCCCAGAAATGTCCCAGCCACAGCAGCGGCGGTGGCGAAACACAATGGGCACAGACTCCAAAAGCAAGGATGTAGGTTTGATGGTTTTATTCACACATCAATGTCCAAATGACGCGTTTCGGCCACCAGACATGCGGCCTTGATCACATAACGCGCTGCTTGTGAATGGGTGCAATATATACAAGTGATAGTAGTAGTCTATTTTCCATGCTAACCACATGAGTAGGCGTTTTACTACAGTTAGCTAATTTTTACAATTTAAACAGAGCTCTGCTTTACTGCTGGAAGTAAGTCAGCAGGTGCTTTACACAATATTAGCCAAATGCCACAGACATAATGAACAGACTTACAGTATGAAGACAGACAGCGCTAAGGCTTCATGTGCCCACCTTGTGTGGAATGCAATTGCAGACAGGAATACTGTTACATGATGCCCGCACCAATACGGGTTGGATTAACTGTGAAATTGACTGCTGTTCGAGTGATCAATAATCGTGACCATGCAGATTTGGCACCGTCTGCGCGTGAGTGTGTCTATGCGAAACGCCAATGTTTATAAAATGTGAGCAATGTTAAAATTAGGAGGTACTCGTGTATATGCGCGGACATCCGTCATGCGCTCCGTGGAATTCGCCATTAGCTGTGGTTAAAAATTTAGTGAGAACTACTACTGTGATAAGAGTGCTGTAAGTAAACACAGTGAGAGGTACGGGCAGTGACTCGGGGAATGTGAAGCGATAATGAGTGATAAACAGTGATGTGAGAGCATAACATTGAGAGACTTCAGTGCCTAATAAATGCACTTTTATGCTCACTTGTGCTCTATATACAGTGCACGAAAAATAATTTCAAAAAATGAGTAGTTCAGACAGACTACCAAAGTTAAGAATGACCAACCGAAACCATTAGAGTTCCGATGAAAAATAATGAGAGGAATAAATGCAAATAACGAGAACAAGTTACGAATGTAAGTATACATGCACAAATGCAGTTATTATATATACATAACGAGCTACATGCGTAACGGTAACGGAAAAAATGGGTGACCTCAGACTCAGAAATCTTGCATTACAAGTTAGATACGGCAGAATTGAATGATTAAGGGAACAGAAAATGACACAACAGTCTCAAAGTTATAGGAATTAATGTAAATCCTCGCTGGTGTTGAGGCCTGAGGGTGTCTTGGTGTTGAATTCTAAGATATATTTACTTTCAAGTTGTCGCAAAAGTTTCTCTCGATTCCCCCCTCTTCTCAATATGGGTATGCAGTCAATTACAGAGTATTGGTCAAGATTGTTGTTATGGACCTCCCTAAAGTGCCTGGCTACAGGATATGATGGATCATTGTTCACTATAGCTCTAAAATGTTGTAAAATGCGTAAATGCACTTGTAACTTGGTACTGCCTATGTAGCGCAGCCCGCATTTGCACTCAAGTAACTAACTGCAAACTCTGTTCTGCATGTAAGGCGGTGTTTGATGGTGAGAGGTTGTTTTCTAAAAGTGGAATCGACCTGTGTCATGCTCTTGCCAAATTGACATGCCTTGCAGCTGTTGCATTTCACAAAGCCTTTTATGTCATAAAGCCAATTGGTTTTTGTGACAATCTCAGGGCTGTTTCTCACTAGAGCATCATGCATGGAAAATGCACGTCTGTAAGTGATGTCAGGGTGTTGTGTAACTATGGGGCCCAGAATTGGGTCCGATTTGATGATGCCCCAATGCTTGTTGATAACTGATCTGACTGCGCGTTCCTCTGTATTGTACGTGATAATGAGTCTGGTGGTCACCGTGTGTGTCTGTAATTCACTGCTGTCAGCGCTGCTTACTTGAGTGGATTTACCTGTGAGGAGTTCATCTCTCGGTATGGTTTTGGCCTTATCAATAGCTTTGCTTATGTTACCTTTGGAGTATCCACGTGCAATGAATCTGTTAAATGCCTCTTGTTGACACTCTTTCAAGTCATCATCCGAACTACATACCCTGCGTATGCGAAGCATTTCGCCGTAAGGGATGCTTGCTATTAAATGCCTAGGGTGAAAACTGGAGGCATGAAGGGTAGAGTTACCCACAGTAGGCTTCCTATGTAGTTTTGAGTGTAATGCACAATTGGAGATGTACAACATGACGTCGAGGAACTCTATTGAGGTTTCACTGATGCTGGCATTGAATTCCAAATTGAGATGCTTGTTATTGATCTCAGTGATAAATGCCTTTGCACTGTCAGTGTTACCCCTCCAGATGACAAAGACATTGTCTATGTACCTCAGCTAAGTGACAATGTTGTTGTTGAATGCAAATGAGTGATCAGCCATGAGAGCCCGCTCCTCCCACCAACCTACAAGGAGACATGCATAGCTGGGTGAGAAACAGGCCCCCATGGCCACTCCCCTCAGTTGCTGGTACACAGTTTTGTCAAACATGAAATAGTTGTGAAAAAGACACCATTCAATAAGGAACAAAATGAATTCATTATGCTTGAAACAGTGAATCGGTCTTTTGTCAGGAAAATATTTACAAGCCTTAATTCCATCACTGTGACGGATGCTAGTGTACAGTGAGGTGATGTCAAGGGACATCAAAATTTAATCCTCACGCCATGGAATGTCTTTAATTTTGGTTAGACAGTCACTAGTGTCTTTTAAATAAGTGGGTAAGCTGGAGACCAAGGGGCATATTAGCAAGAACCTCGTTAAAATTATCGCCGTTTCAGCGGCAGGAAACTGCCGCTAAAACGGCGATAATGGGCTTGCTAATATGCGTTATAGAATTCCAATAGAAGCCCAGGTTAGATGTCCTGCACATCTAACCTGGGCTTCTATTGAATTCTATAACGCATATTAGCAAGCCCATTATCGCCGTTTTAGCGGCAGTTTCCTGCCGCTAAAACGGCGATAATTTTAACGAGGTTCTGCTAATATGCCCCCAAGTCCTGTAGAAAAAGTCTACGTATTTAGAGATGTTCTCGCAAGTGTTTTTTCTGGCAGAGATGATGGGGCGTCCAGGTATTGGATTGCAGTTTTTGTGCACCTTTGGAAGAAAATATAAAATGGGAAGCACTGGTGAGTCTGTGTTGAGAAAAGCATGTTCGTCTTTGTTGATTATCCCTTGTGATTTGAAAGTGTTCAAATGTTTTCTGAGTTCTTTGTTACTGGTAGCCACCTCCTTGTGGCTTGATATTTTGTAGCATGCAGAGTCAGACAGGTGTCTATTAGCTTCCTCTAGGTAGAGCTTCCGTGGCCAGAGCACAATGTTGCCCCCCTTGTCTGCTTTGTTGATGATGACCTCATTCTTCTTGCGTAATCTAGTCATTAGATCTTGATATTTTCTGTTGGTTTGGTGATTACGCCTTATGGGTCTACGTGCTTTTTTTAGGTGCAGTGATTTCAATTCATCTGTGATAACATCACTGAAAATATCAATGGCATCCCGTGGCATTACTGGTGTGAAGGTGGACTGTGGCTTAAATGGACTTGCCACCCTGATGGAGCTCACGATGCCTTCTTCATGCAAGATTTGCTGGGTAGATGTGGGCCCATCTGATGATTCCAGTTCAAAAAGCGTGCGAATAGTGGGAATATTTGAGACTGTGAGGCTGGCCCCCACTGTCGGTGTGATGCCTGGTGTGGGCTGAGTGTCGCTGTTGTTATGTTTGAGTTTGAAGAACTTGATCAGTTTGAGTTTGCGAATTAATTTGAAAACATCAATGCGAGTGTTACAGTAATCAAAACTACTCTCTGGGCAGAAGGTTAAACCGAGGCAGAGTAGTTGTTTTTCTGCCTCGGAGAGGTTGATGTCGCTGAGGTTAATGATAGTTTTGGTGTCTGCTTTTACTTGCGCCTCCAATTTCCTCGCCTGCTGTTGCTTGGTTTGGGCTTTTCGGAGTTTCCTTCTTTCGCGCCGCCTGCGGTTGCGTCGACGTTTTGATGCTTTGGTAAGCGCAGCCTGAGTGTTTGTCTCCTGTCGAATACTAAAAAATCCAACTCTTGTGCAAGGCTTGCCCCACTTGCTTCGTTTCTTGTTCTCCAGCTTCCACCATCCTCTGAATCTGTTCCGCTTTCTACATTAGAGCTGAGATCGGATACTGAGGCCGAGTCTGCTGCTTCCACCGTGGTGAGATGTTCTTGTGTTTGTTGGATGGGGTTGTTCATTCTTTGTTTCCTGATCGCGTCGTATTTCCTGGCAAAGGTGAAAATTTGGCCGCATTCATAGTCTGTTTTGTCACGGGCAAACTTGAATACTTTTCTCGTCTTGATCACTTCCTCGTGTTTCTTCAGGCGGGCATTAATTTCTTCTCTACTTTTGGAAATCGCCTCTTTTTGCTCATATATATATATATACGTACATACATACACAAATGCTGTGTACAACAGTTGGTCACATTCTTGTTGCTCATATTGTTCACTATAAAATTGCCAAGAATAATATCATTATGTGATATGGCATAATGATATAATCGTAGAAATTTTGCATTACAAACGTAATGTGAAATTCCTGACATTACGCAAATCATACTGCATAATTTCAATTCCACCCAGCCCTAGTCAGTACTCACTCTACTCTTTCAGTCCAAAAGAATGGTCACAAGAATGAGATACAGAATTAGGAGCATTATTTGTGCCCTAGTACATTCTTCACTTTCAATGGCACCAAAAGCCCCAAGAAATTAGGCTTGTAACACTACAAACCTAGGGGCATATTAGCAAGAAGAGGCGATAATCATCGCTAACCCTGCTTAGCGTGATTTTTTTTATCGCCGGCTATCGCTGGAATATATCGCCACGCTAACGCTGTATTAGCAACGATTAGCGCTATGGCGATGAATATTCCAGCGATAGCGGGGAAATGGGCCAACATCGCTGAAAAACCAGCGATGTTGCATGGAGAAGGAGAACACCTTGCTGATACGACCCTGTGGTCGTATCAGCATAATCCACCCCCCATGTTAGGTATGGCTAACACCTGCTAATTGCAGGTGTTAAATAAATGGCGATGACCCGGTTAGCGCGACTTTTCACGTCGCTAACTGGGGCCATGGCCACCTTGCTAATAGGCGATAGGCCTGTTAGCGAGTGTTTCCCAGGTTTGTTCGTCGGGAACGCCCACTTTGCATGTCATTAGCGATAAATATCGCTGACATGCAAAGCGGTAAAAACGGGCGCTAATGCCCGCAAACTGTCTCTAACTGCTGTTAGAGACAGTTTGCTGATAGGGCGATATAAATATCGCCGCTTTAGCGGCAAAAAGTGCCGCTAAAGCGGCGATAGTGCCCTTGCTAATGTGCCCCCTAGTCAGTTCAAGTTGTCTTTCGTAGCTCCTTTGTGTTGTTATTTCAGTCAAAAATGGTGTGTTGATGTCTCAGCCTTTTACAGCACTTTTGAGTGGGAGAACACATGGGTCAGAAATGGATCTGCCACACGCCTGCCAACAATGCCGAAACCGTCAGAGCTGCTGCAGATTTAGTTGTGCCTGAAACAGACCTTAACTTCTAGGCTGTGCATTGCCATTTGCCCTGCTTCTGTTAGTGACCATTCTGATCCCTCAGTGACTCCATCCTCTCCCAGAAGCAGGTCTGTGCAGTGTCATCTTAAGGATTTTTAGGGCTCTGGGCAATGCATTTTTTGGGGTCCTCTGTATGGAACAATTTTGAATTTTACTACCGATGTTGTGCTAATTGAAGTTAGCACAATGTTCAGAACTATTAAACTATGGTAAACTTTCAAAAAAGGAATCATATAAAACTGCTGATATATGTATTGCCATGGACCCCTAAAATACTGAAGATTACACTGTAGAGGGAGAGGGTGATATAGAGAAATAGATAGAGGTGATGTAGAGAGAGAGAGACACCAACCCATATTAACCCCCCTTACATATTGCAGACAAGCACACATGTGACACGCATACCAATATTGAAAGCATACATATGCAACAAGATTATCAATAAAAATATGTGATACATATTGTTAGAAACTGGTTCTCTAGTTGGCAGTGGTTTGCACCCTGTCCAAGTAGGGACCACAATTCTAGTCAGTGTAAGTCAAATAAAGTAAATTAACCTGCGCTCACCATCTGGTAGCTTGGCACAGAGCAGTAAGGCTTAACTTAAGAGGCAATGTGTAAAGTATTTGTACACACTTTAATTACAGTAATACAGAGAAAACACCACAAAAAGACTCCTCATGAGACTAGAAAAATAGAGAATATTAATGTGAGTAAAACAAGACCAAATCAACAAAATCTAGAACTTGAGATATGAATTTTCAAAGAATAAAATGCAATATAGTGCTTAAAAGTCAATAGTGGGTTACTTGAGGTTGCGCTTGACTGGGGTAAATCCAAAGCTTTAGGCCGACAGAGATGGAGGGGCTTCAGGGCCCGCTGAAAAAATACCTTGAATGGAGCAAGTGTCAAAGACTCGATGTTCCGAATTCAAGTCAAACCTTGCAGTCAGGTCCTGCGTCATCATTGAACCTCTTATGATGCAGGGGTGCATCATCGTTGAGCCTCACAGCCGTGTCCTGAGATCAGCGTTGCATCATCGTCAACTCCCAGAGTCCGGACCTCGGATCGGAGATGCATCATCATCGAGCCTAGCAGTCGTGACCTTGGAAAGCACCTGCACTAACATCAAACTTTGCAGACAGGTCCCAAGTCATCGAGTAGCACAGGGATGTTGTCGGATAGGCTCTGTGCCCGTATCGAAGAGCACTGCATCGGTTCATATTGGCACATAGTCATCACTGCGGCGTTTTTTGCAGAAAAAGAGCTGCAGAACCCTCTTTCAGGGCCCAGGACTAGATTTGCACCTCTTGGAAGGGCAGGACTCACAGAGTCCAACAGCTGAAGCAAAGCTGTAGGGAGTCTTTGATGGTCTTGAGACTTCAAGAACAGGTGGCAAGCCAGCAAGTCCTTGGAGAATCTTGGGTTCAAGGATGTAGCGAGCAGGTCCAGTCCTTCTCACTCCCAGGCAAGAAGCAGCAAGCAACAGGCCAATACAGCAAAGTAGTTAACAGTGTATTAGTCTGTCCTAGAGCATAGCAGAATGTATTTCGTTCCAGCAAATTTCTGATTTGTCTCGGGCGGCTCCTCCACTAGGGCAGCGGTGTGTCACCCCACTGATTTCTCACAGTGCGAGAAGCAGAATCATAAAATGGTAATAACTTCACATTATTACCATTTTATTTAGTTGCGGGCAGGCGGGGTTACTCTGCGAGCAGGGGAGGAGTGGTGTGCCCACTCCTGAGGGCGCAATGACTGTTTGGTCGTCCCTCTGGGGCCCCCCAAACCAGTCATGCGCACTCTGCCATTTCTCCATGCAGGCTGCAATGTAGCCTACATGGAGAACCTGGCCTCCCCGTAACCCCCTGGCTGGGCGGTGTCCCCACCAATCACAACACTGCCATTGCAGCTTTGTGATTGGCTTAGGGGAGGGGAGGGAGGCTACCTGCTTCCTGTTACTGCCGGAGGCAGTAGAGCAGGAGCAGGCGCCGAGAAAACGATGGACCCGGCCGGCGGATAGGCACATTTTTTATTTATTATTCAATTAAAATCCCCGCTCCTCCCCATGCGACGCCCCGCCCCTCCCACCCGTGATTAATGCCGGCCATGACTGGATTTGGTGGTGTCAGGTGTTCAGTACTTATTCCGAGTTGCGCCTTTGAAGTGGGGAGATTTCAAAGAGGCCTTTGAAGATCACATTATCCCTGCCTTTTCTGCCCTTGCTCCAGACTGACTACAGGGGGCTATGCAGCTCTTTGTATGGGGACAGGCACAGCCCTATTCAGGTGCAAGTGTCAGCTCCTCCCCCCAATCTTTCTCAGGAAGGCCCATCAGCCTTGAGATGGGCCACCAGGATGCAAATGTCCCTTTGTGTTTGACTGTCTAGAGGGAATGCACAAAGCCCAGCTGCCACCCAACCCAGATGTATATTCAGAGGCAGGCAGAAGCACAGAATGGTTAAAGTAGGAAAATGCCAAATTTCTAAAAGTGGCATTTTCAGACTTACACCTTAAAATCCGACTTTACCATAAGTTGTGATTTTAAATTATGAGTCCAGAGACACCAAACTCCAAATCTCTATCTTTTTCCAAATACATTACATTTCACTTAAAGGTTATTTTAAGGCAATCCCAATGTTAGGCCTTGCAGTAGGGAAAAACAAACCTAGTTGTTTTTCACCACCAGGACATGTAAAACTCAAAAGTACATGTCCTACCTTTTAAATACATTACACCCTGCCCATGGGGCTGCCTAGGGCCTACCTTAGATGTGACTTATGTGTAATATAAAGGAAAGTTTTGGTCTGGCAAGGAGGTTAACTTGCCAGTCGAAATGGCAGTTTACAATGGACACACAGGCTCAGCAGTTGGAGGACTGAGCCATGTTTAAAGGGCTACTGAAGTGGGTGGCACAATCAGTGCTCAGATCCTCTAGTAGCATTTAATGTACAGGCCCTGAGCACTTATAGCGCACTTTACTATGGACTTATGAGTAATTTAAATATGCCAATTGTGGTTAAGCCAATGTTACCATGTTTTGAGTACAGAGCATATGCATTTTAGTACTGGTTAGCTGTGATAAAGTGCCCAGAATTCTAAAGCCAGCAAAAATGAAGTCAGCAAAAACAGGTCAGTAGGCAAAAAGTCAGAGGAACACCGCCAAGGATGCCAGGTCTAACACATATGTACACATTCTACACTAACATAATTAACACATATATACAAACTCAAAGACAAAGCCTGCATATAATGCAAAACAGTGAAATAACTGACAAAAGTGCAAAAACGTATGCACAAATCGAAAATCAACACACACTTAAAGGCCACACATTATTTAGAGATTTATGTAACACCTAATGAGAAGAACACACATATACAAAACACACAGAGCACCTGCATAAATGCGTAAAACTCACACTAACGTAAATCACACACATTCCTTTGTAGGTATGTAGGCAGGTCAGTGCACTTGAGTCGTTTGCACTGAAATAGCTCACATAACTTTAGATGATGTATAACATTCGAGAAACATAACTTAAAACGTATTTTGTTTTTAATGTTTAGTTGAACATGGCATGAGTCTTATTTGTCCTTCTGCTACTAATAATAATATTGTGAAATATTTGATGAGAGAGAGATTAAAGAAGCATGTTAACTGGCTGTAGATATTTTGTGTCTCTGAGCAATTTTCCTACACTGACAGTCTGCCTAAAGACTTCTTTTTTCTGCTGACTTTCTCCTGTGATCCTCAGGAACAGGTATGTTTTCTCTCAAAAAACATTTTACCATACACTTCGTCATAAAGCGTAACATTTTGCCCTGTCTGTGAATCAGACACTCGTGAATGCTTTTAAACAACTTCGCATACAATAAAAAACCCTTGCACACCATCAGACATCAAAAGATGTCACCAAAGAACCCCACCAGATATCAACGTATTCAGATATACAAGCACACCACCACTCATGTAGGTCACCAGAAACTTTAGCACAGCTTCAGACACCTAGGAATATAATTGTAACCCTTACAAATAGACACCCATTCTAACTGCCAGACATTATACACATTATTGGACACCCAGACACTGCTTCACGGTATGAGAAGCCCACACAAAAAACACAGTGAATATATAACAGCATACATTCAAATATCCACAGAGCAGACCTTAATAAGACAGCCTTGCATCCCCTCAGACATGCAATCACACACACATAAAATCAGAACAGCATACTTAGGCCCTATGGCATTCAGTATACTCTCATGATTCCAACTCCCACGCACATCACCAGACAACCCCATCAGACACATATGCATAATATGGGGTGCCTACATCCTCAGACACCCTCCTACAACCAGGCTTAGATTTACTATCATACACTCATCGAAGAATTGCATTAACAATGGTTGAGTTTTATATTCATATGTTAAAAATAGTGCTGCATCAAAATTACAAAGGTTCACACATCAGCTATGTCACATTTGGCACTTGTGCAAAAAAAACTGTTTTGTGTAAAGCTCTGCTTACCGCTGTGGCACAAAGGTGAGCCAGGAGTGTCTGAGATGAAACTTATTATCGATGTACAGGTACACTCTTTAGCACAAATGATGCACCGACGAACGCTCACAAACATTTGATAAATATGGGACCCAACCATGTCATTGGATAATAAAGCACATTACCAGACAATGGTTGAAGCCCCCATACAGCTGTGCATGCTATTAACCATGTATTAGACTATATGTACGCCATCAGATGCAAATTATTAGACACCTACTCACACTATCATTCGCCTCTACTTATCAGTGACCTCTATGACTCCCATACACACCATCAGACATCCATAGACACAACTAGACGCAAATGCACATTGATAGACCCCAATGCATGCCACCAGATACGCGTTGACACTATGAGACATACATGATATCAGACATAAAGACCATAAGACACCCATACATTTCAACCCCAAGCTACAGTGCCCCCACCGGACTTCACCGCCACTCAACACCCAACTACTACCGGCCCATCACTGCATTGCTACCTTTACCACCTTACTACACCATGACCATTGCATTAGGACCTCAACAATTGCACTACCAACCACAGCACTTTTATAACACACCAATTAACTTCCATCCCACATAATGTCCCTGCTACCATACCAACCCACACCACTGCAGCACCAAACCATTACTGCACCATCACCCCACACAATAATATTACCAACTGATTCTCCACATTGCCAAACCCACCACTGCTTAAACAACTCTAGCAATTCCTAATAATTCACACTCATGCAACACTTCTTCACTACCATTTTACTTTACATCTAAGCTGCTATCCATCAGTACTGCACTAGCAATGTGAGAAATGTGGTTATTAGTTGAGAGTGGTGGGAGCCCCAATCTAATATACCAATCATTGTCAGGGTGAACCACAAAAAGTAATCAAATTAACTTGTGCTAAACCTCTGGTTTGGCACAAAAGCAGTCAAGCTGAACTTACAGACAATGTGTAAAGTATTTATGCAGCACTCAAATAGTAATATAGTGAAAACACAACACAAGAAAAATCCCAAACCAATTTAGGAGTATGGAGTAAATGTTAATAAATAGAATGACACTAAAATGAACAAAATCAAATCAGTAGAACCTGAGTTATTATTTTTACATTTTTTAGTGAAATCTAGCACCAAAAAGAACAAAGCACCAATCGCGCGTGTCTGGTCACTCGTGTTAATGCCGACTGTGATGCAGTGCGGGTCGGATGCAAGGTGTAGATGAGGCCCCTTCTCCACTTACCTTCCGATGTAAAAGACATTTCTGAAAAGTTCTTGAGGAGGTAGAATCTCAGCGGGCAAGGCACCAGACTGTATGCAAGGATGAGTCGTCAACAACGGGGAGCCACTAGTCGAGGGCAGGAAAATGTCCAAGTGGGAGGAGGTCGTCATCATTATCTGGATGCTACTCATCGTCCAGTCCAGTAAAGATTTCTACCTTCGGATTTAGAAGTTTTTCTGGAGCTCAGATTCCTCCAGAGAGACGAGGCTGCAGGTTGTAGAGGAAGAGGGCTCCACTAGCCCTGATACTGTCATTGAGATGTCCTACTGAAGAGGATTTCTGCTGCAGAGAAGAACATAGTGGGAGCCTCTGCAAAGTTAATCCTACTGGTGATTTACCTTCATCCAATGGGCTTGCAGGTAGGTCCCGATATCCTGTTGGTTCTTAGAGAAGTTTGTACTGGAACTTTTTCTAAGTACTGGTTTTGGAGTTTGGTAGGAGACGGCCATTTTTGCAGAACACCGAGGGTCCATGACCTGGGGGACCAACATTTGGAGGCTAGGATTCACTCCAGTGGGACCAGCAGCAGCAACAGGTAAGTTGTAGGGTCTGTGGCGCTTATGTATCCCTGTAGCTCACACAGGAGGCCAGCCAGCTAGCCCTTGGAGTCATCTAGTACCCTGGGCTCAGGGATCAGGCTCTGTCTTCCCTCCTCAGGCAGCAGAGAAGCAGGACAGTCTTTCCAACAGCAAGCAGCAGAGCAGTCCTTTTTCTGATTCTTCCACAGGTCCGAAAGTGATCTGATTTGGGGTCTGAGAATGACACCTTTTACCCCCTTTGACAGCCTTTGTGTTGGGGAAATACTTGGTCAACTCCCCTGCCCTTCCTGGTTTGGCTCCCAAATGTCTTCGGTGACAAAAGCAAGGGCAGGCCTGGTGTCAGGTTCTGCTCTGCGTGCAGGAGGCAAAGACCTTTGAAGTGTAAGTGGGGCGGGTCACAGCTCCACCCCTAGCTATCAAAGCAGCATTGCCCATCCTACCACACCTAGTCCCCTTTTTCTCACTGTCTCGCAGTAGTGCACAACCCACAACAGCAAAGTCATGTGACCCAGGCTGATGACAGAAGGGCATCGTGGATTTGGGCACGAAAAAGCCAACTTCATAAAAGTGCAGTTTTTAAAACTGTAACCTAACATCCAAATTGACCATTAAAGAGGGTTTTAAATTACAATTCATAAGAGACCAAAGAGTATTTTCCTACCTACCCTCAATCCAAAGTTAGCACTTATTAAATGAAATAAGGCAACCCAGTGTTATCCTACAGGAGAGATAGGCCTTGAAATAGCGAAAAACAACTTTAGACGTTTTTCAATACAAGGACATGTTAAACTTAAGCCCAAATGTCCTACTTTTTAAACGCCAGGCACCCTGTCCTAGGAGCTTTTAGTGCCTACCTTAGTGGTGACTTAAAAGTATTAATAACGAAGGTTTAGGCCTAGCAAAAGCTCTATTTTGCCAGGTCGAAATTACAGTTTAAAACTTCACCACAGGCTGCAATGGCAGGCCTGAGACATGTTTTAAAAGGCTACTTTTGTGGGTGACACTATGTGTCCTGCAGGCCTACTGATAGCATTTAGTTTACAGGCCCTAGCTACATGTAGCACCATTTACTTGGGACTTAAAAGTAAATTAAATGTGCCAATAAGTTGTATACTAACTTTACTATGTTTTAGGGAGAGAGCACAAGCACTGTAGCACTGGATATCAATGTTAAAGTGTCAGAGACCTAAAGCCAAGAAAAACTAATTCAGTAAAACAGGAGGGGTAAAGGTAAAAAGTTTGGGAGTGATAGAGCAGAGAGGGCCAGGTCCAACACAAGGTATTATCAATCCACATTAGCAGGCTACTACACCACATTACTGCAATGGTATCAACCACAATTGTACAACCAACTTACACTCATGCATTACCCCACATATCACTACACTACCCATTTCTGGCCAGCTCATAACCACCAGCCAACAATATACCTAACCCATTTCTGCTACCAGCAGGACAAATACTTCTCCCTCACAAAATGCTAATAGCCCACAGATTTGCATAGCTGTTTCTACCACTACACTGTCAACTAACAGGGCTGCACTATCTACCCCACTACTGCCCAGTCCTCAATACCATAATATACCATCCCCACCACAGTGCCTACTCACAGCAACACATTATTACCAGTAATCATCACACTAACTCATTAGCCCTACACAATCTACTATTAACACCATACCTCAGAATCACTTAACTCCACAAAAACAAAAGTATCAGCCTATAACAATACACTGACAACACCACTACTGCCCTATTACTTCCACACCAGAAGACTACCCATGCAACAGCATCTTCCCCAGCCTACTATCACTCACCGCAACTCAAAGCAATGCACTAGTACACAAAGCACCACAGTTCTTGTGAATGATACCTGCATAACCTTACAAAACTGCAGTGCTAACCCACATGTCAGCAAAACAATTATAACAAAAATACCACCACCACAATATAATCTTCAAAAAGTGACCTAACTCTGCCACTACTGCAGTAATCCCTGACAGCCCTCACTACAATCCACTGATACCAAACTACAACACCTCACCAAAAATCTACCACCACACACCAGTGCCTTATGTTATCCCACCAGTACCCCTGCATCACATCCGTATCCTCTTTGACCGTCACACTACCATTGCTGTACTGCTGCAAACCACCTTTTTAATACTGTGGAGCACCACACATGTAGCCCTAGCACTGCACTGCTACACACAAAATTGAAATGCTACTCTACAGGATCAGACTGCCACCCACTGAATAACAGTACTGTAGTCCAACACCACACAACTGCCCTAGCACCACAGCAACATATACCCAAATGCTGCACAACAACAGCCAAAACAGCACCACTATTCCACTAGAAAAGCAAAATAATGCCACCACTCTGTCAACCTGAGAACAAAAGTACCAGACAATACAAATGTTCTATCAGGGCACACCACAGAGCTACTAACTTCAGTATTACTAGTTTATAACTATACCACTATCCAATCCCATCTTATTGCTACCCCTTCCTACCATATTGCCAGCCCACTGTTATTGTTCTACTACCTATACACTACTCCAATACTACCGACAGGCCTGCTCTCCCCATTAGCACCACTCAGTCTCCTGACCACTGTTTTACTATCTTCACCACACCAAAAATACCTCACAATAGCACACAACCAACAAGCACTCTGACACTCCAACAGACAACTACTGCCAAACCCTTTTCACCCTTAAATTACTAATAGAGCGAACAACTAACATTCACCACCATCATATTACTAAATCCCAGCAAATTAATTTCCATATCACAGCAACATACACCTACTTCACAATACTACCACCCCATGTTACTGCACTACTACTGTACACAGCCATACCACCAAACCCATCGGGCCTGATTCACAGAACTAACTTACGTCAAAAACGTAAACGTAAATGTAAAGTTAGTACTTTTTAGGTATTCACAGAATACACTTACTCATTTTGGTATTCACAGAATGAACTTACTCATTTCGGTATTCACAGAAGTTAGTAGTCCTAACTTTAGGACTCCTAACTTCTGTGAATACCGAAATGAGTAAGTTCATTCTTGGAATACCAAAATGAGTAAGTGTATTCTGTGAATACCTAAAACGTACTAACTTTACGTTTACGTTTTTGACGTAAGTTAGTTCTGTGAATCAGGCCCATCATGTCACCAACATCTCCACTACTATAAAACATCCCAACAAAACCACATTCCCCAGTGGTGCTGGAAAAATATTGAGTTAAAAATATTGAGAGGCCGAAATATTGAAAAATACATATCATGATACACAAATATTGTGATGTACAAATATCTTTGACAAGAATATTGTTTTATCAAGTAAGTGATATAGTTTTATATTATATATATATGTCAATAATATAGTTTTCAATAATATAGTGGTTATAGATATTGTTTTTAATTATTTTAATGAGTTTTAGTTTAAATATTAATTGTATGTGTTATTATTGTTTATATAAGGGTTATTTCTTTTTAAATATGACTGTAATTGTGAGTGATTCAGAGTTTTTATGACATTTTTTATAATAATTTATAGTATTGTAGCAGAAGGGATAGGGATAGAAGTTCATTAGTTAATAATAATTATACATTATTTAATGAATGTTATATAATCATATGATTGATATGTAATATGTAAATTATATAATATTGATTTATTTTCCTTATGTGTTTATTGCGGCCTGTTAGGTTTGTAGGGGTATAGAGTGGGAAGCTAACTAAGCAATAATTAAGCATTAATTGTTGATTAATTATGTCATTGTTTTTTATTATGTAATTTATGGAATACTTGTTGATTTTACCTATATGTTAGTTGCAGACTGCTAAATTTGTAGGGGTCTAGGGTGTGAAGTTAATTATGTAATATTTATATAATAATTTTGTAATGTTTTTAATTAATTGTTTAATTAATTTTTAATTATGTAAAATATGGAATGCTGATTTATTTTACTGATATTGTAGCTGAACTATGTGAGGTTTGCAGGGGTATAGGGTGGGAAATTAATAATTATTTAATTATTGACTATTATTTGAAAACCAATCATTATTATTTCCTTTTAAATGGGGGGGCCTCTCTGACCCTCCAGCCCTGGGGACCGCCACATCCGCAAGGCTTTATTGTTATTTGATGTGGGGGCACATGGACCACCCACAGCCCCGGGGACCAACACCTCTCTGAGGCATAAGTATACATTGAATTCAGGGGGCTGTGCAGCCCCCCGGCCACCCCGTGGACCATCCCTTCCCTGGGGCAAATTAGAAGATGGGAGAGGGCTGCACGAACCCCCTCCTAGAGTCCTAGTAGGCCCTGGGGACCGCCCCACCCAGGACCAGCTCCTGCAATGTTGCTATGGCTTGGCAGGAGCACCGCTCCTGCCAGGGCATAGCAAACAGTGCTTCACTTCGAGCAAGCAAGAGCATTTTGCTCTCGCTTGCTCAAAGTGCAGCACAATTGCTTTTACAAAGAGGGAGCTGCATGTTGGCAGTTTCCTCTCTGTAAAAGCAATGCTGGCTCCCACAGGATGGGAGGAACTGGCAGGGACCCCTGGGGCCTCTAGACTCCCCCCGCAGTCCCAATGGTGAGTGCATACCCTGGAGACACCCACTTTAAATGGACAGGCCCTGAGAGATGGGGTCCCTGAGGCCCAATTTGGCCCTGGGGGGGCGCACAGTCCCCCCCATCCCCATCTGTAAAAGGCCGGGCCCCGGTGGTTGGGGTCCCCGGGGATGAAATTCACCCAGGGAGGGGGGCCATGCGGCCTCCCTCACCTAATTTTATTTAAATTATTTTTTTAAAGGACGGGCCCGGTGATGTGGACCTCGGGGCTGAAATTGGGCCAAGAGGGGGGCCGCTCAGCTCCCTCTCTATAAATGATATTTAAAAAAGAGGAAAAGGCCAGGCACTGGGAGATAGGGTTCCTGGAGCTGAATTCGGCCCAGTGAGGGGGGCCACCAGCCTCCCTCCCTTTAAAAATAAATTTGTTTTTAAACCTAACGTAAGTTGCCAGAGACCACGCCCCCTCTACCACCTGTCAGAGTACCTGAATCTCCACGGAAGCAGAATGGATGCTAGATTCCCAATGCCCTCCTACCGGTGCAACTCGCCAATAGTTTCTGGAAAGGTTCACCAGCAAACGTGGAAAGGGGAATGGGATAGAGAAGAGACTACTCCGGTCTGGTGACGACCCTCTCTCTTCCCAGGATCCTCACTTGGGTAATTCTTCTTTTGTAGGAACCCATACCTATCCCAGGAAGGGGAGAGTACCTAATGCACAGAAGAAGGAGACAACACATAAATCCTGACTACTCTAAACATTCCTCAATTTCTTATCTAGTGATATGTTTATACTCCTACCAGTGTCTTATGGAGTTTTAGCTTCTCTTCTGCTACAGAACACTTTTAAGAGTATTGAAGTACTAATCAAAACTGTACTACAATTAATTTAACCCAAATGGGTCTTCAGCAAAGAAAGTCAATGTTCTTCCTTTAAATCATGAAGGCTTCTCCGAACTCGTGACCAGCAGATAAATGTCTCCAAGGAAATCGTTAATTGGAAAAGGTGACGCGCAAAAAGAAACAGGGGAAGGATAACCAGGACAAAAGGATTAGGAAAGAATGTCAAAGGGAGGCAAGGTAAATACAGTTGGCGAGTTTCAATTCCCTGGGAAGATTCAAAGAATCTTACTGACTTTCTCGAAGAAGACAACCTCTGCAGAACTCCTACCAACTTCACGGATGGAGTTCCTGACGTGATGTCTTCTGGACAGCTGAGAATACGAAGTCTGGAAACTGCTACTCTGAAGAGAGAGACACCGCTCTCTAACTGGAAACTGGATACCCTTAAAGTTCGAACAAGAGAAACTCTCTTGCAGGAAGTTGTTTGGGGTACAAGATAGAGTCCGCCACTCGCTCCGTAATAACTGAGGAGGAATGGCAAACAAACACTCACTCGTCAAAGATTTCAAATTAAAGTGCGCAGAGGAGCGCACGTGCTCGCATTTTGAATGATGAATTCTCGCGAGAACGCTCTGAAATCAAGGAACATCAAAGACTTGGAAAATGCAGCAGCCATCTTGTAATGTTTTGAGTCTAGTCTAACTCTGTAGATTCTCCCAATGATTAATCATTGGAAGCTTCACTATGATCCTACGACTTCTTTTCTGACTCTTCCTCAACTTACTCTGAATAGGAGAAATGACATTAATCTGATTCCTGACACCACCACTCTGAAAATACGCAGTGGTGGTTGGGGGATGAAGTCCCCTTGGATGCTGAGGGTCCTTGGGGTCCAGGAACTCCTTCTGTTACCTCCAGTAAGTCCCAGACAGCGGGACTGCTGAGAGGACTTTGAAGCCATACCCCCTTTCTCCACAAATCTGCACACGCATTTCTTGGCGCACTGCTGGTGAAGGGATGGCATCCCCTTGCCTCCTGAGGGTCTCAGGACTAAAGTTTTCTTCCTGCAACCAGTAGTGCGCCACAGGGTGCATTTGCAGAGTGGTGGAGAAAGGGGGTGTGGCTTCCAACAACCTCTCAGCAATCCAGCTGTGTGGGAATTACTGGAGGTTACAGGAGGGGTAGTTAACAGATTTTTTAGAAGCATTTCTGCCTCTGCTCAGTATTTTGAAATGAGTTTTGCTGTTGCGGAGCGGCAAGGTCTGCTTCCAGTAGCTCTATTTTCTGTAATATGTGCAACCTATCTTTTTCAGCATACTTTATTTTGATTTTCACCAATCTCACTAATGCTTCCAAGTTGCTGGTTGCCCATTCCTTTGACATCTCTGGGTCTGGATTTTCAAAACTTGGGGCCACTAGTATTATCAGGCCTCTGGGTATTCTTCCTGCCTTCAGGTACTTTGTTAATGATTTTATTTCCCACCTCTTGGTGAGCTCATTGCGCTTAAGTTGCTCTAGCATTTTTGATGTATCTCGTACCCCAGCCTTTTGGACGTAAACTGGATCACTGGGTAATTTATATCCTATGTTAGTCAAGCTCTCTTCATTAAATATTTTCTCCGCTGCTCTTTTCTCTTTCTTATAGCATGTTGAAAGACATTTTGGCGACTTTATTCACCAGTGTTTACTGTCAGTCTACTATTTTTCGTGCTTATTCTGGCAGTAATCCTGCCCCCTCACCCATACACACTGCCTCACCTGATGTCTCGAGATGTCCATGTCGCCTCTGTGACTTTCAGGCATCTTCTACAAGCCATATGGGGGGCCTGTGTCCGTTTCTCTCTTTGTTTTGGAAACACTGTTTTTGCTATACGCCGCTGGTCCAATCGAGGGTTGTCTGCTTGTGGGAACAGCCTTCCCACATATATATCACTCTTGCGATCGCTCTCTGTTATTTTCTTTTCCCAAACAAATCCAAGCAGACACAAATGCAGATGCCATATTTCTTTATTCGTCGACTGCCATAATGCATTTCGGCCATGCAAGCGGCCTTGGTCAGATGGCATGCACGCATTGTGTCATGCTTTTCTCGTTTCAGTATTCATAGAAAGAGAAGCAAGACTTTAATTCACTATTTACAACGGTGATCTTAATACCAAACAGATTCTTTTCACAATTCCTTAAATGGTCATTTAATTTCCATTGATACATAATTAAACTCAAATAGTAAATTACATTTCAAAATTACAATTTCTCTTGTGCAAATTAAGAATATTCTTCCAACAAGTACCATAATACTGTTCATTTATGGCAAGTGCCATTTTGGGATGGAATTATTTCATACAAGATGGAGTGGGAATGATGTTTCTGCTGTGCCATTTATTACTATGACTTCTCACTACAATAGTAGACACTCATAAATTTTACCTTTCATCGTGAACATCTCTCCATATTCTCAACATGATTGTAATTGAGAGTACATGCTTCTTGATCCCACTACATTTCTTATTAAATCATATTTGCCTTTGAAATGTAATTTCAGATTCAATATTACAGTTTATCTTGTTCACATTCTGTATGATATTCTTACATGCGCCCACTGTACTATATATATATAGGGTTATATTAACTTTTTAGAAGGTCACTTTTAAGGTCCATATCCGCATTGTTGAGGAAGCGGAACACATCATGCACAGGCACTTTACACTCTATTTCTATATATATATTCTTTTAATGATAGTTAGTAGATAGCACAGGACAGGATGAGGAAAATCATAGACAATACTAAGTTGAAACATGAATCATAATAGTACAAATTGCATTTAAGCAAATATGACAAAAAAATGGTTTCTATGGGGTTTTTTTGATTTAAAAAAAAAAATTACATTCCGTTTTTTACATAGGACTGACTGAAACAATTTTAATTATGAATTGATTAAAAATAAATTTTAGCCTTTATTTATTAACATATATTATAATGTATGAAAATAAGTTGTTATGATATTTATTATATGCTTATTTATGGTTACGTCCTATTCCCACCCACGATCCAAGGCAATGTTCGACAGTGTAATATAATATTGAAAATACACAAAACAAGTATATTAATTGTGGGGGAGAGGGAGAAATAAAGTAAAAATGGAAATGTATCAAAATTGTAATACCATAAATCCGCAGTATGTCTTCCATGTCCATGGTGAAATCACCGGAACTTTGCACTAATCACTGTCACTTTAAAAGGGGAGAAAATGGTAATGAGCGTTGTCATGTGATCAAGGTCCAGGAGGGACCGAAACGCGTCATGGCCGACTAAGAATAAACATCTCTTGCACAGAAACGTGGTCCGTGTCTGCTTTCCGTTTCCAGGACAGGTGAAAGCATTTGGAAGCAGTACGAGAGGATATATATATATATATATATATATATATATATAATTCACCATTTGGCTCACCTTAGCTGACTGTTCTGGTGCTCTTGGGCGGTGCGAGACCCCACGGCCGAGCCCAGCCGTCATACATACAACACTCCATTCCAGCAGGAAAAGAAATGGGTCGCACTCCTGGGTAGGTTGAATTTCCATTTTAGTTGCGTTCAAACAGAATTCATTTTTCCGTTAAACAACAGAAAAGAAAGTGTTTCGGTCTCGCTGAGACCTTGTTCACTGTAATGCCCGCATTTGCATTTCAGCCAATATCTACATTTTGGTACATTCCCAACATCGTCATTTCCTGTTTTGCAAAGCTAAGCATTATGGGAGATGTCGTTTCTAAAATAGAGAAACTAAATAAGGTGAAAAAAGGTGTCCTGAAAGTGTTGATAATTCATTAAAAAAAAAACAATGTAGAGACCAACCAAGCTCCTTTGGTATGCTTAACAATTTGGCCCAGGATGTTATTGGTCATCACTCCGGATCATATCGATTTGTTAAAATTACAAATACCAATCAAACCCTCTGGTGCATTGGGTACCGGTTATTGTTACTTCTTTACATATTCTAGGTATCCTCCTCCAGTGGAGAAATTCCTTAATGAGTAACCCATACCACCACCACTTTCGTCGTTGATCCAAGTTTATCGTGCTCCTATTGGTAACTAACTATTGTAATTATAGTATATTTGAATAATGAGCTTGGTGTTTCATATGTGATATTAGTGACGAAGTGAAGAAAGAAGTGAATAAAAAATAAGTGAATAAAAAATTATATAATAATACACTAGATTAAAAAGTATTAGGAAGCGAAACTCCCACAGGTCATTCAAAACCAATGTCTTACGATCCCTTATAAATGTTCATAAAGTTCATCACTTTGGTTCAAGCCATATGGTGTGAATGTCCACAGGTCAAGTATATGGCGCGATTCTCTCTGTCTTAATTTTCTTTCCCTGTCACCGCCTCTTTCTGACAGTTTCAATTGCAAAGAATTTTAGTTGCTTCCAGTCTCCTCCGTAATGTGACTCCATATGTTTAGCTACTGCATTGCTGAGGTCCTTGTTTACAGTTGCTCTAACGTGTTCCAAGATATGTTTCTTTAGTTCGCATATTGTGCTTCCTACATATTTCAGGAGGCACGGGCATTCGATTACATAGATTGCATACTGGCTTTTACATGTGATTAGTTCTTGAATTTTCCAAGTTCTTTCATTGGCCAGCCTTACTTCTTGGGTGTTTTTAGCAATTTGACACACTTTGCAACTGTGACATTTTACAAATCCCTTTGTGTTGAGCCACTGAGTTGGTTTGCTGTTCTTTTTTTGGAAGTGACTGTGAACTAATTGATCTTTCAAGTTTTTTGCTCTTCTAAATGTTACATTAGGATGTGCCCTCATAATTTTAGCTGTAATTGGATCAAGTTGGAGGATTTTCCCAAATTTTCTTCAATATTTCTTTGATTTGTTTAGATTCTTTTGAATACGTAGTGATAAGCCGAATTGTTTCCGGATTATCATTCTAAATTGGTGTTCTTATTTTTAAAATTTCTTCTCTGTTTTTCAAATCAGATTTTTCTCAGCCTTTTCTTATCAAGTTCTCAGGATATCCTCTTCGTTTGAATCTTTGTGCTGTCATTTTGCTATGTTTTTGCCATTCATCAGTTTCAGAGCAGATTCTTCAAATTCTTATGAATTCACCATAAGGGATATTTTAAATTAAAGGTTTCTGATGGAAACTCTCTGCGTGTAGTGTCACATTTGTTGCCGTTTCCTTTCGATGTAGCGTCGTGTGTATTTGGTTGTTCCGTATGTAACTTTCTGTGTCCAAAAATATTACCCTTATTTGGCTAATGTTGTAGGTGAATTTGAAGTTGGCTGGTGTTGAGTTCAAGATGTTGAAGTATTCATTAAATCCGTCATCGAATCCATCCCAGATAATGAGGAGGTCATCAATGAACATTAGCCACATGATTGTTTTGTTCACAAATCTGTTGTTGTCTGGTTGCCAGGCCCACCAATGCATTAGCTATACACTGGTTCAATCACCCAGGTAATACCCTTGCACTCCTCCAATTTCCTTTTCAGGATCTATGCACTCCTCCAATCACTTAGTCAGTACGCATGCACTCATGAAATCACCCACTCACTTGGTATGTACTCCAGTAATCCCCTAGATATTACCCCTGCAGTCATGCAATCCCTCAGGCACTAATTATGTACTACTCCTGCAGTCATGCAATCATGCAGGCTGTACCTATGCACTCATGTAATAACCCAGTCACTACCCGTACACTCATGCAATCACCCAAGTTCTACTCATGCAGTCCTCCAATCACCCAGGAACTACCTATGCACTACTCCATGCACCCAGGCACTACCCATGCACTCTTCCATGCACCCAGGCATTACACATGCACTCCTCTAATCACCCAGATATTATCCCCGCACTCATACAATCACCCTGTATGATATGTAGAATCATCTAGGTCCTACTGTTGCACTCATCTATTCACCTAGGCACTTCTTAGTGAGTCATCTATGTCTTCAGGAGCTATTTATACACTTATTCATGCACTGAACTTTTATGTGTGCACTCATGTAATTATAGAATAACAACAAGAGAGAGAGAGGGAGAAAAAAATTGAACCACTCTTGGTCCCCCTAAACAGTATCAAAACAACGAAAGAGTGAGGCCAAACAGAAAGAGAGCCAGCCAGAGGAGTCACTCTTGCTTAAAAGAACCCTTACTCACCAACCTAGTTGGTGACATGCTTCATCATTGGGTTCCCACCAGAGAGGCCGAGTGCCTCTCTGGTGTGCTACAACGCCTGACTACAGCGGAGCAGGTTTTTTTTGTGTGTGGCGTGAGTGCAATGGTGAAAAAATGTGATTTAAAAGATACCTTGATTTAATCCCAAAAAAGTTTAATGGTGGAAAACCAGGCACCAATAAAAACAAGTGCGTTGGATGTTTAATACCTGGCTAAATTGACCAGATACATCCTACTATCAAAAGTGCAATTAGCTATACCGTGCTTCAATTACAGAGGCACTATCCTTACACTCTCTCAATCACGGAGGCACTACTCTTGTACTTATGTAATCACTCAGGCAATACTCATGCACTTATAAAATCACTGAGGCACTACCTTCGCACTCCTGTAATCACTCAGGTAGTACCTTAGTACTTCTGTAATCACCCAGGCAGTACTCATGGACTTATAAAATCACCCACTCACTTCTTATGTACTCCAATAATGCCCCAGATATTACCCCTGCAATCATGCAATCACCTAGGCACTAGTTATGCACTACCCCTACAGTTATAGATTCATGCAGTCTCTACGTATGCACTCATGTAATAATCCAGGCACTACCCTTGCAGTCATAGAATCATCCAGGCCCTACTGTTGCACTCATCCATTTACCTAGGCACTTCTTAGTGACTGATCTATGCCTTCAGGTGCTATTTATACACTTATCCATGCACTGAACTTTTATGTGTGCACTCATTTAATTAGCCAGTCACTATCCATCTTCTCCTGCAATTACCCAGCGAGTACCTTTGGAGTCATACAATCACCCAAGTACTATCCATGGTGTTTTGGAATCACTCAGGCATATCTATTACATATCTCAGTTTCTAGGTTTGACTATATTTCAGAAATATTGTATATATATTTCTTTTAGATATGATGATAATTTGAAAAGGTAGAGACATATGTATGCATGCTTTTAACGATATGGAGAGACTTATGGTTGAGTCATATAATAGTCTGCTGTTTTATATTTGCCTAGGCCCAACACTTATGCACTGATAAAACCCCCTAGTACTACCATGTTGTGCCTGACTGATTATATAAGTACATATGCACTGATGCAATCACCCAGACATTACCCCTTCACTCATGCAATCACCCAGGCAGTAGCTATGCACTCATGCAATCATGTAGCCACTACTCATGCACTTATAAAATCACTCAGGCACTAATGGTGTTATGAGATCACCCAGGCACTACTTTTGCACTCATTTATTCTGTCAGGCGTTATCTGAGTACTACCCTTGCACTCCTTCAATAAAGCAGGTATTACCCTTGTACTTATGTAATCACTCAGACAGTAGTCATGCACTTATAAAATCACTCAGGCACTACCTTTGCACTCTTCCAATCACTCAGACATTCGCTTAGTACTCCTGCAATCACCCAAGCAGTACTCATCCAGTTATAAAATCACCCACTGATTTGCTATGTACTGCAGTAATCCCTCAGATATTACCCTTTTAGTTATGCAATCACCCAGGCAGTCGTTACGTACGACCGTTGCAGTTGTAGAATCATCCAAGTCCTACTGTTGCACTTATCTATTCACCTAGACATTAATCAATGTATTTCTTTATTTATAGATGACAATATTTGTATATAATTATTTTAATAATATTAAATATTTTTTAGAAAGATAATAAACATTTTTTTTTAAATTCTGTCATAATTGTTAAGAAATATTCAGTATGACAAGAAAAGTTCAAAAGAAAAGAAAACAAAGGAAACAGAACTATTTAAAGGATAGAGAAAAGCAGAAAGTAGATGAAGTACAACATGTGATGTTGAAGAAAATGTCTTCTGGTAAGAGAACAAAAGAATTCGTTGAAAGTGTTTTAAAAAAGTAATCGATTTTGAAAATGGGGAAAAGAGAATGAAAAGTACTACAAGCAATCAGAAGGAAAAGAAAAATGGAGAAATTAATGGAAAATCAGGTTATAGGAAAACAATCCAAGTTGGAATGAGGATGAAACAATATAAAGACATTAGAAAGAGAATGTATAAATGTAGAGTACTACAAAATTTATTGAAAGATTGCAAAAAATATAAAAGAAAATCAGCATTTTACAAGAAGAAACAACAGTTTGAAAGTGTAGTTGAAAAGGCTTTTGAATTGAAAAGAAAATTGTTTATATTAGTATTGAAGAGAATGAAAACATTGAATAAAATAATGCACTTTATGAAGGAGAAAAGTAAAAGAAAAGACTGGTTAATAGAACTAACTTTTGCAAAATCTTTTCTGATGAATGGAAGCATACTTCTTGTATGGAACCTTTTTTTAATGACGAAAGCTATTTTCAACAAAATACATTAGTTCATGCAGTTGATACCAGGGGTCGTTGTTATGAGGTTAAAAATGGTTGTGCAATTGAAAAAGAAAAGATGGTTCCTAGAAATGTGGAAGAAGTAATAGCTGAAGAAGTTCAAGGGATACGTACACAAGCTCCAGTGTATAAGTGGGATTGTAGTAGTATTTGTAGTATACGACAGGAATCTATTGATATATTACGAAATTTCTTACGAGATTATGATAAAAAGAGTGTTAAACAGAAGATTAAGATGTTGCAAGGACTAGATCCTTGTAAAGTGAGAAAATATAGGGGCATATTAGCAAGACCCACGTTAAAATTATCGCCGTTTTAGCGGCAGGAAACTGACGCTAAAACGGCGATAATGGGTTTGCTAATATGCGTTATGGAATTCCAATAGAAGCCCAGGTTAGATGTCCTGCACATCTAACCTGGGCTTCTATTGGAATTCTATAACGCATATTATCAAGCCCATTATCGCCGTTTTAGCGGCAGTTTCCTGCCGCTAAAACGGCGATAATTTTAACGTGGGTCTTGCTAATATGCCCCATAGTAACTTGCAGGGTCATTCTCTGGCTTGTGTCGAAGTACTTTTCATCATTTAAGGATGTTAGCAGTACATCACTCTGAAATGCGGAAGTTAGTAAGAAGATTGTACTATGTGAAAAGTCCTGCATTATCTCTGAGTGAAATAAACTCAGCTCTTTTGCATGGTTCAGTGTTGGATGTAAAAAAAGTTTCTGATGATATAGAGTTTTGTTTCTTTGGTCCTCAAGAGGAGTGAAGAGAAAGTGAGAGTTTTTATAAGTGCAGGTGTTGAAGAAGAGATGGAAGATACTACTACTGTGAAGTTTGCAGAAGAAATTACAAAGTTTAAGGTAGTTTCTTGTGAAAATCCAAACTATATTTGTTGTCGACGTACTCACTATAGAAGTCAAACTAGGAACGTTGATGTGTATTTAAAAAGTGAAAAGGAAAATAATGATAAGTGGGAGCAATTTGGTGCTTATTTGTTGGTGGAAGGTCGTTTTGAGTTGGGTAGTGATCAACGTATTTGTAAATATTGTTACAGCAAATCAGAAGAGAACAAAATACCAGCTAGAGCTGTACATAACAACCTAGAGTTGGTAGCTATTCCTCCGGAACTGGTAGATTTAAATACGTATGAGTCCATTCTTATTCAATCTGTGCACCCGTTTCAGGCTATAGTTCGTGTGGAACCTAAAGCAGGTAAGCTGCCTTAAACAGATTTACAAAGAGGTTTAAAAGGAAGAGTTGTGTATCTACCTTTAGATTTTAAGAAAAATATTGAAACTGTTGGTGTAGACAGAGAGGAAATTGAACCTGTAGTTATTCTAGTTAATGATGTACCAACAAAGAGTCGGAAAATATGGCAAGAGTTAGTAGATGTCACCAAACTTCAAAAGGCTGCATTATATCTTGTGCAAAACAATTTTTATTATAAAAATGTATATGTGGAAGAACAAGAAATATCTTTAGAAGATGAAAGAGAAATTTCAACTGGACAAATAGAAAAAGTGGATAACTCAAGGAGTGAAGAAATTTATGAACATTATAGTATACATCCTTTACATTCAAAAGAAGTGATAGGAAATACTATTGAATTATTCCAAATGAAGAAAGCGAAGGGATAGCCCATGAGTGTTTGGGAAAAAGTTTAGAAGCTCGTTGCTTTCCACAGCTCTTCCCCACTAGAAAAGGTGGATGATATGATGAACAACCAGTGCAGATTCCAGCTTCAGAATATCGTACAACAAGATTGTACTGAGAAGATCCAAGATTACGACAGTGTATTCCATATTTATTTCATCTTCTGTTTGAAAGTGACTTGTCTGGACTTTCATATGCAGTGAACCACATATTAAAAACAGGAGTTCATCTTACACATCTTTCTGCAAAGGAATGTTTGGACAAAGTTCAACAAAGAGACGATCAGTTAGAATCTCAGTTAATTCATTTGATGGTGTGTCAATGTGGTATTAATGAGTATTGGTATCATCGTCACAGAGAACTTAAATGTATGTTAAGGAACTTAGGAACCATTACATGGTTTGTTACGCTTAGCTGTGCTGAATACGCATGGGACAACTTACTTGAATTTCTACAACAAGCAAATTCAAATGTAAAAAATATTGAATAGAAGACAGCTGGAGAACTGTGTTCCTTGGATCCTGTAAATGTGTGCAGATATTTTAATCATAGGTTTCAAGCTATGATGTCTTTTATCTGCAATGAAAATAATCCACCTCTTAGAGAAGTTATTGATTTCTTTTGGAGAAAGGAGTACTCAAGCCAGAGGTGCTCCTCATATAAACATGTTATTATGGATCAAGGATGCACCAAAATTTGGAACTGATACTGATGAAAGTGTTTTGTCTTTCATTGAAAAATATGTTACCTGTGCCATTCCAAAAGAAGGAGGAGAAAACAACTTGAGGCAGCAAGTTTTACGGTTTCAAAGTCACTGATGTGGGAAATACTGTTGATGTAATACAAGTCAAAGGGAAGATTTTATACAAAATGCCATTTTGGATTCCCACATCCAGTAATTTCAAAAGGAAGAGTCAACAGTTTCATGTCAGCAGTAAGACATACTATAACTCGAAAATGTCCCAAGAATACTTACAACATAAAAAGAACTGAAGATTCAAAGTATATGAATGACTACAATCCAGTGATTTGACAATGTGGAATGCAAATATGGATATCCAGTATGTTGCAGATAATTCAATTGCTATTGCTCGCTATGTTACGTCATATATAACCAAATCTGAAAAGACGGAGTTGAAAGAAATGTGGGAAGAAATTTCACTAGAGAAGACTCTTAGTAACAAATTGTACAGCTTTAGTTTGAAGATGCTATCCCATCGAGAGATTGGATCCTACAAATGTTCGGATCGGTTGACCTCTGCAAGTTTATATTCAAAGTCAAGAGGAATCATTTGGGTAAGTCTAGGTCTTGCTGCAACACAAAATCGAGTATTGAAATCTGTACAAGAAATAGAATACTTAGCATTGAATGAACCAGAAAGTACAGGTATTGTTAAAACGAATATGTTGGATACATACTATCCTAAAAGAAGTCCACATCTGGAAAACATATGTCTCTATGAAGTACTGCAACATTACAGCTTTAAGAGTTACAGAAAATATAAATGAAGAAAAATATGCAGTACTTGGATGTGACGGATGTTTGGTGAAACATGCCAAAGGAAATCTTATTAACCACAGGAAACTCAGTTGTGAAACTCCAGATAAAAGGGAATTTTTCTATTTGGCACTTCTGCAACTTTTCAAACCTTGGCGTAGTGAAATTGAATTACTTGGAGATTTTGATTGCTATGAAGATTCTTTTAATGCATGTAAAGATAGCATTCTTTTTTTTTATTTATTTTTTTATTGGTTTTTTCCCCTTTTATGCAAGGAATCTTATACAATCACAAATAAGGTCATCAGACATAATACAAATACGGATAAAACAACAGAAGCAGGCGCCGAAAAACTAGTCAATATATATCCACATATCGAAAAGCCAAATTATATAAACATACCAAATTAAAAAAAAAGAATATTTTCAGCCAAAAAACAATAACTGTCCATTATTAGGCATTAAATCCAATCAGTGACAGCGGCCCAAATCTTAACTCCCATTGCACTCTTCCTTCTCCCCTTAGTCTTATATATGGCTACTTCCAAGTTATACATAGCAAGTAATCTTGCCCGCCAACTCGAGAAAGACGGAGGATCAGGGTTTATCCAGTCCTTCGTAATACATGCACGCACCACTGCCATACAGATAAACAAAAAGATACCATTGCATTGGATCTTATATAAGCCGAGGTGTCTGAATTAAGACCAATCAAAACCAATTCCCCAGTTATGCACACTGATGACCCCATTATTAGTCCTAAAAATCGCTCAATAGACAAAAATAATTCAGCTAATTTGGGGCATGAAAAGAACATATGGACTGCATCTGCTGCAAATAAGCCACATCTATTACATTTGGTCCCAGCAGATGTCCCCATTTGGAGATCTTTCTTGGGGTATAGTACAAATCATATATGGCCATATAGTGCTGGGTACGCATCCTGCCAGTCATCAGAACTTGGTTCGCAAGATTTAAAGACTCTATGACATTAATTCCCTCTTGACCTAGCTTCGTTACCCATTATCTTGACATACCTCAACATCATCTGGAAGTACATCAATCAGTTGAGAATAAAATTGACCGATAGGTGTTTTTTTTTGCATCATTTCAATAAGAGGGAACTTTCTCAATTGAAATTCCAAACCTGGGCCTAACGAGTTCAAATAGCTAAGAATTTGGAGGTATTTAAAAAATTCATGTTTGGCCAGACCATATTTTGTTTGTAACTCGACAAATGATACCAACTGTCCATCATCAAACAAATCCCCTAAGCATTGAATTCCTTTTAAGCGCCATCTATTAGACGTTTGGTCTCGAAAAATCGATGGCAGTAACCCGGTGGCTGAGAATGGGGTATATGCATTTAACTTCGAAACCCCAAGTTGCCATTTAACTGATCTCCAAACAGAGTATGCGGCTTTGAGAATTTTAAATTTAGTTTTCTTAAAGTAACTGGGTTCTAATACTTTAACCAAACAACCGTTGGCCTCATCACCCAGCCCAAACTCGTAGATTGGAGGACTATGACAAGACAAAATCTTAGCCCGATCCCCCACTACCAAAGGACTAATGAATTGCAAAGCCGCTGCCCAATAATAAAACATAAAATAAAGCATACCCCAGCCACCACGATTTTTCGGCAATACCATCTTTTTATAGGCCCTTCTCTGACGTCTATAGCCCCACAAGAATCTAGAGCTGATCCTCTCTAGCCTCTTAAAACACAAAACTGGAAATTCAAGTGGTATTGTTCTAAACATATAAAGAAACTTAGGCAGAACTAGCATTTTTAAAACATTAGATCTTCCATAAAGGGATAAGTGCAAATGATCCATCCTCTCTAGCATCGAGTTCACTTGGATGAGCGCAGGATTCATATTTAGCTCTGGGATCTTACTGATTGGTAAAGAAATCTTAATTCCTAAATAAGTGATTTCAGAGACAGTTGTTATATTATCAGGAGGTTCCCCACCAATAAAAAGAATCTGTGTTTTGGAGATATTTAACTTGTAGCCCGAAAAGAGCCCAAATTTAAATGCCAATCCGTCGATTGCCGGTATTGCGGTGACAATGTCTCTGGTAACAACAACAATATCATCCGCGTATGCCAGAGCTCTATAATCAATATGCCCCAATTGGACCGGTTTAATGTCGATAGCCTGATTTAACTTATCCAGAAAAAAATCGATATATAAAGCAAATAATAAAGGTGAACACGGGCATCCTTGCCGTGTGCCACGACTAATTGTAAATAAGCCCGACTCCTGGCCAGCTATTCGAATACAGGCTACTGGAAGCACATATAATGACTTCAGCGCCTGCCGAATCACAGGGCCGAAGCCCTTCAGCCTTAAAACCTCCCACATATAAGGCCAGGAAACCCTGTCGAATGCCTTCTCGGCATCCAACAGGGTTATCCCCATTGTAGAATTGGTTGCTTGTGCCCAATCCACGAATGATATTAGACGCCGAACATGATCTGCGGTATCGCGCCCAGGAATAAATCCATGTTGGAATCGTGAAACCAACGTAGAAATGATCCCCGATAGACGTGCTGCTAGTATTTTAGAATAAACTTTGCTATCAGAGTTAATTAGCGAGATGTGTCTGTAGGATGACGGCAGTAAGGCAGGCTTGTCTTTTTTTTTAAAAACCGTGATAGTGGATTTCCGCCAGGACAGTGGCGCAATCCCCTTTTGTGCGGACAAAAAGGTCGACATGACTTCCTCTTTCAGCACATGCCGGAAAGTTCTGTAAAATTCAAGCGGAATGCCATCCGGCCCCACCGCCTTGCCAACAGCCAACGATGTAATTGCTGACTCCACTTCCTCCCAAGTAATATCAAGGTCTAATTTTTCCATTTGCTCATGTGTCACCTTAGGAATTACGATATCGCCACAAAACTCCGCTACTTTATCTTCAACTCCCAAAATATCCTCATTCATATAAAATTGACTATAAAAATTGCCGAATACCTCTAACACTTCGGCTGGCTTGTCCCGAATTTGCCCCAGCTCATCCTGAATATTATTTATCCTTTTGGCAACCTCTTTTTGGTGTAGTCTTTTAGCCAGTATTCGGCCAGAGTTTTCACCCACCTCATATATCTCGGAACTATATACTGCGATTTGCGCTGCCAGCTTTGTAGCAAAATTTTGATATAGCCTCATTTTTTGAATAGCCCAATCGCTTGAAATTTGTTCAGAATCCAGGCCATTGCTAACTGCCACCATAAACTCATTTTCTAACAGCCGCAATTTATTCATTTCGTCCAAACATTCTACCTGTAGTTTGCGTTGTTTATTGACAGAATAGCTTAACGTCTCCCCACGAACACCTGACTTAAAAGCATCCCACACCATGTAGACGGAGGCAGACCCGCGATTATTTAAAAAAAATTCCACTATCCATTTACGCATTTGTTCACAATAGGCGGAGTCAGACAATAACTTACGTTCAAAAGTCCAGGCCCTTATGGAAGATCTATAACTAATTTCTAATTCTAACATAATAGGATTATGATCAGAAATTATTTTAGGTTGGATATCAATCCTGGCTTTACTAGCAAGCTCAGCAGTTACAAAAAATAGTCTAAACGCACATGCTTTCGATGAGGTGCGGAGTAGAAGGTATTCCCAGGAGCACCCTTTCCTTTCAACCACCATACATCTACCAGCCCAAATTCCTTAACAAAACCCCTGGTAGCATTAAAGACTTTATTTTTCTTCCCGTCATAAAAATGGTTGCCTGATATATCGACATTCCCTGCTAAATGGAGATTGAAGTCCCAACATAAAATCAAAGGAGATGGCCAATCGGCTAGCTCAATACTAAGCTCGTTCATCATTTCAGGGTCATCTAAATTCGGACCGTAAATTGAACAAATAGTTGTGAAAAGACCCTCTATCAATAACTCAATGATCACCCAATGGCCATAGAGATCTTCTTTTACACGCTTACACTCCCCCCACCCAAATCTTTTCAAGATTGCCACCCCTCTCGTTGTTGACCCTTGACGTGTACAGCCCACAAGGTCCAAGCCCAAATCCTTTAACCACCTCCTATTATTCCATGCAATATGAGTCTCCTGTACGCAAAGCAAGTCCACCCTCATTGATTTAAGAATCTGGGCCATAATCCCTCTTTTTTTCCTATCATTCAGGCTGCATATATTCCATGTACAAATAGAAAACTTACCCATCCTCAAACAAAGAGCATTTTAACATAACTGAGTCCCTTAACCATTCCCTTACCACCAGACTTCCTAATAATA
The DNA here is from genome assembly GCA_963921515.1 of Calotriton arnoldi. NCBI lineage: Eukaryota > Metazoa > Chordata > Amphibia > Caudata > Salamandridae > Calotriton > Calotriton arnoldi. The sequence continues at coordinate 3,306,650 of CAWUFW010000351.1, read as the reverse complement.
ATGAAACAAGTAATACATTTGTGCAACCTTCATTCGCCCACTCCTTGCTTCAGCTCCAATACAAAAACCCATCTATACTATTCCTTGCCCCACCACCCCACCCACCCTCACCACCCTTATCACCCCCAGAACCCACCCTCCCCACCCATACACCCACCCAAATGAGGCAAAGGGACTGAATGATCCCTATTAGCGATGGAGAGAAAGGGTTGAATGCCCTCCACTAGCCCCTCTAGCCCCCCGGCATAAAGAAAAAAAAGAGAGAAAAGGAAAAGGAAAGCTGTCTAAATTGCCTAAATTGCCTATACTACAACTATCCCCATAAATTGTGCCCAGAAAATCCTTAGCAGAAATATCAGAAATGAAAAATAGCGTTTTATCCTTATAGATAATTTTAAGCTTTGAAGGATTTAGTAAATAGGCCTGTGCCCCTTTTGCTTGAAACAGCAGAATCAATTGACGCAAATGCCACCTCTGCTGAACTGTGGCTTGACAGTAATCAGGGCGTACAAAGAAATCACATCCCTTCCCTCTTCTCTTACGGTCTGGCCTTGCTAAGTCGTACAAAGACTCACGGAGTAAAACATTATTTAAACAAATCAATATGGCTCTGGGTTTACCATCCGCCCCACTAGTGCCACCCCGCATATGGAAAGGAAATCTATGGACCCGCTGCAGCTCAAGTTCCCACTTCCATTGATGCAGTTCAGGAAAGGCTTCCGAGAACAGGTCGATAATAAATTGACGAATGTCTTTCCCTTCCGTTCCTTCCGGAACGCCTAGTACTCGCAAATTGTTCCTCCTTGATCTGTTTTCCAAATCAATTAGTTTCCAATTTATATCGTCCCGAAGAGAATGTAAGAAGGATACATCCATTTTCTGCTGCACAATTTCATCCTCAATTAGGGAGATTCTGCCCTCCGCTTCCCCAATCCTGGCCAACATCTCCGTGCAAGTCTTAACAACGCGGCGGACCGTATTCTGGAGCTTGCAGACTGCACCCTGCATCCGCAGGCCTTCTGCTTTTGTCTCCTCCCGATGTGACATTATAGCTTGATATATAGTGGCTAAAGTAACCTCATTCTCTATAAGTTCACCAGGATATAGAGTTCCTCCATGTACACCAGCAGAGCCCCCCCTACTGTCACTCAGCCCCCGGAGATGTGGTAAAAAAGTATGATTCAGCGTAGGGGACCCATCGTCGCCAGGTCCATCCCTAGGCAGTGAGTTAGATAAATCCTTTGCTTCCTTTACCTTTCGCACAGTACTTCTTTCCCCAGAAGTTAGCAAAGTGTTTTCCTCTTCATCCGGTGGAGCTGAGCTGGTCAGACTTCCATCATATGCCCAGTCACCTTCAACACTCTCAATCTCAGAAGTATTAGGTACATCTGACATGGAATAAAAATTTCCACCTGAATCTGGTAGATCTTTCACTACTGGTCACAGACCCCTGATGTATTTCGTCAAGGCTGGTATTATTAGCCATTGTTACAGATAGGACACTCTGGGAATTAATTAGACCCCCCAAATGTCAACTGGGGGGAGGCAGCATTCTCTTCAGCAATTTCTAACACTTCATCCACGCACGTATTACCCACCTCAACTTCTCCCAATTCTTGCACAGTTTCCAGTTCTTTAGACACAGAAGATGCATTCAGGCTTGTCAAAGGCACGGAAATATTGGTTACTAATTCAGGTGTGCCACAGACCTTATCATGCGATTTGTCAGCTTGCAGGGTGGCTGTTACGCTCTTCACTTGCTCAGCAGCCAGGGTCTTACCTTTAGCTGGCGTTTTTTTTTTTTATATCCCAGGAATCTTTACATTGGCCCCAGCAACATCATTAATCCGGATAGCCCCCGGAGAGGAAATCGGACTCTTGAGCAAAACACCAGGGGGGGCTCCAAGGACGTCAGGAGCAAGCACTGTAGCAGCAGCGGCTGCTGCTGCCCGAGTCTTTGAGCCCTTCGCGTTGACGCTGGCATTCTTGGGACCCATCCTACTCCAGCCCAGGTCTTCCAGAAGGCCCCGAGTCTGCTCAGCCACAGCTGCGATTCTCTCCACACGATACCGGGCGCCGACCGCAGCCCTGCTCCGCCAATCTCCACAGTGAGCCAAAAGATCCCAAACGCGCCGGCGACCTTGTTGATACAAATGTATCAATAATACAAGCATCATCGGGTACTTTGATCCACGTTCCGCAAAAGGCTTCCCTTCGACAGCTTCAGCAACTACCGGAGAAGTAGGGAGGTTAAGTAGCGGAGAGCATTCTTAACCTGCCTCACTCGGACACGGGTGTGTCCGCCATCTTGCCTCCTTTTTGATGAAGTTATGTCGTAAAGATAGCATTCAATGCACAATTTTTCCAAATTATCTACAAATGTTAAATGAAGAGATTGAACAGAAACTACTATTACAGCTGAAATAGCTAAAGACAGTTCCCAAGATAGCCACCGTTCTGTTCCTCTAAGTCAAGATCCATTAGGACAACCAATTCTTGAAAAAAAATGAAGCAGCAATAGCAATGAATGAAGTAGAAACGGCTATGCAACAAGCACAACAGGATATTATTGAGTTGGGAAACTTGGAAGAACAAGTAAATATTGAACAAAAAGAAATATATCAGCAAGTGACAGAACAGATACAACATGGTTTACTGCATGAAAAAAAAGAATGCCAATGCACATCATTTAAACCTATTCGAATGTACATCAGTGGTCAAGCTGGAACAGGAAAAAGTTTCTTAATTAAAGTTTTGACCAATTATCTACAGAAAACCACTGAATCATATTTATCTTGTGTTGTAACCGCTCCAACTGGGTTAGCAGCACACAACATTAAAGGGATTACATTACATTGTTTACTCATGCTACCAGTTAAACATGAAAGTAAGTTGGAATATCACAAGCTATCAGGAGAAGCTTGTTATGAAGTTTCAAGAGTACTCAAGAAAATGAAACTTCTGATCATTGATGAGGTGAGCATGGTCTCCAACTTAATGCTTGCCTTCGTACATTTAAGAATGCAACAGATTTCAAAAACAGATTGTGATGTTCTGTTTGGAGGAAAACATGTAATTGTATTCGGCGATCTACTACAACTTACATCTGTGAAAGGACAACCAGTTTTTAAAACACTTGTCCATGAAGAAACTATGAAATCTTTGGGAAGTATTGGAAATGTGAACATTTGGTCTCATTTTGAATACAAAGAACTTATTAAGAATATGTGACAAGCAAGTGATGAACATTATGGAAACATTCTTCAAGATATAAGAATTGGTGTTTTGACAAAACATGGTAAAGAAGCTTTACAAAGTCAGCTACTAACGAACTTGCTTCCAAATGAAAACATTGCACCTGAAATAATGTACAAATAAATTGGAGAAAAGAACTCAATAGTTTGCCTAATGCCAACACTGCAAGAGTGTTCTACATTCATTGAAGAACTTTTGAAACTGGAAAAACAACCAATAGTGAAAATTGAAGTCCTTGATAAAATGGAACACAAAGGAGTTACTATTCTTCTCTCAGAAAAATTACAGTCAAAAATAGATTCTTTCGGAAAAGTCGGTGTCTAAGACTGCAGGTTTAGAAAAGACTTTATATGTAAGTGAAAACTGTTGGGTAATTTTATGGCGTAATTTGGATGTAGAAAAAGGTTTAGTAAATGGAGCAATGGGAAAAGTTGTTGATTTTGTTAATTATCAGAATAGAGAGGGAATTGAATTTTTAAAGATTAAATTTGATCAGATTGAAGAAGTAAAACAGATTGGACGCTGTGCTGTTCGTTTTCTGCTTTTAAAAGACTTGTATGTTCATAGAAAACTGTTTCCTCTTTCTTTAGCATATGCAGTGACTATTCATAAATCTCAAGGTTTAAGTGTAGACAATGCTTTGGTAAATATTGGAAGAACAGTGTTCAAAGAGGGCATGGCATACGTTGCATTGTCCCGAGTTAGAACATTATCTGGTTTGTATTTGATTGATTTTGATGAGAAAAAGATTAGTGCTGATGCAAATTGTGTAAGATAGTATAATCGGTTAAGAAGACTTTATGCTCCTAACTTAGGTGAATATCGCAATCATGAGAAACGTGTAGTATGTCCAAAACGGAAACATGAGAAACATTCTAGTGAAATTCAAAAAAAGAAAACAATTGAAGAGAATAATGAATAGTTCAGGAATCAACTGCTATGCTAATATAATTGTGAATGTTGTCTTTTATCTAGAAGATCTTCATCATGAAATAATGGAAAATCAAGAAAAAAGATTCTGTTATTTACATTATATTTTTCAAATGTTGGTAACTGATAGAACTATAGTCCATGCTGCTTCTAGCATTTGGCATCTTTTGGATATATGTAATGGTTCTTCGCAATTTACACTCAATATACAACAAGATGCACAAGAATTTCTGAAGTTTATGCTTGCAGTATTGGAAGATGAAGGAATAGAAATTGAAAATGTGTTTGGATTAAGTTACAGATGGGATCATAAATGTGAAGAGTGTTCATTTTCTTCTACCACTGAAATAGACACTGAACGATTCATATATTTGGCAATACCAGATTGCAAATCAGTGTCTTTTAATAAATTAGTAAAATCAGCTAATCACGATATGAAATGCTCTCATTGTAAATCAGAAATGTTGTCAATGTTATATTTAGAAAGATTTGGAAAATATGTCATATTAATTCTGCAATGTTGTAGAGCAAATGGAAGAAAATTGGAACCCAAAATTAAAAATGTTGTGGCAAGTCAACTATCAATTTCAGGAAGAACTTTTAAAGCTGTGGCTATTATTTTCCATGATGGACCTACTACAACATCTGGACATTATACCGTGTAATGAAAGTGCAATAAAGGATAGACACATTGTAATATGCCCATTTGGAATTCAAATGTAGGTTGCCTTACGAATTACCAGATTCATATCTGATTTTTTTTATGCCAATGTTTTGAAAACATCATTTGGCCTATTGGGAAGATGTAAACACAAATTAAGGAGTTTATTTTGGATAGTTTTTATGCAAATTGATTTGGAAACCTCATTCGGCCTATTGGGAAGATGTGAAGAATTACTTTTTGGATTATTGTTTGTTCTAATTGTTATTGCATTTGCAAAATTGTGTTTGAAAGAAATAGTTTATATATTCGATCTTTATATTATACGCGATGTAAAAGAGAATGTATATTTCAGAAATGTACTTCCAGAGAAATAAATAATTTATTGTAGTTGAAGAATGCAATTTAGAAACTGTAGCTAAACAGATAGTTGAACTTGTTGTAAATATTTTCAACTCAGATTTGTCTTTTTTTTACAATCTCATTGAGTCACTGTGTATGGTGAAATTCAGAAGAATCTGAGAACAGCTAAAATGGGAAACTGAATATGTTATGTAAATGCAAAATTATATTGTGTTCTTAAAACTATAATATATGCAATAACTATTTTTCTTCTTCTTTTTTACAGAAAGTAATACTAAAGCTTGAAAAGATTTTCAATTCAGTTTACAACAAAACTACTGTAAAATAGTTTCACTGAGTTTTGTATCTTGTTTAATAAATAAGGTAAGATGAAATAATGTAATAAGTATAACAATATGAAGTAATGTTTACAGTCACTTTTATTGCACTCATCTATTTTATCACACACTGCCCATGCACTGATCTATACAGTTTGGCACTATTCCCTACTCCTGCCATCACCCATGCACTATCCATGCATTTCTCAGATCACCTAGCCTGCATCCACACAGTTATAATATCACCCAGACACTACCTATGTACTCTTCCATTCACCCTGTCACTAGCTGTAAACTCATGCAATCAGCTACACATTACCTGTACACTCTTATAATGTCCCAGATTATACTTATACACTTCTGCAATCCCCTAAACATTATCCCTGCACTCATTCAATCACCAAGACACTACCTTTGCACTCTTTCAATCATCCAGGCAGTACCCCTACGCTCTTGCAATCAGCAAGACATTACCCCTACACTCATGCAATTCCTCAGGTATTAACTATGCATTCCTCTAATCCTCCAGATATTACTCCTGCACTCATGCACTCATGCAATTACTTAGTGTTGGACGTGGCCCTTTTTGAAGGGTCATCCCTGAACTCTTTGCTTTCCTCCTAGCCTTTTTTCTGACATGGAGTTGGTGGTTTTAGGACTCTGGGCACTTTAGCACTGCAAAGTGCGTGTGGTCTCTGTGGTAAACATGGTAAGATTGGTCTACACCTGTTTGGCTTATTTAATTTACCTGTCAGTCCCTTGTAAAGTGGTATCTTACATACCCAGGGCTGGTAAATTAAATGCTACTGATGGGCTTGCAGCGCTGATTGCGCCACCCACCAAAGTAGCCTTTCAAACCTGTCTCAGGCCTCTGCCATTGCAGGGCCTGTACTCGCAGTGTTACTGCCGCTGTGACGTGGCACCTAAAGTGTGTGCCATGTCTGTGACCCCCGTTTTACTGCATGTCAATCACCCCTAAGGTAGGCCCTAGCTAGCCCTATGGGCAGGGTGCATTGTAGGTAAAAGGTAGGACATGTACCTTAAGTGTGTGACATGTCCTGGTAGTGACAAACAGCCATTTTGGTTTCTCACTGCTGTGAGGCTGCCCTCCCATAGGAATGCATTGGGGATTCCCTGATAAGTGTTTCAGTGGTAATTCCTGATATTAGAGGAGCAGCGTGGTCAAGTTTGGTATGGTTGGAATAATAATAATAAATGCTGCGCAATGGTGTGCGCAGATTTATTATCGCTATTTTAGAAATGCCACTTTTAGAAGTTGGCATTTCTGGGTGCTATGTGTCTGCCTGCCTGATGTGGATTGCATGTCTGGCTTTGGAGTGACAGGGGCTGGTGAGGTGTGTGTGGCTCCAGGGAGGGCAGGGTGAGTCAGCGCTAGGCTGAATGGGAGACCTGCATTTGGAGTAGTGGGAGGAGTAGTCCCATGACCCTGAATAGGTAATACAAAGGCTATTTTTTATATAACCTTGTGTGGAGTTTCTTTTGTAGTGTGCCTAGGGTGTTGCTGCTGTGTGCGTGTGTTGGGCAAATGCTTTACACATTGCCTCTGGGATAAGCCTGACTGCTGCTGCCAAGCTACCAAGGGGATGAGCAGGGGTTATCTTCAGCGTGTAACTCCCTTGCCCTGACTAGAGTGGTGGTTTCTGCCTGGCTTAGGCGCAAGCCCAGTCAACCAGAAATCCCATTTCTAACACTTAGGTATTAGCTATGCACTCTTGTAATGCCACAGATATTACCCCTGTACTCATGCAATCACTTTGGAATTACACATGCACTTCTCCAATGACCCTGACATTGCCCCTACACTCATACAATCACCCATGCATTACTCATGCACTCCTTCAATCACTCAGGCAGTATTTGTGCATTTATAAAATCATCCAGTCACTACCTATGCAGTCATGCAATCACACAGGCACTACTAATGCACTTCTCCATGCACTCAGGCACTCCTCATACACTCTTCCATGCACCGAGGCATTACTCATGCACTCCTCCAATCATGCAACCAGTACCCATTCAGTTATAAAATAACCCACAAACTACCTATGCAGCACTCCTCCAATCATGCAACCAGTACCCATGCAGTTATAAAATCACCCAGGAACTACCTATACACTCATGCAATAATTGAAGCACTACACATACACTCCTCTAATCTCCCAGGCACTACCCATGCACTCATGCAATCACACAGGTAGGAGTCATGCACTGCTGCAATCACCGAGGAACTACCGATGTACTACTCCATGCACCAAGGCACTACCCATGCACTCTTCCATGCATCCAAGCATTATCCATACACTCCTTCAATCACCCAAACATCACCCCTGCACTCATGCAATCATCCAAGCACTACACATGCAGTCTTTCAATCATTCAGGCACTACTCCTGCACTCATGCAATCATCATGTACTACTCAGGCACTCCTCTAATCACCCAGGAACTACACATGCAATCCTACATGCGCTTAGGCACTACTCATACACTCTTCCATGCACCCAGGTACTACCCTTGCACTTAAGCAATTACTCAGACACTACCCATACACTCATACATGCACTCAAGCACTTCTGTGGCACTCATGCAATCACCCAAGCACTACCCATGCAGTCTTTCAATCATTCAGGCACTACTCCTGCACTCATGCAATCACCCATGTACTACTCATGCACTACTCCAATCACCCAGAGTCTACCCATGCAGTCCTACATGCTTTCAGGCGCTACTCATACACTCTTCCATGCAAACAAACATTACTCATGCACTCCTCCAATCATGCAACCAGTACCCATGCAGTTATAAAATAACCAAGGCGCTACCTATGCACTCATGCAGTCACCCAGGAACTACCTATACACTCATGCAATAATTCAAGCACTACCCATACACTCCTCTAATCACACAGGCACTAACCATGCACTCATGCAATCACACAGGTAGTAGTCATGCACTGCTGCAATCACTGAGGAACTACTGATGTACTACTCCATGCACCAAGGAACTATCCATGCACTCTTCAATGCACCCAAGCATTATCCATACACTCCATCAATCACCCAAACATTACCCCTGCACTCATGCAATCATCCAAGCACTACCATGCAGTCTTTCAATCATTCAGGCACTACTCCTGCACTCATGCAATCATCCATGTACTACTCATGCACTCCTCTAATCACCCAGGAACTGCACATGCAGTCCCACATGTGCTCAGGCACTACTCTTATACTCTTCCATGTACCCAGGCACTACCCTTGCACTCAAGCAATCACTCAGACACTACCCATACACTCATACATGCACTCAGGCACCTCTGTGTCACTCATGCAATTACCCAAGCACTACCCATGCAGTCTTTTAATCATTCAGGCACTCCTCCTGCACTCATGCAATCACCCATGTACTACTCATGCACTCCTCCAATCACCCACTAACTACCCATGCAGTCCTGCATTTGTTCAGGCAGTACTCATACAGTCTTCCATGCAACCAGACATTACTCATGCACTCCTTCAATCATGAAACCAGTATTAATGCAGTTAGAAAATAACCCAGGCACTACAAATGCACTCATGCAATCACCCAGGAACTACCTATACACTCATTGAATAATTCAAGCACTACCCATACACTCCTCTAATCACCCAGGCACTACCCATGCACTCATGCAATCACACAGGTAGTAGTCATGCACTGCTGCAATCACCGAGGAACTACCGATGTACTACTCCATGCATCAAGGCACTACCCATGCACTCTTCCATGCACCCAAGCATTATCCATACACTCCTTCAATCCCCCAAACATTACCCCTGCACTCATGCAATCATTCAAGCACTACCCATGCAGTCTTTCAATCATTCAGGCACTACTCCTGCACTCATGCAATCATCCATGTACTACTCATGCACTCCTCTAATCACCCAGGAACTACCCATGCGGTCCTATATTTGTTCAGGCAGTACTCATACACCTTTCCATGCACCCAGGCATTACTCATGCACTCCTCCAATCATGCAACCAGTACCCATGCAGTTATAAAATAACCCGGGCGCTACCTATGCACTCTTGCAATCACCCAGGAACTACCTATACACTCATGCAATAATTCAAGCACTACCAATACACTCCTACAATCACCCAGGCACTACCCATGCAGTCATGCAATCACACAGGTACTAGTCATGCACTGCTATAATCTCCGAGGAACTACCGATGTACTACTGCATGCACCAAGGCACTACCCATGCACTCTTCCATGCACCCAAGCATTATCCATACACTCCTTCACCCAAACGTTACCCCTGCACTCATGCAATCACCTAAGCAATACCCATGCAGTCTTCAAATCATTCAGGCACTACTCCTGCACTCATGCAATCACCCATGTACTACTCATGCACTCCTCCAATCACCCAGGAACTACCCATGCTGTCCTACATGCGTTCAGGCACTACTCATACACTCTTCCATGCACCCAGGCATGACCCATGCACTCTTCCATGCACCCAAGCATTCTCCATACACTCTTTCAATCCCCCAAACATTACCCCTGCACTCATGCAATCATCCATGTACTACCAATGCAGTCTTTCAATCATTCAGGCACTACTCCTGCACTCATGGAATCATCCATGTACTAATCATGCACTCCTCTAATCACCCAGGAACTACCCATGCAGTCCTAAATGCACTCAGGCACTACTCATACACTCTTCCATGCACCCAGGCACTACCCTTGCACTCAAACAATCACTCAGACACCACCCATAAAATCATACATGCAGTCAGGCCCTTCTCTGGCACTCATGCAATCACCCAAGCACTACCAATGCAGTCTTTCAATCATTCAGGCACTACCCCTGCACTCATGCAATACCCCATGTACTACTCATGCACTCCTCCAATCACCCAGGAACTACCCATCCAGTCCTATATTTGTTCAGGCACTACTCATATACTCTTCCATGCACCCAGGCATTACTCATGCACTCCTCCAATCATGCAGCCACCTCCCATGAAGTTATAAAATAACCCAGGCACTACCTATGCACTCATGCAATCACCCAGGAACTATCTATACACTCATGCAGTAATTCAAGCACTACCCATACACTCCTCCAATCACCCAGGCACTACCCATGCAGTCATGCAATCACACAGGTACTAGTCGTGCACTGCTGCAATCACCGAGGAACTACCGATGTACTACTGCATGCACCGAGGCACTACCTATGCACTCTTCCATGCACTCTTCCATGCACCCAAGCATTATCAATACACTCCTTCAATCACCCAAACATTACCCCTGCACTCATGCAATCAACCAAGCACTACTCATGCAGTCTTTCAATCATTCAGGCACTACTCCTGCACTCATGCAATCACCCATGTACTACTCATGCACTCCTCCAATCACCCAGGAACTACCCATACAGTCCTGCATGCGTTCAGCCACTACTCATACCCTCTTCCATGCACCCAGGAATTACTCATGCACTCCTCCAATCATGCAACCAGTGCCCATGCAGTTATAAAATAACTCAGGCACTACATATGCACTCATGCAATCACCCAGGAACTACCTATACACGCATGCAAGAATTCAAGCACTACCCATACACTCCTCTAATCACACAAGGCACTACCCATGCACTCATGCAATCTCACAGGTAGTAGTCATGCACTGCTGCAATCACTGAGGAACTACCGATGTACTACTCCATGCACCAAGGCACTACCCATGCACTCTTCCATGCACCCTGAAGAAAGTGGCCCGTAGGGGCCACCCAGGTTACTTACAACCTCCTGTTATGCCTTCCCAAGTAATGAAGAGTCGGTCAGACAGTAGAGAATACAAACACACCTTTATTAGCAAGTACTCTGCAGAGGAGTCGAATCTGACCTGCACCCTAAGATGTCTGCCGAGGGACTGACCCCCCAACAGTCTGCAGTGAGTAATCATTCTTCCCAAGGAGCCTCCAACCACACCCACAGTGGAAAGTTACCGGCCTGGGCCGAACATGAACAAAGGAGGCACAGAAGGATGGGCTACCACCTGCCAGATGTGTACATGCTATATGTACTTCAAGGTCACCGCGCTGAGTCTCAGCGTCTCCCAACGTGGGAGACGAACTACACACTCAGATAGGTATGCGAGGGCAGAATGGCCTATTCATTAGTAAGTCAGAAAACAGCCTTGAACAGAGAGAAAATAATAATGAAATACAGTGTTCTGCTGAGGCAAGCAATACGAATGATGAGGCCTAGTTCAGATACAGCCTAAGCGGCCCAATAGGGATTACGAAATACAAAATGGAGTCACACTAGCTAACTACAGGAAAGCTTGCACATTGCAGGGATAACTCAGTGGGTTGCGTAACGTGAATACAAATGGCGTATATTTAGCCACACACTGCTAACCTAATATAGCATGATACGAGTGCATAGCAGGAATGGGATTTTCAAACCTAACAGACCCTCCATTTAGCATGGGTGGCTAAATGCTTTATTGATGCTATCCGGAAGGGTCTTTACAATTCTAGTGGGAAGGAGAAAAATGCATAGTCACTCAAGCGATCAAGGAGAATAAACAACACATGAGGATCAACATCTACTTAGTATTCAAAAATTCCCTCATCGATAAGCATGATATCCTGGATATCCTGCATCATCATAGTAGAGACGTTAGTATCATGTCCTGACAATTTAGGGGTGGGGGTGAGCTTGCTCACACAATAGGTACAACGTGCTGGAAGGCAGTTAATACATAGGCAACATGTGAAGATGACACCTGCAATAACTACGAGGGCGAGTAGTATCTTCCAATCCCATGATGTTAACAGACCCCAGAACCACCCTGTGAGGGACCATGATCCATTATCCTGATGGATATCTGAGGCAAGCCTGTGTAATTTCTGTATGGCGGAGTACACAGTACGGGCGTTATCAGGAATGTAAACACAACAACTGCTGCCGATGACTCGGCAGGCTCCACCCCTATCAGTAAGGATGAAGTCTAAAACCATCCGGTTTTGAAGAGCAACAAGTCTCATAGCCTGAAGCTCAACTGTAATATTAGTCAGTATACCCGCAGTAGTATTAATAACTCCCTCAACTACTCGGGCAAGGTGACAAATATAACGACTATTGAACATGGGGCACCAGAACGGCAGAATGCCCTTCATGATGTCAGTAAACTGCTGCAGGGAAGTATCTGTTTGGTCTATGTCTTCTGGATTGACAACTTTCTTGGCCCGATGCAAATGTAGATCCCTACGCTGTGGCCTATGATCCTTGTGATAATTAGATGGTGCAATGTAAACGGGAGGTAAAAGAAAAGAGACATAACACCGGCCAGACCATCCCCTGGGAAGCCATGTATATGCCTGCTCCCCACAAACGAAGTATACATTTGGAGGTGTGAGCAACGGTGGGCTACTAGTAGTGTTCAATCGGTATGTGTAGTTGCAACTGTTTTGTCCTACTGGAACGATCCCTGAACCTTCAACACAAAAACTAGCTGCTGTATTGATCACAGGGACGGGCATGGCTTTGTCTTCAGTTATATTTTGTTCCTGGAAACATTTAAAATATTCAGTAACATTAAATCCTTGGAAATCCAACATTTCATTTTGTAAACAAGTGACATTCTTATTATTTTCATAAAGGTTCATACAAGCTTCTGGATGTAGGGTACCCTCCTTTCCATCTGCCCCAGGTGTATATCCTTGGTGTACCACTATATACTCCAATACTGCTTCATAATCAGCCTGTACCATATTCATAGTGTCGGCATGATAGTGCATATATACCATAGAAAGTTACTGGAACCAGGCCTCACAACTACCTAAGTATGACAGGGGCAATGACACCAGCAGATCATTCTTGTGCATAACTGAGGTAAGTAACCCACACACCCAACAGTTCGTGGCAGTGGTGGTGCTGTGTACCTGATGAAGCAGATGCAGGAATGCATTCTGGGCATAAGTCTGTCTATGCCTTTCTTTATGCGGGGCCAGTGTAACAAACGAATGCTCAGGTGGAGCCGGAGTAGTCCCTATCAAAGTGTGTACAGGATGCTGTTCTTCTAAATACCACACCACCCCGGATAGTGTTATTGTTACTATCAGAAGGAACACTACCACTACTACCCTACTCCCAGTGGACCAACTAGACCACCCTGGACCATTCTGCTGCAATGGTGGGGCCACCAGAGGCTGTTCCTCCTTCATAACTGCACGGCAAATGGGTACATAGAAAGAAACTTTAGGAATGGGAGCCACAAAAATACAACCGACCAGAGGGGTACAAGTCACCCAGTGTCCTTCAGAGCCTCACTGGTAGGCTCCTATTGTTCATCAACGACGGTGCTATGAAGCACTCCCACGGGGGAGCTGTGCGATCGCTGCGCTTGCTGGAAAACAAATCCTCTTCTTTTAGGATAGGGCACCCTCCCGCCTGGGCAAATACCCTCAACAATCCTGTCCAGTGTTTAGGGCAGTGCACCAGTGTTGTTCACTCTAATCTAAAGCAGGCACCATAGACATAGCACCTCTGCCCTAAGCTCAAGTCCTTCCCTAACTCCTGGACTGTCCTACTGGCACACTGTCCTTCCGTCGGGGCTGCAAGTTGTACCTGACGACCCCAGGCACTTCTTCATCAGCAAAAAGGGGAAGAAATTCAGGCTCAGCAGGGCATTGAGACTCAGGTGTCTGTGCACCAGAAGCGGGAGCATCCGGGGCGGCCCTTATCTCTGGGGGGACCGCCTCAAGTAAGGCTGCGTCGCTTTCTTCATCTGTCTGCGCCCACCTCAATTGGGTGTCAGAGAAAGGAACTAAACGGGGCACGCGCTCCCCTTCCTGGTCAGCTATTCCTTCGAGGGCCCACTGATCATACGGAAGTGGTAGAGGTACCCTTTTTACATGTGATGCATGCACCCAGTGCTTCCGGCCTTCAAGCTTCACAGCAGTGCGGGTTGCGAGCAGGACAAGCAGGGGCCCTTTCTACCTCGGCTCCAGGCAGTTCTTCCATTGAAAATTCTTGACCATAACAAAATTACCGGGTTGTAGCTGATGCCCGGGCCCCTCTGGTACTGGTTGCAGCGTGGCGTGAATCTGTTGGTGGACAGAACGGAGATCTTTAGACAATTCACACAGATAATCTATCAACAGGGGATACTCTATCTTGGAGAAGCGCTTGGGTCTCGGGACGCCACAGACGTTGGCGGGGCGCCCAAAGACCACCTCGTACGGGGACAGCCCTGTTCAAGAATGCGCTGTCGCTCTGGTGGATAACAAAGCCAAAGGTAATGAATCTGGCCATCGCAATCCTGTGCTTTCTTGGATCTACGCTAACTTCAGTTTGAGAGTACCATTGTACTTCTCAACCAGGCCTGCTGACTGGGGATGGTTCGCTGCATGAAACTTCTGCTTAATATGCAAGCCCTTGCACACCAATTCAATGACTTTTGAGTTGAAGTGACTTCCGTTGTCACTCCAGATCACACGTGGCAATCCATAGCGCGGGAAGAACTCTTTTAGGAGCGCCTTCGCCATCGCCATGGCCGTATTCTCCTTAGTGGGGTAAGCCTCAATCCATTTACTGAATGCACAAATTACTACTAGCACATGCTTCAAGTTATTAACTCGTTCCATTTCGATGAAATCCATCTGGAGAACCTCGAAAGGGAAGGAAGGCGGTGCAAAATTACCGGCGGGTGTAGGAGTACCTTTCCCAGGATTATGTTTCAGACAAACGATGCAGTGTCTCACTAGGTGTGTGGCTACCTTAGGGATATTATCGTTTCGCCATACTGGGTCTAGTAGCTTACATATTCCTGTGGCACTGATGTGTGCTGGGCCGTGGGCCATAGTGACAACAGGGAGCACATAGGCGTTCGTCAGCAACCATCTCTGCTTCCCAGACAAGTCAGTCCAACACCCATCCTAATCCAAATGCCCTGTCCTCTCCTCCCATACTGCCAGTTCATCTACTGTTGCCTCGCCCTGTATTTCCCTGACATTTTCCAATGTGTCCTCAAACATTCCATTGTCTGGAACCCACCTAGCGAGACCTGCCACAAACATCTTTTTCATCTTCGATCTAGCTGTCTTCTTAGCTGTCTGAACTGCAAATGCATTGCCCCTTCCAACATCGTCTGTTACTGCTTTGTGAGCGCTACATTTTATTATTGCCAGCTTATCAGGAAGTGTCAATGCTGACAACAGTCTATGTATCAATGGACCATGCTGTATTCGCAGTCCATGCGAAGTCAAGAACCCTCTCTCCGCTCAGAGGCGCCCGAAATTATGGGCCATCCCAAAGGCGTACTGACTGTCGGTGTAGACATTGACAGTCAGTCCCTCTCTTAACTCACAAGCCCTAAGGAGGGCAACTAACTCTGCAGCCTGAGCCGATTGGTATGGGATACGGGATGTCTCAACTACAGTGTGTAACGTTGGGATTGCATAAGCTTCAGTGGTTGTGCCATCTGGAAGTTTGAAACAAGAGCCATCGACATATAGTTCCCTTTGGGGGTCAGATAAGGGAACATCAGTCAGGTCTACCCGTCCCTTCGTTTCTTCCTCAGTCTGAAATAAACAATCATGGACATCATTGTCCTTTTCTTCCGAAGGGAGGGGTAGTAACGTGGCTGGGTTCAGAGTAGCACATCGTTTGATGGTAATGTGCGGAGCAAACAAAGTTAACTCATATCCAGTGAGACGTACACTAGTAAGGTGCTGTGTCTTTGTCTTATTCAACAGTGTGTCCACAGCATGAGGTACCATTACTGTGAGGTCCGTATCAAGGACGAGCCCTGCCGATTGTCTGATAGAAACTGCCACTGCCGCGGCAGCCCTCAGGCAGCTCGGGAGAGCTCTGGCGACGTTATCAAGAATAGCAGAGAAATACGCGCAGGGTCTCTGCTTACCACCGAAACCCTGTGTTAGAACAGAAAGCGCGCAACCGTCCGCCTCATGTACATAAAGCACAAAAGCTCTGGTAATCAGGAGTACCAAGCACAGGAGCAGAGCAAAGCACAACTTTTAATTGCTCAAAAGCTTGCTGGCATGCAGATGTCCAAGGCAAGGGTTCATGCACGTCTTTAGTGGTCAGGTAAAGGAGGGGTTTTGTTAGTAGGGAATAATTAGGGATCCAATGACGACAATACGAAGTTATCCCAATAAACATGCGTACCTCGCGTTGGGTCTTAAGAACAGGCATATTAGTAATAGCAGCTATGCGTTCAGGTGTTAGTCTGCGACCCTCCTTCGACAGTAGGTGACCTAAATAGGTGACCTCCTGTCGACAATATTGAAATTTTGAGAGTGACACCTTGTGTCCATGGTGTGACAAATGTAACAGTAACTTAACCGTGGCTTCTTTACAACCCTCCTCAGTGTCCGAAGCCACAAGGAGATCGTCAAGGTACTGCAACAGCACATTACCAAGGGGAAGCTCCAAGGAATCCAATTGAGCTTTTAAAGCCTGGCTATAGATACTCGGACTTTCTGTATAGCCTTGTGGAGCACGGCAGAATCTAAAGCTCCTTCCGGCTATTGCAAATCCAAACAGATATCTGCTATCCGTATGGATTGGAATGCTGAAGAAAGCATTCTTCAAATCAATCACTGAAAAGAATTTGGCTGACGGGGGAATCATTGTCAAGATCGTAGTAATGTTTGGGACTACATGATACTGGGGAACCACTATTTTGTTAACCTCTCTAAGGTCAATGACAAAGCGGTAAGCATCAGGGTAGGCATCAGAAGAATCCAAAGGTGCCTTTTTGAGTATAGGAAGGATAGTGCTATTACACACATTCACTACTGTCGCTTCAACCACACCAGACTTAATCAAATCCTGTATTATTTGCAATAAGGCCTTTTCTTCTGCCTGGGATATCTTGTACTGGGGAATACACAGTAATTTAGCATTGTCTTTGATCTGTATAGAGACTGGTGGGATCTGGAGCAACCCCACATCCGTGTCTCCTGTAGCCCATAATGAGCGTGGCACATCTTTAAACTCGACGGGAAGGGGGGCATCCTTTGCAAGGCATTGCTTGGCACAGGCCACTCGTGGTCCAATAATCATGTAAACACCGTCCGGAGAACAAAAAATTGTCGAATGCAACCTTTTTAACAAATCCAATCCTAGCAGGTTCTCCCCACAATTTGACGTTAATAGGATTGGTGAGTCAACCGTAAAGGGGCCAATAGTCAAAGCAAGAGGTTTGGAAATAGGGCTAATGACCGGCACACCTGAAAAACCCACCAAAACATTGTTTTGGCCAGACAGAGCTGACCCTGGGACCAGTGAACGGGAAACAGAGCTATTCATAGCCCCTGATAGTACTGTCTCCCTTGGGGGTCGCCAAAGTAGTTCCCGCTCTGTCAATTAGATGATGAGTTCTCTGATCGCATGCCCCCACGGCCTCCTCCTCCCCTTCCACATCCTCCATGCCCCCACTTCTCGGGGCCTCACCTCTCTGTGACAACTCCGGGCACTCATTCTACCAATGTCCCTCCCGCTTGCAATATGCACATTGATTGAGCCCAAGGGGTGCATTCGAAGTACCACCCCGTTAGTCCGGGGCAACCACTGGGCCGAACCCGAAACTCTTCCTCTTCCCCTCGCAACTTGCTGCATTAACACCCTCGTCTTCAAATCCTTCGACTTTTTCTCCACCCTTTCCTTGTCCTCATTCTCTCTATGCTCGTAGTACTGTGCCATACTCAAAATCACTGATGGGGAAGAGGTGCTCCAAGTGCTTTCTGAAGCCTGCAACCTAGTCACAATCTCAGGAAGCAAGTTGTTAACAAACCTGCTGACAAACAGCCGTACACCACCCTCCAATGACAGGTCCTGGCCACTAAAGTCAAGAAACACCCCTTCAAACCTAGTAAAGAAATCAGACACACTCTCGTCCTTCGTCTGACGACATGCAGTCAACTTGTCCCAATCCACTCGTCTCGGCGGGATAAGGGAATGCATATAGGTAATAATGCGACCCGGCAAAGCCAATATCTCTGCCTTCAGCTTGTCACCGGGTTTGCGGTCCTTATCCCACGCCCTGATCTGATCCCATGTTCCTCCCAATTCCACCACATGGTCCTGTGTATGCACTTGCCTCCATATATCCACCGGTACCAACAAGCCAAAGAACAACTCAATATCTGCTAACGTCATCACCGTGGAGGAGGCCGCCTCTGTCAATTCTTTGTAATACGCAGTCGGGTTTTTCCGAGTCCGGCAACTATCTTTTAAGGGATATTACCTCACCCCTCTTCCAAGGAGTATAGGTCCACTGTTCCTGAAACCGAGCATCAACCGTGGCCTAATTACAATATTCGTGGAGTCGCGCAGTTCCGGTATCTCGGGATGATAAATGGGATGGACCTCCCTCATGGGTCACTGGGTCACCATCGTCGGAACCTTTTGGAGCAATCTGCCCCGATAACCCACCAATGTCGTTACATTGCTAAAACCTCATTAGGAGCCATACCTGCAGCATATACTATGTCTCGTATGTCATAGATGATCTGCAGCGCAACACCCTGAAAACACTGTTCCCACAGACCTATTAGCGTGGCCGACATGTGCTTAAGGGCATGCTGCTGTATGAAGCGCTCATAATCTTTCGTCACACTCCACATGTCTTCCACACTATAGATCGGGCTCCGAGCCCACTGCGCCACCTGATTCGCCACCATTTGCTTCTCCTCATCACCCACAGCAGAACGCACCAACACTTTGTCCATACGGCCCCATGCTGCCACCCAATTCCCTTCGTGAATCCCCCGTAAAGGGGTTTCGCCATTCATCAGTGCTTGGGGCGGCATACTCGAGGGAGAAAGAGCAGATGAGGAGACAGGTATCATCATGTAAGGAGACAGTGTTGTAGGAGTGAAAGGGGTGTAGCGGTAGATACAGAGTCAGTAGACGGAACAGGAGAGCTAGAGGCTCCCGCCCCTGTTACTGGTGTAAGCGGAGAGGAAGCAGGGGGGGCTGGGGCCGAAGCAGTTGGACTAGAGGCAGAAATACTAGAAAGAGCGGCACCAAAGGCCGAAGACTGAGATGCTGGAACCCTTGGGTATATCCGCTCGGGAGCGTAAGGTGGAGGAGGGCGAGAATCAAATAGCTCTTCAATGAAAACGTCACCTTCCTCCCTAGTAACATAACATTTATCTGTCTGCAATTGAAATTTTCTATCTGCACATTCTATGCCTTTCTCTATCTTTTCCCTTTCATAGGCCACTGCTTTCTGCGTTATAGTCTGCGTCTGACTCTTCCGGGCCTCTTTCTCTGCTCTCATACGCCGCTGCTTTGCTTCCTTCTGCTATACTCTTAGGGAATCAAACATCGACTGTCTGCTCTTTTTGGCGAACAACTTGTCCTGCAAGAAATTCAATTTTTGCTCACAAACGAGCCAGTAAGTGGCCATTGTAACTCAGCATTGTCCCCCGTATATTTATTCCACAATGTGCTAAACATAATAGGGCCAATACCGTGCTTGACGTATACATCAAAATTTGGGGTACCCTCCGGAGGCGCAGGCTGACTCTCTTCCAATCGAGCCTCAGTAGAACAACACCGACATCCAAAACATGCCAATTTTCTTAAACAAGGCATCTTAATATAAGACACATGCACTGTCCCTAACGGGCAAGTATGACACTAGCAACGGTAATATAAGAAAAGAGAAATGATAAAAACACAAAAAAGAAAACAATTATTCAAGAACCAAAGCAAATGGTCCGGAGACCACCCCCTACAGTCCAGAGACTGTACCAAGTTCAAGAAGACAGGCTCTAGCCCCAGACCTTTTCAATCATTGACCAAATTACCAGTTGGCCTGGCAGATTGTTCGCGAACAGTCCCATTCATTTTCAAGCACAGGCCAAATTTCCAGTTGGTCTGGTAGACTGCTCACAAACACTCTGTGCCTTTTCAAGGGTCTGCACACCCACCAAGTTCAAGAAAAGAGAGCCCGAAGACTGTACCAAGACACAGCCTGTCGACTCGTGCCGATCAAGCAAGGCAGTCCGAAAACTGCACCAAGACAGTGCGGAGACTGTACCAAAACACAGCCCGTAGGCTCATGCCGTTCAAGAATGGCACCATTTTCCAAGAATCAAAACACTCACCTGGTGCACACAGGTCGAGTCAAGTTATTCTCCACTGCCGACTCTTCGGACCAAACAGTCAACTCCAAGGTTTCGCCTTCTCAGGACCCCAGCCGGTGACCACTAGACGAGGAGTCGCCCGATCAGACGGGCGGGGCAGCTGTGAGAACCAAGCTCGATCGTGTGGGGTACCCCGATCCGCCGACCAACCGGACGCAACCCCGACCCTGCAACCCGATTACGGGTGAGCTGGATCACCTTGCGGGGTCCCTGTTTGGGCACCAACTGAAGGAAGTGGCCCTTAGGGGTCACCCGGGTTACTTACAACCTCCTGTTATGCCTTCCCAAGTAATGAAGAGTCGGTCAGACAGTAGAGAATACAAACACACCTTTATTAGCAAATACTCTGCAAAGGAGTCCAATCTGATCTGCACCCTAAGATGTCTGCTGAGGGACTGACCCCCCAACAGTCTCCAGTGAGTAATCATTCTTCCCAAGGAGCCTCCAACCACGCCTACAGTGGAAAGTTACCGGCCTGGGCCGAACATGAACAAAGGAGGCACAGAAGGATGGGCTACCACCTGCCAGATGGGTACATGCTATCTGTACTTCGAGGTCACCGCGCTGAGTCTCAGCGTCTCCCAACGTGGGAGACGAACTACACACTCGGATAGGTATGCGAGGGCAGAATGGCCTATTTATTAGTAAGTCAGGAAACAGCCTTGAACAGAGAGAACATAATAACGAAATACAGTGTTCTGCTGAGGCAAGCAATACGAATGATGAGGCCTAGTTCAGCTACGGCCTAAGCGGCCCAATAGGGATTACAAAATACAAAATGGAGTCACATTAGCTAACTACAGGAAAGCTTGCACGTTGCAGGGATAACTCAGTGGGTTGCATAACGTGAATACAAATGGCATATATTTAGCCACACACTGCTAACCTAATATAGCATGATACGAGTGCATAGCAGGAATGTTATTTTCAAACCTAACAACCCAAGCATTATCCATACACTCCTTCAATCACCCAAACATTACCCCTGCACTCATGCAATCATCCAAGCACTACCATGCAGCCTTTCAATAATTCAGGCACTACCCTTGCACTTATGCAATCATCCATGTACTACTCATGCACTCCTCTAATCACCCAGGAACTATACATGCAGTCCTACATGTGCTCAGGCACTACTCATACACTCTTCCATGCACCCAGGCACTACCCTTGCACTCAAGCAATCCCTCAGACACTACCCATACACTCATACATGCACTAAGGTACTTCTGTGGCACTCATGCAATCACCCAAGCACTACCCATGCAGTCTTTCATTCATTCAGGCACTACTCCTGCACTCATGCAATCACCCATGTACTACTCATGCACTCCTCAAATCACCCAGGAACTACCCATGCAGTCTTACATGCGTTCAGGCACTACTCATACACTCTTCCATGCACCCAGGCATTACTCATGCACTCCTCCAATCATGCAACCAGTACCCATGCAGTTACAAAATAACCCACGCACTACCTATGCAGCACTCCTCCAATCATGCAACCAATACCCATGCAGTTATAAAATCACCCAGGAACTACCTATACACTCACGCAATAATTCAAACACTACCCATACACTCCTCAAAACACCCAGGCACTACCCATGCAGTCATGCAATCACACAGGTAGTAGTCATGCACTACTGCAATCACTGAGGAGCTACCGATGTACTACTCCATGCACCAAGGCACTACCCATGCACTCTTCCAGCACCCAAGCATTATCCATACACTCCTTCAATCACCCAAACATTACCCCTGCACACATGCAATCACCCAAGCACTACCCATGCAGTCTTTCAATCATTCAGGCACTACTCCTGCACTCATGCAATCATCCATATACTACTCATGCACTCCTCTAATCACCCAGGACCTACCCATGCGGTACTACATTTGTTCAGGCAGTACTCATGCACTTTTCCATGCACCCAGGCATTACTCATGCACTCCTCCAATCATGCAACCAGTACCCATGCAGTTATAAAATAACCCAGGCACTACCTATGCACTCATGCAATCACCCAAGAACTACCTATACACTCATGCAATAATTCAAGCACTACCCATACACTCCTCCAATCACCCAGGCACTACCCATGCAGTCATGCAATCACACAGGTACTAGTCATGCACTGCTGCAATCACCGAGGAACTACCGATGTACCCATGCACTCGTCCATGCACCCAAGCATTATCCATACACTCCTTCACCCAAACATTACCCCTTCACTCATCCAATCACCCAAGCACTACCAATGCAGTCTTCCAATCATTCAGGCACTACTCCTGCACTGATGTAATCACCCATGTACTACTCATGCACTCCTCCAATCACCCAGGAACTACCCATGCAGTCCTACATGCGTTCAGGCACTACTCATACACTCTTCCATGCACCCAGGAATTACTCATGCACTCCTCCAATCATGCAACCCATACCCATGCAGTTATAAAATAACCCAGGCAATACCTATGCACTCATGCAATCACCCAGGAACTACCTATACACTCATGCGATAATTCAAGAACTAGCGATACAAAAGGGGATGATGGACGGAACGTTTGAGCCAATCCAACACTCACCCCCAGTCAACTGATCTGGGTTTAATCCATCATCATTCTTTAGCTCACTCCACCACCCCAGTTCAGACATGGCCATATGCAAATCAGTCTGACCCTGTGCCTCATGGGAACAGTCCAGCCCGAACTGCCAAGCAATGTCTTCCCTGGACCGGAAACAAGCATCCTAGGACCGGTTTCTGGCATTCCAGCCGTCATCAGCCAGGCTTGCTTGAATCCAGTGGCAAAGTGAGCAAGGGACCCACGTCTGGGCATACCCCCGCCAACTTAGGGCGACAAAAGCGATACAAAAGGGGATGATGGACGGAACGTTTGAGCCAATCAAACACTCACCCCCAGTCAACTGATCTGGGTTTAATCCATCATCATTCTTTAGCTCACTCCACCACCCCAGTTCAGACATGGCCATATGCAAATCAGTCTGACCCTGTGCCTCATGGGAACAGTCCAGCCCGAACTGCCAAGCAATGTCTTCCCTGGACCGGAAACAAGCATCCTAGGACCGGTTTCTGGCATTCCAGCCGTCATCAGCCAGGCTTGCTTGAATCCAGTGGCAAAGTGAGCAAGGGACCCACGTCTGGGCATACCCCCGCCAACTTAGGGCGACAAAAGAGATACAAAAGGGGATGATGGACGGAACGTTTGAGCCAATCAAACACTCACCCCAGTCAACTGATCTGGGTTTAATCCATCATCATTCTTTAGCTCACTCCACCACCCCAGTTCAGACATGGCCATATGCAAATCAGTCTGACCCTGTGCCTCATGGGAACAGTCCAGCCCGAACTGCCAAGCAATGTCTTCCCTGGACCGGAAACAAGCATCCTAGGACCGGTTTCTGGCATTCCAGCCGTCATCAGCCAGGCTTGCTTGAATCCAGTGGCAAAGTGAGCAAGGGACCCACGTCTGGGCACACCCCCGCCAACTTAGGGCGACAAAGCGATACAAAAGGGGATGATGGACGGAACGTTTGAGCCAATCAAACACTCACCCCCAGTCAACTGATCTGGGTTTAATCCATCATCATTCTTTAGCTCACTCCACCACC
This sequence comes from Calotriton arnoldi, assembly GCA_963921515.1. NCBI lineage: Eukaryota > Metazoa > Chordata > Amphibia > Caudata > Salamandridae > Calotriton > Calotriton arnoldi. The sequence goes on along the minus strand of CAWUFW010000351.1, from coordinate 3,282,277 downwards.
CCAGTTCAGACATGGCCATATGCAAATCAGTCTGACCCTGTGCCTCATGGGAACAGTCCAGCCCGAACTGCCAAGCAATGTCTTCCCTGGACCGGAAACAAGCATCCTAGGACCGGTTTCTGGCATTCCAGCCGTCATCAGCCAGGCTTGCTTGAATCCAGTGGCAAAGTGAGCAAGGGACCCACGTCTGGGCATACCCTCGCCAACTTAGGGCGACAAAGCGATACAAAGGGGATGATGGACGGAACGTTTGAGCCAATCAAACACTCACCTCCAGTCAACTGATCTGGGTTTAATCCATCATCATTCTTTAGCTCACTCCACCACCCCAGTTCAGACATGGCCATATGCAAATCAGTCTGACCCTGTGCCTCATGGGAACAGTCCAGCCCGAACTGCCAAGCAATGTCTTCCCTGGACTGGAAACAAGCATCCTAGGACCGGTTTCTGGCATTCCAGCCATCATCAGCCAGGCTTGCTTGAATCCAGTGGCAAAGTGAGCAAGGGACCCACGTCTGGGCATACCCCCGCCAACTTAGGGCGACAAAAGCGATACACCGGTCCCAGGATTCTTGTTTCCGGTCCAGGGAAGACATGGCTTGGCAGTTCGGGCTGGACTGTTCCCATGAGGCACAGGGTCAGACTGATTTGCATATGGCCATGTCTGAACTGGGGTGGTGGAGTGAGCTAAAGAATGATGATGGATTAAACCCAGATCAGTTGACTGGGGGTGAGTGTTTGATTTGCTCTAACGCTCCGTCCATCATCCCCTTTGGTATCGCTTTGTTCGCCCTAAGTTGGCAGGGTATGCCCAGACGTGGGTCCCTTGCTCACTTTGCCACTGGATTCAAGATAGCCTGGCTGATGAGGGTTATGAACCCGAAACCGGTCCCAGGATTCTTGTTTCCGGTCCAGGAAGACATGGCTTGGCAGTTCGGGCTGGACTGTTCCCATGAGGCACAGGGTCAGACTGATTTGCATATGGCCATGTCTGAACTGGGGTGGTGGAGTGAGCTAAAGAATGATGATGGATTAAACCCAGATCAGTTGACTGGGGGTGAGTGTTTGATTTGCTCTAACGCTCCGTCCATCATCCCCTTTGGTATCGCTTTGTTCGCCCTAAGTTGGCAGGGTATGCCCAGACGTGGGTCCCTTGCTCACTTTGCCACTGGATTCAAGATAGCCTGGCTGATGAGGGTTATGAACCCGAAACCGGTCCCAGGATTCTTGTTTCCGGTCCAGGGAAGACATGGCTTGGCAGTTCGGGCTGGACTGTTCCCATGAGGCACAGGGTCAGACTGATTTGCATATGGCCATGTCTGAACTGGGGTGGTGGAGTGAGCTAAAGAATGATGATGGATTAAACCCAGATCAGTTGACTGGGGGTGAGTGTTTGATTTGCTCTAACGCTCCGTCCATCATCCCCTTTGGTATCGCTTTGTTCGCCCTAAGTTGGCAGGGTATGCCCAGACGTGGGTCCCTTGCTCACTTTGCCACTGGATTCAAGATAGCCTGGCTGATGAGGGTTATGAACCCGAGACCGGTCCCAGGATTCTTGTTTCCGGTCCAGGGAAGACATGGCTTGGCAGTTCGGGCTGGACTGTTCCCATGAGGCACAGGGTCAGACTGATTTGCATATGGCCATGTCTGAACTGGGGTGGTGGAGTGAGCTAAAGAATGATGATGGATTAAACCCAGATCAGTTGACTGGGGGTGAGTGTTTGATTTGCTCTAACGCTCCGTCCATCATCCCCTTTGGTATCGCTTTGTTCGCCCTAAGTTGGCAGGGTATGCCCAGACGTGGGTCCCTTGCTCACTTTGCCACTGGATTCAAGATAGCCTGGCTGATGAGGGTTATGAACCCGAAACCGGTCCCAGGATTCTTGTTTCCGGTCCAGGGAAGACATGGCTTGGCAGTTCGGGCTGGACTGTTCCCATGAGGCACAGGGTCAGACTGATTTGCATATGGCCATGTCTGAACTGGGGTGGTGGAGTGAGCTAAAGAATGATGATGGATTAAACCCAGATCAGTTGACTGGGGGTGAGTGTTTGATTTGCTCTAGCGCTCCGTCCATCATCCCCTTTGGTATCGCTTTGTTCGCCCTAAGTTGGCAGGGTATGCCCAGACGTGGGTCCCTTGCTCACTTTGCCACTGGATTCAAGATAGCCTGGCTGATGAGGGTTATGAACCCGAAACCGGTCCCAGGATTCTTGTTTCCGGTCCAGGAAGACATGGCTTGGCAGTTCGGGCTGGACTGTTCCCATGAGGCACAGGGTCAGACTGATTTGCATATGGCCATGTCTGAACTGGGGTGGTGGAGTGAGCTAAAGAATGATGATGGATTAAACCCAGATCAGTTGACTGGGGGTGAGTGTTTGATTTGCTCTAACGCTCCGTCCATCATCCCCTTTGGTATCGCTTTGTTCGCCCTAAGTTGGCAGGGTATGCCCAGACGTGGGTCCCTTGCTCACTTTGCCACTGGATTCAAGATAGCCTGGCTGATGAGGGTTATGAACCCGAAACCGGTCCCAGGATTCTTGTTTCCGGTCCAGGAAGACATGGCTTGGCAGTTCGGGCTGGACTGTTCCCATGAGGCACAGGGTCAGACTGATTTGCATATGGCCATGTCTGAACTGGGGTGGTGGAGTGAGCTAAAGAATGATGATGGATTAAACCCAGATCAGTTGACTGGGGGTGAGTGTTTGATTTGCTCCTAACGCTCCGTCCATCATCCCCTTTGGTATCGCTTTGTTCGCCCTAAGTTGGCAGGGTATGCCCAGACGTGGGTCCCTTGCTCACTTTGCCACTGGATTCAAGATAGCCTGGCTGATGAGGGTTATGAACCCGAAACCGGTCCCAGGATTCTTGTTTCCGGTCCAGGGAAGACATGGCTTGGCAGTTCGGGCTGGACTGTTCCCATGAGGCACAGGGTCAGACTGATTTGCATATGGCCATGTCTGAACTGGGGTGGTGGAGTGAGCTAAAGAATGATGATGGATTAAACCCAGATCAGTTGACTGGGGGTGAGTGTTTGATTTGCTCTAACGCTCCGTCCATCATCCCCTTTGGTATCGCTTTGTTCGCCCTAAGTTGGCAGGGTATGCCCAGACGTGGGTCCCTTGCTCACTTTGCCACTGGATTCAAGATAGCCTGGCTGATGAGGGTTATGAACCCGAAACCGGTCCCAGGATTCTTGTTTCCGGTCCAGGGAAGACATGGCTTGGCAGTTCGGGCTGGACTGTTCCCATGAGGCACAGGGTCAGACTGATTTGCATATGGCCATGTCTGAACTGGGGTGGTGGAGTGAGCTAAAGAATGATGATGGATTAAACCCAGATCAGTTGACTGGGGGTGAGTGTTTGATTTGCTCTAACGCTCCGTCCATCATCCCCTTTGGTATCGCTTTGTTCGCCCTAAGTTGGCAGGGTATGCCCAGATGTGGGTCCCTTGCTCACTTTGCCACTGGATTCAAGATAGCCTGGCTGATGAGGGTTATGAACCCGAAACCGGTCCCAGGATTCTTGTTTCCGGTCCAGGGAAGACATGGCTTGGAAGTTCGGGCTGGACTGTTCCCATGAGGCACAGGGTCAGACTGATTTGCATATGGCCATGTCTGAACTGGGGTGGTGGAGTGAGCTAAAGAATGATGATGGATTAAACCCAGATCAGTTGACTGGGGGTGAGTGTTTGATTTGCTCTAACGCTCCGTCCATCATCCCCTTTGGTATCGCTTTGTTCGCCCTAAGTTGGCAGGGTATGCCCAGACGTGGGTCCCTTGCTCACTTTGCCACTGGATTCAAGATAGCCTGGCTGATGAGGGTTATGAACCCGAAACCGGTCCCAGGATTCTTGTTTCCGGTCCAGGGAAGACATGGCTTGGCAGTTCGGGCTGGACTGTTCCCATGAGGCACAGGGTCAGACTGATTTGCATATGGCCATGTCTGAACTGGGGTGGTGGAGTGAGCTAAAGAATGATGATGGATTAAACCCAGATCAGTTGACTGGGGGTGAGTGTTTGATTTGCTCTAACGCTCCGTCCATCATCCCCTTTGGTATCGCTTTGTTCGCCCTAAGTTGGCAGGGTATGCCCAGACGTGGGTCCCTTGCTCACTTTGCCACTGGATTCAAGATAGCCTGGCTGATGAGGGTTATGAACCCGAAACCGGTCCCAGGATTCTTGTTTCCGGTCCAGGGAAGACATGGCTTGGCAGTTCGGGCTGGACTGTTCCCATGAGGCACAGGGTCAGACTGATTTGCATATGGCCATGTCTGAACTGGGGTGGTGGAGTGAGCTAAAGAATGATGATGGATTAAACCCAGATCAGTTGACTGGGGGTGAGTGTTTGATTTGCTCTAACGCTCCGTCCATCATCCCCTTTGGTATCGCTTTGTTCGCCCTAAGTTGGCAGGGTATGCCCAGACGTGGGTCCCTTGCTCACTTTGCCACTGGATTCAAGATAGCCTGGCTGATGAGGGTTATGAACCCGAAACCGGTCCCAGGATTCTTGTTTCCGGTCCAGGGAAGACATGGCTTGGCAGTTCGGGCTGGACTGTTCCCATGAGGCACAGGGTCAGACTGATTTGCATATGGCCATGTCTGAACTGGGGTGGTGGAGTGAGCTAAAGAATGATGATGGATTAAACCCAGATCAGTTGACTGGGGGTGAGTGTTTGATTTGCTCTAACGCTCCGTCCATCATCCCCTTTGGTATCGCTTTGTTCGCCCTAAGTTGGCAGGGTATGCCCAGACGTGGGTCCCTTGCTCACTTTGCCACTGGATTCAAGATAGCCTGGCTGATGAGGGTTATGAACCCGAAACCGGTCCCAGGATTCTTGTTTCCGGTCCAGGGAAGACATGGCTTGGCAGTTCGGGCTGGACTGTCCCCATGAGGCACAGGGTCAGACTGATTTGCATATGGCCATGTCTGAACTGGGGTGGTGGAGTGAGCTAAAGAATGATGATGGATTAAACCCAGATCAGTTGACTGGGGGTGAGTGTTTGATTTGCTCTAACGCTCCGTCCATCATCCTCTTTGGTATCGCTTTGTTCGCCCTAAGTTGGCAGGGTATGCCCAGACGTGGGTCCCTTGCTCACTTTGCCACTGGATTCAAGATAGCCTGGCTGATGAGGGTTATGAACCCGAAACCGGTCCCAGGATTCTTGTTTCCGGTCCAGGGAAGACATGGCTTGGCAGTTCGGGCTGGACTGTTCCCATGAGGCACAGGGTCAGACTGATTTGCATATGGCCATGTCTGAACTGGGGTGGTGGAGTGAGCTAAAGAATGATGATGGATTAAACCCAGATCAGTTGACTGGGGGTGAGTGTTTGATTTGCTCTAACGCTCCGTCCATCATCCCCTTTGGTATCGCTTTGTTCGCCCTAAGTTGGCAGGGTATGCCCAGACGTGGGTCCCTTGCTCACTTTGCCACTGGATTCAAGATAGCCTGGCTGATGAGGGTTATGAACCCGAAACCGGTCCCAGGATTCTTGTTTCCAGTCCAGGGAAGACATGGCTTGGCAGTTCGGGCTGGACTGTTCCCATGAGGCACAGGGTCAGACTGATTTGCATATGGCCATGTCTGAACTGGGGTGGTGGAGTGAGCTAAAGAATGATGATGGATTAAACCCAGATCAGTTGACTGGGGGTGAGTGTTTGATTTGCTCTAACGCTCCGTCCATCATCCCCTTTGGTATCGCTTTGTTCGCCCTAAGTTGGCAGGGTATGCCCAGACGTGGGTCCCTTGCTCACTTTGCCACTGGATTCAAGATAGCCTGGCTGATGAGGGTTATGAACCCGAAACCGGTCCCAGGATTCTTGTTTCCGGTCCAGGGAAGACATGGCTTGGCAGTTCGGGCTGGACTGTTCCCATGAGGCACAGGGTCAGACTGATTTGCATATGGCCATGTCTGAACTGGGGTGGTGGAGTGAGCTAAAGAATGATGATGGATTAAACCCAGATCAGTTGACTGGGGGTGAGTGTTTGATTTGCTCTAACGCTCCGTCCATCATCCCCTTTGGTATCGCTTTGTTCGCCCTAAGTTGGCAGGGTATGCCCAGACGTGGGTCCCTTGCTCACTTTGCCACTGGATTCAAGATAGCCTGGCTGATGAGGGTTATGAACCCGAAACCGGTCCCAGGATTCTTGTTTCCGGTCCAGGGAAGACATGGCTTGGCAGTTCGGGCTGGACTGTTCCCATGAGGCACAGGGTCAGACTGATTTGCATATGGCCATGTCTGAACTGGGGTGGTGGAGTGAGCTAAAGAATGATGATGGATTAAACCCAGATCAGTTGACTGGGGGTGAGTGTTTGATTTGCTCTAACGCTCCGTCCATCATCCCCTTTGGTATCCCTTTGTTCGCCCTAAGTTGGCAGGGTATGCCCAGACGTGGGTCCCTTGCTCACTTTGCCACTGGATTCAAGATAGCCTGGCTGATGAGGGTTATGAACCCGAAACCGGTCCCAGGATTCTTGTTTCCGGTCCAGGGAAGACATGGCTTGGCAGTTCGGGCTGGACTGTTCCCATGAGGCACAGGGTCAGACTGATTTGCATATGGCCATGTCTGAACTGGGGTGGTGGAGTGAGCTAAAGAATGATGATGGATTAAACCCAGATCAGTTGACTGGGGGTGAGTGTTTGATTTGCTCTAACGCTCCGTCCATCATCCCCTTTGGTATCGCATAATTCAAGAACTACCCATACACTCCTCTAATCACACAGGCACTACCCATGCCCTCATGCAATCACACAGGTAGTAGTCATGCACTGCTGCAATCACCGAGGAACTACTGATGTACTACTCCATGCACCAAGGCACTACCCATGCACTCTTCCATGCACCCAAGCATTATCCATACACTCCTTCAATCACCCAAACATTACCCCTGCACTCATGCAATCATCCAAGCACTACCCATGCAGTCTTTCAATCATTCAAGCACTACTCCTGCACTTATGCAATCATCCATGTACTAATCGTGCAGTCCTCTAATCACCCAGGAACTACCCATGCAATCCTACATGCGCTCAGGCAATACTCATATACTCTTCCATGCACCCAGGCACTACCCTTGCACTCAGAATAACTCAGACACTACCCATACACTCATACATGCACTCAGGCCCTTCTGTGGCACTCATGCAATCACCCAAGCACTACCCATGCAGTCTTTCAATCATTCAGGCACTACTCCTGCACTCATGCAATCACCCATGTACTACTCATGCACTCCTCCAATCACCCAGGAACTACCCATGCAGTCCTACATGCTTTCAGGCACTACTCACACAATCTTCCATGCACCCAGGCATTACTCATGCATTCCTCCAATCATGCAACCAGTACCCATGCAGTTATAAAATAACCCAGGCACTACCTATGCACTCATGCAATCACCCAGGAACTACCTATACACTCATGAAATAATTCAAGCACTACCCATACACTCCTCCTATCACCCAGGCACTACCCATGCAGTCATGCAATCGCACAGGTACTAGTCATGCACTGCTGCAATCTCAGAGGAACTACCGATGTACTACTGCATGCACCAAGGAACTACCCATGCACTCTTCCAGTCACCCAAGCATTATCCATACACTCGTTCAATCACACAAACATAATCCCTGTACTCATGCAATCAACCAAGCACTACCCATGCAGTCTTTCAATCATTCAGGCACTACTCCTGCTCTCATGCAATCACCCATGTACTACTCATGTACTCCTCCAATCACCCAGGAACTACCCATGCAGTCCTACAAGCATTCATGCATTTTTCATACACTCTTCATGCACCCAGGCAATATTCATTCACTCCTCCAATCATGCAACCAGTACCCGTGCAGTTATAAAATAACCCAGGCACTACCTATGCACTCATGCAATCACCCAAGAACTACCTATACACTCATACAATAATTCAAGCACTACCCATACACTCCTCCAATCTCCCAGGCACTACCCATGCAGTAATGCAATCACACAGGTACTAGTCATGCACTGCTGCAATCACCGAGGAACTACCGATGTACTACTGCATGCACCAAGGCACTACCCATGCACTCTTCCATGCACCCAAGCATTATCCATACACTCCTTCACCCAAACATTACCCCTTCACTCATACAAGCACTACCAATGCAGTCTTCCAATCATTCAGGCACTACTCCTGCACTCATGTAATCACCCATGTACTACTCATGCACTCCTCCAATCAGCCAGGAACTACCCATGCAGTCCTACATGCGTTTAGGCACTACTCATACACTCTTCCATGCACCCAGGAATTACTCATGCACTCCTCCAATCATGCAACCAGTACCGATGCAGTTATAAAATAACCAAGGCACTACCCATGCACTCTTCCATGCACCCAAGCATTATCCATACACTCCTTCAATCACCCAAACATTACCCCTGCACTCATGCAATCATCCAAGAACTACCCATGCAGTCTTTCAATAATTCAGGCACTACTCCTGCTCTCATGCAATCATCCATGTACTAATCGTGCACTCCTTTAATCACCCAGGAACTACCCATGCAGTCCTACATGTGCTCAGGCACTACTCATACACTCTTCCATGCACCCAGGCACTACCCTTGCACTCACAGAATCACTCAGACACCACCCATACACTCATACATGCACTCAGGCCCTTCTGTGGCACTCATGCAATCACCCAAGCACTACCCATGCAGTCTTTCAATCATTCAGGCACTACTCCTGCACTCATGCAATCACCCATGTACTTCTCATGCACTCCTCCAATCACCCATGAACTACCCATGCAGTCCTACATGCGTTCAGGCCCTACTCATACACTCTTCCATGCACCCAGGTATTACTCATGCATTCCTCCAATCATGCAACCAGTACCCATGCAGTTATAAAATAACCCAGGCACTACCTATGCACTCATGCAATCACCCAGGAATTACCTATACACTCATGAAATAATTCAAGCACTACCCATACACTCCTCCTATCACCCAGGCACTACCCATGCAGTCATGCAATCACCGAGTGTGAGAAGTTGGCCTGGTATATGCTGTCCACTAGTTATAGTGGGCACCTTGCACCAGTCCAAACGACCTTTATTGATGATAGGTTTAAAGACAACCTTTATTGAAAGCTATCCTAGTGGTAGCTATGGAGAGCAGCCTTCAGGCTAAGACTTGAAAGAGTGTTAAGCTGTTGTTTTACCAGTTATAATCTCATGAATGACTAAAATGAAAGGAGAACCACACCAGGTATATATATAAAATATATGTATTTATTACTAAACACTACCCAATAGTCTCTTTATGAGGCTAGAGGTCAAAGTACACAAGTTACAAGTCAAATAGCACAGTAAAGTATTACAATATACGATTAGCCCTAGGGGCGTACCAAACCATATATTAAGAAAGTGGTATAAGAACCACGACTTAAGAAGACACAAGGCCTAGAGCCTGTAGAATCACTGGGACCCCAAGGAACCACCCAAGGTAGTGACACAGGGGACCCACGGGGGCTGTGTGCAGTGTGTGAACACAGCCGCGAGCTCCATTATCGTCTATGGGAAAGTCGCGGTTAGAGTTTTAGAGTTTAAGGACACTTAGAAATGGACTAGGACCAAACCCTCTTGGACTTAGACAGTTCTAGGGTCAACACCCACGGGAGCACTGGAGTACTCGAGTTACCTCACCCAGGGAAGCCGGGTGCATAGGTGTCAAATGGTGTCGGGTCGCGTCGTCGTTTTCAATGGCAGTCTGCAGAGAAGTGCTGCTGCCGGGAAGATGCGAAGTGTCCAAAGAGATCCAAGCCTGGATCGAAGATGAGAAGACCTGAAAGCAGAGGGGACAGAGTCTGGGTCACTTGCCAGTGACCAGGGGCACAATAGTCGAATGCCCACCGATGTCGGGTGCTTCAGGTGAAAGGGGTGAAGCTTGACTCTTCAGCCACGAGGTCCAGGAGGCATCGACGATGACCAGGAGCTGGATTCGAGCTGTCCCACAAAGTATGTCGAGTGCTGCAGTTTTGGTGTCTGGATTGAACACAACAAGCCTTGGCAACAGCAACCCACGCAGAAAAGAGAAAGATGCTTCGGTGCAGACCAGCAACGTCTGAGGAACTCACCACTTGGTGGGGAGTTAGGGCACGTCTGGAGCAACCAGAAATGTCCAAAGAAAATCAGAGTTGCCTTCACAGGGACCCACCAGTCGATGGATCAGGGATTGCGAAGGAGCCTTGAGCGGAAATGCAAGAAGTGGGCCACGGAACACTCGTGGAGTGTAGGCTCACAATCTTCAGTGCAAATGGTGCTTGGGGCCTGGGCTACAAGTAACCCAAAGCAGGACTTCAAGAGACGTTGAGAAGTTGATGCACTAGCATATGTGCACAGTGTCCAGAAGTTTCGGTTCCACATCACTCGTGAGGGCTGCGGGTCTCAGCTTTGCTGGGGACTCGGGTCAACCTCTGGCAAGTCTGGAAATCCTCTTTCTGAGCTGCAAGTACTTTGGAGTCCGGCGGGAGCTTCAGAGATGCAGACTGGCAAATGCTTTGTTGGTGCCTGCCAAGCAGGGGAGTCACTCCTTGACCCCAAGGGAGATTTCTTCAGTCCTCTAGTCTTGAGTAGAGCGTCAAAGTTCCAGGATTCAGTTGCAGAGTTTCGTCCAGGGATATCTAAAGTCCTGTTGCCAGGGGTTCCTTACTTATACCTAAGGAAGGGGTTGGACTAACTCTGTGGTTCCACCTATGGGAGGGTTTGGAAAGAGGGGTGGCTACACCCATTTCCTTTATCCAGTTTCGCGCCAGAGCAGGGGCTGGCAGCCCCTGCAACCGGTTTGAACTGGGATATGCACGAGGACACCAAATGTGCCCCTAGTGCAGGACTTCAAAGCACTCTTGGAGTGCACCCACCAAGCCCCAATCCACTAAGGCCTGTCTGGGAGGTGGTAACACCTCCCTGAGACAGGAAACCTATTGTCCAGGCCTCCCCTGCCGGAGTTTCGGTCAGCAGCAGGAGGCCAGACTCGTGTCTGTGGCTGCAGCATCCATTTTGTGATGCCAGGGCTCTGTTTAGCTGGTACCGGGTATACCGGTGCTGTCATGTCTTTCCCTCTAGAAGGGTGGGATCATACTCCCACACCAGTTACTGGTGTGGGGGTATGATTCCAAGGTGTTTGACACCAAACACGACATGTTTCCGTGCAGCCATCCCAAAGCAAGCATTTACCGCGAGGATATAATGCCCTTAAGAGTATATGGTCAGGCTGCACCACAGACAACCCTGGAGAGGAGATTCCGAGGGCTGCAGAGGGGCTCTGCTCAGGCATGGGCACCCTCTCACATATAACCAAGCACCCTGCCTTCAGGATTGATAAGGCCTGCCACAGGGGTGACTGATAGGTTTCTATGTGCAGTGATAGGTGAGATATAGTGAACCTATATCTCTGCAAGGGGTGCATGCACCACCTCACTCAGGCTGCAGTAGCAGTCCTGTGGTGTCATTTTGGATGGCCTTCCAGGGGTGGCACAATACATGCTTCAGCCCCTGGTAGGCCTCTGGGTACCTATGCCCTGGGTACATAGTATACCATATACTAGGGGCTTATAAGGGCACCCCAGAATCCAATCTGAAGTGTACTTAAGGTACATGGAATCAATTTAGAGAGGAAGCAGCTTGGCTGGGGTCCTGGATAGCAGGGCCCCAGCCAGACTAAAGTAAAAAAACAGTGAGACATCAGCAAAAAGTGGGGGTAACCATAAGAGGCAGATTCTACTCTCCTACACCGAAGAACTACCGATGTACTACTGCAGGCACCAAGGCACTACCAATGCACTCTTCCATGCACCCAAGCATTATCCATACACTCCTTCACCCAAACATTACCCCTTCACTCATTCAATCACCCAAGCACTACCAATGCAGTCTTCCAATCATTCAGGCACTACTCCTGCACTCATGTAATCACCCATGTACTACTCATGCACTCCTCCAATCAGCCAGGAACTACCCATGCAGTCCTACATGCGTTCAGGCACTACTCATACACTCTTCCATGCACCCAGGAATTACTCATGCACTCCTCCAATCATGCAACCAGTACCCATGCAGTTATAAAATAACCCAGGCAATACCTATGCACTCATGCAATCACCCAGGAACTACCTATACACTCATGCAATAATTCAAGCACTACCCATACACTCCTCTAATCACACAGGCACTACCCATGCACTCATGCAATCACACAGGTAGTAGTCATGCACTGCTGCAATCACCGAGGAACTACAGATGTACTACTGCATGCACCAAGGAACTACCCATGCACTCTTCCATGCACCCAAGGATTATCCATACACTCGTTCAATCACACAAACATTATCCCTGCACTCATGCAATCAACTAAGCACTACCCATGCAGTCTTTCAATCATTCAGGCACTACTCCTGCTCTCATGCAATCACCCATGTACTACTCAGGTACTCCTCCAATCACCCAGGAACTACCCATGCAGTCCTACAAGCGTTCATGCACTTTTCATACACTCTTCCATGCACCCAGGCAATACTCATGCACTCCTCCAATCATGCAACCAGTACCCATGCAGTTATAAAATAACTCAGGTACTACCTATGCACTCATGCAATCACCCAGGAACTACCTATACACTCATGCAATAAATCAAGCACTATCCATACACTCCTCTAATCACACAGGCACTACCCATGCACTCATGCAATCACACGGGTAGCAGTCTTTCACTGCTGCAATCACTGAGGAACTATTGATGTACTACTCCATGTACCAAGGCACTACCCATGTACTCAAGCATTATCCATACACTCCTTCAATCACCCAAACATTACCCCTGCACTCATGCAATCATCCAAGCACTACCATGCAGTCTTTCAATCATTCAGGCTCTACTCCTGCACTCATGCAATCATCCATGTACTACTCATGCACTCCTCTAATCACCCAGGAACTACACATGCAGTCCTACATTGCTCAGGCACTACTCATATACTCTTCCATGCACCCAGGCACTAACCTTGCACTCAAGCAATCACTCAGACACTACCCATACACTCATACATGCACTCAGGCACTTCCGAGGCACTCATGCAATCACCCAAGCACTACCCATGCAGTCTTTCATTTATTCAGGCACTATTCCTGCACTCATGCAATCACCCATTTACTACTCATGCACTCCTCCAATCACCCAGGAACTACCCATGCAGTCCTACATTTGTTCAGACAGTACTCATACACTCTTCCATGCACCCAGGCATTACTCATGCACTCGTCCAATCATGAACCCAGTACCCATGCAGTTATAAAATAACCTAGGCACTACCCATGCCCTCATGCAATCACACAGGTAGTAGTCATGCACTGCTGCAATCACTGAGGAACTACCGATGTATTACTCCATGCACCAAGGCACTACCCATGCACTCTTCCATGCACCCAAGCATTATCCATACACTCCTTCAATCACCCAAACATTACCCTTGCACTCATGCAATCATCCAAGCACTACCCATGCAGTCTTTCAATCATTCAGGCACTACTCCTGCACTCATGAAATCATCCATGTACTACTCATGCACTCCTCTAATCTCCCAGGAACTACCCATGCAGTCCTACATGTGCTCAGGCACTACTCATACACTTTTCCATGCACCCAGGCACTACCCTTGCACTCAAGAAATCACTCATACGCTACCCATACACTCATACATGCACTCAGGCACTTCTGTGGCACTCATGCAATCACCCAAGCATTACCCATGCAGTCTTTTAATCATTCAGGCACTACTCCTGCACTCATGCAATCACCCATGTACTACTCATGCATTCCTCCAATCACCCTGGAACTACCCATGCAGTCCTACTTGCGCTCAGGCACTAACTATGCACTCTTGCATGCACCCAGGCATTACCCATGCAGTCCTTCAATCACCCAGATATTATCACTGCACTCATGCAATAAACCAATCACTACCCATGCACTTCTCCAGTTATGCACATAGTACACATACACTCATGCAATCACACATACAATACCCATATTCTCTTCCATATATTACACTTGCCGCAATTCATACAACATATTCAAATTTGTCTTTTTTTAACCAAATAGGCAGTTCTTACAAGAACCATTTTTTTGCTTCTTTTTTCGTGTTTTTTAACTCTTTTTTGTAATTTTTGGGTGTTTTTTTTAAATAAGAACAAACAACAGAATAAAGTGACAAAACTGTTGTCTAAACTTTTGCAATTAGAAAATCATTGCAAAAAACAAAATTAACAGTGGTGGCTTTTGCTGCAAAAACAATAGCGTCAACAGACTGCTCGTCATAACAAATAATTTTCTTGCACTTGATGCAGCTCTGTTCTAGGCCAGCAAACTCTGGTCTAATATCAGGTCCTCTTGTAGAACTTGATGTACCAGCTGAGGTGCTCGGTCCTGCATCTTGATCACCTTGCTGGGCTTGTTGTTCCAGCTCTCGACGATGTTGCTCCCGTGCTAGCCAACGAGGGTGCATGGTTTGGAGGTGCTTGAGCATGGATGAAGTACCGCACAAGTAGTTTTTTCTCGGAGCCCCAAGATATTAGTCTTTCGCAAATAGTGCAGGTTACCAGTGTCATCAGTGATGTCACTGACCAGGTCATGAATGATGTAACATGTGACATCATCAGCAGTGCATTGCGGGGGCGTGAGTTATAGTTACCTCAACTAACTATAACGGCCGAATTTCTCTGGTTTTGTACGAGTGAAATGTCCAACTAACTATAACGTCCCTGAAACCTGTGTTTTTTTTAGTGAACATATATATATAAATATATATATATATATATATATATATATATATCCAACTAAAGCCGCTCCTTCCGGACTGCTGGGACCCCTGGAGAGTGGCGCACACACCGGCGGAGCACACCGGTAGTCCAATTCTCTAAAATAACAAAGTCAGCGCGCTCTCAGTAACACACGACACCGTAAGATTGCCAAACCACCGTTTAATCCACAACGCGTTTCGATTCCGTAGAACCTTGATCACGTGAATCATACACCGAATCAGAGAGACTCAAGTAGTTCATAGTGTAGAAAGTGAAAAAGGACAAATGAGCAATACATGGCGGACATGTTTAAATGACACATAAATCATGATAAATATATGAAACTGAGTAAAAAATACACATGTTAAACAAAAACAATCACATATTGGAATACATATGCAACAAATCTCATTTATGAGAAAGCAATGGCCGATTTGTCAACATGTACCCTGAGTATCAATACCTGTTCAAAGCGCCAAGCATTCATCAGCGTGTAAACAAAACTTTATTGCTGCCCCCGTTGCAGACAAAAAATAAAATAAAAATAATAATAATAAATGTAAAAAAAAATAAAAGAACCGGGGGTACTTAGGCTGAGCTCATGCAATATTGCCCCATAATACAAGTCCAAGTGGACGAAATCCTCCTTACAAATCAATAACCCTAAAATCGTCTCCCGGCACGTGCCGTAAAAAATTGGTATCGTACAATGTCTAACCTGCTTGCGCCATGTAGCGGTGCTAACTCGGGAATACAAATATCCATAGGCACATTAACTTGGACAAGTGTCCTAAGCAGAGACAAGGGTCTAACCACATAACGGGCAAGTGCCCGAAAACTACTATAAAAATGTGCAAAACATGTCAAACAGTCCAAACAAAAGTCCTACTGTACTTGGCGGTGGAGACAGAGCCCTGTCCCCTATTCTTCCACTGCACTTATGCCCATTACAGTCTCTCTTAAGTGCTGAAGTGCCTCGATAAAAAATAAGGGAAGAAAGGGTAGGCGGCCCGTGCAGGTGATTACAGGTAAGTGGGCCCCTTCCTTCTTCCTATCTGAAAACAAGAACAAAAACACTGAATTAAAAGAGTGTGGATACCAGTTTCCACCTCAACATAATCATATTCCACATCAATAACATCAAATAGCAAAATCAGATTACAGTTAAATTGTTCATGGAGGAAAACTAAGAGGAAAAACATCGAGGAAAAACATATACAGTGGGATAAACTGCCCGAAGCAGAACTAAGGAACAAACCCCGTAACCCCTACGATAAATGGTAATCAAAAAGGGGAAGACGGGGGGAGGGGGGGCAGGGGGAGGGGGATTGCGGGAAGGGGTGTTGTGTGGGGGGTTTAGTGTGGAGGGTGTATTTTCTGATCTCCTGGAGTATGGAGGACCTGACATGCACACTGATGAAACATTATTCCTTCAGATGTATGGCTAGTTCTTCGTCCTGATTAAGTCCTCCAGGGTTCTTCGTTTGAAAATGAATAATCTGTTTGGACTCCATCTGTCTGAGTTTAAGGACCCTGTTCCCCCGGGGCCTTTGCTCACCTGTTCTAGGATAAGAAAACCGAGACTATTGGCGTTAGAAAAATGTCTATCCTGAAAGTGACGGGCTACAGGATATTTCTGATCACAGTGTATGATAGCTCTATAATGCTCTAAGATGCGTTTCTTGGCCATCAGAGTGGTAGACCCAATATACCATAATTTACAGGGGCATTCAATAGCATAGATGACAAAAGTAGTGCTACATGTGAGGAATTGTGTTATTTCCTTCCTCACCCCATTGTATTCTACATGATTACAGAATTTACTATTTCTGCAGGCCTTACAGTGTCCGCAAGGAAAGAAACCCTGCAGGCCATGAAGATTTCTTTCAGGATAGATGGTAATGTCACTGTGTACTAGTATTGTAAGGCGCCTTGCACCGCCACGAAGGTAATCGTGGTGTCAGCGTCGACGCATTCGCCAGCCATACAGGCTGGTGGGGACACGGATATTTACCGACCCCTGCGCTACATATCACGGAACATTATGGTTGACGAGGGGCTCCCTGAGACAATCATCTTGGCAGCAGCATGAGGTACTTTGAACTGATCGGGCGGCAGTAAACGGAGGAATGGACTGTTTTGCTTTGGGAGTGCCCATGCCGTGGTACAATCTGGGATAGCGGTATTTGCCATCTAGACTGTTTGAGTATTGACACTCTCACTCCCGGAGCATTTCACAAGAGGTTTCCCGTAATAACAACGGAGGGAGAATGTGATTGGTACAGGATAGACCTATCCCTTCCCTCCTTTTATCTGCTGCGCCCAATGGGAATCTATCTACTAGTTTAAAAGCACAATCATGCATTTGCTGTTTACTGTTTGATTCAAAGCGAGCAGAAGAAGGCAGAACGCTGAACGCATCCTCGCTGATTAAAGAGTGGAACTTACCCCGTGAGTGCAGCGTTTTCTTTTGAAGACAGGAGCTTTAATTTTAAATGGACCCACCTCCATTTGCTGCACCCGTCGCAAGAGTGCTGCGAGCGCCCAGGTGGACATTGGAGCGAAGTATTGTAAGGCGCCTTGCACCGCCACGAAGGTAATCGTGGTGTCAGCGTCGACGCAGTCGCCAGCCATACAGGCTGGTGGGGACACGGATATTTACCGACCCCTGTGCTACATATCACGGAACCTTATGGTTGACGAGGGGCTCCCTGAGACAATCATCTTGGCAGCAGCATGAGGTACTTTGAACTGATCGGGCGGCAGTAAACGGAGGAATGGACTGTTTTGCTTTGGGAGTGCCCATGCCGTGGTACAATCTGGGATAGCGGTATTTGCCATCTAGACTGTTTGAGTATTGACACTCTCACTCCCGGAGCATTTCACAAGAGGTTTCCGTAATAACAACGGAGGGAGAATGTGATTGGTACAGGATAGACCTATCCCTTCCTCCTTTTATCTGCTGCGCCCAATGGGAATCTATCTACTAGTTTAAAAGCACAATCATGCATTTGCTGTTTACTGTTTGATTCAAAGCGAGCAGAAGAAGGCAGAACGCCGAAACGCGTCCTCGCTGATTAAAGAGTGGAACTTACCCCGTGAGTGCAGCGTTTTCTTTTGAAGACAGGAGCTTTAAATTTAAATGGACCCACCTCCATTTGCTGCACCCGTCGCAAGAGTGCTGCGAGCGCCCAGGTGGACATTGGAGCGAAGTATTGTAAGGCGCCTTACACCGCCACGAAGGTAATCGTGGTGTCAGCGTCGACGCAGTCGCCAGCCATACAGGCTGGTGGGGACACGGATATTTACCGACCCTGCGCTACATATCACGGAACCTTATGGTTGACGAGGGCTCCCTGAGACAATCATCTTGGCAGCAGCATGAGGTACTTTGAACTGATCGGGCGGCAGTAAACGGAGGAATGGACTGTTTTGCTTTGGGAGTGCCCATGCCGTGGTACAATCTGGGAAAGCGGTATTTGCCATCTAGACTGTTTGAGTATTGACACTCTCACTCCCGGAGCATTTCACAAGAGGTTTCCCGTAATAACAACGGAGGGAGAATGTGATTGGTACAGGATAGACCTATCCCTTCCCTCCTTTTATCTGCTGCGCCCAATGGGAATCTATCTACTAGTTTAAAAGCACAATCATGCATTTGATGTTTACTGTTTGATTCAAAGCGAGCAGATGAAGGCAGAACGCCGAAACGCGTCCTCGCTGATTAAAGAGTGGAACTTACCCCGTGAGTGCAGCGTTTTCTTTTGAAGACAGGAGCTTTAATTTTAAATGGACCCACCTCCATTTGCTGCACCCGTCGCAAGAGTGCTGTGAGCGCCCAGGTGGACATTGGAGCGAAATATATATATATATATATATATATATATTACCTACTGGTGGTCGCCAGTAGGTAGTTATAGTTAGAACCTAGTTTCCATTCAAAAAGCGTTTTTTCTTTTGCCAATATCTTTGGCGCCGTTTGACGAATCTTCACGAAATTTTCAAAACACATGGCTCGCTCAGGTCAGCTGCTGTCTTGAAAGTTTCAGGGTGATTTGTCATGCGGGGGCTGAGAAAAAGGGGGGGCCCAAAACGTGTTTCCTCCATGTTAATTTCCATAGGAAACTTTAGACACGGCTACAACCTGAACTGCTGAACAGTAGCTTTTGGTCCAGAAAGCACGCTTGTCTTTAAATGGTGTAAATCCCTTAAGTAGTTTTTGAGATATTTAAAGATTTACAGATATCGATATTGGAGAATTGTGAGATCTGATTGGCTGAACCCTCCTGATCACAAGCTTGTTTCTGATTGGCTGTCCACACTTCAAACCAGGAAATGTTGGCAGCCATCTTGTGATTCTGTACCGAGTGAGAAGGAAAGAGGTGAGAGAAACATTGAAAATAAGAAAAGGGGGCAGGGTAAAAACACCCTGACCCCCTAGTCCTTGTGAGGTGGTCCCACAGGGACCCCCAGGGCCCAAAAAAAGCATTTAAAAAAAAAAATTGGCTGGAGTTGCGTCGGGTGCGGGAATCCGTCCGAATTTTTATATAAATGAAGCACGGTCTCCCGCACTTCGTTTTTTTAAAGCCCCCAGTTGGGCCAGGTCCCGGGGGCACTGTTTTATTGTGGTGCGGGGGGCCCCACGGGGCCCCCGCAGCCCCGGAGACTGCCATCTCCCCGGGCTTTATTAATTTTGTGCGGGGAGCATGTGGCCCCCCGCAGCCCCGGGGACCACCACCTCCCTGGGGCTTTTATTTATTTACGGCAGGGGGGCCTTGCGGGGCCCCCAAGCCCCGGGGACTGCCACCATCCTGGGGCTATTACAAATATTAAGTGTGTGGGGGCTCAAGCCCCCCACACTTCTCCGGGGACCACCACCTCCCTGGGACACTAATTATTGAAATACGGTGGTCTGTTGCGGACCCCCAGCCCTGGGGACCACCACCGCCCTTGGGCTACATACATATTGGGAGGGGGCCGTGCGGCCCCCCTCCAGGAGCCCTTCATGGCCCTGGGGACCACCACCCTCCAGGGCCAGCTCCAGCAATGTCCCTGGGTGCCCACCCCCGGGACATTGCAGTATGCTATAGCAGGGACCGTGGGGGCACTGGAGCTCTCCCCACGGTCCCCAACTTTGAGGCCAGGCCCTGGGGGATGGGGTCCACGGGGCCAAAAGTGGCCCAGGGAAGGGGGCCATGCGGCCCCCCTCCCTTAATAATATATATATTTTTTAAATTAAAAAGAGGCAATTCCCTGGGGGATGGGGTCCCCGGGGCCAATAATGGCTTCAGGATGGGGTGCCCTGTGGACCCCTCATTTTAAAGGAAGAAAAAAATGAAAAAATATGTGGCCATGCCCTGGGGAATTGGGTCCCCGGGGCCGAAATCGGCCTCGGGAGGGGGACTGCGCAGCCCCCTTCCCGTTTTATTAATAAAAAAACATAAAATGTCTCAGGCCCTGGGGGATGGGGTCTCTACGGCCCATAAAATATTAATAGAAGGGGGCCACACAGCCCCCCTTCTAATAAAAAAAAAGGCGGCATCTCGCCGGAGGCCCCGCCCCCTCCCTGCACCACTCTGCAAATGCGCCTCCTGGCGTGTTCGAAGTTGGGAGATTAAATCCCCTTGAATCCTGAGGGTCCCAGCGGGCCAATTAGCCCACCAGGTACCTCCAGTAAGCCCCACACAGTGGGATTGCTGAGAGGTGGTCCGAGGCCATGTCCCTTTTTATAATACTCTGCAAACGCACCTCTTGGCGCATTGATGGTTGGTCGAAGAGGTCCTCTTGTGTCCTGAGGACCTCAGGACTAAAGTGGACTTCATCCCCGAGCAGCAGTGCACAAGGAGGTGCGTTTGCAGAGTGGTGTAAAAAGGGGGCGTGGCATCGGACCACTCAGCAATCCAGATTTGTGGGGCTTATTCGAGATAACAGGAGGGCTGGTTGCCCCCCAGGGACCCTCAGGAGGCAAGGGGACTTCATCCCCCAACCAAGAGCGCGCCAGGAGGCGAATTTGCAGAGTGCCGGAGAAAGGCGGTGTGGCCTGTGTCCACCTGTCAGCCATCCCACTATCTGGTGCATACTGGAGGTATCAGGTAGGCTAGTTGGCCCCTAAGGACCCCCAGCAGCGAAGGGGACTTTAATCCCCATCAAAGAGCGTGCCAGGGAGCGCGTTTGCACAGTGGTGGGGAAAGGGGGCGTGGCTTGCTATGAGAACTTAGCAATCCTGCTGTGTGGGACTTACTGGAAGTAATAGGAGGGGTAGTTGGCCCCCAAGGTTGTCCTTGGGGGCCAACTAAACTATTCCTCCAGATACCTCCAGTAAGTCCCACACAGTGGGCTTGCTAAGAGGTATTCGGAGGCCACACTCATCTTTCTCTACCACTCTGCAAACACGCCTCCTGGCACAGTACTGGTTGGGGGATGAAGTCCACTTTACTCCTGAGGGACTTTGGGGGCCAAGTAGCCCTCCTGGTACCTCCTATAAGTCTTACGCATCGGAATTCCTGAGCGCTGGTAGGAGGCCCAGGCCCCTTTCTGCCCCACTCTGCAAAAGCGACTACAACGTTATAGTTAGAAATTAGTTTTTAAAAAACCATAGAAATTCACTGAAAATACCATAGGTTTCAGGGATGTTATAGTTAGAAATTAGCATTTAAAAAACCTTAGAAATTCACTGAAAAAACCATAGGTTTCAGGGACGTTATAGTTAGAAATTAGCATTTAAAAAAACATATAAATTCACTGAAAAATTCACAGGTTTCAGGGACGTTATAGTTAGTTGGACATTTCACTCGTACAAAACCAGAGAAATTCGGCCGTTATAGTTAGTTGAGCTGACTATAACTCGCGCCCCCACAATGCACTGCTGATGGCGTCACATATTACATCACTCATGACATGGTTGGTGACATCACTGATGACATCTCAAATTACATCACTGATGGCATCATCCACTTAATATCTGGTGCACCTCCTCACATTCTAATGTAACCTTTAATACATCTACTCTAAAATACAAACTACCATTCTTGAAGCCATAGACACACCAATTCCAGTTAGTACATGCCCACTCACTGATTCATAGGTCTACACACACATCCACTTACCCATACAGTCACTCATACACGCAGTCACTCATCAATATAGCCACTGATATATGCACTCATACACCTATACAGATACTCACACACCGCCACTCACCTATAGAGTTACTCACACACCAAGTCAGTCACCCAAAGAATGAATCACACTGCCATTTACTCATTATACAATTATACACACCCCACCAATCATTAACCCATTTAAACACTCATGTAGCTACTCACCAACCCATGCAGCCACTTACACACCAACTTACAGACTGATACAGAGATTCACACAGATTAGTCACTCACCCAAGCATTCAGTAAGACACGTTTAATCACTCACTTATACAGTCAGTCACGCACCTACTAAATCAGTCATTCAGTCACTCATACACCCACTCATTCTGCAATATACCTTGGCGTATATATAAAAAATAAAACATATTTACATTTTTCAGAAACACACAGTCACTGGATGATGTCATCAGTGATGTCATTTGAGATGTAATCAGTGATGTCATCAGTGATGTCACTGGACATGTCATGAGTGATGTAATATGTGACGTCATCAGCAGTGCATTGCGGGGGCGCGAGTTATAGTCAGCTCAACTAACTATAACGGCCGAATTTCTCTGGTTTTGTATGAGTGAATTGTCCAACTAACTATAATGTCCCTGAAACCTGTGGTTCTTTCAGTGAATTTCTAAGGTTTTTTTAAATGCTCATTTCTTCCTATAACCTCCCTGAAACCTATGTTTTTTCAGTGAATATACATATATATATATATATATCCTTCGGTTTCAGCCCAAGTTAGGACGCCGGCGCTACTTAGTTGGGGGCAGTGCGTGCTTTCTCCGGCAGGGCTGCGCCGGTCATAATATCTTTTCAAAAACCACCAACGACGATAAATTTAAACCACACTCCCTCGAGATGTGCTTGTGATAATTTATTGAAAAAAGGTAATTGCCATGCCCTACGCGTTTCGGTCCAGTTCCTCGGACCTTGATCACGGGATAAGGTTGTAAAAAGACACAGGCATCTTTTATTTCTACTACTAACATCATTTCCTGTTTCCTGTTTTTTCGTGTTACTATTGCATGATGGTATATATAGTTTGGCAATAATAAAGTGCATAGTGCTGTAATAAGAATACATAAGGTACAATTAGTGTGAAACGTGCAAATTTTGCCATCTGCTATCCTGGATACTAAAATATATGTGGAGGGTAATTTATTGCAAACAACATTATATCGCAAAACAACAGCGACTAATGCAATCCTTCATGCGGAAAACTTCCATCAAAATGCTCTAAAATAGAGCATTCCGTATGGTGAATTTTTAAGGCTTAGAAGAAACTGTTCATCTGATGGGGAATTTGAAAAACATCGCCAAGCGGCTCAAACACGCTTTAAACAAAGAAAATACCCAACGAAAGTCATCAACAAAAGTCTCCAGAAAGTGAAAAAACAAAAACGCACTGAAATCTTACAAGGATCAAAGAGGAAGCTAGAAAATGAAAATTAAAACCCTCAGAAAATAAGATTAATAACAACATACAGTGCTGAAGCAAGTGCTTTAACTAAAACTATCAAAAAACACTGGGGAATTTTACAATTGGACTCTACACTATCATCCATAATTGGTGACCATCCCAATATAATGTGCAGAAAAGCCAACATTTTAGGGGACAAGCTCACACATAGTCATTTCAAAGACAAAGCAACCATCCCCATGGACACAAATTGAAGGTTTCTGGCCATGTAAAAAATGCAAGGCATGCCAAATTGCAGTTCAGAAAAAAGAGGTTGAATTATGCAATGGAACAAAATGGAAAATTAAACAATGTATAACTTGTAAAAGCCAGTTTGTGATTTACATCGTAGAATGCCCATGTAAGCTAAAATACATTGGGAGTACAACCTGTGAGATTCGAAAGAGAATCTTAGAACACATTAGAGCGACAAAGAACAACGATCGCACTAATGCCATTGCCAAGTATATGGAGAAATCACACTGCAGCAAGTGGGAAGAATTAAGATTTTATGCCATTGAACAAATACCCCCATCAGAAAGAGGCAGACATCGGGAGAAATTACTTCGACAAAAAGAGTCCAAACATATTGTATCTTTCAGGACATAACTGCAAGAGGTCGCAACCAGGACGAAGAATTATATGTACACCTCTAGGTTCTAAAAGGAAGTCCGTAGAAATATGAATCAATAATGATTAAGAGTTTGTTGAGAAAAGGAATGCAACTACGAGAAGATCTGAATAACTATAATGACTGCCCATTGGAAAGAAATAATCAAAAGAAATGTAAGGAAAAGATTAACAAGAAATTAACAAAAAGGAGAAACAACAAGAGAAAATAGAGAAAAGGAAAAAGAAAAATAGAAAAAAAAGAAAAATAATTTTCAAGAACAATGGAAAAGGAAGAATGAGCTCACTGGTGAGCAAGAATCTCATCTGGAAACACTACAATGCAAATAATTGCAAAATTGTAGAACAGTAATGGACAGATCAATTAAGAATGCAACTAATGAAAATGATTTATAATAGCTTTATTAAGTCTCATTTAGTAAAAAATCACTAGAGATTTTAAATGCTATTTTATATTGGGAATCTGTGAGACAAACAAAATGAAAAATTAATAAAATAATGTTTAAGAAAATGTTTATAAAAAGTTAAGCATATGCCTCACATAAATATTTTAATCACACAGGTGGCACAATTTGCACGTTTCACACTAATTGCACCTTATGTATTCTTATTACAGCACTATGCACTTTATTATTGCCAAACTATATATACCATCATGCAATAGTAACACGAAAAAACAGGAAACGGGAAATGGTAGTAGAAATAAACGATGCCTGTGTCTTTTTGCAACCTTATCCCGTGATCAAGGTCCGAGGAACTGGACCGAAATGCGTAGGGCATGGCAATTGCCTTTTTGCAATAAATTATCACAAACAAATCTCGAGGGAGTGCCGTTTAAATTTATCGTCGTTGGCGGTTTTTGAAAAAAAAAACCATATATATGTATATATATATATATATATATATATATATATATATTCACTGAAAAAACCATAGGTTTCAGACACGTTATAGTTAGAAATTAGCATTTAAAAAACCTTTGAAATTCACTGAAAAAACCATAGGTTTTAGGGACAGTTATAGTTAGTTGGACATTTCACTCGTACAAAACCATAGAAATTCCCCCGTTATAGTTAGTTCAGCTAACTATAACTCGCGCCCCCGCAATGCACTGCTGATGACGTCACATATTACATCACTCCTGACATGGTCAGTGACATCACTGATGACATCACTGATGACATCTCAAATGACATCACTGATGACATCATCCAGTGACTGTGTGTTTCTGTAAAGTTTAAATATGTTTAATATATATAGGAAAGGCGTATTGAAGAATGAGTGGGTGTATAAGTGTCTAAATGGATGATTTAGTACGTGAGTGACTGACTCTACAAGTTAGTGATTAAATGTATCTTACTGAATGCATGGGTTAGTGACTAAACTGTGTGAATGTCTGTATCCGTCTGTCTGTTGGTTTGTAAGCGGCTGCATGGCTTTCTGAATAGCTACATGAGTGTCTACATGGGTTATTGATTGATTGTCTGAGTATCTGTATGGGTGCCTGAGTGTTTGTGTGGGTGGGGTGTGTGTGACTCTGTGCATAGATGTGTGAGTTGGTGATTCACTGGGTGCATGGTTTCAAGAGTGCATCTGTGATGGACTGTATGGGTGGGTGAGTGTGTGTATGGGTGTGTTAGTGATTGAATGTATATCTCAGTGGTACATGTGTGAGTAACTACATATGTGAAAGGCAGTATATATGTGTGTTGGAGTATATAAATGGCTATAAGTGAGAGTGTGTGATTGTGAGAGTGGCTGTATGGATGAGTGTGTACTTGTATCAGTGATTGTATAAGAGCGTAAGAATGTGCTAGTATTTGTATGAGTAAGTGAGCTGGTGTGTGTATAACTGTATAGGTGAGTAAATGGGTGTGTGATTAAGTTTTTGCATGACTGACTAGGTGTGTGAGTACCTCTATGGATGAGTGGCGGTGTGTGAGTGTTTATATAGGTGTATGAGTGCATATGATAGTCCTGTACTGTGACTAAGTATGAGTGACTGTACGGGTGAGTGAGTGGATGTGTGTGTAGACCTAAGAATCAGTGAGTGGGTATGTAGTTTTTGGTGTTGGAGTGTCTATGGTTTTGAGAATGGCAGTCTGTAATTTAGAGTGGGTGTATCAAAAGTTATATTAGGGTGTGAGAAGATGCATGAAATTATCACATGGATGATGTCATCAGTGATGTCATTTGAGATGTCATCAGTGATGTCATCAGTGATGTCACTGACCATGTCATGAGTGATGTAATATGTGACGTCATCAGCAGTGCATTGCGAGGCGCGAGTTATAGTTAGCTGAACTAACTATAACGGGGGAATTTCTATGGTTTTGTACGAGTGAAATGTCCAACTAACTATAACTGTCCCTAAAACCTATGGTTTTTTCAGTGAATTTCAAAGGTTTTTTAAATGCTAATTTCTAACTATAACGTGTCTGAAACCTATGGTTTTTTCAGTGAATTTCAAAGGTTTTTTAAATGCTAATTTCTAACTATAACGTGCTTGAAACCTATGATTTTTAAGTGAATTTCAAAGGTTTTTTTAAATGCTAGTTTCTAACTATGCCTACAGAGGTAGGACATGTGAAGAAAGAAGAAAAACGCACAGAAAGAAGCAAAAGATGTGCAGAAAGAACCAACAGAGGAGCAGAAAGAGGCCTTGTTGCAAAATCATCCTGTGCCCACAACTTTTTCAGACGGGTACTGGTGGTAACTGACTCTGACTAACCAGAGCCAGTGCTATGCTAAAAGACACTTAGAATACAGTGAAAACACCTACATACACTAGGGAACACTATGCGTTGGGGTACCCCTGTGATTAGCATGACTTCCTCTGCAAGTCCCTAGTACATAATAGGGCAGGGGATTAAAACTACCTCTTAAAAGCGCTACAGGGCGCGTTTGCACAGTGGTGAAGGGAGGGGGCCTGAGGTGACATGTGTGCAAACGCACCCCGTGGCACGTTTTAAGTTGCGGGATTAAGTCCCCTTGAATTCTGAGGGTCTCTGGGGCCCAACTAGCCCCCCAGGTACCTACAGTTAGGACCACAGAGCTGAGTTGCAGAGAGGCGTTCCGAGGCCACGCACCTTGTTTCACCTCTCTGCAACGCAACTCTGTTGTGCTTACTGAAGGTACCTGGTGGGCTAGTTGGCCCCCAGGGTCCCTCAGGATTCAAAGGGAATTAATTCCCCAACTTAAAACGCACCACAGGCGTGTTTGCGCACATGTCACCTGAGGCCCCGCCCTCCCTTCACTACTGTGCAAACGCGCCCGTGGTGCGTTTTAAGTTGGGGGATTAGGTCACCTTGAATCCTGAGGGTCCCTGGGGCCCAACTAGCCCACTAGGTACTTCCAGTAAGCACCACAGGCCTGCGTTGCAACGCCTGTAACAAATTGTGCAGTTGTGTTTAGGTAGTGAAGAGGGTCGTGCTGGGGGTAGTGTTTTAGGGTTTAGGGTAGTGCAGTGGTGTTTGTGTAGTGTAGGGGGTCATGCTGGGGGTAGATTTAGGGTTTAGGGTAGTGCAGTGGTGTTTGGGTAGTGTAGGGAGTCGTGCTGGGGGAGTGTTTTAGGGTTTAGGGTAGTGCAGTGGTGTTTGGGTAGTGTAGGGGGTCGTGCTGGGGGTAGTGTTTTAGGGTTTAGGGTAGTGCAGTGGTGTTTGGGTAGTGTAGGGGGTCGTGCTGGGGGTAGTGATTTAGGGTAGTGCAGTGGTGTTTGGGTAGTGTAGGGGGTACTGTTGGGGTAGTGATTTAGGGTAGTGCAGTGGTGTTTGGGTAGTGTAGGGGTACTGCTGGGGGTAGTTTTTTAGGGTTTAGGGTAGTGCAGTGGTGTTTGGGTAGTGTAGTGGTTCGTGCAGGGGTAGTTTTTAGGGTTTAGGGTAGTTCAGTGGTGTTTGTGTAGTGTAGGGGTAGTGTTTTAGGGTTTAGGGTAGTGCAGTGGTGTTTGTCTAGTGTAGGAGGTCGTGTTTTAGGGTTTAGGGTAGTGCAGTGGTCTTTGGGTAGTGTAGGGAGTCTTGCGGGGGTAGTGTTTTAGGGTTTAGGGTAGTGTAGGGGGTCATGCGGGGGTAGTGTTTTAGGAATTAGGGTAGTGCATTGGTGTTTGGGTAGTGTAGGGGTCATGCGGGGGGTAGTGTTTTAGGGTTTAGGGCAGTGCAGTGGTGTTCGGGTAGTGTAGGGGTCGTGCTGGGGGAGTGTTTTAGGGTTTAGGGCAGTGCAGTGGTGTTTGGGTAGTGTAGGGGTCGTGCTGGGGGAGTGTTTTAGGGTTTAGGGCAGTGCAGTCGTGTTCAGGTAGTGTAGGGGGTTGTGCTGGGGGTAGTATTTTAGGGTTTAGGGTAGTGCAGTGGTGTTCAGGTAGTGTAGGGGGTCGTGCTGGGGGTAGTGTTCTAGGGTTTAGGGCAGTGCAGTGGTGTTTGGGCAGTGTAGGGGGTAATGCTGGGGGTGGTGTTTTAGGTTTAGGGCAGTGCAGTGGTGTTCGGGCAGTGTAGGGGGTCGTGCTGGGGGTGGTGTTTCAGGGTTTAGGGCAGTGCAGTGGTGTTCGGGCAGTGTAGGGGTGGTGTTTCAGGGTTTAGGGCAGTGCAGTGGTGTTTGGGCAGTTTAGGGGTCGTGCAGGGGTGGTGTTTCAGGGTTTAGGGCAGTGGTGTTCGGGCAGTGTAGGGGTCAAGCTGGGGGTGGTGTTTCAGGGTTTGGGGCAGTGCAGTGGTGTTCGAGCAGTAAAGGGGTCGTACTGGGGGTGGTGTTTCAGGGTTTAGGGCAGTGCAGTGGTGTTCGGGCAGTGTAGGGGCCGGTGCAGGGGGTGGTGTTTCAGGGTTTAGGGCAGTGCAGTGGTGTTCGGGCAGTGTAGGGGGTGGCGTAGGGGGTGGTGTAGGGGGTGGTGCAGGGGGTGGTGTTTCAGGGTTTAGGGCAGTGCAGTGGTGCTCGGGCAGTGTAGGGGGTCATGCAGGGGGTGGTGTTTCAGGGTTTAGGCAGTGCAGTGGTGTTCGGGCAGTGTAGGGGGTCGTGCTGGGGCTGGTGTTTCAGGGTTTAGGGCAGTACAGTGGTGTTCGGGCAGTGTAGGGGTAGTGCTGGGGCTGATGTTTCAGGGTTTAGGGCAGTGCAGTGGTGTTCGAGAAGTGTAGGGGGTTGTGCTGGGGCTGGTGTTTCAGGGTTTAGGGCAGTGCAGTGGTGTTCGGGCAGTGTGGGGGGTTGTGCTGGGGCTGGTGTTTCAGGGTTTAGGGCAGTGCAGTGGTGTTCGGGCAGTGTAGGTGGTCGTGCTGGGGCTGGTGTTTCAGGGTTTAGGGCAGTGCAATGGTGTTTGGGCAGTGTAGGGGGTCATGCGGGGGGTAGTGTTTTAGGGTTTAGGGCAGTGCAGTGGTGTTCGGGTAGTGTAGGGGTCGTGCTGGGGGAGTGTTTTAGGGTTTAGGGCAGTGCAGTGGTGTTTGGGTAGTGTAGGGGGTCGTGCTGGGGGAGTGTTTTAGGGTTTAGGGCAGTGCAGTCGTGTTCAGGTAGTGTAGGGGGTTGTGCTGGGGGTAGTATTTTAGGGTTTAGGGTAGTGCAGTGGTGTTCGGGTAGTGTAGGGGGTCGTGCTGGGGGTAGTGTTCTAGGGTTTAGGGCAGTGCAGTGGTGTTTGGGCAGTGTAGGGGGTAATGCTGGGGGTGGTGTTTTAGGGTTTAGGGCAGTGCAGTGGTGTTCGGGCAGTGTAGGGGTCGTGCTGGGGGTGGTGTTTCAGGGTTTAGGGCAGTGCAGTGGTGTTCGGGCAGTGTAGGGGGTGGTGTTTCAGGGTTTAGGGCAGTGCAGTGGTGTTCCGGGCAGTGTAGGGGGTCGTGCAGGGGTGGTGTTTCAGGGTTTAGGACAGTGGTGTTCGGGCAGTGTAGGGGGTCAAGCTGGGGGTGGTGTTTCAGGGTTTGGGGCAGTGCAGTGGTGTTCGAGCAGTAAAGGGGGTCGTACTGGGGGTGGTGTTTCAGGGTTTAGGGCAGTGCTGTGGTGTTCGGGCAGTGTAGGGGGCGGTGCAGGGGGTGGTGTTTCAGGGTTTAGGGCAGTGCAGTGGTGTTCGGGCAGTGTAGGGGTGGTGTAGGGGTGGTGCAGGGGTGGTGTTTCAGGGTTTAGGGCAGTGCAGTGGTGTTCGGGCAGTGTAGGGGGTCATGCAGGGGTGGTGTTTCAGGGTTTAGGGCAGTGCAGTGGTGTTCGGGCAGTGTAGGGGGTCGTGCTGGGGCTGGTGTTTCAGGGTTTAGGGCAGTACAGTGGTGTTCGGGCAGTGTAGGGGTAGTGCTGGGGCTGATGTTTCAGGGTTTAGGGCAGTGCAGTGGTGTTCGGGCAGTGTAGGGGGTTGTGCTGGGGCTGGTGTTTCAGGGTTTAGGGCAGTGCAGTGGTGTTCGGGCAGTGTAGGGGGTCGTGCTGGGGCTGGTGTTTCAGGGTTTAGGGCAGTGCAGTGGTGTTCGGGCAGTGTAGGTGGTCGTGCTGGTGTTTCAGGGTTTAGGGCAGTGCAGTGGTGTTCGGGCAGTGTAGGGGGTCATGCTGGGGCTGGTGTTTCAGGGTTTAGTGCAGTGCAGTGGTGTTCGGGCAGTGTAGGGGGTTTTGCTGGGGCTGGTGTTTCAGAGTCTAGGGCAGTGCAGTGGTGTTCGGGCAGTGTAGGGGGTCTTGCTGGGGCTGGTGTTTCAGGGTTTAGGGCAGTGCAGTGGTGTTCGGGCAGTGTAGGGGTCGTGCTGGGGGTGGTGTTTCAGGGCTTAGGGCAGTGCAGTGGTGTTCGGGCAGTGTACGGGGTCGTGCTGGGGCTAGTGTTTCAGGATTTAGGGCAGAGCAAAGGTGTTCAGGCAGTGTAGGGGGTTTTGCTGGAGGTGGTGTTTCATGGTTTAGGGCAGTGCAGTGGTGTTCATGCAGTGTAGGGGGTGGTGTTTCAGTGTTTAGGGCAGTGGTGTTCAGGCAGTGTAGGGGGTCTTGCTGGGGTTGATGTTTCAGGGTTTAGGGCAGTGCAGTGGTGTTCCGGCAGTGTAGGAGGTCGTGCAGGGGGTGGTGTTTCAGGGTTTAGGGCAGTGCAGTGGTGTTTGGGCAGTGTAGGGGGTCGTGCTGGGGGTGGTGTTTCAGGGTTTAGGGCAGTGCAGTGGTGTTCGGGCAGTGTAGGGTGTCGTGCTGAGGGGTGGTGTTTCAGGGTTTAGGGCAGTGCAGTGGTGTTCGGGCAGTGTAGGGGGTCGTGCAGGGGGTGGTGTTTCAGGGTTTAGGGCAGTGCAGTGGTGTTTGGGCAGTGTAGGGGGTCGAGCAGGGGTGGTGTTTCAGGGTTTAGGGCAGTGCAGTGGTGTTCAACCAGTGTAGGTGGTCTTGCTGGGGGGGGTGTTTCAGGCTTTAGTGCAGTTGTGTTCGGGCAGTGTAGGGGGTCTTGCTGGGGGTGGTGTTTCAGGGTTTAGGGCAGTGCAGTGGTGTTCGGGCAGTGTAGGGGTCGTGCTGGGGCTGGTGTTTGAGGGTTTAGGGTAGTGCAGTGGTGTTCGGGCAGTGTAGGGGGTCGTGCTGGGGCTGGTGTTTCAGGGTTTAGGGCAGTGCAGTGGAGTTCGGGCAGTGTAGGGGGTCTTGCTGGGGGTGGTGTTTCAGGGTTTAGGGCAGTGGTGTTCGGGCAGTGTAGGGGGTCTTGATGGGGGTGATGTTTCAGGGTTTAGGGCAGTGCAGTGGTGTTCGGGCAGTGTAGGGGGTCTTGCTGGGGGTAGTGTTTCGGGGTTTAGGGCAGTGCAGTGGTGTTCGTGCAGTGTAGGGGTCGTGCTGGGGGTGGTGTTTCAGGGTTTCGGGCAGAGCAGTAGTGTTCGGGCAGTGTAGGGGATCGTGCAGGGGGTGGTGTTTCAGGGTTTAGGGCAGTGCAGTGGTGTTCGGGCAGTGTAGGGGGTCGTGCTGGGGGTGGTGTTTCAGGGTTTAGGGCAGTGCAGTGGTGTTCGGGCAGAGTAGGGGGTCGTGCTGGGGGTGGTGTTTCAGGGTTTAGGGCAGTGGTGTTCGGGCAGTGTAGGGGGTCTTGCTGGGGTGATGTTTCAGGGTTTAGGGCAGTGCAGTGGTGTTCGGGCAGTGTAGGAGGTCTTGCTGGGGGTAGTGTTTCAGGGTTTAGGGCAGTGCAGTGGTGTTCGGGCAGTGTAGGGGGCGTGCTGGGGGTGGTGTTTCAGGGTTTAGGGCAGTGCAGTGGTGTTCGGGCAGTGTAGGGGGTCGTGAAGGGGGTGGTGTTTCAGGGTTTAGGGCAGTGCAGTGGTGTTCGGGCAGTTTAGGGGGTTGTGCTAGGGTTGGTGTTTCAGGGTTTAGGGCAGTGCAGTGGTGTTCGGGCAGTGTAGGGGGTCGTGCAGGGGCTGGTGTTTCAGGGTTTAGGGCAGTGCAGTGGTGTTCGGGCAGTGTAGGGGGTCGTGCTGGGGGTAGTGTTTTAGGGTTTGGGGTAGTGCAGTGGTGCTTGTGTAGTGTAGGGGTCGTGCTGGGGGTAGTGTTTTAGGGTTTAGGGTAGTGCAGTGGTGTTTGTGTAGTGTAGGGGGTCATGTTTTAGGGTAGTGCAGTGGTGTTTGGGTAGTGTAGGGGGTCGTGCTGGGGGTAGTGTTTTAGGATTTAGGTTAGTGCAGTGGTGTTGGGGTAGTGTTTTAGGGTTTAGGGTAGTGCAGTGGTGTTTGTGTAGTGTAGGGGGTCATGCTGGGGGTAGTGTTTTAGGGTTTAGGATAGTGCAGTGGTGCTTGTGTAGTGTAGGGGGTCGTGCTGGGGGTAGTGTTTTAGGGTTTAGGGTAGTGCAGTGGTGTTTTTGTAGTGTAGGGGTGTCATGTTTTAAGATGCAATGCTCCAATACCTGACCAGTCTGCACTACATAAAACTGCAAAAACTAAAAATAAAAAGTGTTTTGCACACTTTTGTCATTGGGCTATATGTGGGCTACATCTGGGTAATATTTGTGCTACATTTGGGCTCTTTTTCACTGGTGGCCATCTTGGAAGACTTCTTTGTTATGAAGTTTCCTAATTTCCTCATTTACTGCAGTCTCCTCAGTAGGAAATGCTTTCAGTTTTTTACTTTGATTCCA
Source organism: Calotriton arnoldi (assembly GCA_963921515.1). Lineage (NCBI taxonomy): Eukaryota > Metazoa > Chordata > Amphibia > Caudata > Salamandridae > Calotriton > Calotriton arnoldi. The sequence continues at coordinate 3,249,191 of CAWUFW010000351.1, read as the reverse complement.
TCAAGAAGGCATTCAGATGTGTCACACATTTGCCATAAATTCAGAATGTTAGCACTCTAGTTGTTCATTAGATCACTGTAGTAAAGCTACTGCTCACCAAGGAGTTAACTGGAAGTCTACTGCTGGTATTGAAAGTGATTGTTTCAGTCTGCATGTCAGAATTTTCTAATGAAATAGAAGAGGATTTGAGATCTCACTTAAAACATGCACTAAATTTTCTTTTTGCAGCACTAACCATAATTTCTATGGCAAAATGAACCCCCTCATTTTGTTCCCTTTTAAATTAAATGTTTTAAGTGTTACCAGTTTATTCCAATCAAGATGGCTTCAGGTGTGCCATACTTTTGTCATAAGTAAGACTGTTAGCGCTCTAGTTGTTCTTTAGAACACTCTGGGAAGCTGCAGTAGAACACAAAGGCATCAACTGACAGGCTGCTCCTGTTGAAATATAACAGGAAGATATTTGAGATCACACTTGAAACATGTCCTAATTTTTCTTTCTACAGCACTAACCATAATTTCTATGACAAAATGAACCCCATCATTTTGTTCCTTTTAAATTAAATGTTTTAAGTGTTACCAGTTTATTCCAATCAAGATGGCTTCAGGTGTGCCATACTTTTGTCATAAGTAAGACTGTTAGCGCTCTAGTTGTTCTTTAGAACACTCTGGGAAGCTGCAGTAGAACACAAAGGCATCAACTGACAGGCTGCTCCTGTTGAAATATAACAGGAAGATATTTGAGATCACACTTGAAACATGTCCTAATTTTTCTTTCCAGAGCACTAACCATAATTTCTATGACAAGATGAACCCCATCATTTTGTTCCTTTTTAAATTAAATGTTTTAAGTGTTACCAGTTTATTCCAATCAAGATGGCTTCAGGTGTGCCATACTTTTGTCATAAGTAAGGCTGTTAGCACTCTAGTTGTTCTTTAGAACACTCTGGGAAGCTGCAGTAGAACACAAAGGAATCAACTGACAGTCTCTGCCCTTGTTGGATGTACATGTTTTACTGAGAATGTCAGACTTTATTCTCACATGACTGAGAAAGATAATGTGAATTTACAGAAAATATGCTCTCATTTTAGCTTCTGGAGCACCTTCCAAAACTGTATGGGACAAGCATGTGAAAATAGTTTTCTCTCAAACATGATTCATGATATCCCAGCAGAAGGTTTTTCACAGGGTAAAATCACCTTAGAACACACCACAATTCCTGAAATTAGTATGGTACCATCAACAAATTAATTCTAATGTAACTAAAGTCTGTTATCACCCTTTATAGTTCTCCTTTTGGTAACCCTCAAAATCTTTGATTCACTACAATGCATTTCAATGGGGTACTATCATTTATATTGGTCCCAAGATGGCTGCCAGCAATTCCAGGATGAAGTGCTGACAGCCAATCAGATCTCACGATGACATGTGTGGTTAGGCTCCGCCCAGATATATATGTGTTTTTACTTTTGATTTTCTCAGCAACTACTGAACGGATTTACACCATTTAACAAAAGGGTTCTTTCTGAACCAAGAACTACCTCTTTGCCAAATTTGGTGTAATTCCGTTCAGCAGTTCGGGCTGTAGCCTTGCATAAAGTTTCCTATGGAAAATTGATTTTTTGACTCTTATTTTTTAATTTCTCCGCAACTACTGAACGGATTTACACCATTTAACAAAAAGGGTTCTTTCTGAACCAAGAACTACCTCTTTGCCAAATTTGGTGTAATTCCGTTCGGCAGTTCGGGCTGTAGCCGTGTCTAAAGTTTCCTATGGGAAAATGAATGGGGAAAACACGTTTTGGGACCCCCTTTTTCTCGGCCCCTGCTTGACGAATCACCCCGAGACTTTCAGGGTAGGAGCGGACCGGGGCGGGCCATAAAGTTTGAAAATTTCGCGAAGATTCGTCAACCGACGCAAGAGTTATTTCAAATAGAATGTTGCGGATTTCCTATGGAAAATAGGTCCTAACTATAACTATCTCATTCACTGGAAGAAAAAACACATTACCGGGATATTATAGTTAGGAAAAGGAATAAAAAACACATAGAAATTCAGAAAAAAAAAGGAAAGGTTACTGATACGTTATAGTTAGGCTCATGTTTCACTCATACAAAACCAGTGAAATCCAGCAGTTATAGTTAGCAGAGGTAACTATAATTCACGTCCCAGCAATGCACAGCTTATGAACCTCACATATTACATCACTCATTACATGGTCAGTGTCATCACTGATAGCATGATCCAGAAAATGATTAACGCACCCACTCACACCCCAATGGAACCTTTCATATACCCACTCCCACACAACCATTCACAAACCCATTCACACACCCATAGCAGTACTTGCATACCTACTTACTGATTAATAGATCTACATTCACATCCACTCACTCACCTATATAGCCACTTATACACCCACTCACTCACTAATACAGATAGACAACTGCCAATACTTCCTGGCTTGAAGTGTTGGCAGCCAATTAGATGTGAGCACAAGATTTGTTGGGATCGCGGATCCTCCACGTCTCTAGATAGACAACTAGACAGACAACTGGACTTTTTTTTAAATAACTCCGCAACTACTGAATGAATTTACACCAAGTCACACCAGACTCTTTCCCCAACCAACATCTACCGTCCTGACAAATTTGGCCTAATTCCGTTCAGCAGTTTGAGCTATAGCTGTGTCTAAAATTCCCATGTAATAATCTCTTTTTCTCATCCCAAACTCGATGGATCACCCTGAAACTTTCAAGACACAAGGCGAATGGTCCGTCAAAAACGTTTTTAAAATTTTGTGAGGATTTATCAAAAAATGCCAAAGTTATTGGCAAATGAAAAAACACTCATCCTATGGAAGCTAGATCCTAGGTGGAGGTAAAAGCATTTTTTTACTTGCCAATACGATTGGCACCATTCAATGAATCTTCAATACATTTCCCCCAAAAAGTTCAAAGATTTTAGACACGACTACAGCCTGAACCGCTTGATGGAATTACACCAAATTTGGCAGAAAGGTAGCTCTGGGTCCAGAAAGTGCCCTTTTTGTTATTTGGTATAACTCCAGTCAGTAGTTTTGGAGATGTTAAAGAAAATCCAAATTTGTATAACTAGGCGCGTGAATAATTCACAAATATTGCATATCTCATGTAGAGATCTGATTGGCTGCCAACACTTCAACAGGAAGTGTTGGCAGCCATCCTAGGACTTGACCTCAGCCGAATCCCCCCCCCAAAAAAACCAAAAAATAGGAAAAGAGGTCAGGGTAGGAATGCCCTGACCCCCTATCCCTGGTGCTGGGGTCCCCCAGGGACCCTGCAAGGGTAAAAAAGCATCTTTTAAAAAAAATTGATCGCAGCACAAACATATTCGCAAATTTGTGGCAATTGTTTTTTAAAACCAAGCACAGGCTCACGAGTATGTTTGAAAATTTGCTCCCGGGGGCTATTTATATTTTAAATAAGGAGAGAAGGTGCATAAAGACCTTCTGCCCATGACCAATCTAGGCGCCGTGGACCGCCACCCCCCTTGGTTGGCCTAGTCTTAAAACAAAGTGGAAGAGGGACGCACAACTCTCCTCCTGAGGCTCTAAGAGCCCTGGGGACCACCACCTCCCTGAATCTTTCTGAAAAAAGGATGGGGGCCGTGAATACCCCCCTCCATTGCTCAAAATGGCCCCGGGGCCACCACCTCCCCAAGGTCATGTATATAATAGAGGGAGAGGGGCTGTGCAGCCCCCCTCCTGGGCCATGTACAGCCCAGGAAACCACCACCTCCCAGGGGCCTGCCTGTGCCTATTAAAAGAGGGGAGCACTGCGGCCCTCCTCCTGGAGCCATTAATAGGCCAAGGGACCGCCACCCACTAGGGCCAGCTCCTGCTATCTCCCAAGGTGCCTAGCCTTGGAAGATAGCTGTTTTCTTTCACTTGGCGGGAGCTGTGACAGCTCCTGCAAAGCGAGAGCAAACAGTAACTCTGCTCCCAGCAGCTATCAAATTGCTCCCACTTCCTGGGAGTGGAGTTTTCATCTGTTTCATTGCCTGCTGTCAAGCGGGCAGGGAAACAGATGAAAGGATTGCTCCCACAATAGGGAGCTGCATATTTAGCAGTTCCCTGCCTGCAAGAGCAATGCCAGGGACCATGGGTACAGTGAGGCTCCCCCCTCAGTCCCCAACATTGCACACTGGGTGCCCTGGGAAGGCTCCAGGGCACCCAAGATCAGGAGGCCGGGACCTGGGGAATGGGGTTCCCAGGGCCAAAATCAGCCTGGTGAGCTGGGCCACTTGGCCCTCCTTCTCTATCAATAATTGGCTGAATCCCAAGGGAGGGATATCCAGGGCCAAAATCGACCAGGGGAGGGGGCCCCCCTCTCCCATTAAGTTTGGCCCCGGCCGTTCTGGACCTGATACTCATTTCACAGAAATTAAACATCAATGGGAGGCATATACAGATATAAACATAGCAGGTGCCCCAGTTGAAGATTCACTTCTGTAAACGACAAATTATCCAAACTTCCTGGGCTTGGTGAAGGGAGAGCTAGTGTGTTTTCTCAGCAATTCCACATTGAAAAATGATCTGAAATCCTTGGTGAAGATTAATGCTTTATTGATCTATCGTAGCGCAATCAGTAATGACTGTGACAAGTGGGTTCTTTCTTGGCCTCTCCTGGTGAGAGTAGAGTTCATGGTTCTTGCTTTAAATTACTACGAGTATTCAAATGTGCAAATTCAACTGAAGCTCTACCCATTGGTTCACATCCCACCCCTTTCACCTTAGTAGTGTGCCATGTTCTTCCCACCTTTTGCTTGTATGATGAGAAGCTTACCAAAAGGTCCTCCAGTGTGTTTTCCACCGATTTTGGTGACGCATTCTTGATGCCGAAGAAAATGAGGACATCTCCACCAAACAAAGCACTTGCTTCATATAGTTAAGAGGAAGTACCCTTGTTCTGCGAAGATTCACCTTTCGTTGTCTTCTCTACAGGAGTATTGATGTTATCACAGACTTCTGGATGAAAATGCACGAGGAACAATCACATTGCCAAAATGCACTCAAGATCACTGGAGACAATTCCTCCTGGTCCATTTCACAGCTGTCCTGTAGAGTATGAACTAGACATTTACCCAAGTAGGTAGCACTTACTAATTAACCAATAGAAAGTACTCCTGTTGGATAGACTTTTTCTGCAAAACTGTGGACTCTTGTTCAATATAGGGGCCGTTGAGGTTCCATTGTAGCCCAGTCACTCACAGAGTTGCTGACACACTAACACTCGCACACACACTGACACACCCATTCAGCACCTCTCACAGACCCACGCAGCCACTCACACACCCAAACAGCCACTAACATACCCACTCACAGACCCACTCACTCATGCTCCCACTCACACACCAACTCAGACACTTACACACCCACTCACACACCCACTCAGAGACTCCCACACCCACTGAAAGACCCACTCACACACTCATGCACCCACTAACAGACCCAGTTAGACACTTGGGCACCCACTCACAGGACCACTCAGAGATTCACACACCCACTCACAGACCAATACAACCAATCACACACCCACTCAAAAAAGTTAAATGTTACAGTTAGGAAATAAAATTTAAAAAATCTCAAAAATTCACACACAAAAAACAAGGGTTACAGGGTTGTTAAAGTTAGGAAGTAACATTAAAAAAACAGAAATTCACACAAAAAAACAAAGGTTACAGGAATGTTATTGTTAGGAAGTAACATTAAAAAAAGATAGAAATTCACACAAAAAAACAAAGGTTACAGGGATGTTATTGTTAGGAAATAGAATTAAAAAAATACTCACTAATCCCTTAAAAAAAATAAAGGTTACATGGACATTATAGTTAGGCTCACATTTCACTCATACAAAACCATAGAAATTCAGCATTTATAGTTACCTCAGCTAACTATAACCTACGCCCCCGCAATGCACTGCCTATAACCTCACATATTACATCACTCGTGACAGGGTCAGTGACATCACTGATTACATCTCAAATGGCTGGGTCCGAATTGGGGTGGCGTGGTGAGCAAAAAGCAAAGGATTAAACGCAGTTCTGTGACTGGGGGCTTAATGTTTGATTTGTTTAGCATTCTGTCCATCATCTGTGCTTTTTGCTGTTGTCGCTGTAAGTGGGAAAGGTATGCCCAGACAGGGGTCCCATGCTCACTGTGCCACTGGATTCAAGCTAGCCTGGCTGATTAGGGGTGATACCCTGAAGCGGGTCCCAGGGTGCCAGTTTCCAGTCCAGAGAGGACCTGGCCTGGCAGTTCAGGCAGGACTGTTCCCATGGGGAGCAGGTTCAAGACTGATTTGCATATCGCTGGGTTCAAACTGGAGTGGCGTGGGGAGCAAAAAAACAATTGGTTAAACCCAGATCTGTGGCTGGAGGTGAATGTTTGATTTGTTCAGCATACTGTCCATCATCTGTGCTTTTTTCTTTTGTCACCCTAAGTGTGAAGGGTATGCCAAGACATGGGTCCCGTACTCACTGTGCCACTGGATTCAAGCTAGCCTGGAGGATTAGGGGTGATACCCCAAAACCGGTCCCGGTATGTTTGTTTCCAGTTCAATGAGGACTTGGCCTGGCTGTTCGGACTCAATCAATCAATCAATCATGTCACTTATAAAGCGCACTACATACCCGCGAGGGTCTCAAGGCGCTGGGGGAAGAGGGGGTGGTGCTGCTACTGATCGAAGAGCCAGGTCTTGAGGAGTCTTCTGAAGGCCATTAGGTCTTGGGTCTGTCGGAGGTTGGTGGGGAGGGTGTTCCAGGTCTTGGCGGCGAGGTGGGAGAAGGATCTGCCGCCGCCGGTCGCTTTTCCGGATGCGGGGGACTGTGGCGAGGGCGAGGCTGGTCGAGCGGAGCTGGCGGGTGGGGGTGTAGAAGCTGAGTCGTCTGTTGAGGTAGGCTGGTCCGGAGTTGTGGAGTGCTTTGTGTGCGTGGGTGAGGAGCTTGAAGGTTATCCTCTTGTTGACAGGGAGCCAGTGCAGGTCTCTCAGGTGGGGTGTGATGTGGCTGCGTCGGGGGATGTCGAGGATAAGACGTGCAGAGGCGTTCTGGATGCGTTGCAGCCGTCTCAGGAGCTTAGCCGTCGTTCCTGCGTAGAGGGCGTTTCCGTAGTCCAGCCTGCTGGTGACGAGGGCCTGGGTGACTGTTTTTCTTGTTTCGGTGGGGATCCACTTGAAGATCCTGCGGAGCATTCGGAGGATGTTGAAGCAGGATGAGGAAACGGCGTTGACCTGCTTAGTCATGGAGAGGGTGGGGTCGAGGATGACCCCTAGGTTGCGTACGTGGTCGGTGGGTGGCGGGGCCGTTCCCAGTGATGTTGGCCACCAGGAGTCGTCCCAGGCTGAAGGGTTGGAACCAAGGATGAGGACCTCCGTCTTGTCCGAGTTCAGCTTCAGGCGGCTGGTCCTCATCCATTCGGCGACGGCCTTCATTCCTTCGTGGAGGTGGGCTTTGGCGGTGTGAGGGTCTTTGGTGAGGGAGAGGATCAGCTGGGTGTCGTCGGCATAGGAGATGATGTTGAGGTTGTGCTGTCGGGCGACGTGGGCGAGGGGTGCCATGTAGATGTTGAACAGCGTTGGGCTGAGGGAGGAGCCTTGGGGTACGCCGCAGATGATCTTGGTGGCCTTGGATCGGAAGGGGGCGAGGCGGACGCTTTGTGTTCTGCCAGAAAGGAAGGATGTGGTCCAGTCCAGGGCCTTCTCTTGGATCCCGGCGTCGTGAAGGCGTGTTCGTAGTGTGTGGTGGCAGACCGTGTCGAAGGCGGCTGATAGGTCCAGGAGGATGAGGGCTGCTGTTTCTCCGTTGTCTAGCAGGGTCCTGATGTCATCGGTGGCAGCGATGAGGGCGGTTTCGGTGCTGTGGTTGCTGCGGAAGCCGGACTGGGAAGGGTCCAGGATGTTGTTCTCCTCGAGGTAGCGGGTCAGTTGTTTGTTGACGATTTTCTCGGTGACCTTCGCGGGGAACGGGAGCAGAGAGATGGGTCGGAAGTTCTTGAGGTCCTTGGGGTCTGCCTTGGGTTTCTTGAGTAAGGCGGTGATCTCGGCGTGCTTCCAGCTTTCCGGGAAGGTTGCTGTCTCGAAGGAGATGTTGATTATTTTCCGGAGATGGGGCGCGATGGCTGTACTGGCTTTGTTGAAGGTGTGGTGAGGGCACGGGTCTAGCGGTGAACCGGAGTGGATGGTGTTCATGATCTCGCTGGTGTCCTCGTCGTTGATGTTGGTCCAGGAGAGCAGGCGGTTGGTGGTTGTGGGGGCAGTGGTCTCGGTGGTTGCCGGGGCGGTCGTGGTGTTGAAGCTGTCGTGGATGTCGGCGATTTTGCGGTGGAAGAAGGTGGCCAGTGAGTCGCACAGGTCTCGCGACGGCTGGATGTCGTTGGTGTTGGAGCTGGGGTTGGAGAGTTCCTTCACGATGTTGAAGAGCTCTTTGCTGTTGTGTGCGTTGTTGTCTAGGCGGTCTTTGAGTGAGGCCCTTTTGGCGGATCTGATGAGGTGATGGTGACTGCGGGTGGCGCTCTTGTGGGCGGCGTAGCTGTCTGCTGTCAGTTCGTGGAGCCAGATCTTCTCCAGTTTTCGGCATGTTCGTTTGGAGGCCTGGAGGTCTTCGGTGAACCAGGTGGCTTTCTTTCTGGTGTGGCTGTTGGGCGGATTCTTGAGCGGGGCGAGGGTGTTGGCGCAGTCGTCGATCCACTGTCTGAGGTTGCGGGCGGCGGTGTCGGGGTCGGAGGGTTCGGCGTGGTGGGCTCAGGGCGAGGGTTGTGGTTAGCTGGTCTTCCGTGACTCTGCTCCAGCAGCGGCGAGGCATTTGTTCGGTGCGGTGGTGCGTGGTGGGCTTCCTGTAGGTGAAGTGGATGCAGTGGTGGTCAGTCCAGTGGGGTTCGGAGGTGTGGTTGAAGGAGACGTGTGGGCTTGCGGAAAAGATGGAGTCGAGCGTGTGGCCGGCGGCGTGGGTGGGTGTAGTCACGAGCTGTCTGAGTCCGAGGGTGGCGAGGTTGTCGATCAGGGTGGTGGAGTTGGTGTCCTTGTTGTTCTCGAGGTGGAAGTTCAGGTCCCCGAGGAGGATGTAGTCCGTGGAGGCGATGGCGTGTGTGCTGACGAAGTCAGCGATGGAATCGCTGAACTGTGGTCGGGGTCCGGGGGTCTGTAGATGAGGGTTCCTCTGAGGGTGGTGTTGGGATCGGTGTGGATCTGGAAGTGCATGTGTTCGGCGGTGCTGAGGGTGTCGTCGGTGTTGGTTGAGACTCTGAGGGTGTTCCTGTGGACGATGGCGATGCCTCCTCCGACTCCGTTGGTGCGGTCCCTGCGGGTGATCTTGTATCCGTCCGGGATGGCAATGGCGATGTCGGGGGCTGAAGCGGGATTCAGCCAGGTCTCCGTCAGGAATGCGACGTCTGGGGAGGTTGAGTCGAGAAGGTCCCAGAGTTCGATGGCGTGTTTGCGGGCGGAGCGGGTGTTGTTCCCATGGAAAGAAGGGTCAGGGTAAAGACTGACTTGCATATAGGCGGGTCCAAACTAGAGTGGCGTGGCGAGCGAAAAAAATATGGATTAAACCCAGATCTGTGACTGTGGTTGAATGTTTGATTTTTTCTTTTTTCTTTTCAGTCTGAACCACAAAACTCTGTTAAACTTTTTCTTTTTTTCTTTTTGCTTTTCAAAAACCTTTATTGAAGATTAAACAGCATGTCGCTTTACAATCTTTCACTGAAGCACATATATAGTCACGATTACACAATCCGTTTCATTGCACAGCCGAAATGAGGAGGATGTTACAACCCATTGCATTACACAACAGAAATGAGAATGGTGCTAAACCTAAAAAACACAATGCTTGACCAAGATGCGTGCAGGATTTAGCGCAGGATGTTTGGGGATCGTGAAGGCGGATGTGACGAAGGGGACTGATCGGCCCCAGCACCTGTGTCAACCAAGGCGGTCCGATTGGGAGAGTTGGATAGCGAACAGGTTGGGGTAGCTTGGTGTTGTAGGTAGGAGTTGAGAGGGGCCCAAATATCAGGCGGTCTGCTGGCAGCCGGCATCAGGTCCCAAAATTCACCCAGCACTGTCTGGCAGTGGGCAGAGTCATCCAGCCAGTGCTTGACCTTAGGTGCCGGTCTCCACCCCCAATGAATGGACACCCTGCGCCTAGCAAGAACCAGTAGCATGGCGATTAGTTTGTGGCTAGCATCGGAAAAGTGTTTCACATAACCCAGGAGGCACACCAGGGGATTGGGAGCGACGCGTTCGGAGGTGATCTCACTGATGGCTGCGCACAGTCCCGCCAGTAGGCAGAGACTCTAGGACATAGCCAGGCTAGGTGAGAAAAGTCAGCCGCAGAAGCGGAGCACCGCATGCATCTGTTACTAGTGATGAGTCCCATTCTATGTAGAGTTGCAGGCGAGCGATAAAGTCTGTGCAAGTATTTAAAATGTATAAGCGTCAAGCGATAGTTAGGGGACAGGCGTTTAATCTGGTTGCAGCAGTACAGCCAGACATCCTGGGGAAGGTCTACGCCCAGGTCCTCGCTCCATGTAGTGCGGGCATGATCAGTATTGACAGAGGATGCAGCAAGCGTGAGAGCATAAATCCTGGTGATCAGTTTGCGCGGGGAGCTGGATGCATAGACTAGTTCGAGGGCAGCAAGCGCCGGGGGAGGCTGGGGAAATGTGGGGTGGGCCTCTCGACAGGTCGCTCTGATTTCATAATATACCAGCTTTTCCATTGAGCCGGCCTCTCTAGTGAGGGCAAAAAAGGTATTGTCAGGGTAAAGGTTCCCCATAGTAACGATACCAAGAAACGCTGTGCGCTTGGCCATGCCGACAGTCTGTAAAGGAGGGAATGCTGGGTTATTGGCTAGGGGCATGGAAGGGGCGGAGAGTGTACAGGCACCGGAGTACTTCCGGAGCCCATCCCAGGCCCAACGTAAGCTTTCAACTGTATCTATCTCGCAGCGCGGGGGTTTAGGTGGAATGAAGAGTGCGGTCAGGAGTGGCCATGGAGCGGCAAGATCAGCTTCCACCGCGACGTGTGGTTGGAAGGGCGTGGGATGCAGCCAGAAGTGGAGAAAGCTGGCTTGGGCGCATAGCGCATATAACTTGAAGTCTGGGGCGCCCATGCAGCCTCGGGACAGGAGGAGCGTGAGAATGTTATATGCTATTCTGGGTTGCCGCCCCGCCCAGACCAGAGTGATGACAAGGGAGCACAGTTTGCAGAAAAAGTGCGATGTGATGGGGACGGGTACGTTTAAAATAAAGGTATAAAAATTTCGGGAGCACCACCATTTTTGCGATGGCGATGCGCCCCGCCAGCGACAGAGGGAGTTTTTGCCACATCTGGATTTTGGTTTCCAGCCAGTCCATCGCAAGGCCGAAATTAGCCCTCCATAGTTCATCCACGTCCCTGCTTAGCCAAATGCCGAGGTACCTGGTGGGACTTGTTGCCCAGAAGAAAGGGTAGTCTGGGGTGAAGGGTGTGCTGGCATCCGTAAGGGGAAAAAGAATGGACTTGCTCCAGTTTACCTGGACTCCAGACAGACATCCAAATCGCACCACCTTCCTTATCATGGGGGCAAGGTTGTCCTGTGGATTGCGGATGTATAGTGTGATGTCGTCTGCATACATGGGACGACAAGAGCTCAAGCTGCAAAGCCAATATCCCTTTGGGTGTGGTGCTGTCTGAGCCTGGCAGCGAGGGGTTCCATGGCGATGGCGAACAGCATGGGGGAGAGGGGACATCCCTGCCTGGTGCCTCTCGTGATGGAAATTGGCTCCGTAATCTGGCCGTTTATCCTTATGCGAGTGGTAGGAAGAGTGTATAGGAGCTGTATTTTGCGCACAAAGTCCGGGCTAAATCCCAGGCGTGGGAGGAGGTAGAAAAGGAAGGGCCACTCAAGGGTATCGAAGGCCTTGGTGGCATCTAGAAGTGCCGCAACAGCCGGGAGGGAAGGGTTGATCTGGTGGAGGACGGCAAAAGTGGTCCGAAGGTTGTGAGATGTGGCGCGCCCGGGAATGAAGCCAGATTGGTCTGGGCGTGCAATCAGGGGCATGAGAGGAAGAAGGCGTGAGGCCAGCAATTTAGCGTAAATTTTATTGTCGGTATATATGAGGGATAAAGGGCGATTGGAGTCGCAGAATTCGAGGGATTTGTCGGTGTGAGAAGTTGGCCTGGCATATGCTGTCCACTAATTATAGTGGGCACCTTGCACCAGTCCAAATCGACTCTTATGGTAGATAGGTTAAAGACAACCTTATTGAAAGCTATCCTAGTGGTAGCTATGGAGAGCAGCCTTCAGGCTAAGTCTTGAAGGAATGTAAAGCAGCTTGTTTTACCAGTCTATAATCTCTTGAGTGACCAAATGAAAGAGCACCACACCAGGTATATATTCAAAATATATGTATTTATTACTAAACACACCCCTCTAGTCTCTTTATGAGGCTAGAGTTCAAGTACATAGGTTATAAGATCTTAAATCACAGTAATAGCACAAATACACGTTTGGGCCCTAGGGGCGTACCAAACCATATACCAATAAAGTGGTATGCGAACCACGACTGAACTAGACACTAGGCCTAGAGCCTCTAGAAGTGCTTGGACCACAAGGAACCACCCAAGGTAGTGACACAGGGGACCCACGGGAGACGCGTGCAGTGTAAATACACAACCGCGATACGCCGTTAACTTCTATGGAGAAAGTCGGGATCGGGAAAATAGAGGAAAGGGACACTTAAAAGAGGACTAGGACAAAACCCTTTGAGATCTAGGACTTTGAAGAGTCTCTACCCACGGGAGCACCGGAGTACTCGTGTTACCTCACCCAGGGAAGCCGGGTGCATAGGTGCCTTTCGGGGTCGGGTTTCGCTCGTCGATTCGAATGGCGATCTGCTGCAAAGTGCTGCTGGCGGCCAAGAGAAAAGTGTCCGGGTGGATCCAAGAGTGGATCGGAGTTCTGGTGAACCTGAAAGCAGAGGGGACAGAGTCTGGGTCACTAGCCAGTGACCAGGAAGGCGATGGACAGATGCCCACCGATGTCGAGTGCTTCAGGTGCGTTGACGGTCGTCTTGACTCTTCAGCCACGAGGTCCGGGAGGTGTTGTCGGCAACCAGGAGCAGGATTCGGGCTGGTGCTTGATGTCTGTCGAGTGCTGAGGTGTCGGCGACCGGATTGGACCCAACAAGCCTTGGCAACGGCAAGTCTCGAGTAAGATGTAGATCGTCGATGGTGCAGACCAGCAAGGTCTGTGGAACTCACCCAGCAAGGGTAAGTGAGGGCAGGCCTGGAGCAACCAGGATGCCAAGTAAGGAAAAGATTTGGCCTTCATTAAGGGCTACTAGCCAACGGGCTAGCGACCGCGAAGGAGCCTCGTGACGCCGCACGTGGAGCTGGCTTACAGGACACTCGTGGAGTGGGGGCCAGTGATCTTCGGTGCAGGTGGTGCTGGAGGCTAGGGCTACTAGGAGCCCAAAGCACGACTTCTTGGGAGACCCAGAAGATGGTGCACTTGCAAATGTGCTCGGTGTCCAGGGGTCACGGTCTCAAGTCACCCACGATAGCCACGGGCCTCAGCTTTGCTGGGGACTCAGGGTAGCCTCGGGGAAGTCTGAGAATCCACCTCTGGTGATGCGATGACTTCGGCGTCCGACGGGAGCTTCAGTAATGCGAACCGGACAGATGCTTCTTTGGTGCCTGCCAAGCAGGGGAGTCACTCCTTGACCCCAAGGGAGATTCTTCAGTCCTCTAATCTTGTCGTAGAGCGTCGAAGGTCCAGGATTCAGTTTCAGAGTTTCGTCCAGGTATAATCTAAAGTCCTAAGGACTGGGTTCCTACCTTTATTCTAAAAATAGGGGTTGGACTAACTCTATGACCCCACCTATGGGAGGGTCAAGGGAGGGGTGGCTACACCCACTTCCCTTTGTCCAGTTTCACGCCAGAGCAGGGGCAGGTAGCCCCTGAGCTGGTTTGAACTGGCATATGCAGAGAGGAGCCTTTGCTCCCCAGTGCAGGACTTCAAAGCACTCTAAGAGTGCACCCACCCAGCCCCAATACACATTATCCTGTCTGGGGAGGTGGTCACACCTCCCTGCAACAGGAAACCTATTGTCCAGGCCTCCCCTGCCGGAGTTTCGTCCAGCAGCAGGAGGCCAGACTTGTGTCTGTGGCAGCAGCATCCATTTTGTGATGCCAGGGCTTCAGAAAGAAGTTACCGGGTAAGCCAGAGTTAACATGTCTTTCCCTCTAGAAGGGTGGAATGCTACCCCCGCCGCCAGGATTGGCGGGGGGTAGTATTCCAAGATGTTTGACACCAAACACGACATGTTTAGGTGCAGCCATTCCAAAGTTAGCATTTTACCGCGAGAATATAATGCGCTTAAGAGTATATGGTCAGGCTGCACTACAAACAGCATCAGAGATGGTCTCCGAACGCTGCAGAGGGGCCCTGCTCATGCAGGGGCACCCTCTCACATAGGAACCATGCACTCTGCCTTTAGGATTGATAAGGCCTGCCTTAGGAGTGACTTATAGGTTTATATGTGTGTATGTATTTAGTGATATAGGTAACCTATATCACAGTAAGGGGTGCATGCACCACCTTACCCAGGCTGCAGTAGCAGACCTGTGGTGTCAGTTTGGATGGCCGTCCAGGGGTGGCACAATACGTGCTGCAGCCCCGGGTAGGCCTCTGAGGTACCTATGCCCTTGGTACATAGTATACCATATACTAGGGACTTATAAGGGCACTCCAGATTCCAATCAGAGATGTGCCTAAGGCACATGGAAACCATTTTACAGAGAAAGCAGATAGACTGGGGCCTTGAATAGCAGGATCCCAGTCCAACTAAGTCATAAACCAGCAAAACACCATAAAAAAAGTGGGGGCAACCATATAGTCAGATTCCACCTTCCTACATAACCCCCCAAACGAAAGGAGATAAGGCTAACCTTGGCCAGTTGAGCCTTCATTGACTAAGTGGTCATATAAGGAAGCACCTGCACTAGCATGGTTGCCCCCTGTCTTATGGTCCACTAAGCAATCCCTCACCCTAAGGGTATGAGAGGGTCTCCACCATGGGGCATCACTACCTGTGGTGTGCTTAGGTAAAGTACAAGGCTGGTGAGGTGGCTGAGTAGGGAAGTGAGGCCCTAGGAATGTTGGCCTCAGCTTCCTCAGATCACTGGTCACCATGTATGCCTGTCTTTCCATGACTGAGTTGCACTTTGCTCTAAGGGTCAACCTTTGGCTGCCTACAGCTGGGGGTTGGGTCCCTTTGGATGGACTACTGGAGGGACATGGCAGGTTTGGAACCTTCTGGTCCCAGGTTTGCCCTTGCCTACCAGAGTCCTTCTGGGGAGGTCCCTACATAAAGGTATGGGGATCCCTCAGTGTGTAGAGGAATTTTCACCTGGCTAGGGCTACTAGACTGGGTGCCCCTAATCTGCTGATGGGGGCTTCCTCTGGACAGGGGGCCCTGGGGGTCCACTGGCCTCCCTGACCTCTGCAGCCCTGGGCTGGCTGAGGCAGGGTAGAGAGGGGCAGGTTACCTGCTCCAGACTGGGTACCACCTTGGAAGGGTCCTCTGCCATCAGGGGTGTGGCCAGGCCAGGCCTGACTACCTCTGGGGCAGTTCCTTCACTAGGGGTGGGGTCAGTTCCCTGAGGAGGCTGACCCTTACCTACTGTCTGGAGGGAAGAAGACTTTTCTTCAACCCTTGTGCTCTCTTTTGGGGGAGAGTGGGCCATTCTTTCAGGCTCCATCTCTCCAAATTCTTGGGCTGGGGCTATGGCCATCACAGCCCCACTAACCTTTGCAGGGACGCCCAACATCCTAAGATGGGTTTGGTGTTCAACTTCAGCCCAGGCTGAAATTTCCAAATCATTGCCCATCAGGCAATCTACAGGTAGGGTTGGGGACACTGCCACTCTTTTGGGCCTGTGACCCCCTCCCAGCTGAGATTGACTATGGCCATGGGGTGATCTGTTCTGACACCATCAATGTTGGTCACCTGGTATTTAAACTCAGGTAAAAGCTGGTGAGGGGGACTAGTTTCCCTGCCACCATGGTGACACTAGCCCCTGTGTCCCTAAATGCCACAGCTTTCTGACCATTAATTATTGGCTCCAATCTGTACCTGCCCAATGCTATGGGACCCATGGTAAAGGTGGCAAATCCTATACCACCATCAGAGTCAGAGGAGTTCTGTTGAGGGGTCCCTGTCTAAACTAGGGCCCACCTCTGTTCCTCTTGCAAAAGCACCCAACTTTTTGGGTGCACTACTCCCAACTGGAGGATTACTACTGGTAGTACCAGGAGGGGTGGTAGTAGTAGCTGTGGGAGGAACATTTTCTTTATTGCCAATCCTGGGGCAACTGGGATCAGTTTTCCAGTGCCCAGGCTTTTTACAGACATGGCAATAGGGTTTCTTTTCAGGAGAGGAAGGAGTTTGGGACCCACCCCCAGAAGAGGAATTTTGGGGCCCTGTAGGGGACTTATCCTTAGATTTATCCCCACCTTTCTCTTGGGACTTAGTAGAATCTTTCTTCTGGTCACCACCCTGATTTCTAGTTTTTACTCTGGTTCTGACCCATTTGTCTGCCTTCTTTCCCAATTCTTGGGGCGAGGTCAGATCAGAGTCCACCAGATACTGGTGCAGAAGCTGGTTTTGACAATTATTAAGGATCTGCTCCCTCATAATCAAATTGTACAATCCTAAAAAGTCATGCACTTTGTTGCCATGTATCCAACCTTCCAGAGCCTTTGTAGCACAATCTACAAAATCAACCCAGTCTTGAGTCTGAGCTTTTGGGTGTCTCTGAACTTCAACCTATACTGTTCAGTGGTTAGGCCAAACCCATCTATCAGAGCACTCTTCAAGACTGTGTAATTGTCAGCATCCTCTTCTCTTACAGTGAGGAGCTTGTCTCTACCTTTGTCTGCAAAGGAGAGCCACAAGATTGCTGCCCACTGCCTCTGGGGGATCTTCTGAACTTTACAGGCCCTCTCCAGTGCAGTTATCCATTTGTGGATGTCATCCCCACTCTGGTAGGGAGGGACAATCTTGTTTAGGTTTCTATGGTCATAAGACCTTTCCCTATCTCTAGGGATATTGCTGCCACCATGGGACTCTAGTCCCAACTTTCTTCTCTCTCTAAGGAGATCTAGGGATTCCCTATCTAAAGCCAATTGCTTTTTTCTGATTTCCAGCTGAGTTTCCTCATACTGGACCAGCCTCTTTCTTCTCTCATGAGAGGATTCCCTCCTATGAGATGAGACAGAGCTCCCTATTGAGGTGCCAGAGTGGTTGGACTCCTGCGAAGGAGACCTAGACCTCCTGGTCACACTCATAATCCTTCCTGGGGGACAAAGGGTGCATCATTCTGATCCTCCTCTTCCTCCTCCCCAGGATGGGATTGGATTTTCCAGGTCAGGGTCATTGTCACCCTCCTGGCCAGTTTCAGAGGGGGCTGGGGGTATTGGTACCCCTGGTCCCTTCCTCATCTTCTGCCCCACCCTCAGCTCCTACCCCTTCAGTCCCTACAGGCTTACTAAGGTCATAGGCCACCAACAACTCCTTGAGGTGTTGGGTGGTGGGGCTTTGGCCTGTCCTTATTTTTCTCAAGTTACATAAAGCTCTCAATTCCAAGAATGGGAGTGTATCATACTTGGAGGGTGGAAGCTCAATGGCTTCCTGCAAGGATTCTTTGGATCCTGCCCTTAAAGACATTACTAGTGTGGTGTGGTGTATGCACTACCTACTCTAGTGTGGCCTACTAAACTCTCTTGAGTTGTAGAAAGGGTTGTGCTATCCCTTAACACACAACTCTAAGTTCAGTAGAACTTACTGTTATTCTAAGCTTAAATTATATGTACCTTAGGTACCTTTAGTGGTTTTCAGCTGATCAATTCAATTGAGATTACCTGGTAAAACAATAGCAAGCTGGAATCCCACACGCTGCACACCAATGTGAGAAGTTGGCCTGGCATATGCTGTCCACTAATTATAGTGGGCACCTTGCACCAGTCCAAATCGACTCTTATGGTAGATAGGTTAAAGACAACCTTATTGAAAGCTATCCTAGTGGTAGCTATGGACAGCAGCCTTCAGGCTAAGTCTTGAAGGAATGTAAAGCAGCTTGTTTTACCAGTCTATAATCTCTTGAGTGACCAAATGAAAGAGCACCACACCAGGTATATATTCAAAATATATGTATTTATTACTAAACACACCCCTCTAGTCTCTTTATGAGGCTAGAGTTCGAAGTACATAGTTTATAAGATCTTAAATCACAGTAATAGCACAAATACACGTTTGGGCCCTAGGGGCGTACCAAACCATATACCAATAAAGTGGTATGCGAACCACAACTGAACTAGACACTAGGCCTAGAGCCTCTAGAAGTGCTTGGACCACAAGGAACCACCCAAGGTAGTGACACAGGGGACCCACGGGAGACGCGTGCAGTGTAAATACACAACCGCGATACGCCGTTAACTTCTATGGAGAAAGTCGGGATCGGGAAAATAGAGGAAAGGGACACTTAAAAGAGGACTAGGACAAAACCCTTTGAGATCTAGGACTTTGAAGAGTCTCTACCCACGGGAGCACCGGAGTACTCGTGTTACCTCACCCAGGGAAGCCGGGTGCATAGGTGCCTTTCGGGGTCGGGTTTCGTCGTCGATTCGAATGGCGATCTGCTGCAAAGTGCTGCTGGCGGCCAAGAGAAAAGTGTCCGGGTGGATCCAAGAGTGGATCGGAGTTCTGGTGAACCTGAAAGCAGAGGGGACAGAGTCTGGGTCACTAGCCAGTGACCAGGAAGGCGATGGACAGATGCCCACCGATGTCGAGTGCTTCATCTTGACTCTTCAGCCACGAGGTCCGGGAGGCGTTGTCGGCAACCAGGAGCAGGATTCGGGCTGGAGCTCGATGTCTGTCGAGTGCTGAGGTGTCGGCGACTGGATTGGACCCAACAAGCCTTGGCAACGGCAAGTCTCGAGTAAGATGTAGATCGTCGATGGTGCAGACCAGCAAGGTCTGTGGAACTCACCCAGCGAGGGTAAGTGAGGGCAGGCCTGGAGCAACTAGGATGCCAAGTAAGGAAAAGATTTGGCCTTCGTTAAGGGCTACTAGCCAACAGGCTAGCGACCGCGAAGGAGCCTTGTGATGCCGCACGTGGAGCTGGCTTACAGGACACTCGTGGAGTGGGGGCCAGTGATCTTCGGTGCAGGTGGTGCTGGAGGCTAGGGCTACTCGGAGCCCAAAGTACGACTTCTTGGGAGACCCAGAAGATGGTGCACTTGTAAATGTGCTCGGTGTCCAGGGGTCACAGTCTCAAGTCACCCACGATAGCCACGGGCCTCAGCTTTGCTGGGGACTCAGGGTAGCCTCGGGGAAGTCTGAGAATCCACCTCTGGTGATGCGATGACTTCGGCGTCCGACGGGAGCTTCAGTAATGCGAACCGGACAGATGCTTCTTTGGTGCCTGCCAAGCAGGGGAGTCACTCCTTGACCCCAAGGGAGATTCTCCAGTCCTCTAATCTTGTCGTAGAGCGTCGAAGGTCCAGGATTCAGTTTCAGAGTTTCGTCCAGCTATAATCTAAAGTCCTAAGGACTGGGTTCCTACCTTTATTCTAAAAATAGGGGTTGGACTAACTCTATGACCCCACCTATGGGAGGGTCAAGGGAGGGGGTGGCTACACCCACTTCCCTTTGTCCAGTTTCGCGCCAGAGCAGGGGCAGGTAGCCCCTGAGCTGGTTTGAACTGGCATATGCACAGAGGAGCCTTTTGCTCCCCCAGTGCAGGACTTCAAAAGCACTCTAAGAGTGCACCCACCCAGCCCCAATACACATTATCCTGTCTGGGGAGGTGGTCACACCTCCCTGCAACAGGAAACATATTGTCCAGGCCTCCCCTGCCGGAGTTTCGTCCAGCAGCAGGAGGCCAGACTTGTGTCTGTGGCAGCAGCATCCATTTTGTGATGCCAGGGCTTCAGAAAGAAGTTACCGGGTAAGCCAGAGTTAACATGTCTTTCCCTCTAGAAGGGTGGAATGCTACCCCCGCCACCAGGATTGGCGGGGGGGTAGTATTCCAAGATGTTTGACACCAAACACGACATGTTTAGGTGCAGCCATTCCAAAGTTAGCATTTTACCGCGAGGATATAATGCGCTTAAGAGTATATGGTCAGGCTGCACTACAAACAGCATCAGAGATGGTCTCCGAATGCTGCAGAGGGGCCCTGCTCATGCAGGGGCACCCTCTCACATAGGAACCATGCACTCTGCCTTTAGGATTGATAAGGCCTGCCTTAGGAGTGACTTATAGGTTTATATGTGTGTATGTATTTAGTGATATAGGTAACCTATATCACAGTAAGGGGTGCATGCACCACCTTACCCAGGCTGCAGTAGCAGACCTGTGGTGTCAGTTTGGATGGCCGTCCAGGGGTGGCACAATACGTGCTGCAGCCCCGGGTAGGCCTCTGAGGTACCTATGCCCTTGGTACATAGTATACCATATACTAGGGACTTATAAGGGCACTCCAGATTCCAATCAGAGATGTGCCTAAGGCACATGGAAACCATTTTACAGAGAAAGCAGATAGACTGGGGCCCTGAATAGCAGGATCCCAGTCCAACTAAGTCATAAACCAGCAAAACACCATAAAAAAAGTTGGGGCAACCATATAGTCAGATTCCACCTTCCTACAGTCGGGCTTTAAAAGGAGTGTGAGCAGGGCCTCACGGAGAGAGGGGGAGAAGCAGCCGTGTTCGAGAGAGTCATTGTAGATAGTGGCCAAATGCGGGACAAGGAGGGGCGTGAATTGCTTGTAGAAGGACGTGGGCAGGCCGTCAGAGCCAGGAAATTTGTCCCGAGGGAGGCCCGCAATAACAGCGGAGATCTCTTCTTGGGTGAAAGGCTCATCTAGATACTCCTGGTGCCCGTTGTCTAGCCAAAGGAGTTCGATTGTCTCGAAATATTGATCAAGGACCTCACGAGGGGGCGCCTCACCAGCGGAGTACAGCTGTGAGTAGAAGGCAGAGAACTGGGTAATGATCTCTGTGGGGGAGGTTGTTCTATTTGAATCCCCGTCCTGGAGGGCGGTAACATATGAGGAGGCGTGTGGTTGCCGGAGGAGGTTGGCTAGAGTTTTGCCAGGGCGGTCGCCCTCGCCGTAACGATGGGCTCTAGCCTCCCTGCCCAAGAATGCAATCTTTCTGTCTGCCTCATCATGAAATTCAGTAATTTTGCCTCTGATCTGCACCAAGGTGTCGGGATTGGGGTCCTGGGACTGTTGGGAATCTAGGGTCTTGATCTCCCCCTCCAGACGCTCCAAGGCGCCCCGGATAGAGAGCAACACACCAGACTGTTTAAAGATGCACTCTCCCCGGATCACAGCCTTAAAGCCCTCCCAGAGCATTGAGGGAGACTCAATCGAACCAGCATTAAGTTCGAAATAGTTGACAGTAGAAATGCGTATTTCCTCTCAGAAAGCCGAGTCGCTGAGCCATTAGGGGCCAGTCGCCATGCAAACATGCTTCGGGCGTGTGCAGGACCTGCATGCATAGCTGCACGGGAGCATGGTCGGAGAGGGTGCGGGCCATATGCTCAATGGATATGACACATGCGGAAGCGTCGCGGGTAGTGACCCAAAGGTCTAGCCGGGACCAACATCCCTGTGAGCCTGCAACACAGGTGCCCTCGTGTCTGTCCGGGTGAACATGCCGCCATGCATCCAGTAAGGAGTTGTCAGACATTGTGGAGTGTAGGAGTGAAGTGGCGCAGGGGTGCTGGGCATGTAGCTCGGAGCGGTCAAGCGAAGGTGAGGGTGCAATGTTAAAATCACCACCCCAGAAGAGAGGGGCGGGTCCCAAGGAAGATATGTGCTGCCAGACTTGTGTAAAAAACTCAAGATTGTTGGAGTTTGGGCCATAAATTGCAGCTAGGATTAAGGGCTGAGTGAGGAGGGTGCCGGAGAGGATGACATATCGACCCTCCGGATCTACAATGATCTGGGAGGTACGCCAGGGAAGCCCCCTTCACAGGAGAAGAATGGACACGCCACGTGAATAATTAGAATAGAAGGATGAATGGGTTTCGCCCCAATGTTTTGAGTGTAGCCTGGAGGAAGTGGCTGGGAGAATGTGAGTTTCCTGAAGGAGGCAGATGTCCACCTTGTGCCTTATGAGATGGGCGTGCATGAGGCGGGCCTTGCGGTGATCGTTAAGGCCCCTAACGTTCCAGGTCCAGAGTGTGGTGTCTGTCATTCTGGGCTACAGTGATACTGGAATACGGATAGTGACAGGTGTGCTGGGTGAGTGACAACTGTTGGTGATGTGATGTGCGACAGAAAATCAGGTACAGAACACAACATGATACGGAAAGCAAAATTAAACAATAAAATTAACAAGCCTCTAGTTGGAGGCAACATAACCATCAATAGCTTCCCCCCAATCCCCCACCTACTCCAACCCCCCAATTAAGTTGAGTAACCCACCCCACCCCACCCCAGGGGCCCAAACTTGGAAAGGGATCTAGGTAACTTGAGGAGGGAATTATCCCAAGGAGGCATGGCTCCACCTGGCAAACACCCCCGCCACTAGGACAGGGTGGCCAAGCTGTGATAGTGTTCGGACAACATTAAAACATTACATTGAGTTGCACCAAGGCACCCCCACATCCAGGGGGAAGCTGCTGCAGAGCTGGAGGTGAGCCAGACAACAGGTTCGGATGGCCCCATCGGCAGTAAGGATGAGAAGCAGTGCATAGAAGGGGCCAAGCATTCGGAGGACAGTTTGATATGCCATTGTGGTCTGGCCGAGAAGCGGGGGCCCAGACCATCACCCAGAACTGCAGAAAATGGTGAACAGGGAAGACATCGGGTACATTAGCATGGGAGCAGCGCCATGCGATGGTGGTCAGGGGAAGTTGTCAGAGCAAGCAATGGGAATAGAAAGTCCAGAGCAGCGGTATGGTTAGTCATTGTCACTCGCACCGCCTGAGTTCCACGCAGCTGCTTGCCCAGTTTTTTTGCAAAGGCCATGGCATCTTTAGGGTCGTTGAAGATTTGGGTTTGGGACCCATTCTTGACGCTTAGTTTGGCCGGGTAGACCAGTGAGTAAGAGACATCGGGGCATATTACCAAGGATTTGCGATAATTATCGCAAAGCGCGCTTAGCGCTGTTTTTTTTATCGCCGGCTATCGCTGGATTCCATCGCGGAGATAACGCGTTATTATCAACGCATATCTCCAAGGCGATAGAAAATCCAGCGATATCGGCGAAACCCAGCAATAGCGCGAGAAATCCAGCGATAAATTCCCTGCGCTAATGAAAAGCTCGCTAATAGGCAGGTGAGGAATTCACCTTACAATCCACCTCCCATTGAGAGAATAGGTTAAGTCAAGTTTTTATCAGGTGTTAAATTCCAGCGATAATCGCGGTTAGCGCAAGTTTTTTTATCGCTTCGCGGGCATTGGTAATAGGGGGAAGTTGTGTTTGCGACTGGTTTGCAGTCGCTTTTGGTTGGGAACGCCTACTTTGCATGTCATTAGCGATAATTATCGCTGACATGCAAAGCGGTAACAAAACGGCCGCTATCGCCATTAAGCTGTCGCTAACAGCTGTTAGCGACAGCTTGCTAATAGGGCGATAAAAATATTGCCGCTTTAGCGGCAAAAAGTGCAGCTAAAGTGGCGATACTGCCCTTGGTAATATGCCCCTCCGTGCTTCTGGAGCAACTGCTTGGCCGGGAGGAATTCTCGCCGGGCGGCCTGGACCGCCAGGGTGAAGTCGGGATAGAATGAGAGCATGTTTCCTTGATGGCGCACCTCGCCCTTCTCGCGAGCAGCACGCAGGATCGCATCGCGGTCACGGTAGTTCAGGAGCTTGGCGATGATCGGGTGGGCCGATGCGCCAGGGGGGCCTCGGTCCTAGAGAGCGATGGGCCCTCTCAACGAGGAAGACCGGAGATAAAACCTCGCCAAAGAGGTCACGCAGGAGCTGCTCGAGGAAGTCCTCCATTTTTTGCAATGTTGGTGGACTCTGGCACCCCCGTGATGCGTATATTGCTCCTGCGAGAGCGAGCTTCCAAATCCTCATTCTTGCTTTTAATGATTTCTAGAACTCTATCCATTTGGAGCAGCTTTTGGTGGTCCCCGGTTATGGTGTCCTCAGCGTCCGAGACTCGCGCTTCCAGCTGTGCAATCTGGGCATCATGCGAGTCCACCCTGGCTCGTACCGTGTACAAACTGGCGGATAGGTTGTCTAGCTGGGTAGCGATGCCGCCGAAGCTGGCTTGGACCGCTAACATGATTGCCTTCAGGTCATCTTCCCGCGCCGTGCCATCCTCGGTCTGGGTGGCGAGTTCCATCGTCTCCGGCGTTGTCTCCTCCTGCCTGGTCTGTCTGCGCTGCTCGAACGCCAGTTTGGGCTGCTTGGGGTCCGTCTTCCCCATAGTTGGGCCACAGTGAATCCACCCCTGATCGCCTGGGTGCCCAATGGAAACAGGGTGAGCAGGCGTCTGAAAACGCGGGGCCGCAGGGGGCTCAGAGGCAATAGGAATGGGGATGCCTGGAAGATGCTGGTGGCACACTGTCCCCAGCGCAGCATGTCACTCACCCGGTGGGTAGTCCAGCAGCAGGTTCCACAGGAACAGCCTTGACGGCTGCGGGCTCAGGAGGGGCAGCAAGCAGGCGGTGGGAGCCCAGTGGAGAGGTGTGGTGAAGCAGCCAGGGCAGCTGACTTCGGAGCACAGGGTTCACGGTTCGATCCCCGGCTCCGGCGGCAGCTCAGCTCAGCACCATGTGACTCTGGGCAATAGCTCACTTAATTTCCACTCCGGCCCCCAGCGCCTTGAGACCCGTAAGGGTGAGTAGCTGTGCTATATAAAAACGGACTTACATTTACTCTTGTCAGGCGCCTCCTGGACACCACGCCGAACAGCCGGTCCAGCGGCCTCGCGCCAGAGGCGGATTGCGTCAGGCCTCAGCCGCCCTCATATCAGCGCTGGATCGGGTCTGCGAGGAGATCAATGAGTGCCCCAAGGAGTGGAGAGTCAGGATCGCTGAGTGTGGTGAGTCAGAACCACGCCAGTCCGCAGGATAGATACCGGATTTAGAGCTTGGACGGCAGAGCCCACTAAAGTGCGGCCATCCTGCAGCCGGCTAAGCCAGGCCCCCCAGAATGTTTGATTTGTTCAGCATTCCGCCCATCATCTGTGCTTTTTGCAATTATCATCCTGGCATCCTTGCGCTCACCCATTCCACTGCACATGCATGCACCTCTCCAGCCATTAATTATCCATGTATTCATCCACTCATTCATCCGACCAACCTTTTAGACATGCTCACATTCACCCATATAACCATAAAGGCACCCTCGTCAAGCAATGAAGAAGCACTTTCACTTAGAAAATAGCCAGACCTGTTGCCTTTGCCAGTGCTTGTTTAGATATGTTGGGACATATAAGATCCAAATGCTGAATCAGAAAGTTCCATTTCCATAAACTGGTATCTAGGAATGAGTAAGGGTTTCAAACTAATATTTTTTTCAAAAACAAATCAAAACTGCAAAAAACAAGAACTTTCTACAACATTATATCTTGAAATAATATTGTGCGGCATTTCAGGTTTGTGATAATTAAGGAATAGAGTCGAGTTTACTGATATTATTAAACTAAAAGAAAGGTATAGCACTACGTTTTATATGCCTCACCGATAGCCTCAAGGTTGATGTACATTCAATTTGCTACAATATTGCCAAGGGGAATCAAATCCATATATCAGTGACAGCTTCCCACCTCCCCCTCTCACCTATGTGTGGGTGATAAGCACGGGTCAAGGAAAGAGTCTAATTTACTGTAGCAATGAATGGAAAACAATAATTGACTGCTGGTTTTGAAGTTATTGTCAGATCAGACAGGTAGGATTTCTATGAAAGAGGGTGTCACGTTGTGGTAAAGTCAATTAAACACTAACATATCAAACATACAGAGGACCTCAATGCCATTAGGCATACAGAAGATTAACTCGTGATAACAAGATCTGGTAGTATAACCTCATTCCATCATGCATATGCATCTGTCTTATTTTTTAATAAAGGGTAGCAGACTGAAATTGCACTTTGGCTGGGCGAAAGAAGCGGGAATTGCATTAAAGTAGCAGCTGGATTGTTGCTGTAAATTGAGAATCTCAAACGGAAGGGAACGATGGCACTAGTTCGCTATAGAACAATGCATTTTTTATCCCCAGAGACCAAAGAGCGAGGAGAATGTTGTTTGAATGGGGGTGGTAACCCAGAAGAGCGTGTCCTTTGGAAAGTCAGGTACATTTATAATGCTAATTAATACAGACTCAGATCTAGGAACATAACTCAGGAATTCTTCTGTGCAGACAGGTGTGACAGTGGGAAACTTGAGCGGTCAAGTGGCCCATTTAGACCGAGTTTAGAGGGGGAGAGGAGACATTAAGCATTGCAAAATGGTAATCTGAGAGGTAATTCGATTGTGTGAACTGCAAATGACTCTCCTGGCTCCACATGAAATGTTGATGGGTGTCCATAGATATATTTTAGTGCCAAAAGGTCAAAGCACTGGCCTTCAGTGCCACCGTTTTTAACATTTGTTACTATTTAGGTAGCTTTTGTGGTCGTAAAGTACACACCGTTTAAGAGGCATTTTTTTTCTTACAGTGTCTTAACGTCGGAATCTATCATTTTCATTTTGTCAGCCATCATTTCTCAGCGACTCTCTGACGGTTCTGTTTTCCTCAAACAATTGCAACCTACTTCTTCATACATCCGAACGAAATCTCTATATTGCGGGAAATAATTGTAATCTTGAAAGGGTATTCGTAACAGGAGTCAAGCAGAGTTAGATACAAATGCTTCAGACAACATACTATCAATTTCAAATGTTCTACATGTAGAAAAAAGTGAAACAAAAAAGTATATTATTACTTTTCTCAGCTCCACAGAATAGTGGTTGGCTCTGCAGCTCAAACGAGGGATGCAATACTTGACATCTCAGACACCAACGGGCATAAAAGACACCGTTTCGTGTTAGAGTGACACTATTGCATTTTTAAGGGAAAAACCGACATAGTGCGTGCAGTTAAAAGAAGTTTCACACGCTCTTGTTCTCGCAAACAGTATCTCCATTAGAAGGGGTGTATATTCCGGTACGCATTGGTGTTAGTAAGGTGGTACGATTACCCATGTTGCTGGGCAAAGAAGGAAAGCTTTCTTTTGGGTTCCTTGTATCACAGATTTCGGTTCTGTCAAATGACTTTCTTGTGTCCTGGATATTGCTTCTGTCAAAGGGCTTACTGGCTATGTTAATCATTTTTTCCAAACATAACAAAGTGTATCATCAAACGGAATTTTTTAATAGAAAATTTGAAAAAATACATACAAAACAAGAACTGGTAATGCCGATAGTTCTGGCTTATAGGTAAAAGTGCCTCTTCAGTAACTGATGAGTTTAGACACTCAGTAAGGCATCATACATGCCACTCATTCATCCACCCAATGATTTGTTTTTGTATTCACCCTCTCACCCATCCACAATAAAAACTACACACAAACTCAAAAAGCACATGCAAGGTAAATCAAAAGAATAACAGGCTGGGTAGAACTGTCTAGGGACTAGGGAGCTGTAGTTTGGACTAAAAAAAGGACAAAAAGAAGGAAAGAAATTAAAGGGAACCTATAATGGAAGCAATGGAAAACTAAATGCATGGCCCATCTGCTCAGGCAGTGAAGCACACTAATTTCCAGGCAGATGTGCACATGTGATCAAGCAAAATGCTATTGCTCTTAGGGGGCTAGATCCAGTGGTAGCAATGGACTAACTCACTGCCCCATGCAGTATGCTGTCATAGGGAGAACCAGAATGCAAATGGCACTAGAAGAGACTGAAGAGGGCTAGCCAAAAGCCCTACTGTGCTTTTACACTGAGTAATACAAATCCACCCATAAAGGCCTATTGAATTGTATACACCCATGTTTCAAAAAGTAAGTCACTACCACCTTTGACTTAACTTTTCATAATAAACAGATCAGGCCTATAGCATGAGACATACATTTTTTCAATGAACCAATGAAGGCTATATCCTTTATCTTTGGGATTTTTCATAACCAACTGAGGCATACTGTATTGAGCATAAACTGACAACTATTAAGCATACAGTTATAAAATCAAAACATGTTTTACAATACCTCAGACAACGAAGATCTTTATTGAAATATTGACATGCAATGATACAGAAATAATTTTCTTTCACCACTATGGATACCACTACATACACAGAACCAATATCCCTCGAGAAATATATAACTATACACAGTAGGAACATTGCCCGGCCCATTAACAGTCACCAAAATTTCCAAGAGAAATGTTCCTATTTTAGTGGCATTGACAGGTGCGAGCCAACAACCTTCTATTATTTACAGAAAGAAGAAAGGCCACAAAAGAATCTCATTACTAATCACAAGCTAATATTCCCGTAGTGTCACTGAAAATATTGGTGTGCAAGGCTTTGAATATTAAAAAGAAATCATCGAGGCGAAATGTACATGCAGAACCAAATGTTGCAGATCCAAGGCAAAAAGGCTTTATTTAGAGAATGCATAATTCCTAAAGAATTTTTTTTTGAGAATAAAACTGTCCAGGAGACCACATGTCTTGGATTTGGGTCCACTGGGGATTTAAAGAAACTTTAATTTCTAAAAGTTAATTTGACCTAGTTTCCAAGTGAAAAGCGAGCAGAGGAGATTGGAAGAGAAGAAGATTCTCTTAGCACATGAGTTAAGAATGAGGGAGCTTGATTTGGAGCTCGAGAGGCTTGAAGCCATGAGTGTCTTAGCTGAAAAGGAAATGTGTGTAGCTCAGGAAGTGAGCTTTGCTGAGTTGGAGGTGGAGTCCAGCTCAGATGGTGGCAGCAAGATTGTGTTATCTAGTGCCGAGGGAGAAGTACACACACCCAGAGATGTGGCGCCTGACTTGAGGGAGGGGGTTAACATACACCAGGGGGTTCAGGTTTATGAGGTAGCTCCAGTGGTGTGCATTGTCCCTGAAGTGGATTGGGGAACTGACACAGGGGATCATATTCCTAGTTGTGGGAGGGATACTCTACTCACTCTAGATGAGAGGTGCAGGGAGAGGGGTTCCCCCATGGTAGAAGTCCTGGTGTGTGAGTGTGGAGACCGCCCAGAAGAGTGTGGATTGAGTAACAGAGACAGTCAGACACTGTCTTGCCAATCTCAGGAGAGTGGTGTGGGGTACTTGTGTGAGGCACTGGATGGTGAGGCAAAGGGTAGCTTGGTTAACAACTGTGGGGGCTGTGTGATTCATTTGTTGGAGAGCATATTTTAAGTCCCTGTTTTTCAGAGCTATGCCAACACCCGGTGGAGTGTGAGTTCTCTGAGTCCAGGGAGCTTGTGTTGGAGGCGGACCTCTTGGTGGATTCCAGAGGGTCTGAAGAGGCATTTGGGAGTGATCCTAAAAGACGTGACTCAGGTATCTTCCAAACCTGTGTGGTGGGAGAGGTTCAGAGTAGCCCAGCTTGGTCCCGGTGTAGTGGGAGGGGTGTAGGGGCTCACGTCCTGTCTCAGTGGAGAAGGAGTGAGTGTGGGCTGTGTCCGAAGGTGCCCGAAACCCAGTCTCAGGGCCTGGAGATTCCCTAAGGGAACACCAGGTTGAGGGCCTAGGCTGTACTAGTAGGCCATTTGAGGGGGATCTCCTAGTGTCAGGAGAACCTGGAGCATCTGTAAACGGAGCTTCAGTGGTTCTGGTGTCTGGCGGTGCCGCTCCTAAGTGGAGGGTGCAGTAGTCCAGATTGAGGGGTGAGAGGGGGATGTGTTCCCCAGTGGGAGAACCAGTGGGTCAGGGGCCAGCCAGAAGGGCTGAGCCTCCTAGGAGTGACCATGGTGACACCACTTCTGTCCTGGGGGATCTTCGCGCACTGTCAGAGGGACAGGGGTCGGGAGATCTGCGCCAGGCAGACTGTCACACGACCCATGAGTCATGAGTTACCCTCGGGGGGGATACTGTGTGAGTCCCCAGAAGTCCTGGTGTGCCAGGCAAGTGCTCAGCCGCGGGGTTCAGCCCCAAGGTTGGGAGGGCAGGTTCAGGTTTTGTCTGACCTGGAGGGAAGGATGACTGTAAGTAGTGTCCTGACCGGTTCGTCTTCCAGGGGTACCACTCCAGGTGGGAGGGTGCAGCACTTTGGAAGGGGGTGCAGAGGGAGGGAGTCCTCGCCTCTGACCCCAGTGCAACCTGAAGGTTTAGACCCTAGGTTGGGAGACCAGTTGCTTGAGAGAGGTCCTGAACTGGTGGGAGAGTTGTGTTCTGAGGGTGCCTCTCTTGGGAGGAGAGTGCGGGACCCCAGAAAGGGAGATAGGGGGAGGAGAGCCTCACCCGAGACCTCTGGTCAGCCTGAGAGTGCAGACCCTGGGCTGGTGGGCCAGTGTCAGGATGCCCTACCTGACTTGGCAGGAGGGAAAGTGGAGAAAAGGTGCCAGGCACCTGGGGCTACTGCCCCCCACTTTCTGACGCCACAGAGGTTAGAGAGGCCTGACAGGCATGAGGCCTGGCTCTCATCACAGACAGCTGTCAGTGGCCACTGTGGCGGGTTGTCCTGGTGGACAGAGTTGCCCCTGGGAGGGGGGCTGGAGTCACACCCTGGGGGTCGACTGGGCCACACCGCTGTGTTGGCCAGGTGGGTACTGTCTACCAGTGCGGACACATCTGTGACAAAGTAAGCTTAGGCGCTGCACAGATGGGGTCCCCTGGCGAGGAGAAGGGTCTCCCATGGCTTAGCTTAGTGGGCCCTAAGAGTATGGATAGAGGGATCCAACTGGGTTCAGGAAGGCGTAGAACAGGAATAGACCCCTGCTGTTCAGGCCAGGTTCCGTGTTCTATCGCCCCAAGCCGGGAATCCCATCGAGGTATCGATTGGTCTACCCTGGCTTTAGGCTGGAAGGGGGTTGTGTTGGAAATGGCCCTTTTTGCAGGGTTATCCCTAAACTTTTTTGCTTCTTCCTCCTTTGTTTTTCCTGACCTGTGGTTGTTGGCTATAGGACTCTGGGCACTTTGCCACTGCTGATCAGTGCTAAAGTGCATATGCTCTCTGTATAAAGTGTTATGGTAATTGGTTGTCCCTAATTGGTATGTTTGTCTTACCAGTAAAGTCCCCAGTAAAGTGCACTATGTGTGCCAGGGCTGGTAATACAAATGCTACTAGTGGGCCTGCAGCACTAATTGTGCCACCCACATAAGTAGCCCTAAAGAGAGATCTCAGGCCTGCCACTGAAGTGCCTGCGTGCAGTTTCTTAACTGCCTGGTTGTCCTGACAAGTGCACCCACTTGCCAGGCCTTACCCTTCCCTTTTTATGCACATCAGACACCCCTATAGTAGGCCCAAGGTACCCCCTGGGCAGGGTGCAGTGTATATGAAAGGTAGGACATGTACTGAGGTGTGTACCATGTCCTGACAGTGAAATACTGCCAATTTCGTTTTTCACTGTTGCAAGGCCATCTTGCCCATAGGACAAAATGGGGAATGCTGTGTCACATGTTTCTAGCATATCTTCCCAACGGCATAAGATGGAGAGATGGAGTTTAGTGTGCCAGAACTCAGAATTTAATAACACATCTTTTTATGAAGATGGTTTTTAAATTGTGTGTTTAGAAACCATGCTTTTAGAAGTGGCTGGTTTCTTGTCCTAACCATCCTGCGTGCCTCTGCCTGGTTGTGTATTGACTGTCTGGGTTTGGATGCGACAGGGTTTGGGGAGGTGTCCTGACACCAGGGAGGAGTAGGTGGGGCAGCAACAGGCTGGCCTGCATTTGGTGTGATGGGAGGAGTAGCCCCCTGGATGTGAGGAGGGCTGTGCTGCTGCCACAAAGGGATGGCACCACCTCCTGCGGAGCGTCTGAGGCCCAGACCCTCAATATCAAAGGAAGAGGGTGTGCACTGGCAGGAAGACACCCAGAACTGGTTTGGACCGGGCTCAGAGCCCCCTGAACGGAAAGACTTTAAAGGCATTTAGGGGTATAAATGTGAGAGCTGAAACCCCTGAACTCAAGACTGAAAAGGATTGAAACTACTTTGTGATCAAGAGGAACCTCTGCCAAAGAAGAACAGCTGAAGAGACTGAAGAGAAGGACTGCCCTTGCTGTGTGTTCTGGGGCTGGCCTGCAGTTTGCTGCTTTGACTAAGGTGAGGATAAGGGACTTTGCTGTGTGCTGTGTCCCCCTGCTTGAAAGGACTTTGCTGTGTGCTGTGTCCTGAAGTAACTTGTCTCCAAGGGCCTGAGGAGAGCTGGTCCCCTGTTGTGGAAACTCAGGAACATCAAAGTTTCCAACCGTGTCTCAGCGACGCTTGGTGAGTGTGCTTTTGCACGCCTGAGACTGCTGTGTGGTCTGTGGTGCCGTTTACGAGGTGCCCCATGACCGCATTGCCCCCGCAGCGTGAAACATCGTCCACGCTGCTGCATTGCCATTGTGGCCCGAGCCGTCATCGTAACTGAGGCTGTGAGTAAGGATCACCACTGCCGGCCCGAGCCGCAACGTGCTAAAGGATTTCTTGAAGCTAAGGAAGCTGCAAGGTGAAAGGGATCGTGATCGCTGTTCGCCAAGAGGAATCTGCCCAAGATCATCAACGAAGGAGAAGGCATCGCCGTAACCCGTCCGGCTACAGGGTCGCCTAGCCAAGGAGCTGCAACGTCATTGGGGCCGCACAGCAGGACGTCCGACGAGCGGGGAGAGAGAGAGAGAGCGAAGCAGCGCAAGCCCCAGGTAAGGCTTGGACTCCGGTCGGGAGCCGCAAGCGTGTGTGGCCTGGGGAGGCGTGCAGAAGGAGTACAGGAGTGCTCCGATCTCTCTCCTGCTGCACCACGTTAGACACACTGAGTCCCCGAGCGGCCCATACCTGCCCAGCAGTACCGGGGCCACCCCTTTAAGCTTACGACCGTTGTCTCTATTGTTGGGGCCTAGTGGTGCCCGAGCTGATCGCGCAGATTGGCTTATTGCATTATTCTTGCATTACGAACTGCATTATTCTTGCATTACGAACTGCATTATTCCTTGCATTACGAACTGCATTATTCCTTACATTACAAACTGCATTATTCTTGCATTACGAACTGAATTATTCTTGCATTACGAACCGCATTATTCTTGCATTACGACCTGCATTATTCTTGCATTACGAACCGCATTATTCCTGCGTTACGAACTGCATTAGTACTTGCATTAAGGACTGTCTTATTTCTACATTACGAACTCCATTACGAACTGCATAGCATTGCATTAGGACTGCATTAGATCATCGTGAACTGCTCATTAATACCGCAAGAACCTACAAGTGATTGTTGGCCTAATAACCGGCAAAGTGAAATATTACGAATACGCATATGTTGGATTTCTATCGTTTGGTCTCATCGTATTTCTTTTGATAAAGATACTGCTATTTTTATAAAATCAGTGTGGTGTCCATTTGTGGTGTTATCACTGTGTTACTGGGAGTGTGGTTACAAATACTTTACACATTGCCTTGGAGATAAGCCTGGCTGCTTGTGCCAAGCTACCAGAGGGTGAGCAGGGGTTATCTAAGAGTGAATGAATGAATGACAATTTGTTGAGCACGATAGCTACCCTTAGGCGTCCTAGCGCTGCAGACTATACGGGCATGAAAGACACTTAGGGCTGTCCGGGTTTATTGAAACAGAAAAGTCTTAAGGAGCTTACGGAATGAGAGTATATTAGACTCTGATCGCAGATGCGGGGGGAGAGCATTCCATAGTTTGGCCGCGTTGTACGAGAACGAACGGCCACCACATCTAGTTCTTTTTATCCTGGGTACATTGGCAAGAAGGGAGAAAGATGACCTAAGCTGTCTAATCGGCCGGTAGGGAGTGACAAACGGTTGATTTATGGCGGGCCTGTCTTCCAGAAGGCCCTGTGGGTGATACAGAGGGCCTTGAATTTAATTCTCTCCCAGACTGGGAGCCAATGTAGGCTTCTGAGGCCAGGACTGATAGGTGATCGGCGGGGAGTCTGAAGAAGCGTTCGAGCGGCACAGTTTTGAATGACCTGAAGCTTATTCAGAGTGGATTGCGGGGCTCCCAGATAAAGGGCATTTCCAAAGTCCAGGCGTGACAGAATAAGGCCCTGGACCATGATCTGTCTCGCATGGAATGGAAGTAGGGGGAGAACCTTCCGAAGCAGCCTCAGTAGACCATAGCAAGTGGCCGCGAGTTTGGTTGCTTGGTGATTGAAACTGAGGGTGTTATCCAGCCATATACCCAGGCTCTTGATCGTGTCCTTGGGCACTGGGGCAGAGCCAAGACAAGATGGCCAAAGTGAATTCATAATATACTTGGGGGCATTGCCTAGGAGCGTGAGCTCCGTCTTGTCTCCGTTCAGCTTTAGGCAGGATGCTGTCATCCATTTAACCACCTCCTCCAAGCATTCACTCAAGTTGTTATGGGCTATGTTAGGCCGATTGAGAGCCACCACTAGCTGAGTGTCGTCGGCATAAGTGATGATTTTTATGCCGAACGGACGAACGATTTCAGCTCGGGGGCTCATATATATGTTGAACAGCGTGGGGCTCAGGGAGGAGCCCTGAGGCACCCCACAGCCGAGAGGTTTGCTGGGGAGGTGATTTCGCCCTCGAAAACCTGAAAACTGCGGTCTGCCAAAAATGACTTGAACCACTTGATGGCATTTCCTGTTACTCCCAATTTGGAGAGTTGTTGTATTAGAATTTCGTGGTTTACAGTGTCAAATGCGGCACTTAGATCAAGGAGAATGATTGCTGCTGCACCCCCTTGGTCCAAGATCATTCTGGCTTCTTCGGTTACTGCAAGGAGTGCGGTTTCGGTCCCGTGCATGGGTCGGAACCCCGTCTGAGAGAGATCAAGCAGATGGTTGCTCTCCAGAAAATCTGTCAGTATAGTATTGACATGTTTCTCCAGGACCTTGCTCAGCCATGGTAGTAAAGAGATCGGCCGATAATTACCGGGGTCATCCTGATCCAGATTGGGTTTTTTTAAGAGGGCCTTGACCATGGCGCATTTCCAGGGGGGCGGAACTGTGCCCGAGGACAAGGAGGTATTAAGTAGGTCAAGTGTAGTGGGGAGAATGTTGCTAATCAAAGGCAGCAAGGCATGCGGGGGCGCCGGGTCTAGAGGTGAGCCAGATTTCACCTGGTGCATGATAAAATCCAATCTAAGGGAATCAAGAGGAGGAAAAGTGCCCAGGGTGACCAAGGACGGAGGGGCCATGTTTAAGGCCTGGTTGAGTGTTATGTCTGTTGGGGGGGTCGGGAAGGAAGTGTATATTGTTAATATTTTTTGGGAAAAAAACTCTGCTAGGTTATTACAACGGGTTTGTGCATCGTTCATATTTGATGACTTTTCTGGGAGTTTAAGAATAGATTTGGCAATCTGATATATTTCTTTTGGTTTGGAGGCAGCTGCTTTGATTTTTTCCTCAAAGAAGATTGATTGGGCGGATTTAATTTTGTTCTTATAATTTTTTATTGCATCCCTATACGCAGTTTTCTTAGAAGGGGAGTAGTCTAATCGCCACTTCCTCTCAAGTTTTTTACAGCTTCGTTTCATTTCCCGTAGACTGGGGAATACCAGGGTGCTGTTGCGATGCAGCGCTTTGTTGCTAGATTTTTGTAGGGAGTACAGAGTTCAAAGAGTTAAGGATCCAGTTATTAAATTCCTCATTAGCTAAAACGGGATTAGGGTTTTGAGTGGCCTGGAGGTTTCAAGAGCTGACAACCAACGGTCCAGGGGAAGTCTGGACCAATTCCATGTTTTTCGTGTCGTGAGATTTGTGGGGATGTCAGAATCAGGGGTGGTCCAAATAAGAGGGATCAGTGAATGATCCGACCATGGTAGCGGGGAGGGTGTTCCGACTGTAAGGTCCACGCAGTTACTAAAAACAGGGTCTAATAAGTGACCTTTAATGTGGGTGGGGCTGCGAACCAGTTGGTTAAATTGCAGTGCGGCGAGGCTCATGGTAATTTCTGATGCGATATGGTCGGTAGCATCATCAAAGTGAAAATTAAGATCACCTAAAAGAGTATAGTTAGAAGGCCTGCAAGCCATATCAGCTAAAATGGACGGAAGGGTATTTAAGAACTCTCCTATGGCCCCCGGTGGGCGATATATGAGTAGGCCGGAAAAGGTGGTGGTGGGGGAGAAATCAATGGCGAAGGAGAGACTTTCACACTCTGGTATCAGATTTGAGGAGTGGCGGCACTCATAGCAATCCTTAAAAATGATCGCTAAGCCTCCTCCTCTGCCCTCCTTACGGTCCACTCGCTGTATATGGTAGCCCCAAGGAAGAGTCTGAACAAGGTCTGGTTCTGACTCAGCATGGAGCCAAGTCTCTGTCAGAAAAAGAACATCTGGCTTGAGTTCCTCTAAAAGGATGGCGATTTCTGTAGAGTGTTTAGGGAGTGACCTGCAATTTAGGAGATACATGGTACGCTGAGTATTTTTCCTGCCCAAAATGGGCTGGTACTGAAATCCACAGTGGATGCAGTAAGTGTGTTTGTCTGCCATATCCCAAGCATGTTGACAGCTGGCCGAGGTAGAACTTCGCAGCTTATAGAGGGATTTGGGGCTGTAACTCCTAGAGTCTGGAGGAAATCGGGCAGGGTATGTGGCCCCTGGCCCCGGCCGGCCGCGGACGGGCGCAGACGGGCTTGCCTTTGGCGCGCCTTCGGCGCGCCGGCGGCGCGCCCGCTGCGCGCATCCGCTGCGCGAGGCAAATGGCATCCCAGTTATGTAGGGGAGGGGAAGGTCAGCTGCAAATCAGCTGGCTTGCCTGGGTGCGCCGGAAGTCCTGGTTGCTTCCTGTCGTGCCTGGGTTTCCCTCCACTCAAACCGAACAATCGGCGGTGGACCGGGTGAAGAGCACTTGAAGTAAGTACTAACAAATACGAGTGCAGGTAAAGACAGCAAGACGACGATCGAGTTTAAAAACAATTCCCCTTTTTTTAAAATTAGTGAAATAATGAACTAAGCAATGCGCTATGTGAAATTAATGAGCCCTTTACCAGGCGCTCCTGATTATTACTGAGAAGTCTCTCTCACACCTGCGCGCGTCCGCTGCGCGAGGCAAATGGCATCCCAGTTATGTAGGGGACGGGAAGGTCAGCTGCAAATCAGCTGGCTTGCCTGGGTGTGCCGGAAGTCCTGGTTGCGTCCTGTCGTGCCTGGGTTTCCCTCCACTCAAACCGAACAATCGGCGGTGGACCGGGGAAGAGCACTTGAAGTAAGTACTAACAAATACGAGTGCAGGTAAAGACAGCAAGACGACGATCGAGTTTAAAAACAATTCCCCTTTTTTTAAAATTAGTGAAGTAATGAACTAAGCAATGCGCTATGTGAAATTAATGAGCCCTTTACCAGGCGCTCCTGATTATTACTGAGAAGTCTCTCTCACACCTGCGCGCGTCCGCTGCGCGAGGCAAATGGCATCCCAGTTATGTAGGGGAGGGGAAGGTCAGCTGCAAATCAGCTGGCTTGCCTGGGTGTGCCGGAAGTCCTGGTTGCTTCCTGTCGTGCCTGGGTTTCCCTCCACTCAAACCGAACAATTGGCAGTGGACCGGGGAAGAGCACTTGAAGTAAGTACTAACAAATACAAGTGCAGGTAAAGACAGCAAGACGACGATCGAGTTTAAAAACAATTCCCCTTTTTTTTAAATTAGTGAAATAATGAACTAAGCAATGCGCTATGTGAAATTAATGAGCCCTTTACCAGGCGCTCCTGATTATTACTGAGAAGTCTCTTTCACACCTGCGCGCGTCCGCTGCGCGAGGCAAATGGCATCCCAGTTATGTAGGGGAGGGGAAGGTCAGCTGCAAATCAGCTGGCTTGCCTGGGTGTGCCGGAAGTCCTGGTTGCTTCCTGTCGTGCCTGGGTTTCCCTCCACTCAAACCGAACAATTGGCGGTGGACCGGGGAAGAGCACTTGAAGTAAGTACTAACAAATACAAGTGCAGGTAAAGACAGCAAGACGACGATCGAGTTTAAAAACAATTCCCCTTTTTTTAAAATTAGTGAAATAATGAACTAAGCAATGCGCTATGTGAAATTAATGAGCCCTTTACCAGGCGCTCCTGATTATTACTGAGAAGTCTCTCTCACACCTGCGCGCGTCCGCTGCGCGAGGCAAATGGCATCCCAGTTATGTAGGGGAGGGGAAGGTCAGCTGCAAATCAGCTGGCTTGCCTGGGTGCGCCGGAAGTCCTGGTTGCTTCCTGTCGTGCCTGGAGTGTGTCCCTCCTTTCCCTGACTAGAAGCAAGGGTCCCTATTTGGACTAAGGTACCTACCTCAGCCAACTAGAGACCCCCAGTTCTAACACAAGTTCTTTCATATGCTCTGTCAGTCGTTTTTGTTGTAATCTTCTTTCTCTTCCCTTCACATTCCTCAGGTACTTGTAGGCTGATGTTTTTGTGAATGTCCTTTCCTAGATAAATCTATATTGCAGCTAATCTTGGTCAACTTTGGACTGGAGAAATATAATTACAGCCAATGTAGGAGGAAGTATCCTAACAGAACTAGTTTTAAGGGACTGTCATGATGCAAGAAGAAATCAACCAACTTTCTAAAAGAAATCTTTGTAACATGTATGCTAAAAATTGAACTTTACTTATGAATTATACTTTAGTACCTAGAAAACAGCCATAACAATGTATTTTCTAGTTGGTTAGAAATTGGGATTCTGGTTTGCAGAGGTATGCACCCTGTCCAAGCAGGAACCACAATCCTAGTCAGGGTAAGTCAGATACACACCTTAAATTAACCTGTG
Organism: Calotriton arnoldi; assembly: GCA_963921515.1. NCBI lineage: Eukaryota > Metazoa > Chordata > Amphibia > Caudata > Salamandridae > Calotriton > Calotriton arnoldi. The sequence goes on along the minus strand of CAWUFW010000351.1, from coordinate 3,210,325 downwards.
CCCACCCTTTAGTAGCATGGCACAGAGCAGTCAGGCTTAATTTAAGAGGCAATGTGTAAAGTAATTGTGCAACACTTAAAACAGTAAAACAGTGAAAACACCACTTAAAAATATACCACGCCTGGTTAGAATAATAGAGCTTAATTTACTGAACAAAATAAGACCAAAGCATCAAAAATCCAATAAGTAGAACTGGAGTTATGAATTGTTAAAGAATATCTTGAAATATAGTGCTTGAACTCATAAAGAGCCTACCGGGGCAATCTGGTCGTGCTGGATCAGGTCAAATCTGAAAGTTCAGGCTGACCGCGATGGAGAGTGGGTTGGATACAGGAACCAAGTTGGTCCTACTAAAAAGCACCTTGGTTTCACCATCGAGGGAGCTGAGATGTGTGGAGCAGAAGGCGATGCGTGGGCACCGAAGTACAGGTTTCGTAGGCTATGGTTCATTGTCGAGCCGCACCCTTTAGGTGATGCATCGTGAGCTGGAGGTGAAGAGCCATGCAGAGAGCGGTGCAATGTTATCAGTCCTTGTGGTAGTGGCAATGGTGTTGCACAGATATGAATTTATTTTAAAGTAAAGACAAGAGGCGTTTGGCAAAACAGGAACAGGTTGGTTTAATTAAATGCAGTGACCTGGAGAGTCTTGGCTGAATGCATCTGAGGAAAGTCTCTCGGTGTACAGAGTTTTGGCTGACATTATAGACATCTCGTGAGATACAATAAAGTAATGTCTGCATTCCTGAAAAAGCATCTCAGTCATAAATTAACAAGCTGATCTCCTCCCCTAACGCCATGCTCGTGCCCGCGCACACACTCTCACGCCAGGAGAGTGGAGAGAGGTGGAGGGCAGTCTGTGCCCCAGGCTGCTGGTTTTTGATGGCCGTCCTCACACCCCTACATGCGGGATGAAAATCCAACTCCTGACCCGACTCTTGATGCCTGAAGGGCCAAATGGGCTGGTGAACGCTGCTACGAAGCTCCATAGCTGTTACCACTACAGCCATTGCCTCGGCCGTTCTTGCACACTACTGTCTTGCCTCCACTCGCCGTCACTGCACCCAGCTCGCTCGTGGAGATGGACGTGTAATGGGTGTACAGCAGGGCGGCAGGGGGAGCGAGCAGGGTTGCGCTGGTGACCTTGCAGGCTTGTTGATGGTCCCATGCATGATGATGGCCCCATGTTCTGTGTTTCCCTAATGCTGTCCTGCTCCTATCCCTGTTCTGGACATTGGTCCTGACCTGGCTTTTTAACACACTAGAGAATCTATCTGCCCCACGACTACACCTTATAGCTGACTTTCAGTCCTTATGGTTAGCGTGCTGTTTTGCTGTTCTGCTCTTCAATTTGTGTGTGGGTGGAGGTGGCAGCTCAAGTCAGAACAGGGGAGGAGGTAAGTGGACAGACTGGTTAACTGTGTATGCCACTTTATTATCCTGCTACATGCTACACTGCTATACCGCTATACTGCTGCAAGTGCAAGTGCATTGTTGGACCCCTCTTTATTCTCTCTCCTTGACTGTCACCCCATATGGGTTTACACGCCCATGCACACTTTGATTTCCTTAATCCACCTAATTGCACTGCAGGGTGCTGTGGCACCAGGAGGCTCAACTATTGCATGGAGGGAGCCATGTGGAGGAGTTCTCCACTGACGTCCTGACACCCTGTCTTGTCCTGTCTTGTCAGTTAGTGAGGTTCCACCCAAGCAAGGCCCTCATGGGAAAGCGCAAGGGGACTGAGGGGGCGTTATTGACACTTGTTACCCCCAAATCAACTTCAATACTCTTTATGCTCCAGGGAGCAATTGGGGTTGTAGCCACAGAAATTCAGTTGACCGAGAGGAGACTCTCTATGGGCCCCAGAGAGCTAGCACAATCAGTGCCTGGTTCAAGCGTGGCTCTCCTGACCATCCCAACTGGGACAGCCCCTGAGACAGAGGAAGAGGTAATGTCTGGTGCATTGAGCAAGGCCACTCTCCAGTAACCTGGTAACTCTATTTTGGAGGATCCACAAAGAGGAGTTCCAGCAAGTCACCAAAAGAACAAAAAGGATTGTCCAGAAGAAGCAAGCGAAGAATTACGACCCTGCTAAGCCCCCCTGTCCACCTCCATAGCATCTTAAACCTTGACTGTATAGAGGACGGCACAGGCCGCAACTCTAAACACGGCTGGGCAGTCAACTTAGTGAAGGAACAAGCTGGAAGGGTTGAAGGGATCATAAAAATGGAACTTAGACCCCTTTAAGCGATTGAACTAACACTCAAAGATATCACCAAACCTTCGCCAGCACCGCCACCACCACCTCAGCCTACCAAGAGTGCAGATCATGCGCAACCCCCGCCAGCTGCAGGATCAAGGCATGATATGGCAAAGAAAACCAACGAATTACCAGTACCCAAGGGCACCCAGCAGCAACAGTATAATGAACACTGAGAAAACTGGGGAGACCACAGGGATGGACCAACGCACAATGCAGAATTGCCAACAGGGGGCTCCACTGGGCGCAATGGGAATGTGGCTCCCAAGTGAGAGACATGGAACCTCCCTATTATTAACCTACCCCCTGCAGCGTGCACCTATGTAGCAATCATGACAGGGGTACCAGGACTGGGCAATGTGCAGATATAAACCTATGAAAACCTAGCCAATAAGTGCCTGAACTGACTCACGAAGAATAGGAACTTCCCTGCTCACTTGCCCTATACGTTTTGCTCGCAGAGTCCAGTGGATTGGGTTGAGTCGGAAAGATCGCATGGGGGACTGTGTCATTATTAATTTCAAAGACCCTACTCTGGTTCACAAACTATTATTTGATGCGGCATATATGCGGGAGGGGCACACTAGCATTGATCTGCTCCCTCTGGGGAACCTTTATAAGCCATCATCTTGTCTAGGTTGGGTTGCCCACACTCCTCCCCCCACTACATCTTACACATTACTCACGCCCAAGTACACCCACCACTGGCCCAGGCCTCCAGGGCCTTACAGCATTCTTGTTTTTAACCAGTACGATGCTCTTGACCAGGTAGATTTACTAGCTAGTTGCGAGGTCCCAAAGAGTCTGAAATGCAGAATGCACACAATAAATGGGTGCCCCAAAGGCAGGTATTCAATAACGGGTGACCAGAACCGGTCATATCCTCTCCTACTAGCCAATAGAAACAAGCCCCCCACACCTACGGCCTGCCTCCCAGAAGTCCCCATGCCTGTTTGTACACCCCTTCTCCAAGTGGCAACTGTAGACACTACGTTAGGCACAGAAGTGGGTGGTGTGGTAACAAAGTTGGGAATCAAATTCCACATGGCCATCATGGGTGGAAAACATCCTGCGCAATAAATAGACAGGCTGACTACAGCAACCGGCCCCCTCCATAGTCTCTACATCTGCTGACCCCAGGGACACGGTGGTACAAATAGGCGATACCAAGGGCCCAGGACCGGTGGATACTATGTCCACCCTAAGGGTCTTATCATGGAATATTGTGGGCTTAGGCAGTAAACTAGGCAAAATAGACGGGGGTCATTTTGTCAACCAGTTTGACATCTGTCTCCTTCAAGAAGCCTGGTCAACCACAAAGGTACATCGAGCTGGTTTTGTAACGTACAGTACAGAAGCTATAACCAGGGGCAGATGGTCTGGGGGGCTGCTGACTTGGGTGGTAACCCATTTGGGCTGCAAAGTAGGAAAGGAGAAGGTGATCTCAGATGACATATAATGTGTCACACTCTCATTTTTTATAGGCTAAGCATTATGCATTTAACACATCAATTCTAGACCCATGAATAACAAACAGGAATCTCCATCAGTCAGTAAGCTCACATCCCATATGGCAGGTCTTCTGGTAGGTCATTTAAAAATAGTTGGTGGTGATTTTAACTGCCTGTTTCAGCCACTGGATATTTCCAGTAGAGAGCTAGTGTCGAAGGAGGATAGAGTTTGGTACATCCGGAATCTAGCAATGAGCCATATAAAGAAATGGACGAAGCTAGCGCTCCAACTCAACACCATGTCTCTGAACCAGAGCATCCGCGTCTGCAATGGGAGAACCCTATCAGATAAGATGGAGAGGTACACCTACAATAGAGTGCCCAGCACCAGCCTGAATTACTATATCTTAGTCGACGTCAGAATATGGCCTTTTGTTACTGACATGACAGTCATCGCAAAGCACAATATCAACGACAACGTGCTTGCCCTAGACCTGAACCTTCTCCACACTAAGCTTATAGCCACAATAGCAAGTCCCTGTGATGGTAGACACCAACTAGCAACAAACAGATGTAGAATAACCTGGCGTGCACTGGCACGGTGACAGGAATCAGTAAAATCCATTTATAAGTTAGTGACAAAGAGCCTGGGAGACATGTGTAACATTAATTACAGCTCAGAATAGGAAACTTCTCTAGTAAGAATTGTGGAAGTACATACTCAACTCTTTGAAGATTTAAAAATGCATTTTTCTGCAGAAGCTAGGCATGAGGGAGAGAGAAGGAGCCCACCTTCATGGTTTAACAGCCATTGCAGGGCTGCCAAACTTACTCTTATCACCTCAATAAAAAAACAGGACATGAAAGTAATTCAAGCTACAAGGGCAGATTTCAAGAAGGCTGTTCATAACGCCAGGAGGTATTGGGACCAAGGAAGGTGGGAGGCTCTTCTTGCAGCCTCTAGGGATAAAGATCAAGCAGCATTCTGGAATTTAGTAGTCACTGGGAACACTCAGGGGACTGTCAGCATTGAAAGTAACATTGCCGCTGATTTCCCTAATCTCTACGCTTAAATCCTGGGTGACAGTGTACTTTCTCCTCCGGTAAGATGGACTCAATTACCAGCTATGGAGAGCCTCCAAGCTAAACTTGAGTATCTGATCCTTACTTGCAATTAAGAAGAAATAATCCCCATATATAAAAAGGGTACTCCCTGGTGCCAGTGAAGTATAGGTCCATCAGCCTAACTGACAACACACATAAACTCTTTAGTAGAATTATTTTACTAAGACTACAAGAGTGGTTAAAGGCTAACAACATCCTAATCCCCATGCAAGCAGGATTCCACAATTGCACATCAACAATTGACCAAGTGTTTAGGCTGCAGTTGATATACTGGAAAACTATCGTCCTTGAGAAGGGCAGACTTTACATGGTATTTGATGATCTTCGATCTGCATTTAAATTGGTTCCCAGAAATGTGCTATGGGAAGTGCTAGCTGAGATGGGTGTCCCCAGTTACATATGTCAAATTATGAAAAGGCACCATGAACAGAATTTTGCCCACGTTCCCTGTGAACGAGTGATTGGTAACGACCTGGTTGCTAGCCTGAATTCCTGCGACAATGACGCCCCTAGATTAGCTAACATGAGGGTTATGGCGCTAATGTTTGCAGATGACACATTACTAGGTGCGGCCCTCTATGGCACCGAGCTCTGGGGTCATACGGACACCAAACCCCTAGTAACAGTTGAGAATTGGTTCCTTAGGCAAGTGCTGAGCCTTCCGGTAAGCACTCAGCTAGTCCTGTTAAGGCTGGATTTGGTGCACAGGCCGATCCAAGAAAGAATCGCTGTCAGACCAATAATTCACTGATGAAAATTATGGGCCACTCCTGAACTGCTCCACTATCGCAAGGGCCTCGAAGATATTCTCAGCCTCTCCAGAGCCAACAATCTCCACTCGATCAAATATGTCAGAGATACATTGCTAAGCCTTGGGTTAATCCAATTCTGGGAAAATCCGGGGGATGGCCTATTTATTAGCAAATTAGACCTGAAGAGATGGTTTATGATTTTTAAAACTGGGATGCTGATGTCCAGCCTGGCCCTGGATACTATGACTGTCTTCCTTTTAAGAATTAAAGATTTTTATAAGATATAAGATTGAGGAGATCGTGGATGAAGTTGAACCAAATCAGACCAGGAAGCTGTATGTCCAGTTAGGGCACGGGTCATTACCTATTCTATGTATTACTTCGAAATGGGCAAGTGCTGATAAATTGGCCAAGACGGATTGCCCATCTTGTGCCCTTGGCAAAGAAATGGTGGCGCATGCCCTGTTTTTCCGCCCTGAGTATAGAAGGCCCAGAGCCAAATGGATAATCCCCATTTGCAGGAACCTGGGCACCCCACACTGTACAGAGGCCTGCTGGATCTTACAGTCTGACACCAGCAGGCACATTGTTTTTGCAGTCACCAGGTTCTTATTTGTTATGTGAGGAATGAGGAGGAAAAATGTCCTAACAACGGCTGATAGACAGGATAGCAGCACTGTTTGTCCGCTAAGGGAACTCCATATGGAGGTATATTGTCAAGGTTAATGATTCTAATAACTAATCATCCTCAACCAAATAATTGTTGAGAACACTGGTACCATGTATTGAGTAGATGGACTTAGTTTTTAGCTTATTTGATAATTATTGTATTTTTTAAATTTGTAACAGTACCTTTGTGTTCACTCAATATTGGTTAATATTTTATCTATTTTATTTGTCTATTTTTATTGTGTTTAATCCATGGATGGACGCCACTTTTATAGTTTGTATTATGTATATAAACACATAAATTTGTATGTTAAATATTTTATAAATGCACGTCTTTTCTATGGCAATTAGCCAAAATAAAGAAAATTGACCGACTGATCACTACGTGTGGTGTGTATGCCGTGTCATGATTGGCTGAGTGTTCCTATCTACATGTGGTATCTAGCTTTGTGGTATTTTTGGGGAATGTGATCCTTTGGCCAAACATGTGTAACTGGGGCCAGTTTCCTCTCACCTGTTTGTGGTGCAACTATCTATCTGTGGGATCAATCAGAGCTTTCCCTGGGTGCGTGTTTGTCTGTGGGCTAAGTGGGACCCCATCTGTGTCATTCGATAGGCATGGGTGTGGGTCACAGGACCTGCCTGACCACGTATCTCTGACTCAGGGTTGATGAGGAGGTTACCTTGGATAAATCCAACAGCAATGATGCAAGTTCATTGGAACTCCTGAAAATAATATGGCAGTCACTAGTAGCATTTTTATCGACATTCTTAACTTTGTGTGCACAGTTGACATAGCGCTAACCCTGGGCGAAGTACTACGCTACGCTCGCGTAGTTTGCGAAGTTTGCGCTACTTCGCACAACGCGAATTGCACGTAGCACAGTGCAAACACGCGTAGCGTAGTGCAGCGGTCATTTTTGCTTGCTCGCGGTCCTCAACGTCAAGTTGGCGACCGCGAGCAAGCAAAATGACATCCCGGCGAGACTTTTTCTCGTTCGCGATCAGCAACATCAAGTTGCCGATCGCGAGCGTGTAAAATAAACCTCCCGGCGAGATTCTCAACGCGGGGAGGTCAGGTTTCTCACTGCGAGTGGTCGCGTATGCTCGCGACCGCTCGCGATGAGAAACTACCAGTCCGCGTTGAGAAGCTGCCGCTCGAGTAAAAATCTACTCGAGCGGCAGTAAAAGACAGCTCGCACTGTGCAAGATGCCGTTTTCAATGATTGCACAGTGCGGACAAGCATCCGGCACTGTGCAATCATTGCGAACAGCGCACTACGCAGTTCGCGTAGTGCTATGCGTAGCTCGCGTAGTGCGAACTGCACTTCACGTAGCTTCGCGTAGCGCTACTTCGCGAACTACGCCCAGGCTTACATAGCGCACATCGATATTGTCTTTACTGATATTGACACAGTTATGCTTGCCTAGGTCATAGCGTACATTGACATTGTTTCTACTGGTAACAACATTGTCATTCGAGCATGGATCATGGCATACACTGTAATGGTTACTACCTGTATCAACACTATTGTGCGGACATAGGTTATGGCCTACATTGATATTGCATTTATGGGTATTGACACTGTTATGTGGACACATGTTATGGCATACTTTGACATTACATTTATTGGTATTGCCATTGTCGGACTGCAGATATCATGGTATTCATTGACATCATAGTTACCCATTCCAACACTCACCCCTCTAATTGATTCTTCAACTGTTCTATCCTCCTCATATGTCATGACAGTTATAGTATTCAAAAGTGTGTGTGTCTGTAGTGTCTGTTACTTTTTCCCGAGCTCTGTGCATACTACCTAATTTGTGGACTGCGTTTTTACAGCAGGAAACCCCAATTTGTACAAAACCACATAACAGAAGTACAATAACGAAAACTGTAATTAATTCTGTGTATAGTTTGGACACCCATTGGGGGATCCATGAAAAGATACAATGAATCCAGTCCAGCTCCGAGGCACCTCCCACCTTCTTCATGTGGGCTTGCAGACAATGCAGTTCTTGGATGGCATGAGCTAATGTCCCTTTGTCCATATCATTTCCGGGAATAAAAGTTCAATAGGAAGCACCAATCTTGGCACACACCCCACCATCTGTCCTGGTCATCAAGTCCAACATGTACCGACGTTGCGTCACCATAAGGCGGATGGCTCTCTGTTCTTCCTTGATAGTGTTTAGGCCGAGCTCAGTATTATTGATCATCTTCATTATTTCCCACCTGGTTATTTGTAACAGCAGGCGTTTGCCTTTGTTTGAATGATGAAGAAAGGTATTGACCCTCTGGTGTTTACTTGAGTCTCTGTGAACAGTCTAAATTCTTCTGGTATGCCCTTGTACTGAGCCCAGTGAAAATAATCAGCAGTTCTTCTCCTTCGAGCCTGATGCAACAGAGTTGTTTTCTTCTGTAACGGATGTTGAGATAACTCAGACAGATCTTCTCCAGGGATGACCAGTGTTGGTGTTGTGTATGTTCATGAGGGTGCCGAGGCCCCACCATCCGGGGATGAGCTGGGTGTAGGCAAGGTCACCGCATTGCCAGTAGAAATCCATCAATGTAGAGGTGCCCCATTTCAGGTCCGGTATGTGTAGTGTTATGCTGCAGTTTTCATTACTGCTCAACGGTATGATTCCTTTGCCTCTGAAAGACAAAGAGTACAGTGTAAGTTTCCACACAATTAGGGGTTTCCCCTTCACCACCAACCATGTGTACCTATTAATCTCGCTATCCCAGTCTTCCTGGCTCAGGGTGTTAATACCAGCATTGGACCCCCTCCCATGGGACTCATTTCCCCCTGTAAGATCGAGATGAGCAGTCCTGCACTGGAATTCCATGTCCGGAATCCACTTGTCATTATATAAGGGCCCCCAAATATGTTAAGGGTCATTAAGGGTCACCCTGGCACCACAGACGGCGGTGGGAGTGGACATATTTGTGCACTGGCATGGTGGTATTACTACCTCCAGGAACCTCTTTTCGAGGAAGTCCCAGGGTTAAACAGTGTCCTCCCCTATGATGCCCCTTCTGTGTATCCTGTCTATCTCAGATTGGATTTCACTAGGCTCGGTGTAGAGATAAGGTGCAGTGGGGTTGGACTCATACGGGATGATCTTTACTATTTTCCTACGGGGTTCTAATCTATTGGGTTGGATCTTCGCCCTGATCCTACATAGGTAGAGATGGATGAGGAATTTTGCTCTTTCAGGGGCTATCTCCTGGGATAGGTAAAGCCTGTCTGCGCCTGCTGCGTGGGGTATCAGTGAATATATATAACATGACCTGTTCATAGTTTGAGTGCCTATGGTGGTCATGTGTTGGTACCATGTGTTGTGTAGGAGTGTGCTGTGTAGTGCGTGAGGAATACTAGCATTTGGTGTAGATGGATGTGAAGTGAAAGAGGTCTCTGTGCATGCATTGCAAGAATGTAGAAAAGGAGTTTTTGGGATTAGACATCCTTCTAGCTCCAGAGGGGGTCAAGAGCACACTAGCCAAATACAGCATGTACAGAAATACAAAAATACATAACTTAAAAAGCATTTGTAGGCTCTAGGGTCATCTTCGGGTGAGGTGTCTTTTGTCTGGGCGCCCAGAGGTGTCTTGTCTTGGTGCAGTGCAAAAAATGTCTCTCTAAGGGTTGTTGCAAAAGTCAATTTATATTCTGTGTTGCTTGAGTGTAGGAAAGTGCCCATTTTTGCATGGTTACCCCCACCACGTTTTGCCTGATATCTGATGCACTTTGACTGAGTGTGCAGAGGTCCCCGCTAATCAGGTTCCCATTGCCTTTGTTCCTTCCCAATACTGTACCTTTGATTTCACAATTGGCACACCTCTGGCTCACATGTAAGTCCCTTGTAAAAGGTACCAGTGATAACAAGGGCCTTGTGACCAGAGAGGGCCTCTAAGGGCTGCAACATGTACTGTGCCACCCTCAGAGGCCCCTCACCAAACACATACTCACTGCCATTGCAGATTGTGTGTTTTGGTGCCGACAAAACATAGGAGTCGACCTGTCACACATCCCTGCGCATAGGGAAGTCACCCCTCTAGCAGGCCTCACAGCCCTAAGGCATGGTGCACTATACCACAGGTGAGGGCACAGCTGCATGAGCAATGTGCCCCTACAGTGTCTGTGCCATTCATAGCCATTGTAAGTGCAGTGGAGCCATATTGAGTACATGGGCTGGGGGATTGTCATTGCGAACTCCACAGCTCCATGATAGCTTTACTGAAGGCTAAGGAGTTTGGTATCAAACTCCTCAGCATAATAAACCCACACTCATGCCAGTGTTGCATTTAATACAAAATGCACTCAGAAGGCATCTTAGAGATGGCCCCTGGTAAACTTCCAACTCCCTCAGGTCCAGCTGACTGGTCTGCAACAGCCTGCCTCATACAGACATGTTTCTGACCCCCTGAAGAGGGAGCCCTTGTGCTCACATGGGGCAGGGACAAAGACTCCCTGTGGTGGAGGTGCTCTACACCTACCCCCACGCAGGAACAGCATTCAGGGTGGGAGCCTCAAAGGCTTCCTGCCCTTTAATATGCTAGCCAGGGCCTCTCCAGCTAGTGGAGATGCCCATACCCTTGACCAAGCCCCACTTTTGGCTGTGAGGTCGGCAGGACAATTAGTAGTCACAAGAGGTATGTTCCCTCTCTGCCAGGATACCCCTATGGTGTCCTGGACTGAGGTGACCCCCTTCTTAGGAAATCCTCCATCTTGAATGGAAGGGTTCGACCCAATCAGGTTAGGTGGATACCCCATCCCCAAAGGGAGGGGCATTCTAAGGGTGTAGTCACCCTAAAGGGAAGTAGCCCATTGGCTACCATCTGCTAGTACCTGTAACACTCCTAAATTCAGTATTGAGGGGCACCCCTGAACCTTGATCCGCAGATTCTATGGACCAAAGAAGCAGACGGAAGAGGACCACTGCCAGACCAGGAACAGAACTGCTGCAGACAGAACTCTGCAAGAACCCCCCCATCTGTAGCCGGTTCGACAACTGGACCAGCTGTCCTTCCAGAAACCCTGGACAGCCTCCAAGAAACCCCAGAGACCTTTCATCCTTCACCCAAGTGCCAAGAACCTCCCTTTAGGCTAGAGGCTCTAGTCCCCGGTGCATGCCAGTACAGAAACCACATCACTTGAGGACCGACACTTGTGTCAACGCAACCCACTGCTGCAAAAGAACCCCAACACCCCAGTGGTAGAGGACCGGCACTTGTGTCGACGTGACTCTGCCCTGCCAGAAGAAAGTATCGCAGCTGGACAGCTTCCCCAACCTAGAGGGATCCTCTTGGCCCAACTACCCAAGCTGGTCACAGCTCCATTCCCGAGAGCCCACACCCTCCTCCAAGTGGCCCTGTTAGCCTCCTCCTGCACAGCCTGCACAACCACTGCCTCTCCATGTTGGTCCAGCGACGGCGGAACTCCTTCATCCCCTGCGCATCTCCGTCCCGACAATCGCAACTGATGGGTTGGTGGTGCCTCCCTCTGATCTACAGTAACTTGCTGACGACGACCGCGACGGTAATGGTGTTGGTGGTCTACTGAACCCCATCCATCTTCATTGCTCTCCACTGACTGCAAGGGTAAATATCATTGCCGGTATCGACTGACACGTCGTTGATACTGAATCTCGCACCTCTTCAGGTGCCCACAGTCTCCATTGACTAACATTGGGATCAGTGACTTCTGTACCTGGCTGTCCCAGTGCGGCTGGTGGTGCAGTACCTACCATACTTTGCCCATTGTTGGTCTAAACCCTCGAAGACTGGAAGAGTAAGTCGTGTACTTGCCTATTAATGTATAACCATGTTTTCCTCCCATAGGATTGCATTGCATTTTTCATCCTATTGTATACACAAGTCTATCAATTTCTGTAGCAAATATTTACTGTTCTAAATGGATATAATTAAAGTGTTTCTATTACTGTAAAGCATTGTCTACTGCCTTGCAAAACTATCCCTACTGTATTTTGAAAAGTATCACCACTTTGAATACTGTTACTTACCTGCAACTGAGTACTGATTGGTTCTAGGAATAAAATAACTAAATAAATTTATACAAAACAATTGATCTGGATTCAGTCTTTGAGTGTGTGTAATCACTTCTTGCCTGAGAGTTTACAATAAATGTTTAACACAGCCCTCTGATAATGCTAAATGCTTGACCACACTACCACCAATAGAACTTTTGGTATTATCGACTTAAGCCTCTGTAAACCTCTGGGGATCCACAAGACCCTGTGTACACTATACCTTACTTTGGTATAGTATATACAGAGCCAGCTTCCTGAGCGATTGGCCTTCTGAAAGAATGTCCTTTTGAAAGCTTTGATCAAAGGAATCATGAGCTGCGGCAGTGTTGGTGCACTTTCAGCTCGATCACAGACCTGTAGGATAAGAACTGCGGCTTGTAGGTTAGCTCGGAAAAAACACATTGTTAGGCAGTTGTCTGAGAAATACCTGCGTTTACATGTTACCGATGATCTCGATGGTTAAACTGTCAGAAACTTCTTCCTAATGGGTTACTGAAATGGAAGTACTAAGATTTTAGGAGGATGGTGAGTTGTAAACTGTTTTAGGAGGTGCTAGGATTTTAGGGGAATCGTGAGTTTTAAACTGCTTTAGTGCTCTTTGTATTTTGGGTTCCCCCCTCCTGGCTACAATAGGGGCAGTATTCTTTTCTTGTGGGCTGCTCTGCTTAAAGGTGTGACAGGGGCATGGGTGCCCTTTTGACCTGTATGTGCTGCGTGCAGTCGTGAGGGGAAGTGAATGTTTGAATTTTAGGTTAATTTTCCATTGACACGTGCGCGTCCCTTGAGCCTCTCCACATGGCGTAGAATTAGGTTTTTCTCTAATTTGGCTGAGTTACTGGGTTGTGCCCTTCTTCTGGAAGGGTTGGGAATCTTTGGGCCGTTTTTCGGCTGGTTTGTGGGGGTCCCAGTGGGCGGTTACCTGTTTGTAGGGTGTTGCTAATTTTCAAAAGATACTTGAGGTGGTTGGAAGGTCGTATGTGGGCCCCCGTAGGAACCTGCAAGAAAATGGCTGGAACTGTGTCTGTTTGCAGTGTTTTTTCAGCCAGAGTCAGGGATCTCATTGAGACTTTATGTGCTCAGCCTGATGGAGGTGACGCTCATGAACTTAAGGGGTTTTCCTATAGTCTGGGGTAATGTAAACTGGATTTCTTTGGAGTTTTGAGGATATTGCTGCCATCCTGGCCATCACTGTCCTCTGCGTGTTGAGGAATCCGACTCCCGATGCTGGAGCATTCGCTTAATTTTGCAACTAAGGGAGGGCCTCCATCTTGCGATAAACTCTGAGGGGATTGAGCCGTACGTAGCCCGTCCAAAGATGGACTTGTGTGAGCTGTCCTGGGTGACTGTTTTTATGCACCAGCTGGGTGCCCGCCCTGCTCCCTCATCAGACTGTCTTACCACGGGGCATGGTCAGCCAACCCCTCCCTGGGCGATTAACAGCAGTGGGGGCCCCGGGCACCCAAATGCCAAACTCTAGCGTGGACTCCCGGTTGACAAAGCATAGCCGTCCTGAAGGTTGATTGTGAAGTCAGGTAAGGACATGTGACTGGTAGTGGTATGAAGGGGATAGGTAATTTCAGGGGATGGATTTGGACTTATGGCATATTCATACCCTGTGATTGTGCCAGGGCATTGCCACCCAGACAGTCACACAACCTTGCCATGGCTGTGAGCCCGGTCCCTGCTGGACTTAACTTCCTGTCCAAGAATACACTGAACCACCGGCTCTGGCAGGAACTGTGCAATACATCCATCTCACCGGCCAAAGCCTACTTGGAGGAATCACTGGCCAATACCGGATTAGCCGACTTATGGGAAATTCCAACAACGCACTCGCACTTTAAGGATATTGTAAATAAAGTTATTAAGAAACTTTCCCTCACAGAAGACAAAGCCACCTTTTCACATAGGAGCCGTGCATGGATGACTCTGAGCAGCTACAAACTATTTGGGCCACAGGCATACTTCGAACTGGGGTATTCCAGGAAGTCAAAAGAATCCTTTTTAAAATACAGGTTAGGAATTCTTCCAGCCATACCTCATCTTCCACCATGGCTGAGAGAGAACTGCGGGAAATTATGCAGGCTATGCGGAGTCGGAAATGAAGATATTGAACATTTAATATGCTCCTGCATTAAGCTAAAAGAGGAAAGGGCAGATCTCCTAAAAAGCCACTTTAATGAACGAGGCATACGTACCCGGAGACAAGCAGTACTTGCCTGTTTTAACCCAAGTGACCCGCATTTAAATGGGAAGCTAGTCAAGTTCCTGATACTAGCAGCATCTAAGCAAGGCCCGGTGGCATCCTGTGGGAGTATAAAAACAGCAAAAAACTTAAATCCTTCCGAACTGTAATCTGTGCACAGACTCCAGAGACTTAAAGCAAAATGGACACACTGGGAACTCTGCTCCTTTTGAACATTCCTGTATTTTTTAATATATAAGAATTTTAATAGAGTACTGATTGAAAAGGCTAATTAACCAAAAATGTTTTATCAGAGTGTATTTTTGTAATGGTTTTAATTAATCAAAAACAATAAATGTATTACTTACTGTCTGTTGCAGCGATTGCCCTGTGCTCGGCCAACCACCAGGTGTGGTGGCTGCAGCCTGATTTCCTAGAAGCTGATTGTGTTCTGTTGGGGCTATCCTGGTACTATCCCATTCTTATGGTGGTATATTTTTAGACTGCACTGGTTAGGCAAGTGGCCCATTCTGTGACAGTAGTGGCACTCTACGAGGCCGGTTTGGACCCAGTCTCCCTGACCTCGGCCACTAGGACTGGATGCGATACCCTCTGGAGTCAATAAGAGGAGCTCCCCTTGAGACAGGTGCCATCTGGATGTTTGTTTCTAATGTGGCCCCCTCAAGCACGGTCTTTTTCAGCTTATGTTGGACCAGTTTTGCGGTGTCTCTCTGGTCCTGCTCCTGCTTCTCGCTGTCATTTTCCTGTCTCTTCCTATAGTAGTATAGTATGTGGGCCTGCATTTCCCACTAAGGTTTGGTGTCTAGCCCTACTACGCTATCTAATCCAGTCTGGATCTCAGTGGATAGTCCCCTCTTGATCATGTTGTAGAAGGATGCAACCTGGGGACCTGTGTTGGTCCAGGGCTGTCCTGTCTCCCACCCCATTGTTCTATCATCCTATCTAGGAATTCAGTCACAGTATCCCCAGGCTTCATGCTCTCTGCCATCAGTCCTCCTACGTCTGAAAGGTCAAGGAATATCTCCCTTAGGACCGTCCAGATCAGGTGTCTGAATGAGTTAAATGCTGCCCCGTCATGCTCTGTGTTGATAAGCGTGACTGCAGCAATGCAGGCTTGGGAAAACACTGTGTCGGTCTGCTCCCCAATGAGGCTGCTCAACAGACTTTTGATGTCACCTGTAGCTAGGTTTATGCCTGCGGTGTTCTTTTCAAAGCATGAGATCCATTTTACTGCCCTGTCTATCAATAGGGGCAGCTTATTCCCGAGCCCTTCATTGTCCATCTGTGCCCAGGGCACGTCGATGGTTCCTGTTGCACCTTTGTGCAGTAGTGGACAAAACCTAGCTCGGGCAGCTCTGTCGGTTTCTCCTCGACGTAGCGCTCCCATTGTCTCAGGCACTCCTGCATGTAGAGGTAGTTCCATTTCAGATCTCCCCCTTCATGCCGAATGCAGTCCCCCGTAATGGCCATGTCTTCGGGTTCGAAGGATCCCTCCTCTGGCCAAGGACGATCATATTGGAGGTCCTTCCTTTCGGCCCAGCATGCCAGTAGGTGACAAAAAGGCTGCTCGAAGGCCTCGCCCTCTTCTCTAGATTCTATCTCTCTTGGGGTTGGTATGCCTCACCAGCGCGTTCAGGGGGAGTGGCGAACGTCCTCATCTTCGCTCTCTACGTGCATGCATAAAGTTGCCATATTGCTCCTTCTGTGTCTCAATTGTGACCCTGTCAGGCTTTCCTGGTAAGCCCCTTTCCTATTCCTATGCCGATGGCCAGGTAATGTGTGTGACTCGGTTAGGGGCCTTCCTCCAGGCTCCTCTCTAGGTGGGGACCTGAGGTCTAGGTCCTGTCCCATCTGAGGGAGTGGCAGTTGTTTCCCCTCCTTGCTGTGCTTTCCAGGTGAGAGCTCTCTCTCTCTCCATCCTTAACTCTCGCCTTTCTTCTAACTACCACCCGGGCTACCTTCTTCTTTCAGTGCTACGCGCCTTTCTTCTAGGCAATGTTTTGGCCTGAACCTCACTCCTTGATGCTTTCTCTGTGCCAAAGGCCTGCCTGGGTGGAGTGTAGCCTGCGGCTCCCCCTTCAGAGTCCAACTTTGAGGGACAGGCACTCCTTTCTTCCTCTCCACTGTTGGAAGGCCTTATGGTGCCTGGTGGGGCATTCAGGAGTATGTGCTCACTGTCTGGTTTGGACCTGATGGGTCACAACTGATGGGTCAGGAGTCACACCCAAGAGGGTTTGGCACTGGACTGAGCTAGGGCTGACTGCATCTGGGCTGATGGGACCTGTGATCCTCTTCCCCAACTGGTGACTTGCTGCCCTGGGGGAGGTCCAGCAGCCTCCTCAACAGGTGGATTGATGTACCCCAGTGCTGCTGCGACTGAGCTGGTCAGCATCAGCGAGACCACATCTCTCCTGATGTACAGTGAGGAAGGTGCAGATGCCTTACTTACTGGCTTGGGGTAGTCCTGTAGGCTGGGGACACCTCAAAGATGGCTCACAGGTCTAGAGGGACCTCCCGGCTAGCCTTCTTATGTCCTGTATAACTGGTCTGTATGGGAGTCTTTGTATGCTCTATGGTGTTGGTGTAGAGAGTTCCACCCTCAGCCCAGGGAAATGCGTTGGCTTTGGTATGGACATGCCACTCGCGGCATTGTTTCTCCAGTGTCAAAACCTTGGTGGGGAACCTTTCTTGCATGTGGCTATATGGAGTCTCCAAAATGGATCGTGGAATTAATTATAAGGATTTTGCAAATTTGGATTGTCTCAAGATTCTTTAAATAATTACAAATTCTATTCTAATTCTGGGGAACAGTGTACATGGGATGGTGCCGAGAACAATCTACTCATTACGAGCTCTATACAAATGTATGCATTCGAAAAAGGACATTTAACACTAAACAAAAGACAAATGCAATGAAAGAGTAACAACCTGTAACAGAATGCAATTGTTAGTTCAGAGCAGTATGAGTTGATTTGTAGCTGTAGACTAGCAGTAGACTGGCAAACGTCAATTTCTGATCTAGAAAACATGGTGATTTTATAAAGCATAGACTTACTAACTTGACATAACATATAAACTTGCAGCATAATGCAAAATATAACAGCACCACAACAGAAATAAATGCATAAAATGGAAAAATCCAAAAGAGACTAAGAGAGAAAAAGGTTGACAGAAAAAATGATTACTTTGCCAAAAAACCTTAGCCCCTTTCTAGCGCTTACAGCCCGAGGAGAGGTGATGCTCCATGTAATACTCAGAGCTAAGTGAGCCTGATAGTCTGTCACTATCGGCTCAGTGGACAAAGATAGCAGTGCTTTGTGCGGAAAAAGGAATAACCTGACAACTATTGGCCCTCTATGGCCAGACACGAGCTACACCTTATTTCTCCAAAGTTGGAATTTTCCCTAGCGTTCCGAATTACACGCTATGTCACACCCAGGGGTAGTGCGTACCAACTGCCTGACTCCCAGCGGCCCACGCACAAAAATCCACCATTTCACTTCTTTTAGATCCTCTCAGTGTTAAGAAACCCCGGAAGTCTCTAAGAAAATGAATTTGACTAAAAAGTAAGATCGAGGTGGTGACCCTAAATAACACACGAAGTATCGGGGGTGTACTGCTGTGTCACGGCTAACTGTTCAAACTAGAAAGTAAACCTATATATCACACCATGGGTCAGGGGTGTACTGCTGTGTCACACCCAAGTGTTCAAGCTAAAAAACTGTAGCTGCCTTGACCTTTCTCTAAGCATGATGACTAGGGGAAAAATTATCTACGTGCTTGTCCTAGTTTGCCACACGCCACATGATGGGACTAAGGATGAGATGTAGTCTCTTACCCTTGTTACGGTGGACCCCAGACAGACCTTAGTCCCGTGGTTTCAGCAGAACTTCTAATAAATTATGGTATCTGCTCACCATTCTTGTTTGTGCAGAAGTGAAACCGTTCGGAGAGGGGTCCTTGTCCTTCTGCAGAAGTCAGGCACGATAACCCAATCTCTCCTATCTGGCTCACCTAAAATGTTGCACAAATAAGAATTTACCTTAAAAAAATGAAAAGACAAGAGATGTTTGGCAAAACAGGAACAAGTTTGTTTAAATGCAGCCCTGAATGCGTCTGAGGAAAGTCTCTCGGTGTACAGAGTTATGGCTGACGTTATATACATCTTGTGAGGCACAATAAAACAAATTCTGCATTCTTGAAAAAGCATCTGTCATAAATTAATAAGTTTGGGCATCTGATAAGGACACAGATGGCTTTCGACCTCGGGGAGAGCTAGTGTGGGCCAGTGTGTATGTGTCCAGATGTCTGGCATGAGGAGTGCATGATCACTATGTGTGGTGTGCATGTCGTGTCCTGATTGGCTGAGTATTCATATCTACATGTGGTATCTAGCTTTGGCCAAAAGTGTTTTCTTGTGGCCAATTTCCTCGGACCTGTTTATGGTGCAACGATTGATCAGGGTTTTCCCTGGGTGCACGTTTGTCTTTGGGCTAAGTGAGACCCCACCTGTGACCTGACAACGATATCTTTCTGCCATTTTAAATACTAGCGTCTATTGAAATAGGAATCGTTTTCGCCTAATTCCTTTTGCACATTGCACTTGAATTTGAATTGTTTTGCATTTGTTAAGCTTTTTAAACGGGTGTTATGAATTGTACTTTTAGCTGAATATAACTTACTTTTATCGGCACTTGCACTCATCTGGAGGGTGGGAAACTGCGACTACGGTGAGCGCAGCACTTCCGGTAGTCCCGGAAATACCATGTGGGCGGGTCGGCGGTCTAGATGCCGAGCATCAAGGGAGGTAAAAGCAGGGCCCCAGTGCAGCCGCGCAGTGGGCACGCCAAAGGCAAGCCCGTCTGCGCCCGTCCGCGCCTGGCCCGTGCCTAGTGCCAGCCACTCTGTCAGTTTCAGCCCCCATTCCACATTTAAGCGAACTTACACAAGGTACCAGCTGCTTGAATTTAATAACATATGTAAGTACTGTTCAGAACTTCCTCTAAGTTCAGATCCGTTTGCTGTATCCACTTACTACCCTGATTGTAACTTTTACATTTGCCCCACTAAACCGCAATTGCTATTGTCTAGCTTAGCCGCTGTTTCGGAAGGACCACCCAGGTCCAGGTCAGTTTGCTGTACCTTAATCAATGCCCGTTCTTTATGTAAGCACGCCTCTGAATTTGCCATGTTTCTGGATGCTCAAGATGTTGATTTAGCGTTTATCACTGAGACCTGGGCGGGTGCCTCCTCAGGCCCAGACCTAGCCATAGCTGTTCCAACAGGGTATACCATCTTGAAACAAGACAGGGTTGGAATAAAGGGCGGCGGGCTGGCTATAATATATCGTAGCAACTGGAAAGGGACTTTTACGACCCATAATAATTTGTTAAACTTGGAAACACTTCTTTTTAAGATCTCAATAAATAACCGTTACTCCTTCAATGGTCTATTAACTTATCGTCCTCCTGGCACCAGGGCAGATTTTCTAAACACCTTGGGTCAGTCCTTGGATGTGATTTCTCAATCGTCTGATTTCATACTTCTGGGTGACTTCAATTCACACCTTGAGGACCCCCTAGATAAAGATGCAGCACATTTTATTGATGTCATGAATAGTCTAGGGCTTAAACAACGGGTTATCAGCAGCACCCACTCTGTAGGGCACCTGCTGGATGGAGTATTCTCTAATAGTAATTTCCTAAAATGTCTCCTGTCTCTCCCGTTGACCTGGTCTGATCACAAAGCTGTCATGTTCTCTCTTTCTCTTCATCAATTCGGCTCAAAGAATCTGAGAAATAAATGTCCCAAACGATTTCGACCTTGGAACCAAATCTCAGTGGATACCTTAGAAACCTCCCTGACCCAGAATCTCCTTGAGGTTAACAGTGACCCTAATACAGCGGCAGTCGCATTTGAGCAGTGGCTCCGCAGTTCAATTGATAATGTTCTACCAGAAAAGATTGCTACCAACCTGGTACATTGAACACCTTAAACTTCAAAAACAAAAGTGCCGCCGTCTCGGAAGGAGATGGAGATATCATTATGATATCAGTGACAGAACAGCTTATAAACAATCTCTACTAGATTACAAAAAATTAATGTAAGATGAAAACATTCGTTATTTCACCACAACTATAACAACAGCAAAAAATTCATCTAAGGAACTTTTTGCCACAGTAAAAAAGCTAGCCAAACCCCCAGGAATAGCAAATACACTGGCGAGCCAAGCTTTCTGTAACTCTTTGGCCACCTTTTTCCAGGACAAAGTTAATTCAGTCTATAGTGGCTTCTCTATGACCCTGCCCCAAGGCGCTACCCCCTCCCAATGTGCGTCAGCTAACCTTGACACGTCCAAGGAAGCCTTCTCAGCCACCATAGAATCTCTCAAACCTCCTGAACTACTTCACTTACCACCATTGACACCTGTTCAGGTGGCCAAGCTACTTCTGTCTACCAAATCTGGCTCCCCACTGGATCCCTGCCCCCCCAAGATCTTTAATCTTTGCGACTCATTTGTCTCCCATTTTCAATCAAATGTTCACTTCAGGCATCTTTCCAACCAACTGGAAATTAGCTTCGGTCCTCCCTCTTCTAAAAAAAGCCAACTTAGATGGGGCAGATCCCAATAACTATTGCCCTATCTCAAGACTCCCTCTGCCTGCTAAAATGGTCGAGAAGGCCATGAATACGGTAATATCTGAGTACATTGAGAAACATGCATTCATGGATGCCACCCAGTTTGGCTTCAGGAAGCACCATAGTACAGAATTGGCACTGATCTCGACATCTGCATAGATCAGGCAGACGGTTGATGCGGGAGGAAATGCATTACTGGTGCTGCATGACCTCTCCACTGCATTCGATTCTGTTAATCACAAAAAAACTACTGGAATGCCTTGACGGGATAGGTATAAAGGGAAAAGCTCTGACCTTACTCGGATCACTCTTGTCTGCTCAAGAACAATTTGTAGCTCTTTCCAAATTCAAATCATCCAATTTTACACTGCCTTGTGGGGTACCCCAGGGTTCATCATTGAGCCCCACCCTTTTTAATATCTATGTTGCCCCCCTGGCGCAGTTGATTCGATCTCTGGGTTTCTCAGCGATTTCCTATGTTGATGATACCCAAATTGTGGTATGAGTGACAAGTACTCCTTCGGACACAGCCTCACAGTTTCATACCTGTCTTTGCAAAGTCGGTGAGTGGATGACCACCAACTGTCTAAAGCTAAATTCCAACAAAACTGAGGTCCTACTTTTTGGCAGCAACACTACATTTTGGTCTCCTCCTTTCTGGCCACCGGAACTGGGTTCTTTGCCCATTCCAACAAATAAAGTGAAAAATCTAGGAATCACCTTTGACTCCAAGCCTACATTTGAAGGCTATGTGAACAATGTTACCTCTGTATCCTTTTACACATTAAAATTACTTAGGAAAATCTTTCCGTTCATACCTGTCAATCTACGCAAGCTTGTAATATCTGCTCTGGTCCTGTCCAGAGCCGATTACTGCAATGGCCTTTTTGTCAACCTCAGGACAAAATTCCTAACTAAATTGCAGATTGTGCAAAATGCTGCAATGCGCATCTTGCTCGATATTCCTAAGCACAAATCTGCCACGTCTGCATTAAGAGATTTAAACTGGCTACCAGTGAAAAGACGCAATGAGTTAAAAGCTCTCTGCATAGCATTTAAAGCAGTCCATGACATAGGACCAGCCTTTTTCAAGCAGAATTTCCAACGTTATGTTCCTACTCGACATCTACGCTCGGCCCATTCTCATTGCCTGGAGATTCCCAGGTTCAAGAAAAGCTCCTGGGGTGGCAGAAGCTTCTTGGTTGGCACCACCAGACTTTGGAACTCTCTTCCCCCGATAATAAAAGGTGAAACGCAATTGTTGGCCTTCAGGAAAGCTTTAAAAACACGGCTGTTTTATCTCTGAATTCCTAACTAGACTCTACGGCATAGGTATTTCAAGAGCTAGCGCCTTGACACCTCCGGGTAAATGTTTGCGCTTTATAAATTTCTTTTTCATTTCATTTCATTTCATTCGATTGGTGTGGGTCACAGGACCTGCCTGACCACGTATGTCTGACTCGGGTTGAAGGGGAGGTCACCTTGGGTGAATCCGACAGCAATGATGCGAGTTCATTGGAACTCCTGAAAATACTAAGGCAGTCACTGGTATCATTTTTATCAATATTCTCAACATTGTGCGTGCAGTTGTCATAGCGTACATCAATATTTTCTTTACTGATTGTAGTATTTCTTCTCATGCATTTTCCACACCTGTTGTAGTTAATTTGAATGTACATGTTCTGATGTCATTGTTTGAAATGTATTTGGTTACCTAGATGTTGAGATCTCACTTGCAGTGGGACTGTTGAGAAAAGAGCTGTTTTTTGTTGAGCCTGCGCTGTGTGGGCTCTGCTACCATGTAGTCAGCGAATAAACTCATCTCAACCATCACCTACGACACGTGAGTTATTACTACAAATTTATGGCGAGGATCCTGACTACATGGTGAACCCTAGCGTGCCAATTCCTACATTTTATTCAAGATTCATGTTTCAAGGACACTCTGGTATTTTCAAGGTACTGTGCTGAACTTTTATGTTTGGATTCTGGTGCGCTTCCAACTTATCCTGTTCAGACTTTCCTCAGACTGCCTTTTCTTTAATGCGCTCTGCTCTATGGTCGCGCCATCGCACTCCAACTACTTTAGCGGTTTGTGCGTCTCACTCCAAGCCCGCGCCTCTGCTTACTTTTCACTGTTGCCACGCTCTCATCAATGTTCACTCTCCCGAGCTGTTCTCCCGATCGGCACAACATGCCTCAAGCTGCAGGAATTCTCCAGCCTTTGTGACGCCAGCGGAGGTGGCGTCCTCTACGTAAATAAACTAGAACGCTTCTGCTGAACTTCGTGACTCACTTTAGCCGCCATTTTTCCTTTGTTATGTCATAAGACTTCGCGAAGCAGACCTACACATTGGCATTTAGTGCGTGTCCTGCGTTCATCTCATTGCATTTTCGGCCGCCATTTCAAGAGTACTAATTCATGACTGCGGCTACCAACTCTAAAGTACTAATTCAAGAGCATTTTTCTAGACAAAGTCAAAAGGCATTACTCTTCTCTCATATATAACGACAACACACACGTCCTGTGGTTTCATTCATTTTGTGTGTCATTCGGTGATACACATGCCTGGCTTTTGTGAAATTTTCTTACAACACATCCTGTGGTTTTATTCATTTTGTGTGTCATTCGGTGATACACACACCTGGCCTTTTAGGCAATTTTATTCTCTACATGTTTTGCGATGACACACTCGTCCCATACTGTGTGTCACAGTTATACGGTGGATACACACACCTTGCTTATAAGCCTCTTTTTTTGGGGGGGGGCGTTTCCTTTTAAATCTCTGCGACGACACACACGTCATCTAGGTGTGTCAGTCATTTATTGCCATTTGAGCATCATAATAAGACATTTATGTTGTGAGTATATTGTGTGTTACACTGTAAAACACACCTTAGTTTTATGGTATCCTGTTTTTTTTCTTAGTCTCCATTTCTGCAACATCTACTCATGTGTACTTTACAGTCTGTCAGCCCTCCTCCATCATTTTTGGACTCCCCAGGTGAACCACCCGTCAGGTGGGAAATTTGGCATGATGCTTTCGAGACCTATTTAGGAGCAATTGGTGCTTCTAGATTTAGTGCAGATAGGAACAAATGTCTCCTGTTACATTCTTTAGGTTTCGAAGGAAGGTCTATCTTTAAACATTTACTTTGCCTTTCTCCAGAAGAACTTAACAGTGCTGATGAGTATCACGAAACAGTTCTCAAGCCTAAGAACAGATTTGACAAGCAGCCTGGCCTAATGGTACTTAGGCACAAATTTTTCATCAGGAAGCAAAGTGAAGGAGAAGACGTTGATTCTTACATATCCGTTTTGCGAAGGTTAGCTTCAGACTGCAAGTTTGAAAATTTTACAGACCACCTCATTAGGGACCAGTTTGTCATTGTAAGGACAAGCATATCAGGCAAAAATGTTCAAGCTTGGGTAATCCCACCTTAGATGAAACTATCAAAATTGCGAAGAGCATTGAAATCTCTATGTTTTCTCTTAAAGAACTAGATGAGAAGGGTGTGGAATGTGTCAGCGTTGTCAATAATGCCAAACTACATCTTAAGAGTATGCACATCTCCAACACTTGTTTGAGATGTGGTAATTCTCTTCATTCTAAAAATGCCCGTTGCCCTGCCATTAATGTGACTTGTAACTACTGCAAAAAAGTTGGTAATTTTGCCAAGGTTTGTTTAAAGAGGAGGGGTTACAAAAAACCTGCTGTTTCTACAGTTGAGTCTGGCACATATTCTGATTCCGAAGTTATCTCTGTTGTGTTAGATGATAATAATCCTTGTGCGCCTGTTCAAACAAGTGTTGATACTGATCCTTCTTTGTGTAGAGATCCCATAGTGGGCATCGAAGTAGGAGAGAAAACTCTCAAATTATTAGTTAACACAGGAGCCCACATAACCATGATCACCCAAAAGCTTTTCGAAGAAGTATGGGGAGGCACATTGCAGCTGTCTCCTCCTGATCGCTCCCCAGTTTCCTATGACGGGCGTACAATTTAACTTTGTGTTTTTTTTTTAAGATGATATGGTTTTCAAGGGGAGCTAGATAAGGGGAAATATTTATGTTGCTGTTAAAGGCCTTAACATTTTGGGTTGGTTTCACCAGGGGCTGTTTGGGATGATTTTGAGGCCAGGGAGAGTTGAACAGGTGTTACTGGTGGGTTCTAGTGAAGATAACCTTGGGCAAGTGTGGAAGGAGAAATTCCCGTCAGTATTTGGTACTAGTTTGGGAAAACTAAAAGGTTTCAAACACAAGATTATTGTCAAGAATGGGGCTACACCCATCAAACACAAGCTTAGAGGTGTGCCCTACAGTGTCAGGAGTGATCTTGACAAGGAGCTTAAGGATCTAGGTACAAAAGGGATCATCAAACCAACTGAATCTTCACTGGGTTGTCCCCTTTAGTTGTGGCCCGCAAGAGGTGCGGCCAACTTAGGTTCTGTGTGGATTTGAGATCTCTCAATAAAAAGATCTGGGTTGATTCGCATCCTCTTCCCAAAATTAGTGACCTTTTAGCGTCTACTAGAGGTGTGAAATTCTTCTCTAAACTTGATTTGGCCAGCGCCTATCATAAACTCGAGCTTCACCCTGAGTCCCGTCACCTTACTGCTTTTATTTCTGCTTTGGGGGCCTTCCAATATCGCCGCATGCCGTTTGGCTTGGCCTTTGCCGCCTCGGTCTTCCAGAGGGTGATGAACAACATCCTTAAAGATTTAGATGGGGTACTCGTCTTTCAAGATGATGTCCTCATTTTCGGCAAGGATGTCAATACTCACAATGATGTTCTAGATAAAGTTCTTTCATTGTTCCTTGAACATGGTGTTGTTCTTAGAGCAGAAAATTTCAATTTCTCAGCAAAGAGGTGGAATATTTGGGGCATGTTGTGTCTCTTGAGGGTGTCAGTCCTAAACCTGGTTTACTTGATGCCATTTTCAAGGCCCCAGCTCCTGTTGATAAGAACTGTGTTAAGTCCCTCTTGGGGCTTTGTGAATACTATTCCAGGTTCATTCCTGATTTTGCCACCTTAGTTCGGCCTATCCGCAGTCTTCTAAAAAAGGGGGTCAAGTTTCTGTGGCGTGAGGAATGTGAGCGTGCGTTTGAGTATGTGAAGTCTTCTTTGAAAGACTGCAAAGCCCTCAAGCCATTCGATCCCAGTTACTCTTGTTGTGTGACTGTAGATGCTAGTCGAGTGGGGGCTACTTTGACTCAAAATGTTGACGGTATTGAAAACACTATTTGTTTTGCCTCCAGGGTGCTCAGGGCAGCTGAACTTCAATACTCAGTAATTGAAAAGGAGTTATTGTCATGTTGTTGGACCATCGAGAAATTCCGTCCTTTCTTGTGGGGTAGACATTTTGTACTTCTCACTGACCATAAACCTTTAGTAAGCATTTTGAGTGGGAACGTGTCTAAATGCTGTACTCCAAGAATTGTAAGAATGGTCACCAGACTACTTCAATATCAATTTGATGTACATCACATTGCAGGGGGAAAGAATACCAGAGCCGATTTTTTGTCATGCTTTTCTTCCACTTGTGATTAGTCCGAACTCGTAAAGTTTAAGGATTTGGCTGAGGAGGATTGTGAAGATTGCTTGGTTGCCAGTTTGGAGATAACTAAGTTGACTTGGTATTCTGAGGATGAATGGCGGCATGCTTGCCAATAAGATTCTGTTTTACAGGACGTCTGTGCACGTGTGGCCAAAGGCTGGCCCAGACAAAAAGTTTTGTCACCTCTGTTGCAACCTTTTCCCAAAATAGAAAGTGAAATCTCATTGGAAGATGGTTTGCTTTTGCGAGCTGAAACACTCATTCCACCTTTGGTGTTCAGGAATTACATCATCAAGAGATATCATGAGGGCCATCTGGGAGTTTCTCTAACCAAACGTCGTGTTGGTAACACTTTTTGGTGGCCTGGGATGGACACTGAAATCAAGGAGATTGTTTCAAGTTGTTCTGTGTGTGCCTCTGCTGATAAGCATCTCAAAGTGCTCATTCCTCCTCTACTTCCCATAGAGTGTCCGGACAGGCCCTGGATGAAGGTTGGAATTGACATTATGGGTCCCTATGATGCTCTTTGTGGAAGTTCTAGGTTCATTTTGGTTATTATGGACTACGCTTCCAAGTGGCCTGAGGTCAAATTAGTGAGAGAAGCTGATGCTGAAAACATTATTACCTTCTTGAAGGATGTGTGCAATCGTGAGGGTTTTCCAGAGTTTCTGGTCTCTGACAATGGGAAACAGTTTATGAGTGATACATTTCAGTCTTTTCTTCAAGCATCTGGGCTCAGACATCTTAAGAGTTCCCCTTATCCTCAAAGCAACGGTCTCATTGAGAGGATGAATCGTGTGGTAGGGGAGTGTGTCAGATGGGCCAGAGCTGGTAATCGTGATGTGCAAGAGGCGTTAGACAGTATGATTTGGTTCTATCGTACTACACCCCATTCATAAACTAAGATTTCCCCTTTTGAACTTTTGAGAGGGAGAAAGGCCAACACCAGTTTTAGGCCAAGGTGGATGTCAAGGGTCCTGCAGTCCAAATCTGATGTGCTGAAATTGATGTCTTTGGTCAAGGAGAATATGTGTGCTACTCAATCTAAGCAGAAAGAGTGGTTTGACTCTAAGAAAGGTTCCAAGTTTTCTTTGCTACAGGTTGGGGATTTGGTCAAGATTAAATCTTCTGTACATGTTAAAAAGGGGAAGAGTAAGTACAGTGCTCCTCTCAAAGTGGTCAAGTTGTTGGGAAATGGTGTGCTGGTAGAGGGTGGACAGTGGTGGAACTTGTCCAAGGTTGCTAAGGTTGTGCATAAAGAAAGTTCTATAGTTCCTCTACATTCCAGTGGTTCTTAGTCTCCTGAGCAGGGTTCTGCTCTGAAGGTGCTTCCCAGGAAGAGTACCCGAGTTATTGTTAAACCTGCCAGATTTAGATCCTAAATTGTTTATGGTTTGTACTGTATTTGTTTTTTGGGGGGTTTTTTGTTTTTGTTTTGTTAGATTTTGTGAAAGAAGGAAGATGTGTAGTATTTCTTCTCATGCATTTTCTACACCTGTTGTAGTTATTTAGAATGTACATGTTCTGATGTAATTGTTTGGAATGTATTTGGTTACCTAGGTGTTGAGATCTCACTTGCTGTGGAACTGTTGAGGAAAGAGCTGTGTTTTGTGGAGCCTGCGCTGTGTGGGCTCTGCTACCATGTAGTCAGCAAATAAACTCATCTCAACCATCACCTACGACACGTGAGTTATTACTACACTGATATTGACAGTTATTCTTGCCTAGGTCATAGCGTATATCAACAGTGTTTCTACTGGTAACAACATTGTCATTCGTGCATGGAATATGGCAAACATTGATATAGTTACTGCTGGTATCGACACTGTTATGTGGGCATAGATTATAGCATATGTTGACATTGAATTTATGGGTATTGACATTGTTTTGCGGCCACAGTTTATGGCATATGCTGACATTGCATTTATTGATATTGCCATTGTTGGCCTGTATTTACCATGGTATTCATTGACATTGTATTTACCCATTTCAACAATGGGTTTCTGTCAAGAGAGATGCATCGGTTCTGACCAGCTCAATGTCATCGATGCATGGATTTTGGTAGTTGAAACACTTTATACCCACTTCCAAGGGTTCAGGGCTGGATTGTCATCACTTGGCAGGGCAAGACTCTCAGATGGCAGAGTTAAAGTGCTGTTGGTGAGTGGAGTGAAGGCTTTGAGGTCCCTGAGACTTCCAACAGGAGGCAAGCAAACAAGCCCTTGGAGCAACTCTGGATTCAAGTGGGGTAGGTCCAGTCCCTCTCACCCAGACAAGGAGGGCAGCAGGCAGCAGAAAAGTAGTTCTTCCAGAGCAGCAGTCCATCACAGTGACAGTCCTTCAGCAGCACAGCAGTCCTTTTTCCTAGCAGAGTATCCACAGGTGCAGAAGTGTACTGAGTTGTAGGGTCAGAATGTCATGTAGTTCCTAGGACCCACCAGGACCTGCGCGTTTTGGATGACCTAACTGAGGCTTGGTGTGCAGATAGACTCTGGACACCCCCACAGGATGAGTCAGCCGTAAGACCAGCTAGCTCTACAGTGCAACTATCACCCCCCTGTATTCTACAGCGGTGTTGGTAGTTTCTGGCAACCAGTGAACATGACAACACTGATTCCTCAGGTATCGTGGAAACAATACAGTATCTTTCGCTCAGTCTCTCGTGCTTACTTTTCTCAGAATACACATAGAATGACGATTGGAACGGTTTCAATAATTATTTATTGGTCAAGCGTCAGTCTAGTATGAAACATGTTAGCTGCGACAATCAAAAGACAGGAGTAGACAACTGTGGTCGCTAGTACCAATATCGTAAAAAGTAGATACATTTCTACCATAGTGCTAATAAGAGGAATAAAAGCATATTATATAAAACAATAGCATTAACGTAATCCTACAATACGTAGCCTACCTAAATGTACCTAGCCTAGGTATGTGGGTGAAGCCTGTGTATGTAAATGTCAGGATAGATCCTAATGGATCCAAGAATCCCCCGGGGAAGTACTAACCCCTCACCTGATGGTTCTGAATGAAGGACCCCGTCTCTGCGTCGAGGATGGCACCCCGCAAGGGATGTCAGATCTCGGCTTGTCGAAGGATCAGCCTGCAGAGTCTTGGTCCAGCCTGGAAGGAATTCTCCTCCCTTTTGTAAGGGGGAGTGAGGGTCTTTTATACTAAATTGGTCACTCCAGGGTTTTTCCAGATTCAATATGTTTTTAAAACATTCACTAATCCTTTGCTAATCCTTTTCTAAACAAAAACACTCATGCACAGCTGGCTGTTGGCCATGGATGAAAAAAGTGGTGACCCTTATACAGAATAAATCTACCGGGCCTGGGGACATGTTTATGTACGTCAGGTACAGAGATTAAGATAGGATACCGAGAGCCTGGTTGTCGAAGAGACAGAAGTAAGCTACTAGGTAAAAAGTCACCTGTGTTTAGGACCGTTATGTCGTGTGGATGGGACACAATGTATGTAATCGGTATGTACATGATGGGACTATCCTAAAAAACATGACAAGAAGTTCAGTTTTTATACCAAGTGGTGCCTTTGAATTGGGAGGACTTCAAAGAGGGGCTTTGAAGTGCACGGAGATCCTTTCTTCCTGCCCTGGCCCCTGACTCACTATAGGGGTTTAAGCAGTGATTTGTGTGGGGACAGGACACAGCCCATTCAGGTGTAAGTGTGAGACTGTGCCCATCTCCTCCCTCCAATCCTGCCCAGGATGGCCCCTCAGTCACACCTAAGCTCCCTTTGTGTATGGCTGTCTAGAAGGAATGCACAAGGCCAGCTCCCCCCCATCCCAGATGTTTATTTTAGACAGGCAGCAGGCACACAGGGCTAAGTGCAGAAAAATGCCAATTTCCTTAAAGTGGCATTTTTAAAATTGTAATGATTAATTTAGCTTTACCATTAAAGAAGGTTTATCATTACAATTCCATAGGTAGTAAGCATTACAACTCTACCTCCTTCCAACTGGAAATTACACTTATGAGATGTAATAAGGAATCCCTAATGTTGACCTTTGGGAGGGGTAGGCCTCACGGTAGCAACAAAATGAATTTAGACGTTTTTCACTAGCAGAACATGTACAATTTAAAAGTATATGTCCTGCCTTTTAGTTACACAGCACCCTGCCCCATGGGCTACCTAGGCCCTACCTCAGGGGTGACTTATATGTAATAAAAGGGGAGTTTGAGGCTTGGCAAGGGGTACTAAATGCCAAGCCGACATGGCAGTGTAAACTGCCCACACAGGTTTTGTTGTGGCAGGCCTGAGACATGTTTAAAGGGCTACCTAAGCGGTTGGCACAATCAGTGCTACAGCTTCATGAGTAGCATTTAATTTACAGACCCTGGGCATATATTGTGCACTTTACTAGGGACTTTTAAGTAAATTAAATATGCCAATTCTGGATAAACCAATGTTACTATGTTTAGGGAGAAAGCACATGCACTTCAGCACTGTTTAGCAGGGATAAAGTGCCTAGAGTCCAAAGGTCAACAAAAACAGATCAACAAAAAGTGAGGCAGGCAGGCAGAACATTTGGGAGAAGACCACCCTAAGGCTGACAAGTCTAACACGTGTTCCCCCCAGCTGAAAGTGGGGAGAACTACCCAACCTCTTGGGAGTTCTCATCACTAAGGTGGAAGAACCTAGAGAGACCATCAGCATTGGCGTGTTCTGTTCCTGATCTGCATTCCACCATAAAGTCCATTCCCTGTAAGGAGATGGATCACCTAATAAATTTTGGATTCTCACCCCTCATTTTAATTAGCCATCTGAGTGACCGGTGGTCTGCCTGAATCCGGAAATGAGTCCCAAACAGGTATAGTCTCAACTTCTTCAGGGCCCATGGCACAGCAAAGACTTCTCTTTCAATAACACTCCACCTCTGTTTCCAGGGAAGTAACCTCCTAGAGATGAAAGCTACAGGATGATCTAGGTTTTCTTCATTAAATTGTCAAAGTACTGCCCCTATGACATGCTCTGAGGCATCAGTTTGAACAATGAATTCCCCGGAAAAGTCAGGGACCTTGAGCACAGGGGCTGCTTTGGGGAATCAAATGCTGTCTGGCACACCTCAGTTCAAATCACATTTCTGGGTTGTTTCTTTGAGGTCATCTCATTCAAGGGGGCCATGATGGTGCCCTAACCTTTGACAAACCTCCTGTAATATTCTTTGAGGCTTAAGAAGGCTCTCACCTCTATTTGGGGGCTCCCAGGCCATGATGGTCTCTATCTTGGCAGGGAGGGGCTGCACCTTACCCTCGCCCACCAGATGTCCCAAGTACACCACAGACCCCTGCCCTGTCTTGCACTTACTGCCCTTGATAGTCACGCCTGCATCTTGCAGAGCCTGAAGCATTTCCTGGGCGTGAAAGAGGTGGTACTTCCAGCTGTTACTGAAGACAACTATGTCATCCAAGCAAGCAGCACTGAATGCCTCCATACCTACCAGAACCTGGTTCACCAGCCTCTGAAAGGTGGCAGGGGTGTTCCTGACTCCAAAGGGCATCACCCTAAATTGATAGTGGCCCTCTGGAATGGAGAAGGCTGACCTTTACTTTGCTCCTTCGGTTAGGGCATTTTGCCTGAATCCTGAGTTAAGGTCAAAAGTACTCAGAAACTTGGCAGCCCGTAATCTGTAAATCATCTCATCTGCCTAGGGGATGGGAAGAGCATCAGTCTTGGTGACTGAATTGAGACCACTGTAAATCTACACAGAACCTGAGTTCTGGTGTAGTGCCCGCTGTAACAGCTTTTGGTACCAGCACACAGGGCTCAACCAGGGGCTCCTGGAGGGTTCAATCACCCCCAACTCTATCATCTTGGAAACCTCATCCTTAATGTTGGCCCTCACTTTGACAGCCTATATATTTATTGCTGTGTCAAAGCCATGGGTATACACGTGTGCAAGCCCAGGAGTGAGGGAAAACAGAGAGAAGAATTGTCCCAGCAACTGGTGACAGTCCTTCTGATGTTCTGTAGTCAGGGTAGGGGAAAGATTTACACCTTCCACTGACCCATTGTTCTCTGTGAAGGCTAGGAGATCAGGGAGAGATTCACTCTCCTCTTGCTTCCCACCTTTTGTCACCAACACATAGTGACCTCAGACCTCTCAAATTGGGGTTTGAGATGGTTGAGGTGGAGAACCACAAGTCCCCCTTACTCTCAACAATCTCTTAGGGGACAGTCAATGGTCTTAGAGGGCCCCGGGCTCCATAGGCCCTATCGCCCACACTTTCTGCCCAGGCTGAAATTCCACAGTGGTAGCCTTCTGGTCGTACCACTGCTTCATCACCTTCTGGCTGGCCTCTAAGTTGTCAGAAGCTTGCTTCCACAACTTGTCCATCTAGCTCCTGAAGGCCAGCATGTAGCTAACTACATCCCAGGGAGGTTTCCTGGGAGTTTGCTCCAACTATTCCTTCACCAGACTCAGAGGTCCCCTTACAGGATATCCATACAGAAGCTCAAAAGGGCTAAAGCCAACCCCCTTCTGTGGTACCGCTCTGTAAGCAAAGAGTAGGCATGGCAAGGGAACAACCCACGTACGCCTCTGGGCTTCAGGTAGGCCTCTGATCATGCTTTTGAGAGTCTTGTTGAACCTTTCAACAAGCCCATTGGTTTGTGAATGGTAGTGGTTGGAGAACTTATAGGTAACTCCACACTCCTTCCACATTAACTGCATATAAGCAGACATGTAGTTGGTGTCCCTATCGGACACCACTTCCTTGGGGAAACCCACTTGGGTAAAAATCCCCATCAGAGCAACAGTCTCTGCAGGTGCAGTTCTAGACCTCA
The DNA here is from genome assembly GCA_963921515.1 of Calotriton arnoldi. Lineage (NCBI taxonomy): Eukaryota > Metazoa > Chordata > Amphibia > Caudata > Salamandridae > Calotriton > Calotriton arnoldi. The sequence continues at coordinate 3,176,800 of CAWUFW010000351.1, read as the reverse complement.
GTGGTGTGGCCTTCTCTGGGCATCTTGTGGCATGATCCACAAGAAGCAGGATAAGCCTGTGACCAGTGATGGTCTAAGCATCCATGGGCCCTACAATGTCATTTCCCACCCTCTCAAAGGGGGGTGCCAATGACAAGTAAGGGATTCAGGGGAGATTTTATCTTCTGCCCTGTTTTCCCGCTGGCCTGGCAGGTCAAGCAAGTCCTACAGAATGTGTCTGAGGAAATCTTCATCCAGGGCCAGTAGAAGTGGGGGATAAGCCTAGCAAAGGTCTTATCCTGACCCAGATGTCCTGCCAGGCATATCTCTTGAGCCATCCCCAGTAGGAAGGCTCTGTTCCATTGAGGAACTACCAGTGCCCTTGTTGCCCCATGCCCTGGTGCCTTAGGCCTACTATATAGGAGGCCATCCTCCCAGTAAACATGGTGATTACCAGAGGCATAACCAGCCTTTTGGGCTTTGGCCTGTTTCCTCAATCAATCAATGAATCAATCAATCATAGCATTTGTAGAGCGCACTACATACCTGTGAGGGTCTCAAGGCGCTGAGGGGGGGGAGGGGTGCTGCTACTGCTCGAAGAGCCAGGTCTTCAGGAGTCTTCTGAAGGTCAGCAGGTCTTGGGTCAGCCGTAGGCGGATGGGGAGGGTGTTCCAGGTTTTGGCGGTGAGGTGGGCGAAGGATCTGCCGCCGTAGGTCGCTCTTCAGATGCGGGGTATTGTGGCGAGGGCGAGGTCGGCGGAGCAAAGCTGGCGGATGGGGGTGTAGAGGCTGAGTCATCTGTTGAGGTACGCAGGTCCGGTGTTGTGCAGTGCCTTGTGTGCGTGGGTGAGGAGCTTGAAGGTTATCCTCTTGTTGACGGGGAGCCAGTGCAGGTTTCTCAGGTGAGGGGTGATGTGGCTGCAGCGAGGGATGTTGAGGATCATGCGTGCAGAGGCGTTCTGGATGCGTTGCAGCCGTTTCAGGAGTTTGGCAGAGGCTCCAGCGTAGAGGGCGTTTCCGTAGTCCAGCCTGCTGCTGACGAGGGCCTGGGTGACCATTCTTCTCGTTTCGGTGGGGATCCACTTGTAGATCTTGCGGAGCATGCGGAGGGTGTTGAAGCAGGCGGAAGAGACGGCGTTGACCTGCTTAGTCATGGAGAGGGTGGAGTCGAGGATGACTCCTAGGTTGCGTGCGTGATCGGTGGGTATTGGGGCTGCTCCCAGTGCGGTCGGCCACCAGGAGTCATGCCAGGCCGAGGGGGTGGATCCGAGGATGAGGACCTCCGTCTTGTCAGAGTTCAGCTTCAGTCGGCTGTTCCTCATCCATTCGGCGACGGCCTTCATTCCTTCGTGGAGGTTTGTTTTGGCGGTGTGGGGGTCTTTGGTGAGGGAGAGAATCAGCTGGGTGTCATCGGCGTAAGAGATGATGTTGAGGTCGTGCAGTCGGGGGACGTGGACGAGTGGTGCCATGTAGATGTTGAACAGCGTTGGGCTGAGGGATGAGCCCTGGGGTACGCCGCAGATGATCTCGGTGGCCTCGGAGCGGAAGGGGGGAGGCGGACGCTCTGTGTTCTGCCAGAGAGGAAGGAGGTGGTCCAGTCTAGGGCCTTCTCTTGGATTCCGGCATCGTGGAGGCGTGTGCGTAGTGTGTGGTGGCATACCGTGTCGAAGGCGGCTGACAGGTCCAGGAGGATGAGGGCCGCGGTCTCTCCGTTGTCTAGCAGGGTCCTGATGTCATCGGTGGCGGCAATGAGGGCAGTTTCGGTGCTGTGGTTGCTGCGAAACCCGGACGGGGACGGGTCCAGGATGCTGTTCTCCTCGAGGTAGCGGGTCAGTTGTTTGTTGACGGTCTTCTCGATGACCTTCGCCGGGAACGGGAGTAGGGAGATGGGCCGGAAGTTCTTGAGGTCCTTGGGGTCCACCTTGGGTTTCTTGAGTAAGGCGTTGATCTCGGTGTGCTTCCAGCTATCCGGGAAGGTTGCTGTCTCGAAGGTGATGTTGATGGCTTTCCGGAGATGGGGTACGATGGTGGTGCTGGCTTTGTTGAAGATGTGGTGTGGGCATGGGTCTGACGGAGATCCGGAGTGGATGGTGTTCATGATCTTGATGGTGTCGTCGTCGTTTATGTTGGTCCAGGAGAGCAGGCCGTTGGTGCGGATGTTGGTCGTGGGGGCGGGGATCTCAGTGGTTGTCGGGGCGATCGTGGTGTTGAAGCTGTCGTGGATGTCAGCGATCTTGTGATGGAAGAAGGCGGCCAACGAGTTGCATAGGTCTTGCGAAGGTGGGATGGCGTTGGTGTTGGAGCTGGGGTTAGAGAGTTCCTTCACGATGTTGAAGAGCTCTTTGCTGTTGTGTACGTTGTTGTCTAGGCGGTCTTTGAAGGAGGCCTTTTTGGCGGATCTGATGAGGTGATGGTGTCTGTGGGTGGCGTTCTTGTGGGCTGCGTAGCTGTCCGGTGTTTGCTCGCGGTGCCAGTTCTTCTCTAGCTTTCGGCAGGTTTGCTTGGAGGCCCGGAGGTCTTCAGTGAACCAGCTGGCTTTCTTGCTGGTGTGGCTGTTGGGGGGTTTCTTGAGCGGGGCGAGGGTGTTGGTGCAGTCGTCGATCCACTGTCTGAGGTTGCGGGCGGCGGTGTCAGGGTCGGTGGGGTCGGCTGGTGGGCACCGGGCTAGGGTGGTGGTTAGCTGGTCTTTGGTGACTTTGCTCCAGCAGCGGCGAGGCATCTGTTGGGTGCGGTGGTGCGTGGTGGCTTTCTGGAAGGTGAAATGGATGCAGCGATGGTCGGTCCAGTGGAGTTCGGTGGTGTGACTGAAGGTGACGTGGGAGCTTGCGGAGAAGATGGGGTCAAGCGTGTGGCCAGCGGAGTGGGTGGGAGTTGTGACGAGCTGTCTGAGTCCGAGGTTGGCGAGGTTGTCGATCAGGGTGGTAGAGTTGGTGTCGTTGTTGTTCTCGAGGTGGAAGTTCAGGTCCCCGAGGAGGATGTAGTCCATGGAGGCGAGGGCGAGAGGGCTGACGAAGTCGGTGATGGAGTCGCTGAACTGTGGTTGAGGTCCGGGGGGTCTGTAGACGAGGGTTCCTCTGAGGGTGGTGTTGGGGTCGGTGTGGATCTGGAAGTGCAGGTGTTCGGCGGTGCTGAGGGTGTCGTTGTTGTTGGTCGAGACTCTGAGAGTGTTCCTGTGGACGATGGCGATTCCTCCTCCTACTCCCGTTGGTGCGGTCCCTGCGGGAGATCTTGTAGCCTTCCGGGATGGCAATGGCGATGTCGGGTGCCGAGGAGGGGTTCAGCCAGGTCTCCGTCAGGAATGCGACATCAGGGAGGTTGAGTCGAGTAGGTCCCAGAGTTCGACGGCGTGTTTGCGGGCGGAGCGGGTGTTGAGAAGAATGCAACTGAGGTGGTTGGGTTTTTTCCTGGTCGGCGGGTTGGCGGGCTGGGTGCTGGTGAAGCTGCAGTTCCGGCAGGAGAAGGGTCCTTGAGTGCTCTTCGGGGCAGCCAGGAAGCAGGTGCGTGATCGTCGTCCGGTGTTGAGTGCTTGGAGGGTGCTGGAGTCGTATCGGAGCCGGGCATCGTGGCGGGCGCGGGGACCAGGGGTTCTGGCGCTGGGCGCGGTCCAGGCGCGGATGGGCGCAGATGGGCTTGCCTTTGGCGCGCCTTTGGCGCGCCAGCGGCGCGGCCGCCATATATGGGGAGGTGGGAGTGAGGAGCAGCTGGGAGGCGGGAGGCAGGGCAGGGGCAGCGAATGGGCGGTCAGGGGGGCGGGTCCGCAGGGGACGCAGCAGCAGGAGCGGCAAAATGGGCTCAAAAACACGGGGGCAACAAGGGGTACAGAAGGCAAAAATGGGCACAGAAGGCACAGAAATACTGGGGCAATGAGGGGAACAGAAGGCAAAACGGGCTCAAAAACACGGGGCAACCGAGGGGTACAGAAGGCAAAAATGGGCACAGAAGGCACAGAAATACAGGGGCAACGTAGGGGAACAGAAGGCAAAACGGGCTCAAAAACACGGGGGCAACGAGGGGTACAGAAGGCAAAAATGGGCACAGAAGGCACAGAAATACAGGGGCAACGAGGGGAACAGAAGGCAAAACGGGCTCAAAACCACAGGGGCAACGAGGGGTACAGAAGGCAAAAATGGGCACAGAAGGCACAGAAATACAGGGGCAACGAGGGGAACAGAAGGCAAAACGGGCTCAAAAACACGGGGGCAACGAGGGGTACAAAGGCAAAAATGGGCACAGAAGGCACAGAAATACAGGGGCAACGAGGGGAACAGAAGGCAAAACGGGCTCAAAAACACGGGGCAACAAGGGGAACAGAAGGCAAAAACGGGCTCAAAAACACGGGGGCAACGAGGGGAACAGAAGGCAAACAGTAAAGGCAAAAAGGCAAACAAGGATACAATAGGATGCAAACAAGGATACAATAAGGCAGACAATAACGGCAAGCAAAGAGATACAAACCTACGGCCTACCACTGGCCACCAGGGATGAGGCGCAGGTGGTAGCCTGCGGGTGGAGGAGGGCCTCATGCCCTCCAGTGTTTGCCACTCTTTCTGTACGTTGTAGAATTCCTCCTAGGTGCCCCCCCTCTCCTTGCATCCAGAAGGTTAACAAGGGAGGCAATGTCCTCCTCAGTGGGCTCCAGGATGACCTCCTTTGGCAACCCATCCACCTCAGCTGGGAGACATTCAGGGGTTGGTTTCCCACGCCCCTTCCCTCTTTTGCAGCTGTCCAGGCCATTTTTCCAGATTTCCTTGACTTCCTTCCTGGGCTGCCACGGGCCTAATGGTTGCACAAATCCACACAGGCAACCCCAATATTTCCAGCTGTGATCTGAGTTCCACCTCCTTCGAGGTAGTGTGCTCCAGGTCATTGCCTAAAAAACAATCCACAGGCATGGCAGGGTTTACTGCAACTTTCAGAAGACCTGAGACTCCGCCCCACTCAAATAGAACAAGGGCCACTGGCTAGTGACCCTCACGGTTGCCAGCAACTATATCCTGGTGGAACTCCTTTTATCTCCCCCTCTTTCATCTGGTGGGAACCCCGACCACCCTTTTTGGAGTTCCCCCAGATACCTTCTTGGACACAATGCTGCTGACCCAGAGGTTCACCTCATCAGCAAGCTTCCTAGGGTCAGTCAGTTTGCTATCCACTAGGTGCTGGTGCAGCTCTGGAAAACAAATATCAAACATGCGATCTCTCAAAATGAGATTATAAACCTCAATGAAATCATTTACCTTTCTGTCCCTCACCCAGACCTCTAGTGCCTTGCTAGAGTAGTCCAGGAAATCCACCCAAGTCTGTGCATAGAGTTTGTGGCTACATATGAACTTCTGCCTGTACCTTTCAGGAATAAACCCAAATTTCTTGACTAAATGGCCTTCATAGGGGTGTACTGTGTTTGGTCTTGCACCTCTAGTGTAAGGAATGTGTCCCTCCCTAATGTAGGCATGTACCTCCACAAGCTACCCCACAGTACTCCTCAGGTACCTTGTGCATCCTTAGAGCCACCTCATAAGTGCAAAACCATTTGTAAATGTTGTCTCCCACCACATAGTTGGGCACCAAGTCTTAGGTATTTTGCCACCACTGCTGCTAGACTCCAACTTCTTCAATTTAAGTACATGTGCCTTCCTTTTCACCTCCAGCTTTAATTTGGCTAGCTCCACCTCCCTTTTGAGCTTCCTCTCCTCCCTCCTGTCCTCCAGCTCCTGTGGGGGACAGGCCTCTGGCAGATACACTGCTTCATACTTCATCCTGCGCATCAGGTGCATCCATGCCATCTGCAGGGGTGGGTTGGGGTCTCCTGGGAGCACAAGACATTCGTCTGGGTCATCCTCCTTCATCTCTGAAAGTGCTTTCTCATCCTCATTGTCAACCACCTCAGCCTCTCTTGAGGTGGCCTTCCATCTTTGTACTTACTCAAAGGCACTGAGGGCAACTTGCAGATCCAACTTAGTAGCCTGCTTGTCAGACTTCATCCACTTCTGGGTGCAAAGCTTCAGCAGCTCAGACCTGCTGAAGGTATCAAAATTGCATGCATCCATGGTGCAAATAGTAAAGGTTTAGATCATTTCAAAGGGGGAAAATAGCCAATTAAAAATTAAGGAAGAATTTTAAAAAGTTGTAATGGTCTTTGTTAGACCTGTCAGCCCTAGGGTGGTCTTGCCCTGTTTTTTTCCCTTTTGCGCCTCAATTTTGCCACCGTATTTTTACTGGACCTAGGTCTCCGGGCGCCTTGCCACTGCTAGCCAGTGCTGAGGTGCAGGTGCTCTCTCACTCAAGATGGCTGCCACAGGCCCCTGCTACTGCAGAAGGGCCTTACACACATACACACTAGTAGCCAGGGTCAGGCTGGGACATAGGGATACAGTATCCATTCCGTCCCCGCCTCTGGGCCACATAGCCAGACATGTAGAAGGTTCCAGAACCTTCCAGGCTGTGGGAGGAGTTATGTTTTGCCGCCTTTAGGAGGGTCACCTGACCTATGGGTATAAGAGGCTTGGAGGGAAATCTTTTAGTCAGTTGGGGCACCACTGATCCTGGGAGAACCTCTGCCGGAGTGCAGGCTTTAGGGCCTAGGGGAGACCTACACTACTGCTGCTGACAAGGCTTAGGCCCTGCTGTAGTAAGTTAGCTGAGGAACGCCCACCACCCACTGACCTTGCCCAGCGTGAGGGGACCCAGGGAACCACCTTCAGCGTGCTGGAAAGAACATCAAGCACTCCCAGAACCACCAACTCATTCCCCCCCCTCATAAGAAGAAACTTCTGACAAGAAACTTTGACAAGAAACTCATAATAAGAAACTTCTGACAAGAAACTCCTGACAAGAAACTCCTAAGAAGCAACCAATCTGAAACAGCCGCAAGAAACCTTAATTTGGGGAGGCCTGACCGTCCAGCAAGGCCTGAAACCTGAACTGCCACACTGGGGATCACCAGGTAAAGCGCCGTGCCCTGAAGCGCTAGACCTTCACCCCCTATCTATTCCTGCCTGCTGCTGGGCTGCCCCCAAGAACCTTTCCAGTCAGCCCTGCCCACAGGCTGCTGGTGCGCCCCGCGTTCTGTCTCCACGAGGGAGAAACTGCCTCCCTCAGGTCACTGACCTCGTGAAGGAATCACCGCCGCGGCCGCCGCCGCGTGAGGAGAAGTGGTGCTGTGAGGGAAGCCCTCCTCGAGGCCGTGTGGTGAGGTGCGCCGTCCGCGCCCTCACCGAAGGAAGCGCTGTGGTGAGGGAGGTCCCTCGAGTGAGTGTGGTGAGGTGCACCGTCTGCGCCCTCACCGAAGCCTCCAAATTGCCCCCAAGACATCACCGCCGGGCCCGGGGCCCCACCGCCGAAGTCGCGGCTGAAGAAATCACCGCGTGAAGAAGCCGCGGCCTAGCGCGATCCGCGAGGCCTCCAGGCCCCGCCGATGCCGTTGCTGGGCAACTGGGGACGCCGGCCGCGCCCGCGGGAAGGCCGCGCAGCGATTGGGCGCCGGCTCCCGCCACGCCCCCCTGCGCCGACGGAGGCCGAGGAAGAGCTCCGGCTGTGCAGAGGGAGACGGGGAGCCGGCCGGAGAGGACTGCCGGCTCCCGCTCCCCTTCCCAAAGCCCGCATCCACTTACCTGATCCCGGGGGCCGGAGGAGGGTGATACCGGCCCCCGCAACATCCCGCAAATCCCGCATCCACTCACCTGATCCCGGGGGCCAGAGGAGGGTGATACCGGCCCCCGCAACGACCCGCAATTCCGGCCAAAAGGGCCGAGGTACCCCGACCGGGCCCCGCCCTCCAGAACACGGGCCGTGCCTGGAGATCGCCAGTCGCTAGGAAGCGCGACCAACGACCACGCATCAGGTGAGCCCAGGAGGCCCCTAGGGCCCACAGAGACGCCACTGGGGGCCGGGGGCCACCATTAACCCTTAGATTATCCTGAGTAACTTTCCCCATAAGGCGAGGCCCCGGAGAGGAGTGGGCCTAGCCTGGAATTAACCCCTGAGGGACACAGAAGCCCCAGAATACAGGACATGTTGAGGGGTTCCCCACAGTGTTTATTAATTTAATGCTGATGCCTATTGTAATTACTGCCTATGCTTATAACTGCAAAGTCTTTACCTAAGGGGGAAAGTGATTAATTGAATTGAGTTGAAGTGTACACCGCCAAGAGTTGAAGTGTTTTATGTTACAGGTGTACTGGAGTTGCGACGCCCACTGTACTGAATGTGGGTGCGCCTAGATTAATGCAGGCCTATTGAAATGGAACGTGAAAAGCCTTCTTTTAAGTAATTGAATATGCTTGAAGTGAACTGCATGTTTAGGCCCATGTTTTATTAATGCACCTTGTGATCATTATTGGTGCTTCGTTTAGGAGATGATTCCTGCGGCCTTTAGTGGCCTACAATGTTGATGAGCTATGATGCTTTAAAAAGAATGTGCACCAGTTGAGTAATGCAACGATTTTAAATGTAGATCGGAATTAATCTGCCTCATCTGATGCTACCTTGATTTATATATAAAAGATCTTGATTTTAAATACACAAGCCTGGTGTGGTGTCATGTTATTGCGTTCGCATTTCTGAGACAAAGTAAGAGTGTGCTGCACAACTGCCTTACACATTGCCTTCGCGTGCTTTCCCGTCTCGCGCCATGCTACCGTGACGGACTCGGTAACCCCGGTTCCAACAGTCTTTAAATGTGGCACACTAGTGTACACCAAGTCACTGTATGGCACTGTACAACCACAAGTCCTACTCTCACTTCTGATCACCAATGTTAGAAATTGGGTTTCTGGTTGGCAGAGGTAGGCACCCTGTCCAAGCAGGAACCACAATCCTATCAGTGTAAGTCAGATACATACTCTAAATTAGCCTGTGCTCACCCTCTGGCAGCTTGGCTCAGAGCAGTCAGATTAACTTGAGGGGCAATGTGTAAAGTGTTTGTGCAACACTTAAAACAGTGAAAACACCATACAAAAATATACCACCTGGTTAGAAACATAGGCTTAATTTATTGAACAAAACAAGACCAAAATGACAACAATTCAAAAATTCGAACTGGAGTTATGAATTTTTAAAGAATATTTTGAAATATAGTGCTTAAAAGTGCCAACGGGGCTATCTGGTTGTGCTGGACTGGGTCAAATCTGAAAGTTCAGTCCAAACGCTATAGAGCACGGGTTGGATTCAGGAACCAAGTTGGTCCCGCTGAAAAGTACTTTGAATGCACCATCGATGGAGCCGAGATGCTAGGAGCAGAAGGCAATGTGTTGGCGATGAATTATAGCATTCGTAGGCGATGCATCATTGTTGAATTGCACAAATCGAGGATGCGTCATTGTCAAGTCGCAGCCTATAGGAGGTGCTTCAAGAGCTCGAGGCAAAGATCCGCACAGATGGCGATATGATGTCTTCAGTCCTGGCAGTAGTGGCGATGCGTTGGTGTCAAGTGAGATGCGTTGGGTCCAACTGGAGCACCGGCGTTGATGCATGGATTTAGATAGTTGCAGTACTTTATACCCACTTCCAAGGACCCAGGACTAGATTGCCACCACTTGGCAGGGCAGGACTCTCACATGGCAGAGTCCAGGTGCTGTTGGAAACTGGAGTGAAGAATTTGATGCCCCTGATACTTCCAACAGGAGGCAAGCAGACAAGCCCTTGGAGCAACTCTGGGTTCAAGTGGGGTATATCCAGACCCTCTCACTCAGGCAAGGAGGACAGCAGATCCATCAGCACAGCAGAAAATCAGTTCTTCCAGAGCACCAGTTGAGCAGAGTGGCAGTCCTTCAGCAGCACAGCAGTTCTTTTTCCTAGCAGAGTATCCACAGGCGCAGAAGTGTACTGAGTTGTAGGGTCAGAAGTCCAGTTTTTATATCAAGTGGTGCCTTTGAATTGGGGGGACTTTCAAGAGGGGCATTGAAGTGCACAGATATCCTCCCTTCCTGCTCTGGCTCCAGACTCACTATAGGGGGTTAAGCAGTCCTTTGAGTGGGGACAGGACACAGCCCATTCAGGTGTAAGTGTGAGGCTGTGCCCAGCTCCTCTCTCCCATCCTGGCCAGTATTGCCCATCAGGATATGAACAGCCCCTCAGTCACACCTAAGCTCCCTTTGTGTATAGCTGTCTAGAGAGAATGCACGAGGCCCAGCTGTCACCCACCCCAGACGTGTATTGGGGACAGGCAGCAGGCACACAGGGCTAAGAGCAGAAAAATGCCAACTTCATAAAAGTAGTCCAAAAGGCACTTTTCTTGCGCACCAAACTGTCGCACTGCGTTGTGGGAAATATTCCCTCCAATATACCAATTTATCCAGGTACTCCAATGTAAACACTTTATACCAAATGTACTTCAAGTCATTACTCTGTGCTTTATCCTTATTCTTTTCACCACTACGGAGACAGTGTGATTGAACTTGAATTCTTTATTCAAATCTTTATAATGTCAATTGTATGCCCATGAAGCTTCGGACAAAACATTATGAGACAAAGGAGGGACATTTGCCAAGACCACTGTGTAAGGTGTAGCTGCTGGGGGCAGGTTCAAGATACACGGAGGATGCTGGGGAGTTTCTGATTGATCATCAGAACTTATACCTTTCACTTTCACTTTCTCCCTGTTCTGACTTGACGTCCCAACAGTCAGTACTCCATGCTCAGTACTAGGGGGGTTGCTAATAGGTGCCACTGGAATACCTTCTTTAGAGAGAGGCAACCTATTGTAAGCTAGTGTTTTTGCTATACTTAAATCCTTATTACTAGTGGAACTTCCAGCCTGTATTTGTCCATTAGAGGTACAACTCGATGAAGTGCCAGCCCCCGTTCCTGCCTCCCTGGTGTTTATATCGCAGGGACTTGGCTTAGAACAACCGAATGGGGCAATTGAACTACTTACATAGTCCTCCAAACTGGCTAACTTAGCTTCAACACAGGTTATTTTTACCATAATGGGTTCCAGCAGAGTAGATAACACAGTTTCAAGTCTACCCCAAAAAGTCCCTCCTTGTAAACTGTCAGCAACTATATCTATATCTTTAGGATTAATAGCATTCGATTGATCCTCATTGGGTACTCTTGCCTTAATGGAAGTTTTAGCTGATTTTCCTTTTGGTCTCTGCGCAGGTTTAATCAGTTTCCTGGTTTTCTTTTTATTCAAGGGAGGTTCTACAGTATGGTCAGTATTAAAGTTAGCTTTTTGCCCTCTAGCGGTAACTGTGGGCCTGGCGGGGGTGAGCTCTGGTTCAGAAGATGAGGAAGAGACAATATCTATCGGTTTAATTGATGCTTCGTGTGGCATTCCACCAGACCGGGAAGAAGATGCCTCATTATTAATCTCCGCACAAGACTCAGTAAGTACAGGGGTCAAAGAGAGTCTACATTGTGCGGGTAAAGGCTCCAGAGACAGCCTCCACTCAGTAAGTTTGATTTCATTTATGAGCACTGATTCAGCCCTTTGCAAAAAAGCATCTAGAGTACCCACAGCCCACCTTTGTTTGATCTACACTTACTCATTTTCAATATGCACGCAAGAAAATATATTTAGTGGCCAGTACAAGAAAACAGGTCCCGAGTGACACAAACTGCAAATATCTACCTCGGGAGCAAAACCTCAGACGGATGGCCCAGCCCAGTCTCTACCAGTCTCGGACGGGCTCAGACGGGCCCACCCTTGGTCCGGGCTTTGTCCGGGCTACGTCCCGCGCGCGTCCCGCGCCGCGGGGGAAGAGGCAGCGCTTTATGCGCGATGACCACGCCTCCCCCTCACTCACGGCAGCTGGACAGAGAAGGTTGCACCCTGGGAACTGAAGTCCTCTCCCAGGGTGGTGACGGCAAGGGTGCAGCAGGTGGTGAATCAATGTGACCCTGGGACCTTCTCCCACCAGGGCTACTGCAGAAAAACCACGGGAGCGTCGGACGTCAGAAAACCAGCGACAGCAGCAGTTAAAAGCGAGTGGCAAAGGCTTCCACGCCGCGGGAGAAGGCAGCGCTTTATGCGCGATGACCACGCCTCCCTCACTCGCGGCAGCTGGACAGAGAAGGTTGCACCCTGGGAACTGAAGTCCTCTCCCAGGGTGGTGACGGCAAGGGTGCAGCAGGTGGTGAATCAATGTGACCCTGGGACCTTGTCCCACCAGGGCTACTGCAGGAAAACCACGGGAGCGTCGGACGTCAGAAAACCAGCGAAAGCAGCAGTTAAAAGCGAGTGGGAAAGGGACTTACATGTAGGCTTTTGTGGCCAATTAGAATTATACCAATTACCATATACCTTTTAGAGGACAAAGCACTGGCCCTGGGCCTGGTTAGCAATGCCCAGGCCACATTCAGAGCCAGTAAACACCAGCACCATCCAAAAAATGGGGGTGATCTGGACAAAAGGATGACTTTCCTACAGTTTCCTTTTGCTTTATGCCTGTGTAGCTTCGTTTGACAGCTTTGTGTGACAGCAGTCTAGGGCTGCTATGTTGGCGTTGCACATCCACACTGTATCCCACAAGGAACATCTGCCTTTTATACCCACAGTGTGGCTTTTCTTTCTGTTATTCTTTATTGTGGCCTTGCGTAAAATTTAAACATGCCACCTGAGATTTGCTAATTATCTGCTATGTTTAAGGGGGTCGGATCATATATCCTGGGAGCCATTTAGCAGTCTCCCAAAGACCTAACAAAAATGCACTTTGCCTACCCTGCTCCTATATTTTCACAACCTCCTTGTCCTTTTATTGATATTATTCTGTCTACTACAATAGATGTTCACATATTTTACATTAAACATTAAACTGGGCAATATTATCTTCATACATCTTTATGTTAAAGTCGTCTTGAAGTAACTCTTCTAACAACTGTTGCAAAAGACAGCTTTAAAGCACTTTTCAGATTTTTCTGCCCTGGCGTATAGCTCTTTCATGTCTCCCCGATTTATGTAGATACCTTTTTACAGCTCATGCATTAAATCACATAATTATAATACGACATTCACAAAATCGACCTAACCATTGCATCACGGGGCAAATCTAGGTGAGTAGATGTGGATTAAAGCAATATTAACTACGTAAGTACCCCACGATGTAGTGGTTAGATGGATGTACTATTACTGTAGGTTGCAATTATGAGACCATGACATATTTTCATATATCCTCACTCGGTGTGTGACAAGGTATGACCTTCTCCCAATAGAGCCTGGGCCTGACATCAGCCGGAATACTAGTAGGTGCTTCCTTATAATTATTATATCATGTGGCACACCTGTGCTTCACCTTTGCAAACATTTCTCAGGTGTCTGTCATCTTTTCGGCCCAATTCTTGATGCTGATCTGACAATTTGAATTGTCCTTTGCTTTGAAGCTTTAAACCACTTCTCTGTTTGAGGACATCCATATAATTTTCTCTTCATAATGCCAAAGCACACTTTTATCTTACATTGCTGTCCTGTTAGTGCTTGAAACCCAAACGTTCACATTAGATAACCCCCCAAGCTTACTCTAAGCTGCATAACTCATGCTGGATAATGCTATGTAGGAGAAGTACAATCTATTTTACAGACAAATGGTCTCACTTCCTCAAAAAGGTTGTCCTCAAAAAAACATGCTAATATTGTTTGATGATATGCATCTTCAAATTGGATCATACCTTCACAAGCTTTGTTAAGTTAGTAACTGATGCGTCTTTCAATTGTGCTTCATGTTTTAACGTTTTCCGATATTTCTTTTTTCATGGCAGTTGCCTTCTGTCGTTAGGCAATCCCAACAAACCACATGTCCAAACATTGTGAACCATTTTCTGATCTTCAGTTTTCAGTTTCACCGTTTTTTAAGTGCAGCAAATTTGTCAAGTGTTGGCAATGAAACATGCAGTTGTAAATCTGTTTTGATATGGATGTCAGAACCAAGGCACAACAATACATACAAAGGGATATTCTCAAGAACGTACGATAATCATCGCCAAAATAGGTTAACGCAATTTCTCATATCTCTGTCCATCGCGGGAAAATAACTCTGTGTTAACGTCTCATTCTCAACACGGCGGTAACATGCGATAGTTTCCCGATAACGCACCAAATGTCCGCGATACAACTACTGCGACGGCGATAAAAAAGGAAACCCGAACGTGAAAAAAGTTGCGATGGGCCCAACCGCGATAGAAAAATCGGCGACAAGCAGCGCCAGGCTTGCAATTCCCATGTCAGGCGGGAAAAATCACCATAAAAGCTGCAAATAATTTTTTTTTTTTAAAAACATAACAATTGCGAAGCACAATGGAGGTAGCCGGAGCAAGTACAGAGGACAACCCGAACCCCACAAGCCCCACGGAGGACCAGCATGGGACCTCGGGGTCAGGGAAGGGCAAGGAGAAGAAGAAGAGGAAGACGCGGTTCAGTCCGCAGGAAAACAGGATCCTGATAACGGAGGTGGTAGAACACCATCAACAACTGTTCGTCACCTCCACTGTGTCATTGACAACTAAAAATACAATATGGCAGTCCATCCTGGAAAAGGTGAATGCAGTCGGAGTGCTGAGGAGGACAATGAAGAGCTCAAGAGGCGCTGGAATGATGTGACGCACAAAACCAAGCTGAAACTCGCAGCAAACCTGAAAGCAGCAATGCAGACTGGAGGTGGGAGTCCAGCGACACACCAGGAGCTGGATGAGATGGAGGAAATGGTGACCCGAGTCATCATTGGGGAGACGGTGGCAGGACCGGACACTGCACAACATGACCTGACCCAACAGCAACAGGGTGAGTAACCACCAGGGACTGGGGGGACGGGGGGAGATTGGCACAATGGCACACATGCACAATTAAGTATAGCACATCTGCGGACAAACCATGCCCAAGAGTCACAACTCCGACCAAGAGCCCAAGTTACCAAGTCTGCAACATCTCAGCACTGTATAAGCACAGAAGTGAAAGGCACACCGCCTGAAAGGGATATGGGCCAGCAAAATCAGAGCTGAAGGGGCAACACACCCACAATGCAGCACACACACAAAAGAATCAGAGCACCTCAACATTGACATCAATGTGGTACAAACTGCAACACTTTCACAACAGAACAGAGGACACAACTGCCGCCGCTTGTGTGTAGAAAATGGCCATTCGCATTTGGCATAGCAGGAAACTGTGAGATGATAATGGACAAATACAACCTCACATCCGTGATGGTGGCGAAATGTCAACTGTCCCGCATCACATAGGCATCTCCTCACAAACAGTCACAATGTACATTGTCATGCAGTCTGTAAGTAAACTTGTCCAATGCGTCAACATACATGTGAACACAATGTCAATCTGCATCTCCCCTTCACATTGCAGAGGGAGAATCAACACCTCCTGCAGAGCAGACACAACAACTCAGCACTGATGATGAAGAGGACCTCCCCAACATCGACACCGATGCCCTCCAACAGCCCATGGACAGCTTCGGCACCCCACCTCCAGGAGCAGGGCAGCCCACCTGCATCGAGGAGACCCCACCCCCTGCACAGACCACACAGCAGGAAGCACCCACCACCACGGCTGTCTCCCAGGACCCCCACGACCAACACATGGCATTCCAACGTCGTGTGTTAGGGTGCCAGGAGAAGATGGCTGATCAGCTGCGGGTGGGGTTCGACCTCATGGCAGCCAAACTAGATGCCATACGTGGGTGTCTACGTCCCATCAGGCACCACTTACAGTCCCTAACGGACACCCACTGTCCGCTCCATGCTCTCCAACAATCCATAGCTGACATCGCTGGAGTCACGACTCTGAGCCAAGAACAACTGTCTAGTCAGAGTGGCTCCAGCGATGACAGCCGGGAGTTGGGACACATGCGGAGGATCATGGAGAACATGGATCGGATGCAGGCGGAAAGAATGTTTGCCATGGCTGCACACCAGCGAGATGTAGCTGTGATCTTCCATGCCCTGCAGATCCTCGTTATGGCATTGCCTCCACAAGGCCTGGCGCGGATGAATGCTGCTGCTACTACTCCATCCACATCTCCGCCCCCTGAAGTGTCAGTGCCACACAGTGCGGCAGACATTCCACCTCCGGCCCCTGATGTGTCAGTGCCACACAGTGATGCAGACTATACACCACCACCCACATGTGAGACACCTGACCCATCAGAGGACGAAGATGATGATGAATCTGGCCCTGTGGTAAGAATGAAGTGGTAGCATTCATCTCCGCCATATGGCCTGTTTCAGCTTGGTTCTGCCCTCTGCATCATGCCCTGGAATAACACCTTCCACTGTCCCCCTATACACTCAGCGACACTCACCTTGGACCTCGACATGGACTGCCATATTTTGATTGGTTACCAATGACACAGAAATCACACTGCTGACTGAAGTCTCCCTCTTCCGATGAACTTGTCAATCCCTAAAGGACTCTGGCTGGCCCTCCACGGGGCAAGAATGTAAAGTGGGATTCACATGGCCCTGTAGTGCTCCAGCTTGAACACTCCATTGAATGCGAATAAAACATTCTAATTCACACAGATATGTCGTGGCTATGAGCAATCAAGTATGAAAGTATGGATGAATGTAGGGACAGTGATTCCACAAAAAGGTACTCCCTGGGTAATGCTATCAATGCACATGTATGGCCGTGACCCAGATAGGCAGTGAGACACACATTGTCATTCAAATCAACACTCATCACAGTTGAATACAAGTGAAGGTGCGTAGACTTTATTAGCATATGCGTGTCAGTACGGGCAAGATAAGTGCCACAACATGCAGACCAATGCAGCAGTATGTCAGGATGAGGAACGTTGCTAAGCGCCGCTGTCCACTCCGGGGGAGTGCCTCACCTTTCACAGGTGTGTGTTAACCCGCGTTGTTGTCCGCTCATGTATTCGGAGTCCAGGCGAATGCAGCCATGTCCACTGTTGTCGTGGGACATGTGACCAGATCTCCAAGATGCAACAAGGTGTTGGGACATGTGCAATGGGTTCCAATCTGTTGTGGCTGCAGGTACGTAGTTACTCGTCCATGAAAGCAATTGCAGCTTTGTAGGCTATCATTTCCAACATGAGCTTGTTGTCGACATCATCAAACAGGACGGCGAGGCAATTCATTAGAAGGTCCGGACAGATGTGCTGCGTCCACCCCCTTTCACCAATTAGCACTACAGCCCAATAGGGGAGCGGTTCAATGTGGTCACTGCACACGAGGAGTTGTGCAATCTCCCAGGTCCAGCTGCCAGCATGTATGCCAAGTATCAAGGCATCCCATAAACGGGTATCATGGTGACACTCCTGGTCGTGGGCCAACAGGGGGCGCACACACATGTCAAAATCCAGTTCAGCCACCGTCCTGTTGGATAGGCAGACATCTATGGACCACTCCAATATGCACGATCGACAATGCAACACAGGCTGAACGCAGGTGATGTCAGCAAGGCGGAAGCTTAGCCAGTAACTGATCCGCAGCACTGCCAATGGCAGTGCCCCCAGGAAACGCAGCATACATGCACGGTACAGTTCCACCTGACAGGGGTTGTGCATGTGTCCGGGATGTTCTACCATTGCGTTAGTGGCTCTGGTTGAAGCAGCACTGTTTTGACCTGCGCCAGTTTTGTGGATAAAATGCCACAGCTCGGATCAATGAGTTGTTTTAGTGTGCAACGGTTGTACGCCTGGGATGGTGTGGGAGTAAGTGTGAAGGCCATTCCATGCAAGATATCTTCGAGCAAGGACTTCTGTGTGTGGTGTGTGTATACGTTGGTCTTTCGTCGGGCTGTGCGTAGTGTGGGAGTCATCATCAGCTGCTATAGTGTCTGTCAGGGGGTGCCGGGCACATGCAATTCCCAGGTCGGAGGTGCAGATGTGCTTCCGCCTGATAGTTCAGACAAAGGAGCTTTCATCCCTAATGCTAGTTTCTCATCTGCTTGCATTCAGGAAATGTGAAGTGGCTTGTTGGGGGTGGGGTGGGATGTGTGCGACTTTGGGATTCATGTTTGACATGTCTTGCATGTGGCAAATGAGCGGCATCACTGTGTGTTACGTTGCCTCACAGCTGCTCCTCCCTCCCTCCGAGCCTATTTACTTGTGTGCGCTGCGCGGTTGCATCACTTGCACTCCTACGGCACACCATTGTCATGCCTGTCTGCGCATGTCCACAAGCCTGACAACAACACTGTGATGTTGGCCGTTGAAGGTGGGCGGCCATGTGAGTGTAGGCCTGTGGGAAGGATAGGGCGGATACAGATGTAGAGTTCATGCCTGGCTGAACTCGCGCTGCGTTTAAGGCTAGGCATTTGGCTCATGCTGCGGTAATACAGATACACACAACACTTGGCATGTATGAGCCAAGACCCCCAGCGGTCTTGCGCTCCTTCATTTCTCTGTTCGTGCGAGCCCGCCCTCCGGGTGCATGCTACATTGCAACATTGTCGATTGTGGGCTGGGTGGCGCCGACACTACAACAGTGACACACTCATTAGTTACTTCCTTGTCCAGGCCAGAACTGAACGACGCCCAGAGGCCCGGGCAAATCCTTCACACCCCTACGCTGGCCTGGCGTACGCCGGCCCAGCCCACTCTGCTTAGGCTTACAGGGGGGGGGGACAGAGCTACGTGTCCAAGGTCTTAGACACTGCCTGAGGTGACATGGTTGCGTCCGCAGTCCACAGCACAAGGTAAGGTGGTAGGGCCCTGGCCCATCATGCATACATAATGACCACAAGGACAAACTTAGATAGAAAGTGGAACTGGCTACGGGCACGGGCGCCCTGCCACTTTTTATTGCCAGGGTCACATGTCCAGTGACGCCTGTGCTGGATGGGTGTGGGCTGAGTGTAAGCCAGCACTCAGGGAGTGGTTGGTGCTGGCAACAACTAGAACAGTGATCTTCGTATTACACACACAGATTCAATCATAAAGGGTCCATGACGTGTGGTGCACTGAATTGGTGGCACCTGAAGCGCTCAGCGGTTGCGCAGCCTGCGATGATGCATCGTCCGGGCGGGCCGCACTGATAGCAATGTCTGTTGCCTACTGGACTGCGCCATTAATAAATCAAGTCTCAACTTGAATTGTGAGCCCTGCTGACTGCAGTGTAGGCCGGAGGCAGTGGTCAGAAAGGGTCCACAGCCACGTGATGATGACTTGTGGTGCACTGAGTTGGTGGCACCTGAAGCACTCAGCGGGTGTGCAGCCAGAGATGATGGCGTGTCCTCGAAGGTCAGGATTGGATTTGATTTGTGAGCACTGCTGACCGCAGTGTAGGCCGGAGGCAGCACTCAGAAAGGGCCCACAGCCACGTGTTGATGACTTGTGGTGCACTGAGTTGGTGGCACCTGAAGCGCTCAGCGGGTGTGCAGCCAGAGATGATGGCGTGTCCTCGCAGGTCAGGATTGGATTTGATTTGAGTGCCCTGCTGACCGCAGTGTAGGCCGCAGACAGTAGTCAGCACACACATAATTCTGCGGTGCTGTGCTGCTGTGTGCGCTGGGGGCCTGTGTTGCGGACACCAGCGATCGGCTGAGGAGGCTGGCGGTAATGGCGGCGGACTCGTGGCAGGGTGAGGGGCGCCTCCCTGGCAGACGCGTTGGCCATCCGGGAAGTGAACCACGCCCAGAGCCCCGGCCTATTTATTTGCACTCCTACGCAGGCCTGGCGTATGCCGGCCCAGCCCACTCCGCTTACAGGGGGGGGGGACATGGATACGTGACCCGGGTCTTCCCCACTGCCTGAGTTAACTTGGTTGCGTCCACTGTCCACAACACTACAAACACCAGCAGTATATGTCCACATGGACATGTCTGTGCTCTGCATACTGTAGTCTGTCCAGCACATCACCGCCACACTTGGCATTGTGTACATTCTTATTAATGGGTGACTTGCCTCCTTCACACATACTTGGTTCCCACCTCTCCCCACATTCTGCAATTGTGTGGCTGTGGGGCCATGACGTTTTGGGAAGGTCAGCTGTGTTGTTCTGCGCTGCCTCAGTGGTAGTCCGATGGGGGGGGCCTAGGGGTGGTGGCGGTGGGTGTTGTGGCCCTCTTGGGTCTCCGAGCTTTATGGCCAGTAACTCCATAACATGTGTTGGTCTTCAGATGTGGCTCTGGGCTGGGCTCCCTTTCATGCTGCAGGTTGTCGTCCTGCTTTACACCAGTAAAAGGCAGGTGTTAAATCCCTGCTGCTAACGCGCCTTATCGCCTGTTTTTGGGTCGCATCACGGATCGGGCTGGTCGTTGAGAATATCGCGAAGTGGTGTTTTCGTGTGTTTTTGCACAGGAACGCCTACTCTGCATATCATTAGCGTTAGTTGTCGCTCTCATCCGTGGCGATGTTTTTTGCGGCAGCTATCGCTGGGAAACTGGCGATATCGGCAGTTTGCACCATCTTGAGAATAGGGCGATAAATCTATCGCCATTTTTGCGGCGCTAAAGTGCCGATAAATCGGCGATAGGTCCTTGAGAATATGCCCCACAGTGTGACCATCACTATCTGCCTCTAAGACACCAGGGATGCCGCAGCTTACCGCTGGGTCTAAGTTGAAATATCCTGCAGCTATGTTCATGACTTGGTGCTGGCACCGATACCTCTTTGATATAGTTTTGCAGCCATTTACATGCAATGGTCCCATTAGTCCGTTCTCAAGTACACGACTGACCTGAGGCTGCTTGCATCTCAGTACGTGAGTTATATCGCTACTGACTCCAGGAACAGAACTTGCACGATTTCCAGACTGCATTGGATTTTTTTGTCAGGAGTTTCAGTTTTCGCACACAACTTCTTGTCAGCATCCTGTGCCCTGCTCCAAAAATTTTATTTATCCTGATGGTGACCATCAATATATATATATAAACTCGAAATGCCGTCAACATATGTGAGCCATGTGTTTGCTTCTTTCTTGATGTTGTATATACATATATGAACCTGGAGTGTATATTTCTTTCTGCTCCTCCCCATCTGTCAGTACTTTTGCTGGTGTAACTTTTGTCTTCTACGCAGGTTGTCCTTATATATAACTCGAACTCTGAGTAAAATCTTCCCTTTCATTCCTTCCTATGCGTGGAAACAGGTGGCCCTGTCATTAATCACATCTAGGATTGGCTATTGCAAAGCACTTAAAATGAACACTAACAAGACTACTCTTGCCAAATTACAACTGGTGCAAAATGCAGCAGCCAGACTGACACTAGGCCTCCCTAAATACATGTTAGTCTCGAAAGGACTGCATGAACTTCACTAGCTCCCTGTACAGAAGCGGATTACCTTCAAAGCCATGTGTATTGTTCACAAAGCACTTTATAGTGCTATCCCAGGAGAACTAAAATCGATGTTTCAGGGGAATTCTCCAAGTAGACTTCTCCGATCGGCAAGTCACAATTTATTGGTCAGCCCCAGAGTGCGCAGGAAGAGATGGGGAGTCAGAGCTTTTTTGCATGCTGCGGCCAAGCTCTGGAACACCCTATGCTCCATCCGACCACTATGAAGCTCCATATGCCATTTAGGAAGGCCTTGAAAACCTGCCTCTTTTCCTTGTGATTGAAACCCGTCATCTAGTCATGCTCAGGCATACTATAGGGACTGGCATAAGCGCCTTGTTGCCCGTAGAGCAACTGTTGTGCTATGTAAATCTTTATCATATCAGATCATATCAATTATCTATAAGAACAATATGGCATTTATAGGAACAAGTGTGGCGTTTTGCTGCTGTCTTACTGGACGCTATGTTAAAATGGTACACACTATGCTATAAAAGCACACTGATGTATGCATGTGAGTGCTTGAGTTGCAAGAGTTGTGAAAAACAGTAAAGAAATATATATATTTTTTAAAACACACGGGGAATTTGCCAGAAGCTACTGAAATTTATACATGAATTGAAACTATGGTGGAACTGAAAACATTTTCAGCCTATTAATCTTTTAGCCTGTTTTTATTGCCTGCCTTTTTGTATATACTAACTATGCACCTTGTTCAACTTATGTCACTATGTGTTCACTTTTTATGTATTGCACTACTCTTAGGATTTTGAGTTTTTTAAATAATGCTTTACAGTGTTGCATATACTCACTATGCACTTTGTTCTACTTATGTCACTGAAATACGTTTTGTAGTGCTACTGTAGCACTACAAAACGTACTACAAAGTGCAGTTTGTGGATCAGTCGCAGAATGT
The DNA here is from genome assembly GCA_963921515.1 of Calotriton arnoldi. Lineage (NCBI taxonomy): Eukaryota > Metazoa > Chordata > Amphibia > Caudata > Salamandridae > Calotriton > Calotriton arnoldi. The sequence continues at coordinate 3,154,721 of CAWUFW010000351.1, read as the reverse complement.
TCACTTTTTGGGCACTACTATTGGGTTTTTGAATTTTTGCAATGATAACTTACAGTATCCCCAGAAATTGAGTGCATTTGACCCACACTTTGATTTGCTGCTTTAATTAAGTTACCGCCTTTGAGAGTGTCAAGGTGACCACTAAGTCAAATGATCCGCTTACAGTCAATGGCTATTCAAGAGAGCAGAGAAAAGTAGATTCTCGTTAATGTCACATGCCACTATACAAGGCCTAAAATTGCATTGCAGTTGTTGTACTGGGTGGGGATTGCTTGGGGCACTTGTGCGGCCATACATGACTAAGGAAGAACCGGCCTCCAGTTAAATTTGCAATTCTTCTCAACGTGTAGATTGACTCTGCGTTCTCACATTTTGAACACTGCCCTTTCATGCTGGTAATGCTTTTCTTGTAAGTTATTGCAGTTACCATAAAGTATGAGATTACCACCACTAAGTTCCAAGCAGACAAGATGGCCGCCGGGTAGGAGCTCCGTCCGGGAGCTCCCCGGGTAGGGAATTCCTTTGGACCTAATTCCCGGGAATTTACCCATCTTTCCGACCCCTACTCCTCCTGGGACCCGTGGGCAGCTGGCCATGGATTGCTCCGCACCCGTGAGGATTTTCCTCGACCGGTCACTGCACTCACCGCGTTTCCTGGACTGACTGGTACTGGTGGACATCGCCTTGCCTCCTTTACAAATCTCCTGGTGGGCGCGGGGTTCTCTTCCCGATCCCCTGTCCTTCCGACCCGTGGCTGCTGCGCCCTTCCTGGTGTTTCCCGGTGCGGTGCCCATGGAGCGAATTCCGGAGCGGCCGCAACCTTGGTTGGGCTGCCTTCGCAGTTGTGGGGGGATGGGCAGACTGGTCTCCCCACCGGCCGTCGCCTGCCTTCCGGGCACGACCTTTGTTGTTTGGCTTCCCTCGGTGCCCTACGGGACGTCCCGCGGCACCGTCCGGGATTTCTACTGGGACGTGCCACGCGATTGTAGCGCCACAGACAGATCGGCAACGAGAATTCCAGCGATGCTGCCGCACTGGACCCCAGAGCCGGTGTTCCGAGGGATTGCGGCCCCACGGTCTTGTCCTCCATGGCGAGTCTCGAGGGAGCGAGCCCTCCGGTCGCCGTGGCTTCCTCTCCTCTTCGAGGTGGCTGCCGGAGCCCCGATTCTGATTTCCCCCGTCTCTACAGCGGGTTTGGTCAGGATTCTACTACCGGACTCCTCCTGACAACCCGAGAGTCGGTGGTCCGAGTGGCATCGCTTCCCGGCAGCCTTCCTTCCTATCGATCCTGCGCCTACCTTCCCCAGCCAGTCCTGCTCCTTGAGGTTGGTTTTTCTTCACGATGCTTCTTTGGCTTGCATTTTCTATTGATTTGGGGGTCCGCCATTTTGTGCCGAGGCTGTTGGTTGACTGTAACTCTGGGCCCACCATCTTGATTGCCTCGACCGACTCCTGGATCACTGCTTGCCGCCAGTCAACACCTTTGATCGCCTACCTCACTGGGGGTGCTTGAGCCAGGCGGGAGACCTGACTTTGTGAAGACCACCACCCTTGAGTGCAACACCACCTGAACACCTGGCTGAACGATGGCAAGAATTTCCTGCTCTGTAAATATGTAATATTTAATTGTCCAAGCCTAATCGCTGTTAAAATGTAATCCTGAGTGAATTTGCAATTTGTATATATATAACTCTAACCACTAGTATATGTAGTAGACCTTTGTACTTACTACCATTCAATGTGATTTTAGAGTTTATCTGCTTGTATCTCTTCCTTGAGTGACTTTACAACTTGTACATTTGCAATTTTTTCTGTTTGTATCTCCTATGTATCTCATGTATTCCAAAATCCTTATGTAACACAACTGGTTCTTTTGTAAAGCGCTCTGACACCTTCGGGTAATGTTCGCGCTATATAAAATCGCATTAAATAAAAAATAAAAATAAATAAATAAATAAAACTCACTCAATGTCATAGGGCACATTGGCAGGGCAGTGTGCTGAAGCTTGATTTGCTTCTCGTTGTGCTGTCTTTTTGAGTGATGATTGCATTGCTGTGTGTATTTCCTGGTCGCCTTTTGTTTGCACCTGAATTACTACTGCTATTTTGTGCACCTACACTGCGAATTTCACCGCTTTATCAGCGGATGAGTTGCTTTTCTGTGTATTTTCTCACTCTGGTGAGCCAGCATGTGCTAAACATCGCCCAACTGTAAGCTGTCTTTTGAAGTAATCTATCTGTGCCCAAAGCTGCTTCACTCTTATCATCTTTCATTGTGACTCAATGGATTTCCAGTGTTCTAAATGTACATTTTATGCCTGTACACAAATTGAAGACCTGAAAACAAAGAATGTTGAGATTAAAGCATTAGCTTTCTGTGAAGCCAATATGAGTTCATTTAATTCAGCTCTCTGTGCTTTTGAATCACCGAACGGCTTGATGTGTGTATGGTTTATTTTTAATTCATAATTCTCAAACACATCCTCTAGTGCTGCACAGGCAGTGGAATAATGCTGTTTTGTGCCTATTTCAGGTTGTGCCAATCCATCTGTATAAAAGACATTGTGAAATTCATTCATTGCTTTTAATGATATAATGCTCAGAACTACTTGTCATTGACATTGAAGGAATTCCTGTGTTTTTAGTGATGGATCATACTCAAATTGAGGGGCAGATTTACAAGTCCCTTGCGCCATTTTTGCGTCACTTTTCTCATGTTAAAAATGACGCAAAAGTGGTGCAAGGGGCTTGTAAATCTGCCCCTGAATGTCCAATCTGCCTTGGTTCATGGATCAATACACCCAGCATACATGTAAGGGTCTAGAATGTAGTATGCTACATTAGTAGCCACCTCCAGAAATGATACATAATTGATATAATAATTAGTTTCTTCCCTTGCACTATGTGTATTTATTTATTGATGGCCATTTGCACTGCTGTAGGAATTTTCACTATTGGAGCGAAACACTCCTCCACTATAGAATAAAAGTGTGACTTGTATGCAACTGATGTAGCCTGCACACATTATACCTTATGTAAATTAACCCTGACCACCAACCTTTCATGCTAATAAATTGTATGTGCTATTCTGTGTTTGCAAATATGTTGTTGAGATAAAGTCTTTCTGTAAATCTTAAAATTTGAGCGTGTTCTTCCAGTCCTTCCCTGGAAATGTAGGGGTCATCTACTAGTACAATGGTCTCACTTTCTCTGCATAGTGTGGGAGATATGTGTATCCAAAGAACAGAAATCACATAAATCCTTGTAACTTTTTTAAATGATTGGGGGTCCCAGGATCTCATATTTCTCTAACATACAGGGCCTTTCCTTAACTAAATATAAATCATAATCCAGGAAGATTATATTTGAATAGCATATTTTGGATTTTCTAGCATTTAGTTTCTAACCTCCCTCAACAAGTTCTGTGACTATTTGGTCTTCATGTTGGAGATGATCATCTAGTTCCTCACCAGTAATGTTTATGTAATTTACATAAGAGACCACACTCAAATCCTACTGCAGCAATTAAATTATGTGGGCTGAAAAGTTTTGGGCTATTTCCATACCCTTGCGGTAATCTTGTAAATCCATTTTGTGTCCAGTCGACTGTAAAGCAGATTAGATAGTAGGATTCAGTAGTGATGCTTTGTACGAGAACGCGATTGCTGTATCAATAGAGGTTCTACATTTTGTGTGTGTGAGTTGTGTCATTAATTCAGTACTAGTTGGACTTTCTACAGCACGTGTCTCGGAATACAAGTTCAAATTGCAGAAGTCCAGTACTAATTTCCAGAACTTATTTGGTTTCAACACCAAGAAAAAAGGGATGTTTAAGGTGGATGGGCACAAAATTATTATTTTCTAATATATTAATTCATCTAATATGTGTTTTAGATCCTGCTTTGCTTCTGGTTTCTTCAGTTACCATTTCTAAAGCTGTGGCTCATCTCACAATGGAATCACATGAGGAGTTGCTTCTTTGTACCAACTTGTATTGTTTTTATATTGGTGGAGTTATTTATAGTGCCCACTTCGTGGTATATCGGCACACTAGCAAAGAGAAGGCTGCCATTATAATGTCCTCTCTAGTGGGAGCGTCATTTATAACTTTTATGGGTCAGTCTTATTCAGCCAGTATGCTATCATCAGAATTTGTCCCTTGAGTCCAGAAAACTATTAAGATTTTCACTTAATGTCCCCTTCAATTTGAATCTGGGCGTTGTACATTAATTCTGGTTTATTTAAGTACTCATCTGGTGTTTCTAGCTGAACTGAATCGTTACTCACATTCATGTTCAGAAGCGGGCTGACTTCAGGTGTTTTATTCTGATCTCTGCCCCACTCTCTAGGATGGCAACAACTCATTCCCTGCCTTCACCAGGACCCTCTTTTTGTGGTTTTCTGTTTGTAACTACTTTTTTCTTTTGGATGTGCTCTTTTGGTCGTGGACTTGGACCGCTTACGCGCCATCTCATCAGCTGATTCGCCTGCATTTTGTCAGATTTTTGTGAAGAATTGCACAATTAGGGTCGGGACTTTTAGCTCCATGGTCCTGTAAAGAATAAGATTTATGCTCATCATAGGATTGATATGTGTCAGGAGGCCTAGTTTCTTTCTTATCTCCCAAGGTATATCATCCTTCTTACATAGCTGTACAATGCGTTTTAAATTTATTTTTACTAAATGCACACCAGGTTTTTGCACCCACTCCTTGAGATCATTGTGGCTCCTGTTTCTTTTCCTTTGAGCATGCTTCACGTTCAGATTTTAGTTTTAACTGAGGTATCTCTGGCTTTGTGCCCTAGGTGCCTCTACCTGTGGAGACATCAACATGAGAGATCATTTTTGGTTATTTCAATTCTGTCTGATCATGTGGAGTCTTGGCATACCTTTGGCAGATGACCAGCATTGCTGCATTGCTTTTAATATTTGAGCTACTATATCTATCTTGCCTAATTGACTACCAGTTTCATCCCCAGATACAATGCAGGTGGGGCAATGTGTTCTCTTGCATCTGATAGAGGACCTTTGGCTGGGCAATTGAAAATCTTTATGTCGTTTCCTTGGAAAACAGATAGTAAACAGCAAAGCAGAGCAGCAACAACAGCAAAGAAAAACCCTTGAAGACCAGTCTTCGGGTTTCCAAATGGCCGAAGTCTTGAAGCTCACGATGTACATAAGTGACATCTGAAAAGGCAGGAACCACATGTACAACAACAACATATTAGTAAATCGAGAGAGAAGTGTTTTAGAGTTCAGAAATAGGTAAATGAATCCTTAAAAGACCTGAAACAATTAAGTGAACCACTCAGTTCAACTAAACTTAAACTATGTCAGTCTTTCATACTCAAGTTGTGTTTCACACTCACACTCTCTGTCTTACTCACGCCATGTATGTCGGTGTCTCCTTTCTCTCTCTCTCTCTCTTTTTAGGTTTTGGTCTCTCCTACTTTGTCTACTTACCTCTTTCCTTTTCTCGCTTTCTGTCTTTTGCCCAGTAGCTCTCTCCATTTTCACACTCTGGTTCGCTTTCTCTTTGTTTGTTTTCTGCTTCTCTCTCTCTCTCTCTTTCTCTCTCTCTCTCTCTCTCTCTCTCTCTCTCTCTCTCTCACCTCTCTAGTCCCTCCACTCCACCCTCTTCTCTGTGTATCTTTGAGATTCAGCCTCTCAATCTCTCAGCATTTTTCTCTGCCTCTTACTCTTTAATCAAATGTCTCTCCTCGTTTACTTAGTTCTAACATTCTTGCTCTCTGTATTAAACCCTTACCTTTTTATATTCTATGTCTCTCTCTATTTATGTTGCTGCCCCTCTTTCTCTATAAGTTACTCCCATTTTGTCTTTCTCCAAGCGTTACTGTGTGACACTTACTGTCTCTTTCTATACCCCTCTATCATGTCTTCTCTCTCTCTTGATGCATCGTTCTCGGTCTCTCGACCACTGATTATTTCTATCTTCTTTTTGCCGGCTCTCTGGCCTAGCCTACATCTCTCCTCTTTAGGTTTTGTACAAGTGTTTCTGTTTCTGGCAATCTACCTTTCCATTTTCTCATAGTGTCACTCTCTCACTGCCTCTCTTTCTCTGCCTCTCAATCACTTTCTAGCTTTTAGACCAAGATGTTTAAATATATAGTGACTAGGTATATATAAATTTGAAAATTTAATGGGGAGTAGGAATGAATGAGAATTAGAAAATGCATAGGAACTTTACAATTCAGCGGTGTTTCGTGAACATGAACACTGTAAACTAAAGTTAATAGTTTATTAACTTTCAGCATGTAAGTGAGTAATGCTTTATTAAAGCAACACATTGAGGAAGAATGAAAATTAGGACAATGGAATGCTGAGAGTTGTTTCAGAAGACAATGAATTGTCTCAGTGTCAATCATGACTAGTTTTAAGTCTTCTGATAAAACACTGCACTTTTTTCATTCTGTTTTTCCATGTATAATTTAGAAAATTCTACCCTCAGTGTCTGAAATGTTTTAATAACATTATTGCCCTTCGGCCCGGGTCTTTACCAATTGTTGAAGCCCCTCACCTTTAAAATATACCCGCGCCAGAGGCTTAAGCCTATTACTTACATTGAGAGTCTTTGATAATCAGTATAGATCTTAGTAGCAGGTTATAATGCCAAAGTAGTGACGAAAACATGAGCTACCCAAATATCGAAAAAAAAGTCCGATAATTAAAAGGAAACTTATAACTAGTCCATATAAGAGAATAAAAAACTTGAATAAATAGGCACACATTGTAAAATGATATAACTCCTCTGGTGTCAGCAGTAAAGACTGCAAAGAATATAAACTGACTTGGTGGTCATTTATAAATCTGGTGGTCGCTACCTACACTAGGGCGATGGAGGAATTTATTTAATTGCCCTGGCGGAACAATGACCCGTCCAATGAACTATAAATTGGGCCCTTAATCTATTTTCTGGAACTAAAAGTCATTCAGCGGGCAAGGCAGTGGGCTGTATCTGAGAAAGACCCCAAGTTGTTTGATATGTATTGGTCAAGGTCCCGGTGAAGCCATTAAGGCATGAAAACTTTGAGCAGGAAAATTTGAAATTCACGCCCATGGTGCCTTTGCCTTGTCAAGTTTCCTACATTTGGACCCAGTCACTTTTTTGGAGCTCCAATTCCTCCAATGGGGCAAGTCTGCAGGCCGTAGTCAAAGAGGGCTCCACAAGGCCGGATACCTTCTCCACGAGGGTCTGCTGATTTGTTGCTGTGGAATAGCTCAGAGCAGGAGAAACCTGAATCTTCAGTCCAAACTGGAGTGCAACTTGGTCGGATAGATTTGGCGGGTTTGTCCTAGTCCCTTAGAGGTCTTTGGAGTCAAAATGTTTATAAGTCCTAGGTTTTTCAGGATGTTAGAAGGAGTACACTCTGACACAGCTAATGGTCCTAGGAGCTCAGTAACAGCACCTAGGGGTCAAGACTCACTCCAGCACGGTCCAGGACAGCTCTAGCTGCAACTAGTTAATCTGGGCTTTTCGGGAAAAATGTTTTTTGCAACTTATTGTGTCCCCGTAGCGTAACTGACCTTTTGGGTCCCCTTCTTTGTCCTGGGTGCAAGTGGGAGCAGGTCCAGCCCTCAGGTTTCCTAACAGGTCTCACACAGCAGGTGTAGACCTTCTTCTGTAATTCTACAGTTCCAGAGTGTTATGAAGAGGGTGCCCAGGAGTGCCACATTTATGCCTAACACTAGCCTGATGGTGGGAGTGACTCTTGGCCCCTCCGTAAATAATAGGTAAAACGTTCCCAAGGGTAACCCTACCCACTTTTACAGCAGTTCCTGTGTGCCCTACTGCAAACAATCTCACTGTGTCCCTCTTTGACTAAACCCAAGCTGTTGAGACTCTTCTCCTTTTGTTCAAAGCATGTGCAACCAATTCAGATATGTAACCAGGGACATGAGTAACCCCTCCTCTATAGTCACTTCAACTGGCGACTAGGAGGGGCAAAGAAGGGACCTGTGCAGGTGTGATCTGACATTTTCCTGTGATAGGTGAGGCTTCTTTACAGTTCATTAATTTTCTGGAAAACTGTCAAAATGATCATCCGACCACAGGAACAGTAACACATCCCCACACCCAAGCCTCTGTCTCCTCCTCTGGCAGCAGTTTTCATACCTCATTCAGGGCTAAGCACTCAAAGGGCTGCAGCTGGAGGATAATGCAAATTAGCCTCCAGAAGCTTTCAGGCTGAGAAAAGGTAACTTTCTAAAAGTACTTTTTCCTTTAATATTGATTAAGAATTCAACTTCACCAGTCAATTGGGCTTAACATAAATATTACAGAGTCCAGCAATGGAATTTCTAGCTGTTTCACACACAGAGATAACATTATCAAATGTAATATTGCATCCTAGTGTTTTCCCATAGGCCAGCCAGTCTTGCTACAGTGAAAATAGTTTTTTGCTTTTTCACCATCAGGACATGTGTAACAATAAATTTCTACATGTCCTACTTTTAAATTCCATGTACCCTGCCTTATGTAAAGTAAGGTCTGCTTAATGGTGGATTCTTGATATTTAAGAGGAAGATTTAGGCCAGTCAAAAGGGTTTATTTTGACAAGTCGAAATGCAGTTCTTAAAGTGCCACAATCAGGTTACAGTGGTGGGCTGAAGCCAAGTTTATACTGCCACTGTAGTGGATAGGACGCAATAGGTGTTGCAGTCCACTACCAGCATTTAACTTACAGGCCCTGGGTACACTTTGTACCATATACTAGGAACTTATAAGTAGGGCAGATATGCAGATTAGCTGTACAACCAACGTTGACATGTTTTAGGGGGTCAGAGCATACAATGGGGCCTGGTTATGAGAGTACCAGTGCACAGAGTAAAAAAATCAGCAGCATCAATCGTAAAATATTGGGGTTGAACACACAAAAAGAAGCATTAACAGCAAAGTTTAATAAGCTTTAATAATTTCTGCTACACTTATCCACAGAGAGATCTCCGCCCCAGGGGCGAAGATCTCTGGCTATGTGTGTAAAGTTAGAAGAAGTAACCTTTCACTCATATAATCTGTTCTAGGAGGCTCCACCAGTGTGTGGAGATATGGAAAGTCAAATTTTACACTAGGAAATGGTGAATGGCAAAAAAGTGTAATGTTACTCCTAGGTGCATGATCAGATTTACTCTTGAGTAAATCTGCATGTATAATTCACATTCACTTTTGTGAATAAGGCCCTATATGTCTATACAAGCAAAATTATAGAGAGAGTAGACCTTTTCCAAGCTATTGTCCATATGCAGGCTAAGACCACAAAACTCCCCTGAATAAATCAGTAAAAATGTTTAGAGGCTAGGCTGTATAGTTGCAAATACACTTGAGAGAGAACATAGAAACACTTGGAATTGTCCAATGTCATGCTGGGCCACGTGTTCATCTAGTCAATGATGTTCCTACTATAGCTCATAAAGTGGAAGAACTAGTTAGTCTGAATAGGAAGTGACATCTCTGCATTTCACATCATCCATCTGCACAGGAAGTAACATCACTGGAATTTCCATCATTCATCTGTACAGCAAGCGACACCACTGGTTTTCCACCCACAGTGCCCTGTGCTCCTCTTTCCTTTCAAGACCTATTTAATGGTGGCTGCAGTGTGGCGCTCAGAGAACGCATGCTGTGGGCTCACCTCTGGTCCGCTGAAGGTGTGTAAAAGGCAAGCCCATCTGTGTCTGTCTGTACCAGGACTGCACCCAGCACCAGGAATCCTGGTTTTTCCTTTACCTGTCGATACCCTGTTGCAATCCTCCTTGCTCTTTACCCTGGCTGCAGCTCTCTGGCCTTCTACCACACCACATAAGATGGGAGGAGCATTTACATCTGCATCCTGCAAGTTCTCATGCACTCTCCCACACCCTAAACCCACCACTCCTTCACTAACAGCACCCAGCACCTCACTCGCTCACACTCTTATGTCCTCCCACCAGCTCACACAGACCAGACACCACACAAACAACACACCATACTCACATCTATGCCCCTCAACACCCTCTTGCTCACCAAGCAAGCCACATAGATATCGGATCTACTGTACAACCATGCAATGGAACTGCTCTTTCTCATGAAAACATGGCTAAACTAATCTTCAGCACTGGATATCCCTACAGTAAAGCACTAATACCCATCCTCAATACCGCCATCAACTCAGCCATAATCCCGGACTCCTGAAACATGCCACCATCATGCCCCTGCTGTAGAATGAATCTCTTGACCCAGCGGTGCTTTCTAACTACAGACCCATCTCCCTCATACCATACCCGGCAAATGTCTTAGAGTAACTAATTATCTGATGTCTCACCCGCCACCTCACCAACCACCAGCTCCTTGACACCATGCAGTCCAGATTCAAGCCCAATCACAGTAGAGAAACAGCCCTCATTGCCACCATAGATGACATCTGCATGAACCTTGATAGGAGAGACACTGCAGCCCTCATTCTCCTGGACCTCTCTGTAGCATTTGACACCCTATCCTCATCAGATGCCTGCATGAGATTGGCATATAGCCACCAGCTCTCCAGTGGATCTGCTCCTTCTTAAGTGCTAGAACACAAGCTGTCAGCCTGGCACTTTACTCCTTGGAAGCCTGTAAACTATCTATCTGCAAAGTGTCTCTAGGCTCATTGTCCAGCTCCACCCTCTTCAACACATACTTGATTCCTCTGGCCAATGTATCCACACACATGACATCAACAACCTCTCCTACGCAGATGACACAAAAATCATTCTCTCCCTTTGAGATAAGACTTCCAAAACAAGAAGCAAGTTCACCTTCTGCATGACTGAAGTTACTAACTGGATGAAAACCAATGGACTCAAGCTCAGCACAGACATGGCATAAGTAGTGATCTTTGGCAAGTACACCTCACCATGGGACTCCAACTCAGACCCAGAACCCATGCCAGGAACCTAGGAATAATTATCAACAGCAAACTGGACATGACCGCACAATTCAACGCCATCACTGCTTCCTGATTCCACACCCTGAAGTTGTTGAGGAAGATCTTCAAATTGCTCCCAAGCAATATTAGAAAAACTGTCACTCACGCCCTAGTCATGAGCAATTTGGACTATGGGAACACCATCTATTCGAGGATCACTAAGCAACTCACTGCAAGCCTGCAAACCATTCAGAACTCAGCAGCCAGACTCATTCTCCACCCCCCACAAAGCTCATGTTACTCCACACCTCAAGGATCTACATTGGCTTGTGATACACAAACATGCTCAATTCACACTCCCCACACACACATTCAAGGCAATACATAATTCAGGCCCCATCTATCTGCATTTCCTTCAACCACCCACCCAGACACCTCTGCTCCACAGATCTCCAACTTGCACACATCCCATGCATACACAGAAACAGATCAGGAGGGTGGGTGTTCTCTTACATCGTTCTAAAGCATGGAACGACCTCCCACTCCACATAAAAGCTTCCTCCTTTCCTCTTGAATTCCACTAGAAGCTGAAGAGCTGGCTTTTCAACTAACCACCCCATCATAGGCAGAGCAAGGCACACACACCTGCTCACTGCCAAGTTACCCTCGTGGGTGATAGTGCGCTTTACAAATATGCATAACATAATATAATAATTGCAAAGAGTCCATGAAGAAAAACCGTAGCAGATGTATGACCACTACAAATTCCATCCCTTTCAGAATAATTGGGAGATAAAAATAAAATGCACCAGATGAGCTAAAAAGGAGAATTTTTAGGGAGAAAAGTACAGAGCCCAAGTGTTTCTCCATAGTTCTCCCTTCTAGGGCAGGAGGATGTTACAATGTTCATTTTGTACAAACATCAGCTTCAGAATAAGGGCAATTCAGTTTCAATCTGAACAATAGGAAGGAGATTATGGAATTTTGTTTCATCTCATTTTAATGTGAGATGTCTAATTTGAGCGACCATTGAGGCCACATGTTATATGTGAGTGTGTGAATTAAAGGCGTGTCTGCTGGATTCCTAATGCAAAAAATATGCAGCAAGTAGGAAATAATTGAAACAAGCGTCATTAAAAACATTTAACCTCACAGTGGGACCAAACAGTATTGGTAACAAGAATGTGGTAATGTGAAGTCTATGCTGCTTATCTTTGGTATGTCAACATGATTTATGACCCTCATTTGTTTTGCGTATGCTTGGGAAGGTCTACTTGATTTTCTTAGTGTAGCTATAACCAAAATTCCTGGCATTTGCTTGAAACTATCAGTGAGCACTGTACCATTGACTCCTCAAATATGAGAAGGTATTTGCACAAGAAAAAATGTTGCACTTCATCTGCACCAATAAGCAATATTAAGAAAAGTTGTGGATTTCTTCTGTCAAAGGAATAGTAATGGAGAGGATCCCCACGCAATTACATATTGATATGGATAAAATGTCCTCCTAAACATGGAGAAGATGTTGGCAATGATATCATTACATTGAATCCCATGTGACATATTCAATTCCATCGGAGATTCCAAACAAAGTTTTGAGTGAAAAATCCTTGCGTTTATAAAAGCACACGTGTGCAAAGTATTACTGTCACTGCTTCAGACAGAAATGCAAATCCTACATGAATTTGAGGTTTCACTTTCCATTCCAATCTTGAAAAAACGAAAAAGTGAACAGCTACATCTCCACAGTCAGTCATGCAGTGAACAGAAAATTACCAAAGAATACATACTTTGTGCACTGGGAGGAATCCTTTAAGTACATTACTAACTACAAGGCAGTAATCTTGTGCCTGTGGAATTCCAACTCTGAAGTACAGTTTGTTGCAGGTAATCCAACTGCAGAAGCAATATTTCTAACATCTTAAATAAAACAACAACTACAGAAAACAGATATGAAGACTCTATGGGATGAAATATCATCCAGGAAGACTCTAACTCAGAAACTCTGCAGTTACAGCATTCACATGTTGTTACATTCGGAAAGTAGTGCAGAAAAGGCTTACAACTGTATTCATGGTTGCCCTCTTTACAGGTAGTCAGAAACAATTCTTTGGCTTACACTAGAGTCAGGTGCAACTCACAAGAGAGCATTGATGTTGTTTGCAGAGACTGAAGTAATGCCAGTTTAGATCTAGTAAATACGGACAATGTCAAGAGAAACATGATGGGAACATGCTATTCTTGAAGACGTACAGTGTTATATGAAGAGGCTTAATTCTATAGATATCAAGGAAGGGTGGCGGCACCCAATGTAAATGCTGACTACCTTGCTTATTTTATGTAGTGAAGTATGTTTGGTGAAATATTTAAAACAAGCCTCATAAATCATTGTTCTTTAACCTGATAAGCAACAGAAAAGAAAGATGTTTTTCTATATGCCTTTGTTGCAGCTTTTCAAGTCATGGAGACATGGAGGTGACCTGCTGGGACAGCGCCAAGCATATACTGCATCCAATACAGTTGAAGATCACATTCAAAACACCTCTTTTCAATCATGTCTGTGGGTGTTAGAAGAGGAGATGCCACAGGAAGCAAAGGTTTATTTGGAAATTGTAAAAGGCACACTAGCAAAAATCCAAAGATTTAATCCAGAAATGACTGACCCACTTACAGAACCACTTATTCAAAACAAGACATAATTCATCATGAATGAGGCTGAGATAGCCATGAAACAAACAACTGAAGCGATACCTGAGTAGGAAGCAATTGTTAAAAAATTGAACATGCAACAAAATGCTATCTATAAAAAAAAGATAAAGCGGGGGACAAGAAAACAGTGTGCCTAATGACAACTCTAAAGCAATATGCAATGTTTAACTCTGTCATCAGTCAATAGTAACATCTCAGTATAAACTGCACAGTAGAGCACAAGGCTGGCAAGAATGCAGATGAGCTTTGATAGATGATCTTAAGAACACCAAGTTAGAAAAGATGCTTCCACTCGGCATTAACTGTAGAATAATTCTATACAGAAACCCGAACATTGAGTCAGATTTAGTAAATTAAGCAATAGGTTGAGTAATAATATGACATACACAAATATGACATTTAGTGACATTTAGCTCAATCTTATAGAGTTTAATTGTTTACAAGACACACAAAATGTAGTGGGATTTTGTGTAAGGTTCCTCTTTTGTTATTCGGAATCATTTTCCACCCTGCCTTACTTATGCAGTTACTATTCACAAATCACAAAGCTTTAACTTATACAAAGCAAAAGTGGATTGTGGAACAACTGTCTTCAAACAAAGGGATGGATAATGTGGATTTGCCCAGAGTGAAACACTCTAAACATTATTCCTGCTGGACTTTGATAAGAGCACAGTTAATTCAGATATTAGGGGGGCTCTAGAGAGCCCACGGCAAGATGGCCACACATTAGTGCACCTCTGCCGGCCCTGAGCAGAATCCTACAATAATTCTTTACATCGAGGTCTATGTTGGCACAATAATCAACACAGAGTGTTGGGGAACATATGCGGAGTCTGCTGGGAGTGTTTTTGCTGTGAAACTGCCTGAATATCCTGCACTCTGGTGGTGTAGCCGCCATGCTTCATGGTGTGTGGTGGCACGAACGGGACTACGGCTCAGCGGGGACAGGGTCAGGGCTGACGCTCTGGATGACAGGAGTGGATTATTGCAGAAATATAGGTCAGTCACTCAGCATATTGTGAGTGGACCAGGCATTGGACGTTGGTGGTATGGGGGGCCGCTGCTGCTCTGCAGCCATGGCCGAACACCAGCACGAGCCAAGCGGTGATGGCCCTTGAAGGCAAACTAAGGTGTATGGGACTGACAGCTAAGCCTGGGCCTAGTTCGCGGAGTTCTGCTAGGCGAAACTTCGCGAAGTGCAAAAAAAACTCTGCCGGGCTACGCGGAGCTCCGCGAGCGGTGGAGTGCGTTAGATAAATGTTGTTCGTGGTGATTTTCAGTGCCAGGTGCTTGTCCACACTGTGCAATCATCACGAACGGCACCATGCACAGCGCAAGCGGGCGCAGCTTTCTTTCTGCTGCTCGAGTTGATTTTTACTCTAGCAGCAGCTTTCTCAACGCGAACAGACGGTTCTCAACGCGAGCGGTCCCGACCATACGCGACCACTCGCAATGAGAAATCTGACCACCCGCGTTGAGCAATCTCACTGGGAGGTTGATTTTCCACACTCGCGCTCGCCAACTTGATGTTGACGATCGCGAACGAGGAAAAATCTTGCCGGGAGGTGGATTTTCCTCGCTTGCGCTCACCAACTTGATGTTGACGAACACGAGCGAGGAAAAAAACTCTACTCCGCAACACGAAGCTGGGTTTTCCGGAACTCCGTGAGCTCCGCGTAACGCGGACTGCGGAATCCTCTGCAAACTCCGCGAGCGGAGCGGAGTTCACCGCCCAGAGTTACTGACAGCAGACAGCTTGGAGGCTGTAGCGTAAATTCGGAGCTATGCCCCCAGGAAGCAACGGAGGGGGCTGTGTGGCTGCGTCGGTACCTGACGGTCGTATGGTCCCCCTGCATGGCTGCAGCCCCTGTAAAATTTTGTGAGGCCTGCTCCCAGGACCAAGAGCCTATGAGAGTCTTGACGAAGTGGCGTGGGCTGCGGCTGGTCTGACTAGTTGGGTGTGTGTCCCAAACGTGTGTCCCAGATGGGCACAAATGAACAGTTCTGCCAGCAGGGTCGGGGCATTGACTCGCGCCTGGGTCGAGGCCCGCGGCAGCTGGAAAATGTACCTGCTGCGTCGGCCTTAATTGATGGTGTGCAATGAGGGGGTGTAGTGGAGACTTGAAGGTCCAGAGACCATGAGGGAGATCTGTGCGGTTCCCCACGAGGCTCATCCTACAATTCAAAAGCACAACTACTATGAACCACTGAGAGACACATAAGATACATCCCAGTCGGCCAGGCTGCGACCGCTGTCCTGCTTGCGCGCCTGGCCCCCCACAGTCTGCTACGAGCACATCTGAATGGGGGGGGAGGAACAGGCGGCCATGAGAAAGCAGATAAAACCTAACCCCGGCTGACCTTTGAAGCAAAAAAAAACGGGTAGCGCAGACACGCACTGTCCATGGAGAGAGAATAGCTGACAGACCCCTCAAAACAGACGACACTAGAAATTACATTGCAGGCTATGCAGCAAAGCTTACAATCAATTGATGGGAAAATCAATACCCTCAATCTTCGAATGGACCATCTCTTGACCAACCTGGAAAAACATACCACACATCTCAACAAAGCTAAACAATGAATTTCGACAACAGAAGATGAAGTGCAGCCTGTGAGCACTAAATGTCTCTATAGGGAAAAAGTACTACTGGTTATCCAAGCAAATAACAAAGATTTAGAAGCTCACTCACGACGAAATAATATGCGCATCACTGGAATTCCAGAATCAACAAATATGGGAAGAATGGAGACTTACTTTGAGACATTGCTGAAAGATGTCTTCATGCTTAAAATCTGTCGTCATTACTAGATGTCAAAACGGCGCACAGATCACTTATGGCCATACCGCAGCCTGGGGCCCCCCTCCCCCAATAGTGGCAAAATTACTAAACTACAGAGATTGCGATGAGGTGTTGCAAATGGCCCTGGATAAACAGACTATAGCCTACCTAGAAATACTCTAGCATTCTTTCCTGACTTCACGGCTAGTGTCCAAGTGGCCAGCAAGGAGTACCTTCCAGTAAAGAAGAAGCTTCAACAGGCAGAGATTCCGTATGCGACCCTGTTCCCAGCCCAATTGCGCATAGATCATCGTGGCAAACCCAGGATTTTCATGTCTCCCAAAGCAGCAATGGACTACGTCAAAAGGTTGACACCTTGCCACTGATCCCAGGCAGATTTGGACAAAGAACGTGATAGGGTGTGACTTTTAAGTGATGTATAGTCCATGATGCTATGTTGTAGTTTTCGCCTTTGAGGCAGCTGCCACTGTCCTGTCTTTGCAGGCGCCTCCGTTTGACAGACGACAAGGTATAGTATGGCGGTGATAAGGGGGTGCAGCTATTCTGCACCTTTATGTCCCAAAAACTTGATCCCTGGGGCCAGGTGAATGAGGCACAGAATAACCTGGTGAATCCAAATTTGAACTTTTTTATGGGACACAACTAAGCAAGACTTTACTATTGATAAAATGTTCTAATGTTACTCCCACACTCCCCCTTTGATGCAGATTCTGTGGACCGATAAAAACTGGTTTCTCCTGGCCACCTGCTTCTTCATCTGGAGGTTTCACAAGGACTCTGGTCGCACCACGGCGTGTAATCCCCAAGTAACCTCTCCTTTCTCTCTACCAGTATAGCTGGATTTAGTTTTACAGGGTTGGCTATTTGTTAACGGGAATGTTTAAACTGTGATATGTCTTTAGCATGATTGGGATGCTGAAGTGGGTGGGGGAGGGGGAAGTCTTTTTGTTAGTTCACATCTTTTTTTTTTACTGTGGCGGGGCAAGCTACCAATAGGTGCATACATAACACACTCAAAAATTGGTCCAATAGCCATTGCATGTACTACTCTGATTGTTAAAGGCATGGCAACACAATGCATTTCCCTACTTACATGGAATGTGCATGGACTAAACAACCCCCGTAAAATATGCCAAGTCTTAGCATACCTAGTTTGTCACAATATCCAGCTTGCATTGCTGCAGGAAATCCACTTGACCCAGAACGCAGAAACCAAGCTGGGTGCCAGATGGTATCAACACAACTGGAATGTTCGTATTCCTCATGTCAGAGGGGTGTTGTGTTGATCAAAAAGGGCAACCATTTCATGCTAACCCACTCTGAGATTGACACGCAGGGCATAAATATTATAGTGCAAGGGAAACTGGGCAACACCCTTATAATGGTAGTTAATACATTCGGCCCTAATTTAGATGACCCCGATTTCTACACTAAGATATGGGCTAAACTCTACTCTCTGCCCCCATCAGCTATTTTATGAAGTGGTGACCTGAATATTTGCTTAGACTTGGCACTGAACAGATCGGCTCCACTCGTCAGACTTGAGAAACACGTCGCTCAAAAAGTCCGAAATAACATGGAGGAGAGTGGGATGCTTGACCAATGGAGGGTGCGCAACCCCACCAGATGAGAAGGAACATTCACGTCGTCAGTGCACAGCTCGTGGTCCTGTTTGGATTACTGGCTCACCACTTGGAAGGTGAATTACTGGGCAGAAAAAATATGCCATATGCCCAAAAACCTTCAGACCATGCTCCAGTCAAACTGGTACTGTCAATCCCTACAAGCATACCATCCTGTATTTAGCTGGAGATTCCGAGCCACTGCTTTGCTTGATCAAGTGTTTAAAGTAGAATTACAAACTGCCATTGTGGAGTTCTTTGAACTCAACAAGGGCACTGTGAAGGGTGCAGATACTTTGTGGGAAGCGTTCAAAGTCACTATACACGGGACCTGCATTTGCAAACAGGTGGGCATTCTAAAGGGCAATAGTCAGCAATTACACATGCTGGAAAGCGAGCTACAGGGTCTGAAAGTCAATATGAGGAAGCCCCTGACCCGGAGATTCTTGAGGCCCTCAGGGTAACAATGACAGCCTACTACGAAATGGCGGACCAGGAGTACCACTATCTATTGCGCCGCCATGTGGGGTGCTCATATGGAGAGGGTGGTAGACCTGGATGCAGCCTGGCTAGCAAGCTAAAGACACCCCGGGCCCCCACCCACATAATCAAAATTACAGACAACCAGGGAAAAGAATCGCATGCCACACCATACATTATAAAAACATTCCATGCCTGCTATACCAAACTCTATGATACGCGGGCATTAGCGACGGACACCGAAACTGTAAATTACCTAGAGGATATAGCCCTAGTGTGACTGTCCTCGGGTCAACGGGAATATTTGTCCCAACCAGTAGCGGTCCGTGGTAGGAGTGAAGGCCGGACGGTGACGTGGGGTGGGGAGGGGCAGGGTGGGGGTAGTAAACCACGGATTACGGCCGAATGCAGGTAAGTAAACATTTAAATAAATAAAACGAATTTCGTTGTGAGCGCTGCATCGCCAAATGCGATGCAGTGCGCGCAACAAAATTCGTTTTATTTATTTAAATGTTTACTTACCTGTATTCGGCCGTAATCCGTGGTTTACTACCCCCCACCCTGCCCCTCCCCCACCCCACGTCACCACCCGGCCGGCCGGCACTCCTACCACGGACCGCTACTGGTCCCAACCCATCCAAGTGGAGGAGGTTCAGGAGGCAATTAGTTTATTGCCTAATGGCAAAAGGCATGTGACGGATGGTTTAACCGGGGAGTTTTTTAGAGTTCGGAGATCTTTTAGCGCCCCACCTACATGAAATGTACATTGAGGCCTGTGAAAAAAAAACTGCTATCCCCCTCACTATGCGAAGCCTTACTGATAACACTTCTTAAACCCAGCAGCGGCCCGTGCAGGTAATGTGGGGTGGTGGGGCCGGATGGGGGGGATTTTGATAGACGAGAAGATTAATTATTTCTTTAATTTCCCTCGTGGTCGTCTGTCGAATCCTCCCGCATCACGGCCCCACCGCCCACTACTCTTACTCCACAGGCCATTCCTGCTTAAACCGGATAAACCACCAGACCAATGCGGATCTCACAGACCGTTCTCATTAGTCAATACAGATGCTAAAATATTGGCTAAAGTTTTAGCCTCCAGAATCCAGCCACTATTGCAAACGCTGGTGCTACCGGACCAATTGGACACAATCCACAACACAAAATTTGTGCACTATTTTTTGCCTTTTTCACCAATTAGACCCCTCAATGAAAGCAGCGGCTGCACTGTTAGAAGCGGCCAAAGCTTTTGATTCTATTGAATGGCCATTCCTTTTTTCTGTGTTACAATGTATGGGTATGCCCTGCACCTCTACTAAGTGGGTAGAACTACTATATACGAGACCAAGCGCAAGGCTGAGAATGAATGGAATGGTAGCAACACCATTGCGTATCAGAAGAGGCATGTGGCAGGGCTGCCCCCTGTCCCCACTGCTGTTCACCCTAACCCTAGAACTACTAGCATGCAAAATAAGGCAGCATCACACAGACTGTGCCCTGCGCTTTCGCCTGTGACTCAGCAGCATATCACTCTATGCCGATGATATGGTGCTCTTTTTTCGTGACCCCACAACACATTTAGCTCCAGTAATCAGAGAATATATCCGCTTTGGGCATAATGCAGGGGGTAAGTATAAATTTGCCAAAATTGTTTATACTGCTCCTAACACTGCACACCCAACGGTTCCCACTTGATTTCCCATTGGAATGGAGTGATGACCCTGTCAAATACTCAGGAATTTGGATCCACAGGGACTCGCATTTGGTTAAACAGGAGAATTGTGGTAGAGCAATAGCTCAATTAAAGGAACAAGTCACTAGATGGATCAAACTCCTGCTGACATTGGCAGAATTGCGCCTCTAAAAATGATAGTCCTGCCGCGGTTTGTATACCTCTTTATTAATATTCCATCTCACTATCATTACACTTGTTCAATACTATAAGATCACATATGATAATTCTCACATGGGTGGGTAAACAACCCTAGATTAAATGGGCTACACTAACACTTTCATATGCACAGGGTAGATTTGGGGGCCCAGATCAGTATCTATATTATCTTTGTGCCAAGCACACTTTGCACACTACTGATACCACTCCCATGATTATGTACCACATCTGGCTGTTGAATCGGATGATGCGTATCCTCTCCCTATCGTGGCCATTCTGCCACAAAAAAGGTTGGGTATCCCCCGCTCGGAGATCAACATAGTAAAATGCACAATGGAGGCATGGCACACACTGAGCACCTGGCCCAAAAAGACGCTGATTTATGCACCAGCACTCCCCCTGGCACACCACCCAGATTTATCTGTCACACAAGATGCAAGAGCTCTGGCTATCCTTAAGGGAAGCGGCCTTGCAACCTTGAGGAATGTGTTCCCAGGCAGGTTCTTCATCTCACTCCCGGAATTTGCTGTAAGCTAACCAGAAACCTCGCTACTAATTTTCACATACCTCTGCTGCGACGTGCTTTAAAGCAACTATACATTTCCTTTCCCGCTGAGCCTGCCATCCTAAACGTGCTCTAGGTCCTGCTTACCAGCGCAACACGTAAACGTCTCATCACAACACTTTACACTGTCATGCTGAAGGAAAGGCACGCTGACATGCAGCATGCTCTTGACAAATGGAATGCAATACTAGACAGGCCCCTGACTGTTGAGGAGTGGGGCTTCTGCTGTGCACTCACTGGCATGTTTACTCCCAGTTGCAATCTCTGCATTATCCATTTTAAATATCTCCAGCAAACATATTATAATCCAGTCCAACTGTTCTGCTATGGGCTGCGAGTGGATCTGGCCTGCTCCAGGTGTAGAGCAAACAGGCTGATATTCTACATTTGGCCCCTGGTTGTGACCCCAAGTGAATCGCTTTTGGGCAGAGATAACTAATGCCCATACAACTATGGTTCAAAATCAGAAAAATAAGGGGAGAAAGAGGGATATGTTAGGTCCACCCTCCAAAAATGATCAAGAATTACAAAACACCGAAATCTCGGTTATGGAAACCTAGCCAGTTTTTTCAGAAAATTAAATTTACTAATATAAGATTCAGAAAAAATAGTTAGTAAAGGAAAAATGTCCTTTCTTGAGTCCCCTCACTCACCAGGGTTTCCCATGGTGACATGCTTCATCATAGGGGCCATCCCAACCCGCTACGGGCTGAGGCGTGCTACTGACTTGCGACACTACGTAGGAGCACTACTTGTGAGTGACTATGTGTGGTGCAGTGATGGGGGTGGAGTGGGTGAGACTAAAAATATCTATCTAGTGGGCAAAAAGAATTTATTCAGGCTCTTAGCCGATATATTAAAAATGGGGTTGGTCGCTAGGGTGTCTGTTTTTAATTAGTCAGGGGTCCCTAGTGAACGTCAACTAGTTTCGAGCTACCCCAGTGCTCTTCTTCAGGACAAACAGGGTCCAGCCCTGTTTAGTACCAATCCAAAGTGACCTAAGGTTAGGAAAAAATGCTGCAAAATACTAGCAGGCAAGAGTTAATACATACAGTACTTTGATCACGTAGTATCTGTAATAGAGAAAGGATAAAAAACATTATCAAGTACAGTCTATGTACTGTATAGGTAGTTATTGAAACCATGTTGATGCTGATCAATTGAATCTAAAACAGAAAACGGCATACAAGACCTACTTCATGCTATGTAGGTAAGTGAAAACGCCATGCTGCACATTAACTATATATAATCAGACACTCACTGCTGGTGTGTGTTGTTAAGAGCTCTATTCTTTAGTTTCCGCTCTAGTCTCCTAACCATGAATCGGTGGGAAAACACCCTTTAAAAACAAGCAGTAGGGACTCACTCGTTAATATGCGGTCGGGAGGGAAGCAGGCAACAGCCGGAGCAGTTTTCATTCTCAAGTAAGTTATTCTCTCCACAGCACCGGACCGGGCGACAGCAGAGCCTCTCACAGTGCACCCCCCCCCCTTTTTTGCTACAAAGCTTTCATTACCGCTTTGTTTTTTTCCTTTCTCCTACAGTGGCGATGATCTCTCCAGCCCCTCTCAGACCATGAAGCACATTGTTGCTCCATAATTAGTATGTGTTTTATTATGTCATTGTATTTTCTTTGTCGTATTGTTTTGTCTGTACATATTAGTATGTTTTTCTAGGTTTATGCTCTTTCATTTCATTCTATTTCCTGGCAAATAAGCATTCACCTAATTGCCTGGCATGTCTCAGATTACTGACAATCTATTCACTTAGGGTAATGTCATGTGGTATTCCTTTTTGGTTTTTAGTTTTTTGTGTTTAAACTAAGCTGGCCCTATAGTATAACATGACTATTGAGATGCCCATAGCTCTCATAACCACACAAGGATCTTATGGGAGAGCTCTTAACAACACACACCAGCAGTGAGTGTCTGATTATATATAGTTAATGTGCAGCATGGCGTTTTCACTTACCTACATAGCATGAAGTAGGTCTTGTATGCCGTTTTCTGTTTTAGATTCAATTGATCAGCATCAACATGGTTTCAATAACTACCTATACAGTACATAGACTGTACTTGATAATGTTTTTTATCCTTTCTCTATTACAGATACTACGTGATCAAAGTACTGTATGTATTAACTCTTGCCTGCTCGTATTTTGCAGCATTTTTTCCTAACCTTAGGTCACTTTGGAGTGGTACTAAACAGGGCTGGACCCTGTTTGTCCTGAAGAAGAGCACTGGGGTAGCTCGAAACTAGTTGACGTTCACTAGGGACCCCTGACTAATTAAAAACAGACACCCTAGCGACCAACCCCGTTTTTAATATATCGGCTAGGAGTCTGAATAAATTCTTTTGCCCACTAGCTAGATATTTTTAGTCTCACCCACTCCACCCCCATCACTGCACCACACATAGTCACTCACAAGTAGTGCTCCTACGTAGTGTCGCAAGTCGTAGCACGCCTCAGCCCGTAGCGGGTTGGGATGGCCCCTATGATGAAGCAAGTCACCATGGGAAACCCTGGTGAGTGAGGGGACTCAAGAAAGGACATTTTTCCTTTACTAACTATTTTTTCTGAATCTTATATTAGTAAATTTAATTTTCTGAAAAACTGGCTAGGTTTCCATAACCGAGATTTTGGTGTTTTGTAATTCTTGATCATTTTTGGAGGGTGGACCTAGCATATCCCTCTTTCTCCCCTTATTTTTCTGATTTTGTGATCTACAGCGCCCAGCTGTGGGAGTTATATCCTTCCTGAGGTTTACCCTTGACACTACCTTTTTATAAAATAACCTTCTTGATAAAATGGCTGAAATCACTGGACTCACATTCTCAGAAGAGGAAATTGAAAGAACAATTGCCTCAATGCTTCCATTAGCAGGGGCATCACATAGAGACTCAGACGAATCTAACCAATGTTGGGATGAATTATCGGAATTAAAAAGGAATCAAATTAAAACCTTAGTCCATGGTATCATGATGACTGAGTATTTAAGATCCAATACTGCCCCACGAGGATTGATTGTACACAATGAGCCTTTCATATTCCAGCAAGACAAATTTTTTAAAAAGGATTGGTCGCTTATTTCCTGGCACTGCACCAGGGACTGGCTGGTCCTTATCATCAAGACGGCTGCACGTTTATCGGAGGAAATGAAAGGAGAGATCCAAACACTAGAAATTCGCCTAAAGACCTTCCAAGGGGTTACAGAGCTTAAGAAACGCCTGGAAGAACTTAATAAATCAATGACAGACTTTGAAATAACCCTGAAGGACACAAAATATACCAAATTCAAGAAAGACCAGAAATCCTTCTCACATGAAAAAGCTTACCCCTACACAAAGGAAGGATATATCCCGTCAGGGAGAAACGCGGGGTATAACACTGACAGTGATGGATCAGATACTGGTTCAGACAACTCAGATGGGAGCCTCAACCAACAGAACAGAAATAGGAACAGGCGATTACGTGGCGGACGCATGAGGAATCGGGGAGGATATAATTATGGCTGGCCTACATACCAAGGACCACCACCATATGGAGGCCCACCGCCTTTTTCTACGGACCACCACCCCTTCCACCAACATCCGTATCAATATCAATCCCACACGCCATGGGATCAAGCACAACCAAATACCCCGAAAATCATTCTTTTTTAGGAAGAGGCAAGGGCCCACAGAGGGGAAAATCAAGAAGAACCCAACAGGTCCAATGGGCTCAACCCCTGGAAACCTCCAGGAGCCATACCAGGAGTATGGGTCCACCAGACAACCCAACAACCAGCAACAACCTGGTTTAGTGGTAAATCTGTCGGATACCAACCTAACTACCACACAAATAACAGTCTTAGAGAAAGGTCTGAGCTACGTACCAACTCCTACTCTGGACAAATTCAGACTCTGTAGCGAAGTCAATGAATTCATTAGGAAAATCAAACTTCAAGTTTTCTTCAAAGATAAACCTCCCACTAGTGATTTGGAAAGCGACACAGGTCTCCACAAGAAATCCAACTTTGTACCACCTTCAGTGAGCCTCCTGTGGAACTGTTGGCCTTCGAAAAAGCTGTCATGAAGGAAGTATCTGAAATAGACCCTAGGTCTATAACAACCTACCATAATACAAGTAAAAAGGAACATGAGGCTATACAACAGCTAGCCTTGGAGAAAAAAGTTACCATAAAACCAGCAGACAAAGGCGGCGCCATAGTTCTGCAGAATACCACGACGTACCGAGAAGTGTGCCTCCAACTATTGGCAGACGCAAGAAACTATGTCAAAATAAAAGAAGACCCCACAGAACGCTTACGCGTGGAGATTGCCTATCTAGTGGAAGAATCTACTGCAAATGGTTGGATAACCAAAAAGAAGGAGATTTTTGGAAAACAAAAACCCACGATCCCTTACTTTTATACTATCCCAAAGATTCATAAATCTATGGATAGTCCTCCTGGGAGACCGATAGTATCGGGCATAGGTTCAATTCTTGAACCCCTCTCAAAGTTCGCTGATGCTTTTTAAGACCTATAGTACAGAGTACTAACACATACCTACAGGATACAAAAGCTGTCCTATGCCTTCTACAAGATCTACCCTTTGACCCAGAAATCAATATCCTGATGGGACTTGATGTTGAAAGTTTATACACAAGTCTACCGCATAAGGAAACCCTGCAAATCCTTGAAGAAGTACTCTTCGAGAATTCCTGGATATACCACACACCAAGACACGTGGTCTTAGAATGCTGCCGTCTGGCCCTAACTGAGAACTACTTCAGATTTGAAGATAAGTTGTACCGTCAAGTGCACGGAACTAGCATGGGAAGCACTTTCGCGCCGAGTGTGGCAGGTCTCTATGTCCACCACCTTCAGAAACAGAAGATCCTAAATCCTCACAATCCGTACTTCAACAATTTAAAAGTATGGAGACGTTACATTGACGATGTTTTTGTGATTTGGGAAGGCAATGAGACCGAGGCCACCAGTTTCATTAATTGGTTGAACCTACAGGATCCATTTTTAAAGTTCACCAACACTATGAGCAGGTCCCAAGTGGTCTTTCTGGACCTTAACATCACAGCGAACCAAGGTAGCCTGACCACAACCACGCATTTCAAACCGACTGCAAGAAATTGTCTTTTGATTTACGATAGTTTTCATCCCAAACAACTAAAAGACAATTTACCTTTCGGTCAATTTCTACGTCTAAGAAGAAATTGTACTGAGAAAACGGATTACTATACCCAAGCAAAGGATTTGGCGGAGAAATTGACAGCCAGGCAGTATCCTAAGCACCTCATATCAGCAGCCAAGAAAAGAGCAAGCAATAACAACAGAGATTCCCTCCTTGAACCCAGACTAAATAAAAACACACAAGAAAAGAGACCAATATGTATAACAACTTATAACATAGCATCTAACAAGGTGTCTAAAATAATCAATAAACACTGGCGGACACTGAACAGTGCCAACCTAGACATACCCAAACCAATGTTCAGTCACAGAAAAGGAAAAAACCTTAAGAACTACTTTGTCCACACTCGTCCCAAGATTAACACCAAATCTGATGGACAAAGAATCCTACAAACTCTGCCTACAGGACATTACCCGTGTAATAACTGCAGCGTATGTCACCTCACGTCAGCAATTAAAAGAGTGACATTTAACAATCAAATGACATGGGAACTCCGCAGTTTCACTAATTGTAACACCACAGGTGTGGTATATCTGATTACCTGCACCTGTAATCTCCACTACGTAGGCATGACTACACGAAAAGTCAGTACTAGGATTGTGGAGCACCGTAGTAACATCAGGTGCAAGCGGGCGACAACAAAAATGTCAACCCATTTTATCGAAAAACAACATACACCTAACGACATGAGGTGGGTGGTCCTGGAACATATCAAATATAATGACAACCTCGAACAGCGACTTCTAGAGAGAGAACAATGCTGGGTTTTAAATTACGTACAGACACTCAAGGCTTGAATGACAATATTCCGTGGGGTCAGTTCTCAAAATAACAGTCGCCACATCTAAGGGTATGTTTTTTTAAAGAATACCAGTCACCCTGCAATTAGAAAAGTCATCTGATCAAATTCCCTCTTAACCAGAGGTCAAGCTATCAATCTCCTCTGGCATTACATCTATTGGGAAACTCCTGAGCAAATACCAGTCACCCTATATATGACACGCTAAGAGTCAGCCGATCAGTTGCAATTACTCTCTGTTCATAATCAAACACTTCTTCAGGGAGTGTAAATACAGCATTCATCTGTATGTTTGTTTTATATGAGTACGTCTTAATCACCTTAGTGATTCCTCAATAGGCACTCGTATTAGACCTCTTTTGTATATCATTGTGAGGCTCTTGTATGTATTTGTTCGTCTTCCTTGTTTAGCCTCTAATCACCTTATACTCTTATCAATAGGCACTAACGAGTATTTTACCTTCCCATAATGATAGGAACTCGTATTAGACCTCTTTTGTATATCATTGTGAGGCACATTGTATGTATTAGTTCATCACCTTTGTATTGCCTCTAATCACCTTATACCCTTCCCAATAGGCACTAATGAGCATTTTACCTTCCCAAAATGGCAGCCACATTGAGCCATAGAAGGCGGCCATTTTGTTCTATTATTTAGTTTCCGCTCTAGTCTCCTAACCATGAATCGGCGGGAAAACACCCTTTAAAAACAAGCAGTAGGGACTCACTCGTTAATATGCGGTCGGGAGGGAAGCAGGCAACAGCCGGAGCAGTTTTCATTCTCAAGTAAGTTATTCTCTCCACAGCACCGGACCGGGCGACAGCAGAGCCTCTCACAGTGCACCCCCTTTTTTGCTACAAAGCTTTCATTACCGCTTTGTTTTTTTCCTTTCTCCTACAGTGGCGATGATCTCTCCAGCCCCTCTCAGACCATGAAGCACATTGTTGCTCCATAATTAGTATGTGTTTTATTATGTCATTGTATTTTCTTTGTCGTATTGTTTTGTCTGTACATATTAGTATGTTTTTCTAGGTTTATGCTCTTTCATTTCATTCTATTTCCTGGCAAATAAGCATTCACCTAATTGCTTAGACAATCTATTCACTTAGGGTAATGTCATGTGGTATTCCTTTTTTGGTTTTTAGTTTTTTGTGTTTAAACTAAGCTGGCCCTATAGTATAACATGACTATTGAGATGCCCATAGCTCTCATAACCACACAAGGATCTTATGGGAGAGCTCTTAACAACACACACCAGCAGTGAGTGTCTGATTATATATAGTTAATGTGCAGCATGGCGTTTTCACTTACCTACATAGCATGAAGTAGGTCTTGTATGCCGTTTTCTGTTTTAGATTCAATTGATCAGCATCAACATGGTTTCAATAACTACCTATACAGTACATAGACTGTACTTGATAATGTTTTTTATCCTTTCTCTATTACAGATACTACGTGATCAAAGTACTGTATGTATTAACTCTTGCCTGCTAGTATTTTGCAGCATTTTTCCTAACCTTAGGTCACTTTGTAGTGGTACTAAACAGGGCTGGACCCTGTTTGTCCTGAAGAAGAGCACAGGGGTAGCTCGAAACTAGTTGACGTTCACTAGGGACCCCTGACTAATTAAAAACAGACACCCTAGCGACCAACCCCGTTTTTAATATATCGGCTAGGAGCCTGAATAAATTCTTTTTGCCCATTAGCTAGATATTTTTAGTCTCACCCACTCCACCCCCATCACTGCACCACACATAGTCACTCACAAGTAGTGCTCCTACGTAGTGTCGCAAGTCGTAGCACGCCTCAGCCCGTAGCGGGTTGGGATGGCCCCTATGATGAAGCATGTCACCATGGGAAACCCTGGTGAGTGAGGGGACTCAAGAAAGGACATTTTTCCTTTACTAACTATTTTTTCTGAATCTTATATTAGTAAATTTAATTTTCTGAAAAAACTGGCTAGGTTTCCATAACCGAGATTTCGGTGTTTTGTAATTCTTCATACAACTATGGTGTCAGAAATGTCCCACATACCCCACCTTTAACGACTATGAAAAGACTACAACGGATTCAGTACTCGGCTGCCAGACTACTCTTGCATATCAAACCGCGATACCACATCTCCCCTGCCTTGAAAGCCCTGCATTGGTTACCGGTTGCCAGAAGATCCACGATGAAGCTGCTTTGTATCACCCACAAAGCGATACATGGAATGGGACCGCTCTTCATCAGGAATAAAATCACCAAACACATTCATCATAGGAACCTCCGCTCTAGAGTGGCACCTCGCCTCAAAATCCCAAGATACAAGAAAAAAACCATGGGTGGCACATCCTTCTCTGTTCAAGCAGCCAAAATATGGAACTCTTTACCCCCAACATAAGATCCACCGGCAACCACCTTATCTTCAGAAAACTACTCAAGAATTGACTCTTCCCCAGATAAGCACCATTTGCAAACAGAAATATACAGCATATCCCTCTATATATAAGCATTTATTTGTACTATAGATATGTACCTATATATGTGTATTGCCTTGTATAAGCATGTAGAATAATTATGTTTTAAAAAATAAATAAATAAATACATTTTTAAGTACAACACTTGAAAAGCAGAGTTTATCAAATGCATCTTTAATCTTTAATCTTTAATCTACTTATACGTACTTCCTTTATGCATCTATATTCCATGTCCTTGGATCTATATATTTATTACTTTCCTCAACAACAACAAAAAGCATATGCAATGCACTACCCTATTTCTCACCCTATACCTCTATCAATATCTTTAATCTACATATACTTACTTCCTTTATGCATCTATAAACTTTCCATGTACTTATGGATCTATATATTTATTACTTTCTTCTAATTCAGCATATCCAATGCACTACCCTATTTCTCACCCTATACCTCGCTCAATATATCTTCTACCTCAACTCTCTGACTCATCTCAAACCTCTTTCTACTACTCTTTCCAATGCACTACCCTATTTCTCACCCTATACCTCTATCAATATATCCTCTACATCCACTCTCTCATTCATCTCAAACCCCATACCACTACTATCATCCCAAAAATAGCCCTTTCTACTCTCCTCTACTCTACCCCTCTTTGCACCATCTGCCACCTCTTTTACTATACTGATCCCCCAAAACAAGCCTTTCTAAACTCTTCCCTCTGACTCTTCTCCTCCACATCCCTTTTACTCACCCCAAGCCTCCCACTACTGCTATGGCCTCTAAAAAAGAAAAAAAGAGGAAAAATTCTAAATCCTTCACTCTTCTATCCCTCCACTATCCTTTTCAATCAAAATAACAGACTAACATGTCCACTTCTCAAATTTCATAATTCACTATACTAATTCACCACTAATCCTTTATGGGTTCCAGAGTAGCGTGCTACTCACCGAAAAAAAGCGCTTCAACACCTCATTAGGGGTAGCAAGCGCTATATAAATGCAAACCTTTTTTCCCTCTTCTATCCCTCCGCTATCCTTCTCAATCCAAATAACTGACTAATATCCACCACTCAAATTACTTTCATATTTCACTATACTAATTCACGACTAATCCTTTATGGGTTCCGGAGTAGCGTGCTACTTGCCGAAAAAGTGCTTCAACACCCCATCAGGGGTAACAAGTGCTATATATATATGTAAACCTTTGTCCGTCTTCTATCCCTCTGCTACCCTTCTCAATCCAAATAACTGACTAACATATCCACCACTCAAATTACTTTCATAGTTCACTATACTAATTCAACACTAATCCTTTAATGGGTTCCGGAGTAGCATGCTACTCGCCAAAAAAGCACTTCAACACCGCATCGGGGGTAACAAGCGCTATATAAATGCAAACCTTTTTCCCTCTTCTATCCCTCCGCTATCCTTCTCAATCCAAATAACTGACTAATATCCACCACTCAAATTACTTTCATATTTCACTATACTAATTCACCACTAATCCGAAGTAGCGTGCTACTCGCCAAGAAAGTGCTTCAACACTCCATTAGGGGTAACAAGCGCTATATAAATGCAAACCTTTTTTTCCCTCTTCTATCCCTCCGCTTTCCTTCTCAATCCAAATAACTGACTAATATCCACCACTCAAATTACTTTCATAGTTCACTATACTAATTCAACACTAATCCTTTAATGGGTTCCGGAGTAGCATGCTACTCGCCTAAAAAGCACTTCAACACCCCATCAGGGGTAACAAGCGCTATATATATGCAAACCTTTTTACCTCTTCTTTCCCTCTGCTATCCTTCTCAATCCAAATTACTGATTAATATCCACCACTCGAATTACTTTCATATTTCACTATACTAATTCACCACTAATCCGAAGTAGCGTGCTACTCGCCAAGAAAGTGCTTCAACACTCCATTAGGGGTAACAAGCGCTATATAAATGCAAACCTTTTTTTCCCTCTTCTATCCCTCCGCTTTCCTTCTCAATCCAAATAACTGACTAATATCCACCACTCAAATTACTTTCATATTTCACTATACTAATTCACCACTAATCCTTTATGGGTTCCGGAGTAGCGTGCTACTCGCCGAAAAAAGCGCTTCAACACCCCATCAGGGGTAACAAGCGCTATATAAATGCAATTGCAATACAATAACTGTGTCTCCTCAGTTATGTAAAGCCACTCCAACTATTTCACAGAATGTTTGCGGCAGTTGCATTATTGCTCGCAAAGCAGAGAGTGGCTATGAACTGTGGAAACAAAGGTACACCTCTGCTAAAACAGTGGATTAAGGACATGGTTTACTGCAAGGAGCATTTGCAGCTATTTGCGGAAGAATTGCCGATATCGTCACTGCCAAAAGATATTTAGAGTCCACTTACACTTACAGTCTATTTGTTGTCCACCTCTGATGTGTCACAGAGGACCAGTCCTGATTGAAACACTGTATTGTAATTAACAGGATAATGAAAGATAAGAGACATGTATTGTATGCTATTATGTCGGCACTGTATTATCTTGTGTATGCGATATGTGCCCCCATATCCCCCATTTTTTCGGCTGCCTCTTTACACTGTACATTATATGTTTGAAATTTATAAATAAAATTTAATTAAAAAAATATATATATTAGTCGTCTCAAAGTCTACAGTCGAAACAGGAAACTATATGGGGCAGATTTACAAGCCCCTTGCGCCGCCGTTGCATCACTTTTGAGATGCAGCGGCGAGGTAAACCATGCGCCACGTTGCGCCTTATTTACAACGTGAAGCATCTAGGGAGATGCGTCATGTTGTAAAGCCCTGCGCCACATGAAACCTGCGTCAGGTCTCATGTGGGCGTTCCGTCGCAGGGTGGGCGTTCCTTCGCAGGAAAGCCTCATAAAAGTGTCGCAGTGAAATCTACAAGATTTCACTGAGTCACTTTTCCGACGCTGCTGCGACAAATCCTTACGCCTGCTTTCAGCAGGCGTAAGGAGTGGCGCACCACGTTAGAGATGGGCGGCCCACGAACATTGCTGGAGTTGCGTCGCACTTGCGACACGACTCCAGCAATGCGCCACCCTTCCGACGGGAGATGCGACACGCATCTGTTTATCTTTGCACCATGGTGCGCCGCATAGTAAATGCGGCTCACCTGTGGTGGCGCAAGGGTAAACTTGCGTGACGCATCTTTCCTGGCGCATCTCTGCTGATTTGCAGGGATGCGCCAGGCATTGTAAATCTGCCCCTATGACCACAACTTCAACAGTGTAATTTGCCCGAAAAACACTGCGAAGAGAAAGTGTCAAGAGACAAGGATCAAGGGGATAAAGGAAATAGCAATGTGAAATATACAAAAAAGAAAAATACTCACAAAAAGACTGCACTTCTAAAAGAAGTTGGATATTGATCCTCTATAAAAGTAGAAGTAAGTGTTACACAAGGAAAGTTAATATACTTTTTGAACTGAAAATAGTCACTGAGTACATTCAAGAACAATATAAAGAGCACTCATTCAAGAAAAGAAAATAATGATAACACAAATTTAAAAGAATAGAAAAGCAGTGCACTACAGTACAAGTGTACTGGCATCTACAACATCATAGAAGGAACAATACCAGCTACAAGAAGGTCTGGGGGAGTTTATGGTGGACAATTTAAACCAGCTAGAGGAAGAAGGAATTAACCATAGAAAACACTTTGTAACTGACTAATTCTGGGGAATGCTGGTTTATTTTTGGGAACACCACAGTTAAGAAAGCAATGTAACCTTGAAATGTTTTTCTTCATTAGTGTTGTATCAGACCATGAAGTACACTTCAAATCGCTAGCACAAAATGCCAAGCACAATATGGTGTGTTGAAATTGCATTGACGAGGCTCAGACAAACTTGAAGATTTGACAAGTTGGAAAGTATCTCATTTGAATGTTGCTCAGATACAGTGAAGACTGAACCGAAAAATATACTGAAATTAACAATTTGAAGTATTGCCAGATATTTCTAGATGGTACAACTACACCAGTATTGCAACCATTTTCCATAAAGGCTTCAACTTACCTTCAAATCAAATCAATCAATCAATCAGGGGCTTCTAAAGCGCAGCTACTCACCCGAAAAGGGTCTCAAGGTGCTGAGGGGAGGGGGGTGCGCCGCTCCTTGAAGTTCACAGTGAGTCACCATAGTTCTTCAGTATTTTTATTAGGCTTTTAAATAATTTAATACAGTAATACAATATAACAAGCATTTTTTACACTACATACATTAAGAGAGATTAATTCATCATCTTAAAAACATTTAGGGGCCGATTCCGATTCAGGCCGGAAATCACTCCGACCGAGCCGGACCCGGAGAGATTTCCGACCGAATCGGACTCTAGCAGCCCGACCGAACGAGTACGATGCGGACGCATGCTATCGGACTCGATTCGGTCGGACTCCCATTGAAGTCAATGGGAGCCGGTCGTACAACGCGTACGCGGGCTCCCATTGACTCAATGGGTGCGAGGCGAACAAGGGCGCCCCCTACAGCGGGTACGCGCCGATGCGAACCGCGCCGTACATGCACAGGTAGGGGGGACTCATGGGTCCCCCCTGTGTGCGACTCGCACGGCTACGTGTACAGGGGGGTCCGACACGGACCCCCAAAGTCCGGCTCCGACTGCTCTTTCGAGCCGGACGGCGAGAGTCGGTCAGACTGCTCGAGGCGCGCATCGTACTTGCCCGGCCGGGGAACGTCTCCATTGCGCGGTGCGAACAGTGTCCGTGCAAGTCGGTCGGAGCGGGTCGGACCCGCGTACGAGTCGGTCGGCGATTTCGCGTGCGCTCGCATCGTACTCGCTCGCCTGGACGCACGTACGAATCGGTCGGGAAAGAGGGCTCCGAATCGGACCCGGTTAAGCTGAATCCGATTCGGTGCCCTACTGGCCGAGATCGGAATCGGCCCCTAAGTGTTAAGTAGTTGGGTTCATCAGATGTGGCACTATGACTGTAACAGCTCCACTAACTGACGGTAACAGCTCCGCTAACACCTTACCAAGGATTTATAGTATGCCCTTAATAAAGCTATAGGCCTATATGAGGAGAGCAGTGTGGAGTATCTGCCAGGCTTGAACA
Source organism: Calotriton arnoldi (assembly GCA_963921515.1). Classification (NCBI taxonomy): domain Eukaryota; kingdom Metazoa; phylum Chordata; class Amphibia; order Caudata; family Salamandridae; genus Calotriton; species Calotriton arnoldi. The sequence continues at coordinate 3,120,187 of CAWUFW010000351.1, read as the reverse complement.
AGGGAACCAGAAGAGACTCATGGAGAGAAGCTGGAAGCGAACCTGTGGTAAGGACCTCATTGTAAATTTCAGGAAATTTTGGGGCAAGAAATGTATAGAAATAATCATAATATTCTTAAGTTAGGCCGTCTAAACCAGGAGTCTTATTTTGAGACAGATCACGTATAGCATTCTTCACTTCCTCTATAGTGTTCAGGCCATCAAGTTCCTCACACGCGATGGTCATAATGACTGGTAAGGCCAAGGGATCAAGTAATTGCTGAATGTCCTCCGGAGGAGGCACAGGCAATGACTGATATAGTGCAGTGTAATAGGAGCTAAACGCTTGTAATATGTCAATTTGAGTTTGTAGGGCTGGCCCACCATCCTGCGCAATCTCTTTGATTGGCAGAGATTGTACCTCTTGACGAACCAGTCATGCAAGCAGGTGCCCAGGCCTGTCACCCATCGCATGAAATCAAGCGTTATATTCCGCATAATGATTGCATTATTGTATTCATTTTCCATAAAGGCTTCAACTTGATTTCAAGTTACCATATTCCTTCAGTACTTTTATTAGGCTTTTAAATAATTTATTACAGTAATACAATATGACAAACTTTTTTGCACTAAATACATTAAGAGAGCTTAATTCATCATCTTAAAAACATTTAGGGCCAGATGTAGCAAGCTAAATTGCGATCACAAACGCTGAAATTCGCAGAATTTCAGCGTTTGCGTTCGCAAAATAGCATTGTGCAATGTAGAGAAGAAAAATACCAATCGCAAAATAAGGAATCGCAAAATTTGCGATTCCCTATTTTGCGAATGCATTTAAGGAATCGCAAATTGCGATGCCTTAAATGCAATGCAGGAAGCACCCAAGTTGTGCGATTTCTGGTTTAAGAAATCGCAAATTACCACCAACTTCAAGTTGGTGGCAATTTGCGATTTCTTCTGAAAAATGCATATTTTGGCATTTTTTAAAGTGCCATGTGGTGCACAGACGTGCCCTTAGGGCATGCATGTGCGCCACATGTGCACACGTGCACATTTCAGGGTGCAACAGGGTGTCCTTTTGACACCCTTGCACCTTGAATTAGACATGCGCAATTTGCGAGTACCTATTGGGTACTCGCAAATTGCACATGCAATTCCCATTCATTCCTATGGGCCTCCTGGCCCATAGGAATGAATGGGAAGGGATTCCTTAATTGCGAATCTCAATTTGCGATACGCAATTAAGGAATGTTTAGGAATCGCAATTATTATTGCGATTCCTACCTACATAGCATTTTGCGAGTCCTTAATAGCGATTCTCTAAAAATCGCTATTAAGGACTAGCAAAAATGTTCCTTCATACATCTGGCCCTTAGTGTTAAGTAGTTGGGCTAGACAGCTGTGGCACTATGACTGTAACAGTGAATATTTCGGTTTACCATCATGGAGCAAGAGGAAATTTATATAGATAAGAAAAAATGTAAGTTTGAGAAGTCGAACTTGGAGAGGGTAGAACAAAGAGGAATATATGAGAGGAAAGCATGATTAGGCAAATGAGGAAATAGAGGGGATGCTGATTAGGGGGTCGTGAGTAAGTAGTGTGAGGCTAGATCCACTGCAGTACTGGTTAGGGGGCTGTAAGTAAGCAGTGCGAGGCTAGATCCACTGCAATATTAGTTAGGTTGCCATGAATAAGTAGTGTGGGTCCAGATCCACCATATACCCTGTTATTCCCCATCAGAAGAGGACACAGGAGGAGTAGAGTGATGTAAGGTGGTCGAGGGATACTCTGCTTTTTAAATTGTATTAGCATGGCGTCCCAGGCTGCTGCTATGGGACGTTTTCTTATTCTTTGGGCTTCCTCCCAGTGCAGTGCATAACTTTCTGCTTCACCCAGTGGAGCAAGGTTCAACACCACTGAAGAAATGACAGGGGTTGTTGTGCAAACCAACGCAATGGTTAGTATGCTCTTGGCTAGAAGAAGGGCTAAATTTGCAAAGCGCACCTGCACCTTAAAGCTTTTCCGACTTGGAAAAATACCCTGTGCTGTAGCTTCCCATGAGCTGTGTTGTTAGCTCTGACACTATGGCTAATACGGTGTGCACTGAATGCCATAAACTTGAAATATCTGGGCTTGCCCAAAGCATGTGCTGAAAGTCAGCTGACGTCGCTCGGCATCTAGGGCAGGCACGATCAGCCGAAGAGAACATACAGTTTGTTCTTGAAGGTTTGCGGTAAGCTCTATGAAGAAACATATATTGAATGTTCTTGAATCGTGTTTTTCTAGAGATAAGATGAGCAGATTCTAGTGCCAGCGTCCATTCAGTGTTATGGAGGGGGCATGCTAAATCCTCCTCCCGTTCTTGACGGAGTTGGCTCAGAGAGATCCCAGGGTGACCATGTGGTTAGGTGTTGATGAATTCCCAAGGTGTGTAGTGCATGCATCACTGCATGTTTTGGTGGTTCTGTGTCCATCACACCCCACAGTGTCCTGAGGGCTCCTTTTAACTGCTCATATAACAGAAATTGAGTCAGGGGAATGCTATATTCCTTACACACCTGATCAAATGTAAACAAGTGGTCATTCTGAAACTAATCCCCCACTACATCAATGGAATGCTTATACCAGGTTGCCAATTGATCAGCAGTAAAGTGCCCCAGGGCTTCTGGTAGTCCCTGTAGAGGTGTGGCTGGAGAGTAAGGGAATTTGCACTTTGTAAGCTGAAAGACTCGTGCCAAGCACTTCTGAGCTATCCACACACGGAGGGTCCATGAACGGTGCTGCTTAATAGGAGGATGAATAGATTGTTGTATCATATGTAGAGGCATGGGGCCATCCCCAGTACTGGTTTCAAAAATATTATTACCAGATAGCCATCTGACCAACCATTGCAGCTGCGCTTTAAGATAATAAGCCTCAAAGGATTGGTGCTCCCAGCCCTCCACCCCCCACTGGAAACTGAAGCTTATTTAAGGCCAGCCTATGCCGCCTGTCATCCCAGAGTAAATTTCCCAAATGCCCAGTCAAAATCAAAAAAGAAACATTGCTTAGGAAATACCGGGACATTAACAAAGTAATATAATAGATGGGGAAGGACTATCATTTTGGAAAGGGCGATACTTCTCATCAGTGCCAACGGAAATCACTGCCATACCGCATTTGAGATTTAAGGGCTGTAAACACCCGTTGTAAGTTACCAATGAATAGGTCTTGCTGAGAGTGATAAAGATGAACCCCAAGATACCGGACAGTGCCTGTCGCCCATTTCAATGGCTCTCCACCCAGCTGAAGTGCCGGAGCATCACAGTTAACCAGGAAAATGCATGATTTCCCCCAGTTCACCCTCACTCCTGCCACCTGTTCAAAGTCGTGGAAGACCGCTGAAATGGGGGCCATGTCAGTTGATGCATCCTGAACATATAGCAGCACATTGTCTGTGTACAGGGACACCACATGCATTACTCTGTCCAGTAGGATGCTCCAGTGTCGCACCCCCCAAGTGAAGTCACTGTGCTAGGGGCTCCATGGCAAGCATAAATAATATGGGCGACAGAGGGCGCCCCGTCTAGTTCCGTGGCCTATGGTACAAGGCTTTGAAATCAATGTTCCTATGTGTACTCGAGAAGTAGGGTTTGTGTATAATAACCTTGTATAAGTTAAGAGATGCCGTCCCAATCCCATGGCCCTCAGTACGCCGAATAAGTAGTCTCAAGATAAGGAATCAAAGGCCTTTTCAATGTCTAGTATAAAACAAGCTGCTAGAGGGTAGCGAAGAGAGGCCTGATCCATAATGTGAAAAAACACTGATGTTATTAGATGTGTTGCACCCTGAGACAAATCCATTCAGACCTGAATGGATCAGCGTAGGTAATAACTGCTCATACTGCTCCGCTAACACCTTACCAAGGATTATATAATATGCCCCTAATATAGTTATAGGCCTAGATGAGGAGAGCAGGGTGGAGTCTCTGCCAGGCTTGAAGAAGGGAACCAGAAGAGACTCATGGAGAGAGGCTGAGAGCAAACCTGTGATAAGGACCTCATTGTAAATTTCAGGAAATTTGGGGTAAAGAAACGTAGAGAAACAATCATAATATTCTAACGGTAGGCCGCCTAAACCAGGAATCTTATTTCGGGGCAGATTATGTACAGCATTCTTTGATTCCTCTATAGTGATCAAGCCAACAAGTTCCTCCCATGCGATGGAGGTAATGGCTGGTAAGGCCAAGGCATCAAGGAATTGCTGAATGGCCTCCGGAGGAGGCACAGGCAATGACCGATACAATGCAGTGTAATAGGAGCTAAACGCTTGTAATATGTCAATTTGGGTTTGTAGGGCTGGCCCACCATCCTGCACAATCTCTATGATTGGCGGAGATTGTACCTCTTGATGAACCAGCCATGCAAGCAGGCGCCCAGGCCTGTCATCCATTGCATGAAATTGAGCGTTATATTCCACATAATGATAACATCGTAGGCATTTTGAATGTGAAGGATAACGTGCTTTTGCGTCACTTAGGGCGCAACTGGTTATCGCATCTGGAGGGTCATGATTGTCCAAGGTTTTTACTTTCTCTTCAGCAGTCCTCAATTCCTGGGCAAGCTCTCTAAGAACCTGGATATATTTTACAGAGTCCCATTCTATAGCGTGACTTGTAGCAGTGGCATGTTCATCCGCAAAGTAGGGGGTAATATGTGTACGCTGCCCTTCAGAAAAGGCTGCATCAGCTAATGAGTCCTTTGAAAGTCACCAGGTAGGGACCAGAGAATGCAGCATACCCCATCTAATATCTACGATGTGGGCAGCGTGATCAGTCAGCACCCGCCCCAGGTATTCAGAGTGCGTCAATCGTGGGATAAAATCGAGGGAGCAAAGAAAACGGTCTAGTCGGACTTATAGATCTTGGGGGGCGGAGAAGTGTGAGTATAGATGCAGGTACAGATTACGAATTCTTGATGCATCGAGAAGGGACCATTGCTGAGCTCACTGACCAAATTGCCATGAATGCTGGCAAGCCAGGGCTCCAGGAAGCGGTGGGTGGGATCGATCAAGGGAAAGATCTGTAATGCTATTATAGTCCCCGCTAGCAACCATGTGATGCCCACCCATTGAACAAGGATCTCAGATAAGGTAGTCCAAAAGGCTGCCTGCTCTGTATTTGGGACGTAAATACAACCCAAGAGGACATGTTCACCATCTAATTGGCCCTCCACAAATACAAACCTTTCTTCCTTATCGACTATCGTTCGAAGGGACTGAAAAGGTGTCCCTGGACGGATCCATAACAAGGCTCCTCATGCATAAGAAGAATATATTTTACTATAAGTTTACCCTCTCCAGCATTTGCTGAGCCACTGAAATACACTGTCAATTAAATGAGTCTCTTGTAGGAAGCAGATGTGCACCTGCTGTTGTTTGATGTATGCATATACAGAGTATCGGCGGTGCGTTGAATGCATCCCCCTTACATTTAGGGTTAGAAATCTGATATTACAGTGATGGTCCATGTTCTCATGTGAATTACTTGTGGGATATACAGCCCCCTACACCCCAGACCCCTCTCACTCATTTACAAAGGAAGTTCTGCATCACTTGTATCTTGTGGGGACTAACAACGAGGTATAACCAATAACGTTTAAAACAAAACTAGAGCCTGCAACCAATGGCTGCACACCCAAACATGTGGTCTAAAGACTGACTTGCACTAGGGGGATTAGAAAATGCACTGTGTGGTGACAACTGTAAAAAGGGAGGGATAATAGCCAGCAGATCCACAAACTATATCATGCTACATGTATATGAGCTGTTGAGCAAGGTGCACAACAAATGTCAAAGTAAATCCGCTGTCTGTGGTGTGACAACTGGTCCAACCAGAAGCCTCCCATGTCCCAAGCTCGTCGAAGCCACATCATCTTTGTCACTTGTTGTTGAACTTGAGTCTGTACGATGTAAGGTTAGGGCTGTTGTAAAGCATAGGCAGCCTCTATAGCTGATTTTTGGTTCTGCTGTTACTAATTCGGGGAGGGAACTCTGGGGGCCCTTTCAAGTCTACCATGCCTCTCGCCTCGCCCCCTTTGCTGCGCAGATCGTTGAATTTGATTAGCAGCCACCATGGAGCAGCAGTTTCCCTCAAAGTGGGTTTCAACATTGACCGAGGCTGATTCTGGATCCATGAAGAAATGAGATTGCTGTTCATACACAGTCCATGAACTTCAAAGAATATTGGATATTCAGGTCTCGAAGGTGTCACTTCACTGAGAGGAAAGCAGAGTGTTGTTGCTGGGTCAACAGGTATAGTCGAGAAAAATTGAGACTCGACTATTCTCATATTTGAGGGGAGCGGCAGGTCTTGTGGCCTGTAGAATTACATACGGTCTTTATAGTGAAACAGTTTCGACTATTAAGCAGTGAGGTGCCCCCAGTCAGGGCCTATGGGCCAGCAAGCGATGCACCCTTTCCATGGAAAAGTGAGGAGAGAAGATTGGCCATGGAGTGAAAGACTTCACCCATTCCTCCAGAAAGTCAATCATAGATCAGGAACTCTCTCAACCCTCCGGCATGCCTACTGCGCGGATGGTATTTCTTTGGGCTCTTCCTTCAGCCTCTTCCACTCGGTACTCAAATTGCAGCATTCTGTCCTACAAATCACGGGAGGCTTTTACCTGGTCTACCAGCTGCAGTAATATATCCAGGACATTACGTTCAGATTCTGTGACTCTAGTGGCTAGTTTCCGTTGATCCTCCCTAAAGAGTCCAAGTTCCACCCGGATTTCCTTGAATCGTGCCTCCACTGAAGAGCGCAAAGTCTCTTTGGCTTGCACTATTGTGTCTAACTTTTCAGAGCCTTGGGTTGACAGGCTTGGCAGAGGCACTAGGTCACGACATCCTGGTGAACATGGAGTAGGGGAAGGCAGGCGAGACTGACTTCTTTGTGTTTTAATTCTACCCATAGTGACATTTATTTCCAACTGTAAGTCACATTAAATATGTCTTGCCTTTTCAGGTAGGTAGGCAGAGTTTCACCAGAGTATGGCTAATGTTTAAGGGCAGGCCGGTGCTTCCCTTTTTATACCTTCATGACACTCGATATTTTAGGCAGACTAGGAGAGCCCGTTGCTCATCTTGACTTTTTGGATACGCAGTTAGGATTTCACCAGAGTCAGATTATACTTCAAGACTGGCCCAGGCTTCACTAATTATATCTTCACATTTTAGGGAGGCACCTTTATTTAATTATTTCTTGATACTTTATACTGTAGGCATGTATGGCTCAACTTTTGAGTTAGACAGGGTTTCAGTGCTGGTCCAGCTTCTGTGGAAATGGCTCAACTTTTGATGCAGGCAGGCAGAACTACAGTGCTGGTCTAGTGCTTTATTCGTCAAAAAAGACACAACTTTTGCAGCAGGCAGGCAAAAAATTCCTCAACTTATGAGGTAGGTAGGCATGGCTTCGGTGTCGGTCTAGTGTTTTCCAAATCTGTTGACGCAAATTGATCCGCCTACCAATCCACGATAAAGCAGCTCGGAGCCGCTAGGCCCACCCATCAGCCTCCTTATCCGGTGTCTGCAGGCAGTTGCGAGGATACACCAGCCTTGCCCCCCAGCCACGAAATGGCAGCAGCAAGTCAGTATCTCGGCGCTCTCCATAACTGAATAGTTCCTAACGGTTCCGGGCTCCTGCGGGCCTCCCGTGGGCTGAGAGAAAACAATGCTTGACCCGGCTCCTGACTCCTGCAGGAGAACATTTCACCAAATGTCTCACAGAGCTACACAGCACTTTAGAACGATCCTTCACGGACCCCATTCTGCTCACATTTAAAGGATAAATGTATAGTTGCCGCGTCCGCTGGCAAAAGGGAATCTAGTACACTGCCATCTTGATTTGAATCCTCACTATAGTTCTTCAGAAGAACAGTGCTAGCTGGACAGAATCCAATGAGGAAAAATATTACACTAAGACAACGTTTACTGACATATGAGAAAAATCATTAATGGAAAATTCCACATTTGAATAATTATACAAAGTGAAAGATAAACTGTATAAAAAAGCATTAAAAGTAATTCCATAATAAGAAACTATTAAAAAAAAACGAATGTACACTGATATACAGAAAACAGTAAATGGTCTCCATATACCATATTTGTTAGGAAAATGTAATGTGGATCACTTGTTTTCTAATCTAAATGGGATAGAATTATAAGGGACTGCCCTTGGGATGCTGTTAGGGTGGTTGGCTGTTTGCATGATTTCATCCTAGAGGGATAATGTCTAAAATAATTGTATTCATCCATTCATCCACAAATTCCAATGCTTGGAACATAAATATTGAAAACTCAGGATCTTGTTCTTGTGAACTAAAAATGACATGGGTATCATCTACATACATGAAGCAAACTTAAGATCGGATAGATGTTAAAATGTAGGGATGATATTAAATTGCCTTGCAATGCTCCCTGGATAACTTCTTTAGAGGAAACTGAAAATGAGCTGCTTTGTATTCATTGCATACTCCCCTTGAGGAAAGAGTCAATACAGTCAAGCTGTGACTGCATGTTGCGAGAGATCCAAATGATCAAATATTCTAATTGTCCTCTCAAACGCAATGCACAACAATCCTGCTGGTCCTCCAGGTTAGATTATGGCTCAAATTCTATGTTGCACGAATGTCCTTATTCAGTCTCTTATTACCACAGCAAAGGTACAACAAAAATTGCTTTTCATCTGGTGCAATAAACAGCATTCAGTGACAATGTGCTCAACAGTCTTGAACTTAACCCAGACTAGCCTCTTTGGGAATGTCGTCCCATTTCCCACTTAACCCTATGAATGGGAAAATAACAATTCTTAACAAAGTATGAGTGTGTTTTGCTTTCAGAGGATGGCAGAAGGGTTGGTTCGATATTTCAGCTCAACAACAACACACCTACGTGAAAAGGGATTGTTTGATTTTTAGGTAAACTACCTTGGCATTATTTGAACAACTTTCAAGGCACGGGCAAGCTGCTATTAAATAGAAAAACTGACAGTTCTTAACTATGAAAAAAAAACTTTAATATCAGGAAATTAAAAAATATTTTTAAGGTAAAAAAAATATTCACTAGCAGCACTGTCTAGCAATTTCAGTTGATTGTACTGTAAACATACCAACAAGTATTGCCAGTTTAAAAAAATTCCTCTAAAAAACCCTACACAGGTTTCATCAATAATTCTAAATATATTGCCTCACAGAACATTGATTTCCTTAGACCAAACACATGCCTATACACTGCTTCCTCTAAATAACTAATATCATAGTTACAACATAGGAAACAAATTGTGGGTCCCTATGTTAAAACGGGTAATACCTTGCCCAAATAGTCTTAGACAAACCAGAACACTGTTCATGATTTACATTAAAATTATTTGGACCTCCAACAAATGGCATGACTGCTCTCTTATCAAAAAGCACTTGTCTGCTGGACAATTCATGATCAAACTGTATATAAAATCACTATTACAGTCAACAACTTCCAATTTATATAACAGCAACTATTGAGCATACATTTGTGGCAAAAGCACATGAACTTAGGTGTATGCAATTTATATAAGATGTATGTTCCTTTACATTTTAGTATGCTGGCCAAATTTCCATGTGTGAAAATACCTTTTGCAAAGGAAGAATTCCACAATCACTGAATCTATGAATCAAGAATCAGATTCTGCCCAGTTAAATGAGTATTTGTGCACCTAAATTGACCTTTTTCATACAAGTTTTCTGAATTGGGCCTCATAATTCCTCCTATTTGTTTTACAAGCAATCTTTGACTAGGTGCCCCTGAAGTATGGACTTCGAGCAATTGGCTACTTTAAAAAACTGCTTTGCAGAGGCGCGCGGCGGTGGCGACACAAGATGGCCGTCCCCTGAGATTCTCTGCGGCGCCGAGCTCCGCTCGATAATTAAGGATCCCATTCCAGCCGGTGGAATTACACCAGATGCACATTTCTGCGCGTCGGAAGTAGGCTGGCATATCGAGGCAAGTTTTTGGACTCAGACAAGGTCCCTTTTACCATTTTTTTCTCTTGAGAGTGCTTGCCTCAATGCCCCTGCTGGTCGCGACCGCCATTTTGTGTGCCGGCTGCCACGATGTTTTCTTCATAGCCTGCTCACACCTCACAAAATTTGGATCATAGGATGCACAGCAGGCTATTGTTATATCATCTCCTGCACATGTACTTTCAAACTGGATTGCCAAGTATGACGACAATGAGGCGATGTTGAGCTGTATGTGCTGTATGTGCTGCTTGGATCCAAGGATTGGAAACGGAGTGGTGAGCAGCTGAGAGGTGATGTGGGTGGAATTAATATTTGGGCATGCTAAATAGCTGGCTGTGGCGGGTTCTATAGCAGATATGAGAGGTGCACAGAGGTGGTGATGCAGGAAGGCCGTCCCTTATGAATCTTTATGGCACGGAGTTTTGTTGGTACATCAATCTTCCTTTTCGGTCAGCGGAACCTGCATTAAGCCTGTTTCATCGCGTCGGAGGGAGAGTTGCGTATTGAGTTAAAATTTGGGAAGAGGGATTACGTTCCTCTTATATATTCTCTACCTTGGATACCTGGTGTTTGTTTGCCTACTTCCACAATGGATTTGTTCAGACTTTTAATAGCCTATTCCGTTCGGTGTTGGACATTAGGTCTGCGGCAGTGGCGGCTGCTGACCTTCTAACAAGTCTGAACTGTTCGTGCTGCTCTCGGCGGTTCACTACTCCTCGAACATGGATTCTTCTCACTCTAACAAGTCCTCGGGAGCCTCTGGTTCTTCTGTGTCCAGTCGGAAGGACTCTGGAAATACTAATAAACGTCCCAAGAAAGACCCGTCTTCTCCGACGAAGTCACCTCTCCCGCTGACCCTGAAAGACATTATGGACGAACTTCGCAATATCCGTCCTTTTCTGACAGAAACCACGGCGACTCTTCAACGAATTGAGGAAAAATGGTCTGGCCTGGACTCGAGGCTCTTGGACGTTGAGCAAAGGATTAGTGATTCGCAGGATGTTGTTGCCAAGGTGGCTACTCTTTCCCATGAGGTGGAACAACTGAAGAAAACCACTGAAGATTTAGAAAACCGGAATAGGCGCAACAACCTTCGCGTTTATGGTATCCCGGAGGGCTCTGAAGATTCAGATATGATCTCCTTCTTGAAGATTCATATCCCTCAGATTGTTGGTCTGCCGAAATCCACTGGTCTTAATATTCAGCGGGCCCACAGGATTGGCCCACACCAGTCTGCCTCTTCTAGCAATCCACGAGGAATTATTGCATATTTCCTCTTGTACTCTGACCTCATGGCTATTCTTAATGCAGCACGACAACACAAGCAGATGCTCTGGTCTGGTCATAAAATTTTCTTAAGCCAGGATGTTCCCAAACTCACAGCGAATCGTCGCAAGAATTTTCTCGACCTTAGACCTTCACTGCGCTCCATGAATGCCCGCTACGGCCTTATCCATCCTTGTTTCTTCAAGGTGACTTACAAAGATAGATCTTATTCTTTCGAAGACCCGGCTGCTTTGAAGAAATATATTCATGCTCACAGGGAGGATGCCATGGAATTGAGCAAAACTCGACTGTAATTTTTATTGTTCATTTTTCTATTGCTCATTTGCCAGGTTTCATATATTTCATTGTATACTTAACAGTGCCTGTTTTGTGTATGTTTCTTTATTGTTATTCGCACCATTCTTGAAGCATCTATTCATATTTGCGAGGTTGAGTATGTGGAATTGAGTACAATTCACAATGTTTTCATATATTTTATATTTTTCTCTCCACAGACTACCCCCCGTGCGTTTGGTTGGGTGGTGCTGTTCTGTGCTCACACTGTTCGTCTGTTTTGTTATGTACGAATCCATTTGTGGTGTTCTCCCTTTCTGTTCGGTAAGTTCCCCTTTCTTAAGTATGCTTTCGCTTATAGTAACAGGTCTTCTTTTCTTCTTTTTGGTCTTTTTATTTGGATCCCCTTTCTGGTTATGCTATTCATGTTCTCGGTGCCCCTCTCGGGGTGGTCTCGGTTTTCCTCGCCCCCCCCACCTACCTTAATGTTCTTCTCTTTTTTAGTCATTGTGATTGTAGTCTCTCGGCTCCTTGTCATCTCTTCTTTGCATATTGTTTCCAGGAGACCATGTTCTCCTAACACTTTCCTTACCCTTCTCCCTCTCCCCTCCTCACTTACCTTTCTCTCCATGCTTTGCTGTAGCTCCCTTTCCTCACCTTGTTCTTTCCATTTTAATGGCTTTGTATTACCCCTTTTCTTTTTTGGTGTATTTACTCGATTCCCTCTCAGTTCCAATCTTCACTCAGTCGTGGCTTGTTTGATTTCCTCTCCTTTTTATTCCCATTCTTACATGACGTCTGTACTGTTTACTATTATCCTGCCTCTGTTATCTATTTTCATATCTCCCTTTCGTCTTTTTTTATCCAGTTTTACTTTCCTTGGAAAATGTTTTCTCAATGTCTGGTCTACGCATAATCTCTTGGAATGTTAAAGGCCTCCATAATCCTATTAAAAAACAGCGTGTCTTCTCTCACCTAGCTAAACTGAAATGCCAAGTAGCCTTATTGCAGGAAACGCATCTTACTGAACAGGACTTGTCTTCTTTACGTAAACAATGGTTGGGAGAAGTGTTTTGCTCTCCTGCTGTTAATAACAAAAAAGGTGTACTAATCCTGTTTCACAAATCACTATCTGTTTGCTTGCAGCATGAGGACAAAGACAGCATTGGTAGGTGGCTCTTTTTGAATGTTAAAATTAATAACACTCCGCTTGCTTTTTGTAGTGTGTATGGTCCTAATGGTATTGATCTCTCATTTTGGAATGATTTCTCTACTTTTCTTTCTTCTCATGATTCTAGGGATTTGATTCTGGGGGGTGATTGCAATCAGTTGATGGATCCTTTTTTGGATCGTAAGTCCCAATCCAAGTTTATTCCCAACAAAATGCAAAAATCCTTTCACAGAGCTATTACCTCTAGAGGACTATTGGATGCTTGGAGAATCGCACACCCTGATGCTTTAGAATTTTCTTTTTTTTCCTCTGCTCATAAATCCCATTCTCGAATTGACTATCTTTTCCTCACCCAATCCTCTCTCCAATGTATGACCCATATTGAGATTGGTTCTATCCTCATCTCAGACCACGCCCCTGTTATTTTGGATATGGACCTCCCTTTACTCACTTCTACCTCATGCCGGTGGCGCTTCAACAATGCTCTTCTGTTAGATACCCTCTTTGTTCAACAGTTTTCACAATTCATGCAGGCCTTTTTTGAAGATAATCTTTCATCTGTGTCACAATTCCACCTCATTTGGGATGCTTTTAAGGCTACGGCTAGAGGGTTTATCAAAGATTTTGTTTCCCGGAAAAAGAAGAAGACACTCTCGGCCGCCAGCTCACTCCTTAAACGAATTAAGACACTTGAGCATGAATATTTTACCACAACCTCTGCCACCACCCTATCCACTCTTGTCAAAACCAAAATGCAATGTAACAAACAGTCTTGGGATTCCGCATGTAATAATTTACTTAAATTTAACGCAAAAATGTATGGTGGGCGCAATAAAGCTGGCAAATCCTTAGCCACCTACCTCAAAATTAAAAAACAAAAATCCAAGATTGCTGCTATTACTGATAATAATGGAATCAGACACATCACAGACATTAAAATCCTTGATTGTTTCACTGATTTCTACTCCTCCCTCTATACCCCTGATTCGACCCCTTCTACGGATCAAATTGACTCTTTTTTTCAGTCCATTCCTATCTCCTCCGATAATCGAATGGACCTCAGGTCTTTAGATGATCCCATCTCAGAGCAAGATCTCATTAATGCTCTTCTTCACCTTCCCAAGGACAAAACTCCTGGTCCAGACGGTTTTACTGTGCGTTTTTTTCTGCAGTTTAAACAATTCCTGGTCCCCCACTTGCTGTCCCTCATAAATCATTTTCTGACTTCTGGTTCCGCTCATGGTTCCTTTACTCAAGCTATCTTATGCTTAATCCCTAAAAAGGACAAAGATCCGTCCCTATGTAAAAATTACCGCCCCATTTCCTTAATCAATACTGATTGTAAGATTTTTGCCAAACTACTAGCCCTCCGCATTAATTCGGTCATTCCAGATTTAGTAAACACATATCAATCAGGCTTTGTTAAGGGCCGGTCCATTACTGACAACTCTCGCACACTCCTCAATATCATTCACTTTACTTCCAGGGCGGCTTCACCGATTGCTGTGGTTGCGTTGGACGCGGAAAAAGCATTCGATAGGGTAAATTGGGAATTTATCTTTGGTGCACTCAAATGGCACGGTTTTAGCCCCACTATTCTCCATTACATTCGCCTGCTCTACTCTTCGCCTGCCACTTCCATTTGGGTCAATGGCCGCCAATCCAAATATTTTCCTCTTCTAAGAGGAACTAGACAGGGTTGTCCCTTGTCACCCCTCTTATTCATTTTGGCCCTAGAACCATTTTTAGAGAAACTGCGACGTTTCCCTCACTACACAGGTTTCCAGTTTGAAAACACAGAAATAAAGTTTACTGCCTATGCAGACGATATTTTATTATATCTCTCCAACCCCACTTCCTCTTTACCAACTTTCTTTTCTCTCTTAAAGGAGTATTCTCTAGTCTCTGGGTACAAACTCAATCTTGACAAATCCGAAGTTATGCCTTTAAACAAACACTGCTTTTCCCATTTCTTTCATAACACTGGTTTTAAATGGAATCCTGGACATATCAAATGTCTAGGGGTCCTCTACACTAATAATATTAAAGATACTATTAAAATTAATCTTGCTGACATTCTTAAAAAACTCACTGTTCTTACTGATAGCAGGTTGCCACTTTTTTTGTCTTGGTGGGGCCGACTGGCTACGATTAAAATGATGTTACTTCCAATTATTAATTTCTATCTTTCTATGCTCCCAGTTACTCTCCCCATCTCCTTTTTTAATTCTATAAATCGTACCCTCACCAAATTTCTATGGAATAAGCGTAAACCTAGGATCTCTCTTGCACGGCTCCAGCAATCCAAGGATCTAGGAGGGGTAAATTTTCCCAACATCAAACGCTATCACTCGGCATTCACCCTTAAACAGGTTAGGACTTCTCTCTCGGATTCCTCACTCACACCTCTCACAGCGTGGAGCTCATTGGAACAATCTCAGTACGCCCCATTCTCTTTTCTTATGACCACCTCTTTGTCTCAACCTCCCAGACGTTTTATATCACCTATCCTCTCTCACTCTAGATCGGTCATGAATTCCCTCTTTAGATCTCATCCTCCTCATCTTGATTCTTTTCCACTTACCCCTATCTGGTACAACAAACACTTAAAGATCAAAAATAGAGCCCTGTTTTGGAAAGAATGGATTGATAAAGGTATTTTTTTATTTGAACACCTCATGCATAATGGATCATTCATGAACTTTATGGAAGTTCAACATAAATACAACATTTCCCTCTCCTACGCCTACCATTACTCGGCCCGCTTATCAACCTTAGCTCATCTCCATTTCCAACACACTTCCTCAATCACAAATTCTTCCTCCTTTCCCCTTGACTTTTCCACTCAATTTAAGGCTTCGCAAATATATAAGATTCTGTCCCACTCTTCTGTGACCAGAACCAAATCCAATATTGAACTACTATGGGAGAAGAATCTTGCACATGAATTTTCGATTCCTACTTGGAATTGTATTTGGACTAAGATTCACACCTCCTCTCACTCTGCAAGTACTACGCAAACCCTCTACTATTTTTACAATAGACTTTTCCTCACCCCCACGGACCTGCATAAGTTCAAATTATTGGAAACTCCAAAATGTTGGTCCTGTCCCCACACAAATAGCGATTTTTTCCATATGTTTTTTCTCTGCCCCATGGTTAAAACCTTTTGGTCTCTTATATGGAGAAAGTTGAATGAGATTTTAGCTACTAATGTTCCTTTTGAGGTTGTTCATGTGTTTTTGGGTGGCTCTTCCCCTATTTGGGAGGCTCAGGGAAGCACTCGTAAGTTTATTGATTTGTTTATAGCCATTACTTTTCAGATCATTACTACAAATTGGAAAGACACTTCAAAAATTTCATATCAAGCCTGGCGGAACCTGCTATGCCATCATCACAGATTGGAACGTGCATTTGCTACTTCCACATCCCTATTGATTAAAAAGGATACCCTTTGGTTACCACTTACTGCTTTTCTGTCCAGGTCACATGTTTGACTTCCTCTATTCTTTAGTCAGGTTTTGTGGTATTACTAGTATGTTCTTATAGCTGCAGCATCCGACTTTCTTCCTTCTCCCTTTCCCCCTTCTTCTCCTTTCCTTCTTCTCTTCCTTCGGATCTTTACCTCTCTACTCTCTTTTGTAAAACCTTAAAATTGCAATTGTCTAGGTATTAGGTTTGATAGTATTATTCGTCTTTAGTTTAAATTTTTATCACTTTGTTATCGTCTCATTCGCTATTCTAATTGCTATGTACACACTTATGTTGACCTCTGCTGCTGTAGATATGTTATTCTGTATACCCTGTATTTCAATTTCAATAAAGCATTTTAAACTTTTAAAAAAAACTGCTTTGCAAAGTATGAAGCTTACAAAGTGTTTTTTTTGGGTTTTTTTTTAAAATAGAGGGCCCTATGAGCTTCCCTTGTAGCAGTGGACATGCTGTTCCCACTGCTGAAGGAGTCAGCAGATGGCCAGCTGTGGGTCAATAGCAGTCACACATCACATCTTCCTCCTCTGGTAAATCTCCTAGCATGCCATTTGCTCTCACTTTGACCCTGCCACTAGATACTCATGCCTACACATAAGTTCCCATTGACGGATCCCCCTAGTTCCCAGCACATGGTTCCAGAGCTCCTGCCCACACTCAGAACAAGCCCCAGCCCTTGATTGTGCCCCATCTCTGCACATCTCCTGCCACACCCCAGCCCTTTCATCTTCCTCACTACACTGCTTCCCCTCTCTCTTTCCGTATGTCAGTCCATCCGTCCATTCATGGGGTCCAGCCTCCAAAATGCCAGTCATCCCCCTACGCCATACCTCGCCCCTGCAGGCTGCAGCAGGTGGAGGCCCAAGTATGCCCTTTATAGCAGCACATCCTTCTGATGCGAAAGAGGCCAGCTGTGGGAACCCATGTGTCTAGATACGTTCTATGGAGAAGACGTCGAAGTGACAAAACTTTGCCCCTGTTTCCTTTAGAGGTGAATGATGTACCTTAGTTATGCTGCATCTAAAGCATAAAGCAAGAACCGGTTTTTAAAGGGTGGGATTGTTTCAATATGTTAACACACACTTCATCATGCATTAGCTCACATATATTTGGAAAAAGTGCACCATATGCCTTTTTTTTAATAAACAAATAACCATGGCGTGAGCCATCTGACAAAAACCGTTTAATTGAAGTTTATGTGAGAAACACTTATTGGGTTTTATTAAGAAACTCTCTGGGCACAAGATATATAACATTGGGGGATATTCTCACGAACGTGCGATAAACATCGCCAAAATAGGTTAACGCAAGTTCTCATATCGCCGTCTATCGCGGGAAAATAACTCTGTGTTAACGTCGTATTTTCAACACGGCGGTAACATGCGATAGTCTCCCGATAACGCGTCAAATGTCCGCAATAACATTACCGGGACGGCAATGAAAATCCAAACCCAAACGCAAAAAAAGTTGCGATGGGCCCAACCGCGATAAGACAATCAGCGAAAAGCAGCGCCAGGCCTGAAAATCACACACATCAGGTGGGAAAAATCACTACAAAAGCAGAAAGAAAACCCACAAACAAAAACCAAACTACAGCTCCAAGGACAATGGAGGCAGCCGGAGCAGGTACAGAGGACGGCCAGAACCCCACAAGCCCGCCGGAGGAGCAGCCTGGGACCTCGTGGACAGGGAAGGGCAAGGACAAGAAGAAGAGGAAGACGCGGTTCAGTCCGCAGGAAAACAGGATCCTGATCACGGAGGTGATAGAACACCAACAACAACTGTTCGTCACCTCCACTGTGTCGCTGGCAACAAAAAATGCAACATGGCAGTCCATCCTGGACAAGGTGAATGCAGTCGGAGTGCTGAGGAGGACAATGGAAGAGCTCAAAAGGTGCTGGGATGATGTGAAGCGCAAGACCAAGCAGAAACTCGGCAACAACCAGAAGGCAGCAATGCAGACTGGAGGTGGGAGTCCAGCGCCACAGGTGGAGCTGGATGAGATGGAGGAAATGGTGTCCACAGTCATCAGTGTGGAGACGGTGGAAGGAGTTGGGGCACCGGACACTGCTCAACATGACCTGACACAACAGCAACAGGGTGAGTAATGACCAGGGACTGGGGGGACGGGGGGAGATGGGCACAATGTCACACATGCACAATTAAGTATAGCACAGTGCACACCCACTATGACTCTGGATCATGTCCCTGATCCCCTTGGCACACTGCAGCAGACCTAGAAACAGCAAGTAGGCCCCCGTCAACTATGTGCCCAGAGGGGACCCTTCCCACACATCACCAATCCCACAACCAACCCATGCACATGTGCCAAACCCAGCAAAGCGGCGTGTCTGTGAGCCACATTGACAATGCAAGTGACACTGCATGACGAATAGCATGGCTGCAGTCAATATATCATGACATGTTGCACGCCACGACACTGAGGTGGTTGAGTGTGGACCACATCCGCAAAGGAGCAGGTCAATCTCTGAAACATCCACGTGCACAAACAACCCCTGTTGTCAACAACACATCTGCGGACAAACCATGCCCCAGAGTCCCAACTACCACCAAGAACCCAATTTACCTAAGAATGCAACATCAAAGCACTGTATAAGCACAGAAGTCAAAGGCACACCGCCTGAAAGGGAGAAGGGCCAGCCAAATCAGAGCTGCAGGGGTGACTCTCCCAAAATGCAGCACACACACATAACATTCAGAGCACATCAACATTGACAACAATGTGGTATAAACTGCAACACGTTCACAACAGAACAGAGGACCCAACTGGTGCCGCTTGTGTGTAGAAACCGGTCAATCACATTTTGCATAGCAGGGAAATGTGAGATGATAATGTACAAGTACAAACACACATCCCTGATGGTGTAGAAATGTCCACTGTCCCGCATCAAATAGGCAGCTCCTCCCAAACAGTCACAATGTACATTGTCATGCAGTTTGTATGTAAACTTGAACAATGCATCAACATACATGTGAACACAATGTTAAACTGCATCTCCCCTTCACATTGCAGAGGGAGAACCAAAACCTCCTGCAGAGCAGACCCAACAGCTCTTCACTGATAACGAAGAGGACCTCCACACCTTCGACACCGACGCCCTCCAAGAGTTCATGGACAGCTACGGCACCTCACCTCCAGGAGCAGGGCAGCCCAGCTGCATCGAGGAGACCCCACCCCCTGCACAGACCACACAGCAGGAAGCACCCACCACAGCTGACTCCCAGGACCCCTACGAACAACACATGGCCTTCCAACGCCGTGTGTTAGAGAGTCCAGGAGAAGATGGCTGATCAGGTGCGGGTGGGGTTTGACCTCATGGCAGCCAAACTTGATGCCATACATGGGTGTCTGATTCCCATCAGGGACCACTTACAGTCCCTAACGGACACCCACAGTCCGCTCCATGCTCTCCAACGATCCATGGCTGACATTGCTGGAGTCATGATACTGAGACAAGAACAACTGTCCAGTCAGAGTGGCTCCAGCGATGTCAGCCGGGAGTTGGGACAGATGCGGGGGCTCATGGAGAACATGGAGCGGATGACGGCGGAAAGAATGGCTGCCACGGCTGCACACCAGCGAGATGTGGCTTGGACCTTCCATGCCCTGCAGCACATCGTCATGGCATTGCTGCCTCAAGGCCTTGCGCAGATGAATGCTGCTGCTGCTGCTGCTGCTGCTTCTACGTCCACATCTCCGCCCCCTGATGTGTCAGTGCCTCATAGTGTGGCAGGCAATCCACCACCCACGTGTGAGGCACATGTGACATCAGAGGATGAAGATGCGGGTGAATCAACCTTACTGGTAAGGAGGAGGCAGTAGCATTCATCTCCGCCATATGTCCTGTTTCTGCTTGGTTCTGCCCTTTGCATCATCACCTTCCACTGTCCCCCGATACACTCTACGACACTCACCTTGGACCTCGACATGGACTGCCATTTTCTGTTTGGTTACCAATGACACAGCAATCAGACTGCGGACTGAACTCTTCCTCTTCCGATGTACTTGTCATTCCCTGAAGGGCTCTGGCTGGCCCTCCACGGGCCAATAATGTGAAGTGGGGTTTGCATGGCCCTGTACTGCTCCAGCTGCAACACTACACTAGATGTGAATTAAACATTCAGAATCACACAGATGTGACATGCCTTTGATCATTCAAGTATGAGAGTATGGATGAATGTAGGGTCAGTGATTCCCCCTTACGTCCATGTTGCTCATGTCGTGGGACTTGAGTCTCAGGGTGCTACATTGCCGATTGCGGTCCAGGTGGTGTAGACACTACAACAGAGACACAAGCATCAGTTACTTCCATGTCCAGCCCAGAACTTAAGCACGCCCAGAGCCCTGGGCTCATTGTTCTCACCCCTACGCTGGCCTGCCATACGCCAGGCCAGTCCACTCCGCTTACGCTCAGAGGGGGGACGACAAAGCTACATGTCCCAGGTCTTCCCTGTAGTGATCTGCTGATCACTGGTCTAGTTGTCAGCATGCCACAGCCACTCCCTGAGGGCTGGTTCACACCCACACCACACCCATTCAGCACAGGCGTCACAGGACATGAGACCCTGCCAATAAAAGGGGTCTAGCACGTCACATTCCCCACTGCCGGAGATGACATGATGGCGTCCGCACCACGCGACCCAATCATGAAGGGTCCATGGCCTGTACACGTATCTACCTGTTTGGATCTGTTGACGGGGAATGTTGATGCGGCGAACGTGACCCACGCACGTTGCCGTAACGTCTCCTGATTCACCGATGCCCCGCCCATGAGAGGAGCTGCTCTGCAATGGCCGCCGTCTCCGTGAATCTCCTCGAATCTCCGTGAGCCCTTGAGGCTGTGAGCGTCCGCCCGTACGGGACCGCAGGTTCGCTTCGTTTCGCTGCGGTGCACGGCTGTCCACGGCGTTATTATAGCTGTTTTCGCGCACGGCTCAGCTCAGCTTGTGAGGTGGGAGACCTGAGAGGATGCCGACAGTGGCAGGACAGTGGAAGGACGCGGACCTCGGCGCTGCGGTAAGCCCTTGTTGCAGCGTAGTAGTAAAGGCGGCAGTTAGGTGCTAAGCCCAGGATTCAGGACTCAGTGCTCATCTCTGGGAACGTAAAGCGGGTGAAATACGAGAGGACCCCGTTACTGAGAGGACGCTGGCGCTACGGTAGGCGCTGTGGAGAGCCATCAGTGCAGCGCGGCAGCTAGGTCCTAAGCCCAGACCCCCCCAGCAGGAACGTGTGAACCAGCAGGAACTGAACCCTGGGAAGGGGGGGCGGAGAGGTGGAAGAAAGAAGAAGCTGTGTTTCCGCGCTGCCAGGTACTCGGCCCAGGGCACAGTTCAAGGTGCATACGGAGACCTTTTAAAGCACATACTGGATAAAGCGACATGTCTGCATAAGGCCTGCATAGGTTCTAAAGGAGTGTTAATTCATTGATTTGAAGATGCGAAATAAACAATCTAAAGCTGGGGCAGGAAAAGAGTTCTTAAAATCTGGCCAATCACCACCGACACCCATGCTAGCGTCCAAGGATGTCAGAAGAGGGAAAAGAAACGCCCAGCAGAGATTGGATTTTAAAGCCAAAACCCTGGCATTGGCTGAGAAAAACAAACAGATTGGTCGAAATGCCTCGGATAAAACCTTGGAGGAAGAGGAGACCCTATCTGAACTTTCAGCTGATTTAAGTATGATGGCTGTGGGTGGTGAAGAAGAAGCAGGAGGAGGGGGCGAAGTAGGGGATACACCGAACAGGGTGGATGATAAATCGGTGAATTTTAAACAGTATCCTCTTTTTAGTAACATCCTCAGTAACACCCTCCCGATAAGGAGTATACCCACCAGCACTCCTCTTGTAAATAGGGAGGAGCAAAGGGCGAAAGATCAAATAGGTCAGAAAGACCTACAGGATACCCAAGGCCAGAAAACACTATCCACCCCTCAGACCCTGTCAGCCCAGACAACACATCCACAGCCCCAATCGAAATCGCATGCAGTGTCAGATCCTGTAGAAATAAACACAGTCATTCATGGGGAAACATCTCTGATTAGCCAGCCATTGTCCCAAGAGGCTTGAATACCGCTACAGACACTGCAAAAGGAGAATGGGAGTCAGGTATCAGCAGACAAGTTAGATTCTGCATCCGCATCAAAATCAGAATCAGAGCGGGGAAAAAAAATGGAAACAGTCTCTAATTCTATGAGAGTCGGCGAAAACCCTGGAAATAAAAAAAACGAACAAGATACCTCAGTACAAGAAATGCTTATAACTATTCTGCAAGAGTTGAGAGATCTGAAGGCGTCACAAGCATTTGAAATATCACAGCTGCATGATAGACTAACAAAGATGGAGGAAAAATTAGGCAACCTACCCATAAGGGTCACAGAGGTGGAGGCTCGTGTCTCAGCCCTGGAAGACAACATCGTCAATATGCAAAAGGATCTCCAGGTGTTGAATAAAAATAAGTGCCAGATGGAATCGAAGCTACAAGACCTTGAGAACTATAATAGGAGATCTAATTTACGCCTTGTGGGAATATCGGAGAGACTGGAGAGTGCGGAAATGGCAAAATGGACTGAGTCTCTGTTGAAAAAAGTAATACCTGATTTACAAGGAGATCTCACAATCACCAGAGCCCATAGGGTACCTGCACACAAGCCCATGAATCTCAAGTACCCACAAACAATTTAAATAAATTTCTCAGACTATAGAATTAAGGAGCAAATCTCAAATGCAGCAATATCAAGGAGATCATTTACTACCGATGAAATTAAACATTTTAAAATCTTCTCTGATATGTCAGCAGCCTCTGCCCACAGACGGAAGAACTTTATCAAAATGATTGACTCTTTTAAGGCAAAAGGGGCGCAGGCAATGATTGTGCAACAATCTAAATTAAAAGTCCTAGCCAAAGGATTTTTTTTTTATTTTCACGGACATATTAGAAGCCCAAAACCTTTTGGAAGGTCTTAACGCTACATAAGGAAAAGGAGACTTGGTGGTTATAAGTCTGCTTGGAATAACAATGAGTTCTTCTTGAGTAGTGTCATGAGAAACATTCAAAGGTTTTTTTCAGGGGCGGACGCAAGGTGAATCAGGGGACGTAACAGGATACAATAAGATGGCATCCAGTAAAAAGAGGGAGAAGGAGGGAAGGATAGTGGGGGAGGTTGGGTTTTCCCTTCTTCTGGAGAGGGTGGGGTGGCGGGGTGGTGGGGGGGGTGAAGCAGTTAGAAAAAGAGAGTTCATAGATGAAAAAATGTTGTTGAATAAATCAAAGAAGAGGAGAATAGGTAATGAGCATTTTTAGACTTTGACAGGTTTAGGAGTACGCTGCGGTACCGCACAATAGAATCTATTAATGGAAAGATGTTGTTTGACATAATGTGGCTGCACAATTTACGATATATTGCACATGGAACATTGCACTTTAACGCACTTTAATGTACATTTTTCACAATTTGCACATTTTGCACAATGGACATAACCTGTATTGTAGTATATTGGTTTAAATGCTGCGCGATTTGCACTTCGATGTATATTTTGCACAATTTACATTATCTGTACTGTAGTGTATTGGTCTAATAGCTGCACGATTGCACTTTATTATATATTATATACAATTGATATAATCTGCTTTGTAGTATACCGGTCCAGTAGCTGTGTGATTTGTATTTTAATGTATACCTTGCACAATTGTTATAATATGTATGACAGTGTATTGGCCTAATATTTATCTTAGTGCGTAAAACAGTCTACCACTTTCCTATTAGGAAGCAAATAATCAAAAATGAAAGCCATTGCTCATACGCGCATTTTGCATATTCCACACAACTTGCACTTTAGAAATGCATTTTGCACATGAATAGGAATAAATTGTCAATCCTGTCTTTGAATGCTAATGGTTTAAATAATACTAGTAAAACTTGTGCATAGAGAGCTGGCTAAAAGGCTACCATCCAGATGTGATCTTCATACAAGAGACACATTTTCGAGCTTTAACCGATGCTAGCAAAATGTTTAAAAATTGG
The DNA here is from genome assembly GCA_963921515.1 of Calotriton arnoldi. Classification (NCBI taxonomy): domain Eukaryota; kingdom Metazoa; phylum Chordata; class Amphibia; order Caudata; family Salamandridae; genus Calotriton; species Calotriton arnoldi. The sequence continues at coordinate 3,095,911 of CAWUFW010000351.1, read as the reverse complement.
GCGGGTTTCTATTGCTCTTCTGTGTCGGGGGCAGCCCAGAGAGGTGTGAGCATCTTTATAGGCAAGCATGTCCAATTTCATGTTGAAGCATCACATTCAGACACGAGTGGTAGATGGACATTCTTGCACGGGAAAATAAACCAGACAAATCTCATACTTGCTACAATTTACGCACCAGTCATGGATGACCCGCTCCCTATTTTACAGTTAAAGCAAGCATTATCAGGTATTCCGGGTAAGATCATATGGGGAGGTGATTTTAATTTTTTGCAAAATCCCGCGGTTGATTCAACCAAAAAAGATCGAAGACAAAGTAAACCATAAGCTTTGTTGAGTTGTAAGTTAGATCTAGATATTCTGGATAACTGGCGTCTCAACAACCCGGTTAAACATGAGTTCTCCTGTTATTCGGCAAAATACGATTCAGCATCCAGGCTAGATTTCTTTCTAACTTCTCATAATCTTGAAGTTAGTAAATATGAACATATAGTAAATGCCTTCTCAGATCATGCCCTCATTAAGATCGAAATCCTTCTAGAAAAGTCAGATGAAGAAGCATCAAGAAAGTGGTATTTTAATAGACTTAATTTAGCAGAGAAACAATGGTGTGCAGAAATAGAGATGGAGATTAGCTCCTTTTTTAACATAAATAAGGATTCTGCCCCAATTTACGTAATATGGGATGCATTTAAGGCTACATTGAGAGGCATAGTCACCTCAAAAGAGATACCAAAACAGAAGGCTAAAAAGGAGGAAAGAATGGCTATAGAAAATAGCCTGGCCCATGCGAATCAAACATATTTTAGAAATAGGACCCCAGAAACTAGACAAGTAGTACTGAATGCAAAAATGAGAATGAGGGAATTTTACTATGAATTAGGGGACATGGCAAGTAGATTATACCTTCAGACAAGCTATGAAGATAGTGAGTATACGGGAAGATTGTGAGCTTGGCAAGTAAAGGAGAAGCAAGTTCGAAATAGAGTCGAATGTATTCAGGATAAAGTAACTGAAACCTGTGTAAAGACTACGCCACTAATAGGCGAGGTTTTTCTTAAACATTATAAAGACATCTATCAGACATGACACCAGGTCTCCTTAGAAAAAATTAATGAATTCTTGCAGGAATTGCCAATCCCCATTTTGGGAAATAATTTTAAAGAGCTGTTGCTTGCTGAATTCACGAAGGAAGAACTAGATGTGGTTATTAGCTCCTTGCCAAACTGTAAAGCTACCGGGGAAGATGGCATTCCCGCAGAATTTTTAAAAACATTTTCTACAATACTTTGCCCCGAATTTTTAAGACTTGCAAACTATCTACTACAAGGGGGGATCCGCCAGCATCTTTCCGTACTGCGGTAGTGGTTAGTATTTTAAAAAAGATAAAGATAGCGAAAATGTGAATTCTTATAGGCCAATAAGCCTTTTAAATACCGACTATAAAATTTTCACTAAGCTTTTAACCAATAGGCTAAATAAGATGGTGGGTTCACTTATTGGGACAGATCAGTGCGGATTTGTAGCCGGGAGACAGCTCTATACTAACACAATTTTTTTACTAGAGGCACTCGATTTTTTAAATATAAATAAGGTTGAGGCACAGATCTGGTTTTTAGATGCCGAAAAAGCATTTGATCTTGTTTCTTGGAATTGTCTTTTTACGATTTTAGAAAAATTCGGTTTCCCAAATGAGTTTATATTTTTATTAAAACAACTTTATATGAATTCCCAGGCGCAAATTTTAATTAACTCTGTCAATATAGGGACTTGCCAAATAAATAGAGGCACCAAACAAGGCTGTCCCCTCTCCCCGATCTTATTTGCTCTATTTATAGAGCCATTAGCAATTGCAATCAGGGAAAAAAGAGCCCATACAGTCCCGGTTCAAGGAATGACGAACATAAAACTCTACGCTGATGACATTGTTCTTTTTCTGGACTCAAAGATAGACACCCAGGTGGAAGTTATGAGAGCTTTTGCAGACTTCCAAGAAATAGGAGGTTATAAAATCAATAAGGCCAAAACAGAAATTATATTATGCAATTGTGGTGTGAATTCTTTATTACCTGAATTTAGACAGATATACAACACCCACCCCAAGAGATATTTAGGGATTTATGTAACGGAGAAAGTAGAAGACCTTTTTTCTTTAAATTATATTCCATTGTTGAAAAAGGTGAACTCTCAGCTATCACGTTGGAACCAGCTCCCGTTATCAATAATAGGACGAGTTGTGTTAATTCGAATGTCCATCCTTCCACTGTTTAATTTTCTTTTTAGTGCAGTTCCCTGTGCAATACAGACCTCTTTTTTTTAAAGAGATAGACGGTATGTTCTCCTCTTTCCTATGGGCAAATAAGGTACCAAGATTGGCACTCATCACTTTAACCTATCCTGTCACAGAAGGAGGATTATCTCTTCAGAATATTAGAAATTATTATTATGCGACATTTGCACATCATAGTTTCAGATTTTTCTTTTTAGATTCTCAAGAGGCAGACAATTTTTTTATGAAAAAGATCCTAAGGGAATATAATATCATCGATCCTACAAGAGTTACTAAGTACCCTAAGAAAGTACGTTATAAGATCCTACAATGGCTATTTAAACAAAAAACTCAGCTTTTAGCACACTATGATATTTTAAGAATTAATAATTCTACCAGGCTTTCGAATATATATATGGGGGAAATAGGTATTTTAGAGAATAATATACTAAGGTTGTGGGAAGAAAATGGGTACGTCCAGATCCAGGATTTTATCAGGAGGAACTGTTGGAAAACCCGGGCGGAGATTGAAATGGGGCTTCAACATTCCAACGCAATATTAAAGTGGTCATTTATTAGATTAAAACCTATATTGCAAAAGTTAGATATGGAGAATCTGCGCTATAAAATTAGTATCAGCGAAGCTCTTAACTGCCCCATACATCGGAAGATTAGTAACTGGATTAAAATCTTTGATGAGGACAAATCTCTCTCATTATATGAAAAAATTAGAGATAGATGGAAGAAAAGGGAAGATATACAGATTCTTAAACCAACTTGGAATAGGCTTAATAAGTTTAATACAGTTATATTTAGAGGGGCGAATTTTAAACGCATGCAATATTATTCGAAATGGTTGATATACAGAACACCCTCCTTTCTTCATAATATATACCCGCATATAGAAGATAAATTCTTCCGTTGCGCAGAGAAAGGCACTTGGACACATATCATTTGGAAATGCGCAAAAATTCAGAATTTGTGGGAGGAGATCGAGAAATATCTTAGATTTACAATAGATCCCCTCATCTCACTCGATGAATCCATTGCAGTTTTGGGCTGCTCTTCTGCTATCTCTGCGCACGAGGAATGTCTGTTTATTGCAGCATTAATAGCAAGATCTTTAATCCTGCAACTTTGGAGAACAGAGAAAATACCTACCTTCAATGCATGGAGAGCAAAATTGTCTAAAATACAAGAATCAGAAAAGAAATACGCAATAAGATCAGGAGCAATTAGAAAGTATGAGAAATATTGGAGTGTGTTCGAAATATAGGACAACATGGTGTAGTTGGTATAATAGGATCGAACAGATTTGTGTGTATTTATCCTGTTATAGCACTTTGCACTTTACCTTAACGTGATCTTTTTCTGTACTTTTGTAGTACTTGGTTTTAAAAGATAGAACACATATGTAAGTATTTATCACGATTTAGCACTTTGCACTTTAACTTAATATGATTTGTTTCTAGATTACAGAAATATCATGATTGCACTGCTGAACACTTTGAAATGAGTATTTATAATCTTTAATATTTTGCACTTTAGATTCCAGTCATTTCTTTTTTATTTTATTTTTTTTCTCCTCAACATTTTGGAATATGTATTTATATATGATATAATTGTATGTTTGCAATATCTATGAGCTCTCAATAAAAAAAAAAAAAAACATTCCCCACTGCCGGAGATGACATAATGGCGTCCACACCACGCGACCCAATCATGAAGGGTCCATGACTTGTGGCGCACTGAGTTGGTGGCACCCGCTGCACTGCGGCCGGCACGGGCCTACCGCCACGGGACGATGACTTGCGGTGCACTGAGTTGGTGGCACACGCTGCACTGCGGCCCGCACGGGCCTACCGCCACGTGATGATGACTTGCGTTGCACAGGGTCAGTGGCACCCGCTGCACTGCGGCCCGCACGGGCCTACCGCTACGTGACGATCACTTGCGGTGCACTGAGTTGGTGGCACACGCTGCACTGCGGCCCGCACGGGCCTACCGCTACGTGACGATGACTTGCGTTGCACAGGGTCAGTGGCACCTGAAGAGCTGAGTGGGTGTGCAGCCTGCGATGATGCGTTGGCCTCGATATGGCGTCCAGCGAATCAAGACTCAAATTGAACAGTGTGCCCTGCTGGACAGCAGTGTACGCGCAGGCAGCAGTCAGCACACACATGGCTCCGCGGTGCAGTGCTGCAGGGTGCGCTGGGGGCCTGTGGCACGGAATCCAGCGATCGGCTGAGGAGGATGCACTGGCACGTGGTGGGCCCTCTTGGAGACACACCGGTGGCGGCAGGTGAGCATTGAGGCCTGGGTGCACAGGGGGCCAGTTATCGCTGGGCGGAGGACCGGTCTGGGGACCAGGGCTGGGGTGCATCAGGCGCACAGGATCGTGCAGGCACCACCGGTCACGGCGGCGGCCTCGTGGCTGGGTGGGGGGCGCCGCCCTGGCTAACACGACCCTGCATGCGATGATCGTGATGTGCGCGGGTTGGTGTGGGATGTGTGGTGTGTTCAGTTGGTACTTGCCGATGGGCAGTGCATTTCCATGGGGGCCATCCTCAAAGCGCTGGTTGGTGGCGGACTTGCGGACATGGGGGATCATGCACACTGCCTGGAGAGTTTGTGACGACATTGGTGGACAGGCCACGGTGGTCCACTTTTGTATGCACAGTGATGGCATGCGTGTGGTTGCTGTTGCGGTGATTGTGTGCAGTGTCGGCAAGGGCACAAATCATAAACGTGTGGTGTGAATTGCCGCAACACATGCGTGACACCAGCTATGGCGTAGTTCCCTTGCGTGGTCTCAAGATGTTGCTGCGCAGTGTGGGGGGAGTGAGGGGCAGGGGTATTGAGCTGACACACACCGTGATGCTTTCAGGTATGATGAGTCCTGCATGATGTGACCGTAAAAGCAGTTTGTGTGGTCGTTACCTTCCTCTTCATTCCTACGACGGTTACGGCCACACGAACTTCTGTTACGGTCTTCTCATGCATGGTTTATCAGGCCTGTGGGCATTCCGGTTTTGTCCAAGTGCAGTACACAGTACCAGATTAGGCATGTGACTATACGGAAGTTTGACCATTGTCACCTTTTCTCCCACAGGTTTCTGAAGACAAGTTGCCCTGTTGAAGTTCCCCCTTGGGAATGGAACGCGTTGGCTGAGCTTTTCGTTTTGTTGATTTATGTATTTGTAATAAAGTTCTGTTTTTACACTACTGTTGACTACTGGATTTCATGACCTGGCGCACCCACATTTCGGTTACTACGATCTTGGGTCTGGGGCACGGAGGCGTCTCGCACGGCTGGCATTGGTGTTGGTTGCGCAGGTAAACTACGAATTGGAACTATCGTGTGGTGCGGATTCAGGGGCCCGCCGTTGCTTTTGTGGACATGCATCCATGACATGTGTGAGGGAGTTTGATGGGGCTGGCTGTGTGACTCCTCCGACTCGGGCAGTTGTTGGTTGGAAGGTACCAGGGGCCAACAGGTGCAGCACAGCCAGCAGCTTTGTCTGCGGGGGGATGTAGGTTGTCCGCTGTGTTGGTACCGTCAGCCTGTGGGCAATGTGGGTCAGGATGCAGAGGATGGTTGTCCTTTTGAGCCTGTGTTGGCCAATGGCTTCCTCTGGCGTTGAGTCTCTGGGGCTGGTGCGTTTTAGGGTCGTCCGCTGTCCTGCACTGCCTAGGTGGTAATCCAGGGGGGGTGGCCCGGCGGGGGGGGCCTGGGGGTGGTGGCGGTGGGTGATGTGGCCCTCTTGGGTCTCCGAGCTGCATGATCAGTGTCTCCATGGCATCTGTTGGTCTTCAGATGTGGCTCTGGGCTGGGCTCCCTTTCTACTGCAGTTGGTCATCATGCTTAACACAGTAAATGGCAGGTGTTAAATCCCTGCTGCTAACGCGCCTAATCGCCTGTTCTTGGTTCGCATCGCAGATCTGACTAGTCATTGAGAATCTCGCGAAGTGGTGTTTTCGTGTGTTTTTGCACGGGAACGCCTACTCTGCATATCATTAGCGCTAGTTGTCGCACTCATCCGTGGCGATGTTTTTTGCGGCAGCTATCGCTGGTAAACTGGCGATATCGGCAGTTTGCACCAGCTTGGGAATAGGGCGATAATTCTATCGCCACTTTTGCGGCGCTAAAGTGCTGATAAATCGGCGATGAGTCCTTGAGAATATGCCCCATTGAGTGCTAATGCGCACATTTGTATTTCCCATACAGCGCTGTAAAATCGATGTGTGCGGCCCATCTCTTTTAACGTGGTTCATTTTTTTTTTTACATTTGATAAATCTATACTGCGCAGCATCTCCTACTCGAAAGGCTAAATGTCCTTTTTGAAAATAGTCAAGGGAAGGATAATGCCATGCAAAAATGTTCCTTTACATTCTGAGGATAAAAAAACGACAACAACCTCTCCTGGCCACATAAATCTTCAGCCCCCAATGATTTAGATTTAAAACAGAGGTGCTTGGTACTGCTCGGCCAATGCGAGAAATCACACCGTGCCGGAAAAACAGCGCGCGCTCTCTCTCCGACGCAAGGGCTGCATGAGAATGAGGCGAAAGACTGACAAATAACACTCAGTTGATTGACTGTCTGTTTATTACAGGTAGGAACAAGACCAGAAACAGCACAACATCAAGACTGATAAGCAAGCTGGTTAAGCAGCTGAAACAGACATGCCGGCGCTCGGGTAAGAAAAACAATTCATACAGATATTTCGACTTATGATCAATTTTCTGAGTCTCACCTGGATTAGAGTGGATAAAATATACATTGGGGATAATGCGAAGGCGTCAAACTCGATGATTACCATCATTTACAATATACATAATACTCTGCAGGTCCATGTTCACTCGTGGGTAAATGTCAGGGAGGGAATTATGCCACCGTTTAATAATAGGAGGTAATCGCACAGCTAACGTCTAAGCGTCATTGTCAGCTGCGCGAGATAACAGAGTGCAGGATATGGAAGAAAATGCCATCCAGGAAAAAATACATTACTGTAGCTTAGAAATCGGATGAGAATTGGGGTCGATGGCGGGGCCAAAGGCAAACCCTGGCTGAACACGGCTAACATCTCTCTTGTAAATGATCGGGCTATGGGAGACGCACGTGCTGCAGAAGGGGGGAGTGGGGGGGGGGGGATGCAGTGAGTCCAACAGACGCATCGCAAATGCGGACCAAGGAACCGCGTGATGAGAAAAGCAAACTTCAAGCAGAAAGATGTTGTTCCCCTAGAAATGGTAGTGGTGGCACTGCAGGCATTGCTGGATTGATTAACTGTGTTAGATTGTGTTAATGAGGGGGGATTGCACACGCTGAGTATAATCTTGATTGATGCGTGTATGCAAACTTCTTAATTAGGCAAAATTCATAATAGACAGCCCATTAGGTGGTAGTTAGTGCTCTGCTGGAGCAGCTGAAGGCAAACGCGCACACCAAGTCCGTTCATTTACATACACTCAATTTGGCAGCCAATAATGTAGTTGAAGGGTTCTGTGGCGTCAGCAGGAGCCCGGATATGGTTTTCACACTTAGCGCTACCCGGGCCGTATCATGATGGGCTTTTCTGCCGCAGCGCACAGCCAGTGCCAGTTTTCACGCCTGAAGTGCCTAACGTGGATTCATTTAGCCAATATTTCTCTGAGCAAGGTTTGCCTCGTTCTGTTTCTGAGCTGTGCTGTCGGAAAATATGAAGTGATGGCGGTCCATGCAGGTAACATCGGTGGGCGGTGGGGCTGGGTAAGGGGGATTTCGAGGGACGATGCTGACGGAATATTAAATAAAGAATTAATTTTACCTCGGCATTGTCCCTCGAAATCCCCCCCTACCGGGCCCCACCTACGTTACCTGCACGGACCGCGGCTGACACAAATGAAGGTAGTGTATAGGGAATGTAGTGCCTTAAAGGTTAAACACCATGGGGCAGATTTACAAGCAACTGAAGCATCTCTGAGTTATAGCAGAGATGCGTCAGTTTACTTGCGACGTGCCAAAATAACCCTTGCGCCTCCATTGATGCTCCGCATTAACAGTGTGGCGCACCATGGCTCAAGGATTGACAGATACGTCACGCATCTGTTGGTGCAAAGGTCATACATTGCTGGAGTCGTGTCACAAGCATGACGCAACTCCCGCAATGCTCAGGGAGGTCTATACTTAGCTGCGTCACTCCTTACGCCTGCTTGAAGCAGGCGTAAGGTTTTGACGCAGTGGCGTCCTAGAAGTGGCGCAGTGAAATCTTGTAGATTTCACTGCGTCACTTTTACGAGGCTTTCCTGCGCGGGAACAGCCACCCTGCATACATTATACCTGACGAAGGTATAATGTGGCACAGGGCATTACAACGTGATGCATCACCCTAGATGCGTCACGTTGTAAATGTGTTGCAACGTGGCGCATTGTTTACGCCACCGACGCAACGGCGGAGCAAAAGTGTCGCAAGGCACTTGTAAATCTGCCCCCATGTTTTGAACTGCATTTTCTGCTTAACTGGCAACGAGTGAAGATGTTTAAAAAAAGTTGTCATGTGATTTTGGACATTTTGAAAATTAAGCATGCTGGTGGGTTTTGCAGCATTGGTCGTAATCTGTATAGGTAAATTTGGGAAAGGTTTGGGTAATCTAACATTGATCCAATAATTGCTTTGATTACCTTTTACCAACCTGCAAAGACTGACATATACACACACACACACACGCACACCACAGTGTGGGTTATACATGCCCACACACACACACGCACACACACACACGCACACACACACACACACTCACAGACAGACAGACAGACAGACAGATAGATAGATAGATAGATAGATAGATAGATAGATAGATCGATAGATAAGAAAGCAGAGAACTCTGGGTAGTTTCCAAGTTTCGGTGGAGAGCAGCTCGTCTATAAGGAGCACCCTACAACATCACAGACACTCTGAATCTGCTCACCTCAAATGTCAGTTTCTCTAGCAAAGTTTTTAAGCATTAATTAACACAGTGCCATTCATGCCAAGAAAAAGTCTGACAAAGCCTTTTGCCTTTTTTACAGCAAAGGCTTAAAGCATATGATTAAAAAGTGCCATCCACGCTGAGCTGAAAAATTACAAAAGCCTTTTACCAGTCCAGGCGCAATATCACAGCTTTTAATTAATACAATATCCTCCAAGTCAACCTGGAATGAATAAAAGCAACCTCGGACACATGTTTCCCTCTAGTTAGAGCTCTTCAGAGAGGTATAACTTAGTCCAGACACAAGGGAGCACCCAGTAGAAGTACAGACAATCCCCTTTCAAGTTTAGAGTGTGGAATAAATTATGTGAAAAAGAAAGCAGAGAAATCTAGATAGTTCCCAAGTTTAGGTGGGTGCTCCCTTGTGTGTTTGTCACTCTCTAGCTCAGTGTGGCTGAACCTGTGCTAATCCTAAACTTAAAAATTCTGCTCTAAAATAACTATAACTCATGCCCACACCATGCACAGTGTTGTCTCCAATTATGTCATTTCAGATGTTGCAATGATGTTATCAGTAATGTCATTGAACCTGTCATGAGTAATGTAATAAGGGAGGTAATTAGCATTACATGGTGAGGGCGCAAGTAATAGTTATTTTAGAGCACAAGTTATAGCTATTTGAGATAAGTATAACTGGTGAATTTTAGTGGCTAACCTTTTTTCCCAGTGAATTCAGTTTTTTAAATGTAAAATATTTTATTGCCATAAGTAATGCCCACCCCAGAACCTGCACCCGCCCAAATCAACAGCCGACCAGGCCCTGTGTTTAACTCCAATGCACAGCACAGGTTCGGGCGCAGGGCCTGGTGCTCAAACCCCCGCTGGCACGCACAGCTGACTATGTGATGTTACTATAAAAAGGGTGCCATTTTAAGTAAGGTGGACATGCTGATGTTGTCTAAGGCCATGAAACCCAAATATTAAACTTGCACCTATTGGCCTTATGAAGGGGCCAGCATATCAAGATATATAAAGCAGACCTATTGTCTTTGTCAAAAAATCACCAATAACAATAATCAAAAGTATATCTCCTAATTCACACAGGTCAATGTTTAATAAAAGTAATTGTGATAAATAATTTTAACACAGTTTTGTTAAAAACACGCCAATATATGTTTGAGTCTTTAAACATTTTTCAGCCCACAAATTGCAGCAATAAAAACAGTCACAAGAGAGCCCTGAACTCCATATTAAGAGCAGAGAGCTCCAGCTAGGAGTGTATTAAAACATATGGTAAGCACTCCTAGGATCATGTTAATGATCTGGGAAACGTATTGTGTTTTTTAAAATTGCTTCTGGTGGTCTGCTGTACTCCCAGCAGCCCTCCGCTACATTAAAATAAATGCATGATGGCTCCACTGCTTCTTCTAGGGGCACCACTAGGATAGAAATATATTGACAAAACTATATTGCAGGGGGGCATTATAGGGCTCACCTTGTGTGGAGCAGTGAATAATAAATTCTCCTGCCCTTCATTTTTGTTTCTATTCTATTTGAGTGTATAGGTGCAAATCTCAGGCACCCACACCTGTTTTTCATGTTGGGGGCTGCGGGTAAGTCTTAAGACCTGTGCGGCCCCGGCCGGCTCCCCGGTTGGGCCTGGGCGGGTGCAAAGTTATGTTTCCTGCCCATAAGAGTGCAGGCAGGGTATGCCCACACTTTCCAAGGCAGGAATCTGCAATGTCTAGGAGATGGCTTCCCCAGTGCAATGCTTGGATTGGGCCCTGGGGATGGAGTACCCGGGGAGGATCTAAGCTCGGGGAGTTGTTGCATGGCTTAATCTATTTAACAAGGTAGAATGTGCTACCGTGTCAAATGCTGCCGATGGGTCTAGCATCACTACCATTGCAGAGGCACCACTATCCAGAGCCTCTCTGACAGTCTCAGACACTTCCAGTAGGGCGATCTCCGTGCTATAGCCTGCCCGAAAGCCAGATTGAGTGTCATGTAGCAAGTCATTAGCTTCTACTAAGGAAGACAGTTGGCGATAAAGCAGCTTTTCCAAGATCTTCGTGGGTGCAGGTAGCAATGAGATGGGTTTAAAATTGCTGAGCACCCCAGGGTCAGCATTGGGCTTCTTTAGCAGTGGCAAAAGGAACACTTGTTTCCATGAAGCAGGAAAAATGCCAGATTTGAAGAAGCATTCCAGATCCTGTTGAGAATAGGATTTGCAATGAAGGCAGCCAGTTTAAGAAATTGACGGGGACAGGGGTCATCTGGGAAGCCATATTTACATTTTAATAACTCCTCAAGAATGTCCTTTTTGGAAATTACGCAAAATTCCAACAGGGCAGATACTGGGCTATGGGATGGATTTAAAGTTCTTGCTGAGCAAACTTCTGATGAAAACGTTAAGTATAGTTTTTTAATTTTCTCGTCAAAGAAATCAGTGAGGCTAGTGCATAGGGCAGGAGACAAATGAAAAGCACTTTTAATCACTTCCAGTGTAGTAAAGGATTTTACAATGTTGAAAATTTCTCTGGACGAGTTAACTGCATTCTTGATGTGCAACGAGAAATACTCTTTCATTGTTTGCATGTAAGTTTGTGGAATTTTTTAAGGGCCGCCTTATAGGTGTGTTTTGCTACAGGATCATAAGACCTTCTCCAGCTATGCCTCAGCCTCTTACAGAGGCTTTTCTCTGCTCTAAGGTCGGTGGAGAACCAGGGAGCAGATGGCTTAGATCAGGTAGCTGCTACTGTTTTTAGATGAGTGTGCGGGTCCTGTGCCTTAGAGATCCATAGATTGAAAAGGATTGAATCACTGTTGGGATTCCCAGTAAAGGATGACAAAGTAGTTGAAGAGAGGGCACAAAGGACTTCTTCGTGACATTTCGCCAGTTCCTCTGTACTTATGTCTGGCTGGTTACCCACGCCATAAAAGGTGAATGGGACAAGATAATGATGCATCCATATCAGGCACAAGGGAACATCATTTTGAAAGCTGATGATATTGGATGATGTTGGAGAAAATTAAGTCCAGTATATGGCCCGCTCTATAGGAATAGGTGGTGACTTACTGGGTCAAATGAAGGCATTAAATCTTAATTTCTCAAAAACTACTGAATATATTTACACCAAATCACAAAAAGCATGCTTTCTGGACAAAGATCTAGCTTTCTGCCAAATTTGGTGTAGTGCTGTTCTGTCGTTTTTGTGGTATTGCTGTTCAATTTTTCTCTTGAAAAATGAATGGGAAAAACGAGTTTTAGATCACCCCTTTTTCTAAGCCCCTGCATGACTGATCACCCTAAAACTTTCCAAGAAGGAATTTAGGTGTATGACACATTTTTCTTGAAAGTTTTCTGAAGATTTTTCAGCAATATATATATATATATATGTAATCAAAACACAGGATCACTCCCCTCGTCAACAGACCAAAGCACACAGCGGTATAGTAGAAGTCCAATTTATTCAGACCTGCATGACGCTTTTCGGCTTTGGTACCTGTTAGACCTGGCATCCTTGGCGTGGTTTCCCCTGACTTTTTGCCTCAACCTCCTGTATTTTTGACACTGTGCTGGAATTCGTTTTTGCTGGTTTAGATGCTTTGTGCCCTTTGCCACTGCTGATCAGTGCCAAAGTGCAAGTGCTCCCTGGTTAAATTTTTATTGTGATTGGCTATCCATGATTGGTATATTTGCTTTACCAGTAAGTCCCTAGTAAAGTGCACTGAGTGTGCCAGGGCTGGTGATTCAAATGCTACTAGTGGGCCTGCAGCACTGATTATGCCACCCACAGGAGTAGCCCTAAGATGGTGTCTCAGGCCTGCCATAGCAGTGCATGTGCGCAGTTTGTGAACTGCCATGTTGTCCTGGCCAGTGTACACACTTGCCAGGCCTAACCCTTCCCTTTTCTTACACATTGGACACCCCTATGGTAGGCCCAAGGTACCCCCCTGGGCAGGGTGCAGTGTATGTGAAAGGTAGGACATGTACTAGTGTGGGTAACATGTCCTGATAGTGAAATACTGCCAATTTCGTTTTTCACTATTGAAAGGCTATCTTGCCCATAGGTTAACATGGGGAATGCTGTGTAACATGGTTACTTGCATATCTTCCCAAGCAGCAAGATAGAAAGTTGGAATCTGGTACCCCTGAACTCAGAATCTAATTACACATCTTTTGGTGAAGATGGATTTAAAATTCTAAGTTTGGAAATAGCACTTTTAGAAAGTTGCTATTTCCTTGTTCAACCTTTCTGTGTGCCTCTGCCTGTTTGTGAATTGACTGTCTGGTTTGTGAGTGACAGGGGCTGGGGGTGGCTGCAGGAGGCTGGGTGAGTCAGCACTAGGCTGAATAGACCTATCTACATGTAGAGTGGTGGGAGGAGAGCACCTGGGTCTGAATAGGGCTGTGCCTGCCTTCCACAATGCTGGCTCCACCTCCTGCTGTGTGTCTGATGACCCTGGCCCACACTCACAAAGGAAGGAGAGGTGCCCTGGCAGAATGCACCCTGAACTGGTTTGGACTGGGTCCAGGATCCCACACACCTGAAGAACAAAGACTTTTGGGGTATAAATACTAGAGCTGAAACCCCTGAACTTTAGACTACTTTTGGAATCAAGAGGAATCCCTGCCAAAGACGATCAGCTGAATAGACTGAGGAGAAGTACTGCCCAAGTGTGTCTAGGGCTGGCCTGCAGTTTGCGGTTTCTACTAAGGAGAGATCTAAAGGACTTTGCTGTGTGCTGTGTCCCCCTGCTTGAAGAAGGACTTTGCTGAGTGCTGTGTCCATCTGAAGAAAAGTCTCCAAGGGCCTGAGAAGAGCTGGCCTCCTGTTTCTGAAGTCCCAGGCACAAAAGGACTTCACCCCCAGCTTCCCTGAACTTCCTTGCTGGGAGTTCCAGTCTGCCAGGAGGGCCTGTAACTGTGTGTGAGGCCTCTCTTGCTGTTGGGAGCTGGAAGCGCGACGCAACGAGAGAGAAGCGTGACGCTGCCGAAGCAGCCGCTGTTGCATCATCGAGAAGCGTGTCGCAGCTGCCGCTGTTCGCCGTCGCAACACCGGAGAAGCATGTCGCCGTCACCGAGGGTGTCGTCCCATCACCGGAGAAGCGTGTCTCAGGGCCGTCGCATCGCTGAGGAAGCGCACCGCCGCTGATCGCCGCCGCATCACCGGAGAAGCGTGTCGTCGTCACCGAGGGTGTCGTCGCAACACCGGAGAAGCGTGTCGCAGGGTCTGTCGCAGCTCCGAAGATTACCGAGCTCACCGCATGGCCGTCGGGCGTGCACGCATCGCATCTACAGTGTCGCATCGCAACAAAGACGCCATTTCATCGCATCGCACCGGATCAGCGCAACGCATCAAGGCGCCATTTTGTCGCACCGGAACCGCCGCGCAGGAAGAACCGACGCATCGCCTTCACTGCGCCCCTTTTGCTTGTTTTGCGTTACGCATCCCAGGTACTTTGAGACTGAAAGTGTTGCATTTGAGATCTACAAGTTTATTTTTGCAACAACCCTTTTTAAAGACATTCTACTGAGTTTTGTATGTTGGATTTTTGTCGTTTTAGTCTTGTGTAGTTTAGATAAAGATACTTTATTTTTCTAAACTGGTGTGGTGTCCATTTGTGGTGTTTTCACTATGTTACTGTGAGTGTTGGTACAAATACTTTACACATTGCCTTTGGGATAAGCCTGTCTGCTCGTCCCAAGCTACCAAGGGGGTGAGCAGGGGTTATCTAAAGTGTGTATCCCCCTTACCCTGACTAGAAGCAAGGGTCCCTATTTGGACAAAGGTACCTACCTCTGCCAACTAGAGACCCCCAGTTCTAACATTGGTGGTCAGCGGTGAGGATTTAAACTTGTATTTGTACTTGAGCCACAGTAATTGGTGTACCACACTAGTTTAGTGCAGACCACTACGCAACCACATACTGTGTTCTTTTTGGTTTTTGGTTCTATTTTTGAGTAACTCTTAAAGAAAGCATCATGTCCCAGAAGGGGAATGCAGCAAATGAAAAGGCAGAATTGGAGTTCCACATGGAGGATTAGTATTCCTACAAGGTAGACCAGCTTAAACAATTCTGCAAGGATTTGGGATGTCCCACAAGGAGTAGCGCTAAGAAAGATGAGCTACAAAAGGCCTTAAAAGCCTGGTGGAAGGCCAAAGGAGCTGCAGGAGGAGATGATGCAAATGAGGAGGTGGATGACCAGGGGAATGGGTTAGGGCCACAGGATTTGCCTGTGCCAGGAGCAGCCCCCAGGGCTGTCAGCATCCATTCCGCAGGAAGTCTCTCCCGGGAAGAGCGGGAAGAGAACCAAAAGATCAGAGAACATGAGCTGGAAGTTATGAGGCTCAAGATGAAGCAATTAGAAATGGAGAAAGAAATCCAGCACAAGGCAGAGGAGAGGGCTCGTGCCTTGGAGGAAAAGAAATTGCTTTTGGCTCATGAGTTGAGCATGAGGGAGCTGGACCTGAAGGCCAAACAATTGGAGTCCAGCTCAAATGGTGGCAGCGCACAGCCAGTGTAAGGGGATAAAGTATACATACCCAAGGATATAGTGCAGAATTTCCAGAAGGGACAGGATATTTTTGCATGGTTTGAGTCATATGAGATGTCTTTTAGGATGCATGAGATGCCTGAAAAGAGCTGGGGGGCGGGCCTGTGGAAGCATTTTGAGGCGTCAGGGACCGCAGTTTTGACACCTTTAGAGAAGGAGGGTGCCCTGACTTATGCCAAAATGAAGGAGGCTTTATGCCTCAAGTATGGACTCACCCCAGAACAGTATAGAGTGAGGTTCAAGAACTCAAAGAAGAATGACTCAGACACTTGGGTTGAATGTGTGAGAATGTACACCCGCGCATTGGAAGGTTGGATGAAGGGCAGCAAGGTTACTGATTATGAGGGGTTGTGCCATCTAATTAGTTGGGAGCACTTGAGCAGTCTATGTGTTCCAGAGCTGCGCCAGCATCTTTTGGATAGTAAGTTAACTAATCCTAGTGAGCTTGCTAAGGAGGCGGACCGCTGGACCAGCACCAGGGTCCACAAGGGGATTGTGGGTACCACAGCCAAAGGTGGGCAGGGTCCCCAGCAGAAGAGTGGGGGGGACAAAGGTAATACAAAGGAGTTCTCTAAATGGCCCCAAAATAATGCAGAGGGAAAGGAGTCCCAGCCCTCCCAGCCTAAGACGTCGCAGCCCCCTAAGGGCAGGCGTAGTAACTTCCCGGGTCCCCCCAGGTGTTACAACTGTAACGAGAAGGGCCACATTGCCCCTAAGTGCCCCAAGAAGTCCCAAGCACCCACTGGTGCTCCGTCACCGGGTTTAGTGAGTGTAGCTTTGGGAGAGGAATTAGTTTCCAGTGGGGAGGAGGAGCAAGCAGTGATGACCCTTGTCTCTTTAGGAGACAGAGAGATGGTCCAGGAGTCCTACTTGCCTGAAAACACTAAAAAGTACAGACAGTGGGTGACCATCAATGGGAGGAGGCTCTGAGAGACACAGGAGCCAGCGTGACATCCGTGAGGTGTCAGTGGGTGTCTAAAGAGCAGGTCATTCCCAATGCACTTCACCCTGTAGTTGCAGCAGACAACTCCGTGCGCCTCTGCAAGGTGGCGCAAGTTCCCTTTGATTGGGGGGGGTCTCAGGTTCCTTGAAGGTCATGGTTAGTCCATCCATGCCTGTAGACTGTCTGCTAGGAAATTACCTGGAGAGTTCCCCCTGGAGGGAGGTGGAACGCCAGGCTCATTTGGAGATGTTGGGTCTGCCTGAGTGGGTTTGTGTGACCACTCGGTCAATGGCAGCCAGTAGGGATAACCAAGCGGACCTGGAGCCTGAAACAGTGGCCCAGGTACCTGCCAGGAAGAGGAAGGGCAGGGGGCGTGGGAAACCAGCCCCCACAATTCCCACGGTCCAGGAGGAGGCAGAACCTGAGGGGGATGCCCTGGAACCTACAGGGGAACAGATAGCCGAACTGGGAGACCTGCCTGAGCTGACCCATTGGCAGCAAGAAGGAGGTCCCTCCAGGTAGGAGTTCTGCAAGGCGCACAGAGAATGCCCTTCTCTCATTGGTATGCGGAAACAGGCCGCAGACCAGGCAGCAGGTGGCGAGTCCAAAAATCATCTCATTTACTGGGAGGATGGGTTACTCTATAGTGAGCCTAAGGTCGCTGAGCCCGGTGCAGCCCGTGTGCTGGTGATACCCGAGCACTTCAGGACCTTCCTAATGGGTCTGGCTCATGACGTGCCTCTCGCAGGTCATCTGGGGCATGACAAGACCTACCAAAGGCTTGTCACCCACTTTTACTGGCCCCAGATGAAGACGCACGTTGGTACACACTGTAGGATTTGCCAGACTTGCCAGGCAAGTGGCAAGAGTGGTGGGAAGTGTAAGGCTCCCCTCCAACCCTTTCCCGTGGTGAGCACCCCTTTCGAGAGGGTGGGCATCGACATTGTGGGGCCTCTGGAACCCAAGACAGCCTTAGGCAACAAGTTTATCTTGGTCTTGGTGGACCATGCCACCAGGTACCCGGAAGCTGTCCCTCTCCGGACAATCACAGCCCCTGTGGTGGGCCTTGCATTGATGGGGATCTTTTCCCGTGTGGGGTTCCCCAGAGAGGTGGTCTTCGACCGGGGCACCAACTTCATCTCGAAGTACATGAAGTCTTTGTGGGAGCAGTGTGGGGTAACTTACAAGTTTACCACTCCTTACCATCCTCAAGGGAATGGGTTGGTTGAGAGATTCAACTGAGCCCTGAAAGGCATGATAATGGGCCTAGCGGAGCCCATGAGACCGTAGTGGGACGTCTTCTTACCATGCCTGTTGTTTGGCTACAGGGAGGTTCCTCAGAAGTCCTTAGGGTTCAGTCCCTTTGAACTCCTGTATGGCCACCCTGTTAGAGGACCTCTCAGTCTGGTGAAGGAGGGTTGGGAGAAGTCCCCTGGTAAGACCCCCCAGGATGTGTTCAGCTATATGCTGGCCTTCCGCAACCAGACTCAATGCTTCAGGAAACTCGCTCAGGCAAACCTGGAAGCTAGCCAGGAAGAAATGAAAAGATGGTACGACCAGAATGCCACTCTGGTCGAATTTCAACCTGGGCAGAAGGTATGGGTGATGGCACCAGTGGAGCCTTGTGCGCTCCAAGACAAGTGGACTGGGCCATATGAGGTGGTGGCGCGCAAGACCGATGTAACCTATCTGGTTGACTTGCAGTCTCCCAGGAGCCCTTTGAGGGTCCTACACGTGAACCACCTCAAGCCACACTTTGAGAGGTCTGATGTGACAATGCTCCTTGCCACAGATGATGGGATGGAGGAGGAAAGTGACCCTCTTCCTGACCTCCTGTCAGCAGAGGAGCAGGATGGGTCAGTGGATGGGGTAAACCTCTCTCCCACACTGACCCCAGAACAGCAGAGGGACTGTCGCCATGTGTTGGGTCAGTTCGCCTCCCTGTTCTCCCTGACACCAGGAGTCACCAATTGGTGCGTCCATGATGTGGACACTGGGGACAGCCTACCTGTGAAGCAGAAATTTTACAGGGTAGCTGACAAGGTCAGGGCCAGCATCAAGGAAGAAGTTTCCAAGATGTTGGCGCTAGGGGGATTGAGCCCTCAAGCAACCCGTGGGCTAGCCCAGTGGTCTTAGTACCAAAAGCTGCTGCACTCGGTGCCACTCCAGAACTCAGGTTTTGTGTGGACTACCGTGGGCTCAATGCGGTCACCAAGACTGACGCACACCCCATCCCCAGAGCTGATGAACTCGTGGATCGGTTGGGCGCTGCCCAGTACCTCAGTACGTTTGATTTAACTTCTGGGTACTGGCAGATTGCCTTAACTGAGGGGGCCATGGAGAGGTCAGCATTTTCAACGCCAGAGGGGCACTTCCAGTTCAGTGTCATGCCCTTTGGGTTGAAGAACGCCCCTGCCACCTTCCAGAGACTGGTCAACCAGGTACTGTCCCGGCTGGAGGAATTCAGCGCCGCATATCTGGATGACATTGCTGTGTTCAGCTCCAGTTGGAAGGAACATTTGCAACACCTCTGCGAAGTGTTGAAGGCTCTGCAAAGGGCAGACCTCACTATCAAGGCCAGCAAGTGCCAGATAGGGCAGGGATCTGTGGTGTATTTGGGACACCAGGTAGGGAGCGGCCAGGTGGCGCCCCTCCAAGTGAAGATTGATACCATTCTGACTTGGGAGCCCCCCAAGACCCAGACAGAGGTGAGAGCCTTTTTAGGACTCACCGGGTATTATCGCCGATTTGTCAAGGGGTATGGCACCATTGTTGCCCCCTTGACAGAGCTGAATTCAAGGAAGCAGCCCAGGAAGGGGATCTGGACCGATGCCTGCCAGACCGCGTTTGATGCCCTGAAAGCTGCCATGTGCACGGCACCCGTGCTCAAGGCGCCTGATTTCTCCAAAGAGTTTGTGGTGTAGACAGATGCTTCAGAGCATGGAGTGGGAGCAGTACTCTCACAGCTGAACGACGAGGGCTTGGACCAACCCGTAGCTTTCCTTAGCAGGATACTTCCCAGGGAACAGAGGTGGGGTGCAATTGAAAGGGAAGCTTTTGCTGTGGTCTGAGCACTGAAGAAGCTAAGGCCCTACTTGTTTGGGACTCACTTCCGGGTTCAGACAGACCACAGACCCCTCAGATGGTTAATGCAGATGAGGGTGAGAACCCAAAACTGTTGAGGTGGTCCATCTCCCTACAGGGAATGGACTTTACGGTGGAACACCGCCCTGGTACAGAACATGCCAATGCTGATGGTCTGTCCAGTTTCTTCCGCCTTAGTGATGAGAACTCCCCAGGGGATGGGTAGTTCTCCCCACTTTTCAGCTGGAGGAGAAACGTGTTAGACCTGGCCTCCTTGGAAGGATTCCCCTGACTTTTTACCTCTACCTCCTGTATTTTTGACACTGTACTGGAATTCGTTTTTGCTGGTTTAGATGCTTTGGGCACTTTGCCACTGCTGATCAGTGCCAAAGTGCAAGTGCTCCCTGGTTAAATTGTTATTGTGATTGGCTATCCATGATTGGTATATTTGCTTTACCAGTAAGTCCCTAGTAAAGTGCACTGAGTGTGCCAGGGCTGGTGATTCAAATGCTACTAGTGGGCCTGCAGCACTGGTTGTGCCACCCACAGGAGTAGCCTGTGCGCAGTTTGTGAACTGCCATGTTGTCCTGGCCAGTGTACACACTCGCCAGGCCTAACCCTTCCCTGTTCTTATACATTGGACACCCCTACGGTAGGCCCAAGGTACCCCCCTGGGCAGGGTGCAGTGTATGTGAAAGGTAGGACATGTACTAGTGTGGGCAACATGTCCTGATAGTGAAATACTGCCAATTTCGTTTTTCACTATTGAAAGGCTATCTTGCCCATAGGTTAACATGGGGAATGCTGTGTAACATGGTTACCTGCATATCTTCCCATAGCAGCAAGATAGAAAGTTGGAATCTGGTACCCCTGAACTCAGAATCTAATTACAAATCTTTTAGTGAAGATGGTTTTTAAATTCTAAGTTTGGAAATAACACTTTGAGAAAGTGGCTATTTTCTTGTTCAACCTTTCTGTGTGCCTCTGCCTGTTTGTGAATTGACTGTCTGGGTTGTGAGTGACAGGGGCTGGGGGTGGCTGCAGGAGGCTGGGTGAGTCAGCACTAGGCTGAATAGACCTATCTACATGTAGAGTGGTGGGAGGAGAGCACCTGGGTCTGAATAGGGCTGTGCCTGCCTTCCACAATGCTGGCTCCACCTCCTGCGGTGTGTCTGATGACCCTGGCCCCCACTCACAAAGGAAGGAGAGGTGCCCTGGCAGAATGCACCCTGAACTGGTTTGGAATGGGTCCAGGACCCCACACACCTGAAGAACAAAGACTCTTGGGGTATAAATACTAGAGCTGAAACCCCTGAACTTTAGACTACTTTTGGAATCAAGAGGAATCCCTGCCAAAGAAGATCAGCTGAATAGACTGAGGAGAAGTACTGCCCAAGTTTGTCTAGGGCTGGCCTGCAGTTTGCTGTTTCTACTAAGGAGAGATCTAAAGGACTTTGCTGTGTGCTGTGTCCCCCTGCTTGAAGAAGGACTTTGCTGAGTGCTGTGTCCATCTGAAGAAAAGTCTCCAAGGGCCTGAGAAGAGCTGGCCTCCTGTTTCTGAAGTCCCAGGCACAAACGGACTTCACCCCCAGCTTCCCTGAACTTCCTTGATGGGAGTTCCAGTCTGCCAGGAGGGCCTGTAACTGTGTGTGAGGCCTCTCTTGCTGTTGGGAGCTGGAAGCGCGACGCAACGAGAGAGAAGCATGAGGCCGCCGCAGCAGCAGCTGTCGCATTATCGAGAAGCATGTCGCTGCTGCCGCTGTTCGCCGTCGCAGCACCGGAGAAGCGTGTCGCCGTCACCGGAGAAGAGTGTTGCAGGGCCGTCGCATCGCTGAGGAAGCGCACCGCTGCTGATCGCCGCTGCATCACCGGAGAAGCGTGTCGCCGTCACCGAGAGTGTCGTCGCAACACCGGAGAAGCGTGTCGCAAGGCCTGTCGCAGCTCCGAAGATCACCGAGTGCGCTGCACGGCCGTCGGGCGTGCACGCATCGCATCTACAGTGTCGCATCGCAACAAAGGCGCCATTTCATCGCATCGCACCGGATCAGCGCAACGCATCAAGGCGCCATTTTGTCGCACCGGAACCGGCGCGCAGGAAGAACCGACGCATCGCCTTCACTGCGCCCTTTTTGCTTGTTTTGCGTTACGCATCCCAGGTACTTTGAGACGGAAAGTGTCGCATTTGAGATCTACAAGTTTATTTTTGCAACAACCCTTTTTAAAGACATTCTACTGAGTTTTGTATGTTGGATTTTTGTCGTTTTGGTCTTGTGTAGTTTAGATAAAGATACTTTATTTTTCTAAACTGGTGTGGTGTTCATTTGTGGTGTTTTCAATGTGTTACTGTGAGTGTTGGTACAAATACTTTACACATTGCCTTTGGGATAAGCCTGTCTGCTCGTGCCAAGCTACCAAGGGGGTGAGCAGGGGTTATCTAAAGTTTGTATCCCCCTTACCCTGACTAGAAGCAAGGGTCCCTATTTGGACAAAGGTACCTACCTCTGCCAACTAGAGACCCCCAGTTCTAACATTACCTTTCTCAAATGCTCACGAAACAGGTGTTTTAAATACAGCATTTTTAAAATAGTGTTGCCTCACTACTATTGGGGGTTACTTTGTAGCCAGCGTGGAAAGACTACACAAACCCAGCACTCAGTTTTTTAAGTGATTTTCTTAGATTTTTTAACTGGAAGTTGCGTTTGCAGAGTGGTGGAGAAAAGGGGCGGGTTCTCGACCAGCTCTCAGGAATCCTGCTGTGTTGGACTTATTGGAGGTAACAGGAGTGCTTCTGGGCCCCAAAGAATCCTCAGCATCCACAACGAAATCCTCCCACAGCCAGCAGTGTGCCAGGAGGTGCATCTGCAGAGTGGTGGAGAAAGGGTGTGTGGCCTCCGAAGACCTCTCAGCAATTCCACTGTGAGGGACTTACTAGAGGTAACAGGAGGGCTTGTTGGCCTCCAAGAATACTCTAGAGCCAAGAGGACTTCATCCCCCAACTAGCAGAGTGCCAGGAGACGCAATTGCAGAGTGGTAGAGAAAGTCGTCCGAAGTCATCTCAGCAATCGCTCTCTGTGGGACATACTGGAGGTACAGGAGGTCTTTTTTGCCCCCAAGGACACTCAGCATCCAAGGGGACTTCATCCCCCAACCAGCAGTGTACCAGGAGGCATGTTTGTAGATTGGTGGAGAAAGAGGGCATTTCCTCCCAAGACCTCTTAGCAATCCGTCTGTGTGGGACTTACTGGAGGTAACAGGAGGGATTGTTGCTGCCCAAGGACCCTCTGCAGCCAAGGGGACTTCATTCCCCTACCAGTTATGCACCAGGAGACACGTTTTCAGAGTGGTGGAGAAAGGGGGCGTGACCTCCGAAGTCCTTTCAGCAATTGCTCTCGGTGGGACTTAGTGAAGGTAACAGGAGGGCTTGTTGGCCCCCAAGGACCCTCTGCATGCAAAGGAACTTCACCCCCAAACAGTTGGGTGCCAGGAGTGGTGTTTTCAGAGTGGTGGTAAAAGGGGGCGGGCCTCCAGTGACTTGTCGGTCTTTTTAAAAAAGTTTTAAAAATGTTTTCATTCGGGGAGGGGGACTGTGTGGCCCTCCTTTCCTGGGGAAATTTCGTTCCCTGGGTCCCCATTCCCCAGGGTCAGGCCTATTTTGAATGGGCAAGGGGGGCCACTCCCTTGGCCAATTTCAGCCCCGGGGACTACATCTCCCAGGGCCCAGCCTTTTATTATTTTTAAAACTAAAAGGCAGGGGGGCCTAGTGGCCCCCCTTCTGTCTCAACTTCGGCCCAAAGATCCTATCTCCCAGCCTCTTTTTTAAATTAAAAAAATAAATGAATAAATAATGGGATGGGGGCCGTGCGGCCCCCTCCGTGGCTGATTTCGGCCCCAGGGACCCCATCCCCAAGGGCCCGCCTCAAATGTGGGTAGCCTGGTCCCACCCAGGGTACCCACTCTGTTGGAGACAAGAGTGGGAACCTCAAGGCCCCTGCGAGCCCTGCTGACTCCCCGTTCCCTGCGGGAGCCTGCATTGCTTTAACAGAGAGGGAGCTGTTAACATGCAGCTCCCTTTCTGTAAAAGCAATTGTGTTCTGTTTTCAGCAAGCAAGAGCATTTTCAAAGCCCTCGCTTGCTGAAAGCGAGCACAGTTTGCTATGGCTTGGCGGGAGTGGTAAAGCTCCCACCAAGCCATAGCAAACATCCATGCTCTGAGAGTGGGCACACCAGGACATAGCAGGATCTGGAATTGGGGGGTGACCTTCCCCAGAGCAATCTTTGGCACCAGGAGGGGGGGCTACGTGGCCCACCTCCTTTTTTTTAGAATTTGCCCCAGGGAGGTGGTGGTCCCTGGGGCTGAGGTGGTTCAACGCCCCCCCCCCACATTTTTTCTTGTATATGGGTGAATGAGTGGCTGTTTGAGTGGGTATTTGGTTAACTGAGTGGGTGTGGGAGTGGCTGTATTGTAGAGTGGCAGTACTATTTGCTGTATGTGTGAGTGAGTAGACGTGTGAGTGCTTGTATGGCTGTGTGAATGGGCATGTATATGGTTGTGTTGGTGTGTGAGTAGCTCTGTTTAGAGGCTATATGGGTGAGTGACTGGGTGTTTGAGTAGCTATATTGTTGAGTGAGTGGGTGTGTGAGTGGCTGCATGGGTGAGTGACTTTGAGTGACTGTATCAGTGGGTGAGTGGCTGTGAAAGTAGGTGTATGGGTAAGTGATTGACTGTGTGAGTGGCTGTGTGTGTGAGTGAGTGGGTGTGTGAGTGGCTTTGTGGATGAGTAAGTAAGTGTTCAAGTGGTTGTATGGGTGTGTGAGTGGGTGTATGAGAAGTTGTGTGGGGGTTTGAGTGGTTTTATAGATAATGTCATCAGTGATATCATCAATTACGTCATCAGTGATGCCACTGACCATGTCAATATGTGATGCAATATGTGAGGTCATTTCCGGGCATTGCAGGGTGTAAGTTATAGTAAGCTCAGGGTATTATAACTGCTGAATTTCTATGGTTTTGTACATGTGAATTCTGAGACTAACTATAAAATCCATGTAACCTTTGTTTTTTTCAGTGAATTACTAAGTTTAAAAAAATATATATATTTCCTAATAATAACATCCCTTTAACCTTTAGTTTTTTTTAATGAATTTCTATGTTTTAAAAAAAATGTATTTCCTAACTATAACGTTCCCGTAACCTTTGCAATTTTCAGTGAATTTCGAAGGGTTCAAATATTTATTTTGTAACTTTACCTTTGAGAGTGAGTGTGTGGGTGGCTGTATAGGTCAGTGAGTGGATGTGTGATTGTCTGTATGGGTCTGTGAGTAGTTTTGTGGTTGTGTGAGTGGATGTGTGAGTGAATGTATGGGTGTGTGAGTGGCTGTGTGGGTCTGTGTGTGTATGTGAGATTGACTTAATGGGTGTGTCAGTAGCTGTGCGAGTGACTGGGCCAGAATGGAACCTTATCTGCCCCTTTATTCAACAAGAGTGCACAGCTTTGCACAAAATATCTACCCAACAGTACTTTTACTGCTTTATTAGTAAGTGCTACCTCATTGGATAATAACTAGTGCATATTCTACACCACAACTGCATAATGAATCATGAGGAAATCTTTACAGTGACCTTTTGTGCATGTAATTTCAGCAATGTGATTGTTCCTCAGTGTCCTGATCCAAAAATCTGTGATAACATGAATCCTTTGCTACGGAACAGGATGAGACTACTAAGAGGGGAATCTCCACTAAACAAGGGTATTCCTCCTAACTATATGAACTAAGTGCTTTTTTGTTCGCTGGAGATATTTTCAAAATTCCTCTGCATCAAGGAAGTGTCACTAAAATCGCGGCAAGTCGCGTTTGGAGGCCTTTTGGTAAGCTGTCTTTCAATTTGGGAAAAGACGGTAGACCTTTGCTTACTACTAAGGAAAATGGGGCAGGGCCAAATGAGCGGACCTTGCAAATGATTTTGGGCATTTGCATACTCAAGACAAGAAAGAAACCACTCATCACAGTCACTACAGATCGGATTGCACTCCAATAGATCAACAATGCATTCACCTCAATTAAGGATTTCAGATTGTTTTTCAATGTAGAATACGAGAGGAAACACACTTGCTCTGCCTTTACCAAGCCGAAGAAGTTAGGCTCATTTGTGATTTACATAAATCAAGTTTCGACTGGGCCATCTGCTGTGTTTATATTTGTATGTGATTCCCATTGAGGTTTAATTTCTGTGAAACGAGCATCAGGGTCAGAAGGAACCTCATTTCTTTCAAGAAGAGTCCTTGGTTTTGCTGAAAATGTCTACCCAAGTGGTGTACTTTCTGCTGCCTACTTATTAAGTGCTACCTCCTTGGGTAAATGTCTAGTGCATATTCTTCCTGCATAAAGGAGTATGAGGTAATGTCCCCAGTGACTTTGTGTGCATGCAATTTCAGCAATGTGATTGTTTCTGCATCGTCTTCATCTACAAATCTGTGATAGCATGAATCCTCGTCAAGAGAAGATAATGAGACTACAAAGAGGTGAATCTCCATCAAACAAGGGTACTTCCTCCTAACTATATGAAGTAAGTGCTTGTTTGTTTGGTGGAGTTTGCCTTGTTTTCCTCTGCATCAAGACAGAAAAATCAGTTTGGGACCTTTTGTTCATCAACATGGGAAAAAGTGGGAAGACCATGGCATACTACTAAGGAAAATGGGGTGGGGCCAAATGAGTGGAGTTTGCAGATGATTTTGGGAGTTTGCAGATGATTTTGGAATTTTCATATGCAGGCTGATGAAAACAGAGACCCACGGTCTCAGGTTTTATATTTTTCCAACTTGAGGGGAGGCCTCGCGGCCTCCCTCCCTGGGCCGAATTCGGCCCCAGGGGCCCCATCCCCCAGGGTCTGCCCTTTTCATGCTGGGTGCTGTGGAGCCCACCCAGGGCACCCAGTCTCCAGCGTTGTGGACGACGGTGGGAGCCTAAATGCCCCCGCGGTCCCTGATGGCTCCCTGCCTCAAGAGGAAGCAGCAGGGAGCCGGCATTGCTCCCACAAGTAGAGAGCAATTTATTTATCTGTTCTTCTGCCCTCTTGATAGCGGGCAGGAAAACAGATGAAAAGTCCACTCCCAGTGAATGGGAGTAGTTTACCTGCTCCTGTCTGCTGGAAGCAGACTTACAGCTTGTTCTCGCATGGCAGAAGCTGTCAAAGCTACTGCCAAGCAAAAGCAAAGTGCTATCTCCCAAGGGTGGGCACCTCGGGAGATAGGGAGCCAGCCCTGAGGGATGGCGGTCCCAAGATCCATTAATGGCTCCAGGAGGGGGGGTCGCAGTGCCCCCCTATTTTCAGTCAGTCAAAATAACTTTATTTCACCAGCACAATGATGGCATGAAAAGTATTCTACAAACACATCAATTTCCATTATTATTACAATTTAAAATTACATATATTCAGACAAATTTACTAAAAAAGATAGAATTGGATTAAAAAGTTAATCATATTTAAAAAAGATAATAATTCATAAATATACACACAGTTATTGCACAATTCAGTAGCTTAATTTACAATTTAAATATCAGGATGGCAATATAATCTTATTTTCCTCACGGCAGATAAAAAGAAAAAGCCCAAAGAGTAACATGTAAAAGGATCAGACAATAACTGTAGATAATATAAAGCCACACAACACTGTTTAAAATTCATTTTGCGAATGAGGGGGACAATACATGTTTTCCTTTCTTCACCATAACATTTGCAAAAGAACAAGAAATGAAGATCATTCTGGGTGGATCGATTGTCACAAGGACATAGTGGCAGTTCGGAGATCACATAGATTTTAGAAGGGAGACCTAGCATCAAGGAGATATAGTTTAGGCGGAATCTTATTAAGATATATCTATGTTGCAGATTTGTAACAAACGATAGATAAGTTAAATTCGCATTAATCGATGTTATACTCGGGACAGCGTGATATGCTCTAACTGTCGACAGTTTAAGATTAATATCCTGCTTCCTTGCCTTTAACTCGGTCAGTAAATGAATTTTCAGCTCTATCTTAGAAATGGAGCGACACATCATTGGATCTCCATAAAGGTGGTGTAAACCAATCATCTTAAGGTTGGATTCAACATATTTTAACCTATTGATTTTGTTCACACCATCTAATTTCAAAACATCATTTATAATATCCCTAGTCAATGAAAGAGTCTTTACGCCAGACTGAATGCCACATCAGAATGGGTGCAATACGGATTTTATCATTAATATAGGGAACTCTCAACTCCATGTGACAATTATAGTTGGAACACGACTGGGGCAGGGAAGCCAAGTTTTTCAAAAAGGCATCTTTTACACGTTGCAATTTAGAAGAATCTGTGATGCCCCATACAGCTGCCCCATAGGTGGCAGCAGATACAACGCTTGCTTCATAAACTTTCTTTACCACTTCAATAGGTTTGGTCCCAATTTTATTTGCGAATTTAAAAAGAGCCCCAATATTTTTTTCCATCAGTAATCCCCTATTAGAGACCATACTTCGCCAATTGCTTTCTCGATCAAACATGATCCCTAAATAATTAAATGAGTCCACAACACCTAACTTCCCCCCTTCAATATAAATTTGTGGCAATTTCTGCTGTTTTGGACCTGCCACAAGAACAAAAGACTTAGAATAATTAATTTTCAGGTCCAAATTATTCATACATTTCGCATACTCCGCTACGAGGCGCCGCAGCGCGTTACTAGTGTGCGCCAAATTCACTGCGTCGTCCGCATAGAGGAGTATCGGTACTTGAAGAGAGTTAATATGGGGGACATCTGGAGTGGACCCTAACAAAGCAGATTCTATGGCGTTTGTATAAAGAGCAAATAAAAAGGGGGCAAGGACGCACCCCTGCCTCACACCCCTAGTGATTTTAAAGTGTCTGGTGCATTCTCCTTGTTGTATTCCTCTTAGGGTGTCCGTATATAGGTTTTCCTGTATCATGTCCTTATATAGGCACAATTCACCCTGCCCTTATATAGGCATGAAATCCCAGTCCTTATTTAGGCATTAAACCGTGCACTCCAAATACAGGCATGGTCTCAGACATCCGTCCACCCTAACGTCACAACGAGTTCTTGAAGAACAGACCCTTAGGCTTCGGGAGTTTCCCTAGCACAAGACTATTGATTTCTTCAAGGACTCATCTATTATGCATGAACAGTTATACCTTAGGGGTTCATTCATGACGTCTTCCGCTGTCCGATTCACGTCAATGCTAACACTCTGAGGTACCTCTCAGGTATAAAAATACCTTCCCTAGCCCCTGTAAATCAGAGGAGACCTCGACTTCAGAGGAGCCCGTTTCCCGGCCTGACGCACTGAGAAGACGCTGTCATCCCTGCACGCAGAGAGTCCAGCTTCCAGTGATCTGACTTCCCTCGCGGGGTGTTGGAGTTCGAGTCTTGCAAGAGATTCCCACCGCTCTCATTCTCAAGGTATGGAGCTTGACTAGATACCTAGAGGGACTCTTGGCATACTAGGCATACTGAGCGTAACATACTCTTAGCATACCATAGTAAGGAATACTTCACCTACTTCATACCTCTCCCTACACCTAGGTTAGGTTAGGTACATTGGGGTAGAACTAGCTTAGAAACGCATCGTATGAGTACTCGCATTTTTAGTCTATGTTATTTATGTAAATGAATATCTACTAAAGATCATGCTAGCGCAGTATTATTTATTTCTACTGCTTACGCTGTACATTATTTATCTTGCATACTGTCTTGTGATCGTAACAGCACATTTTACTTACATGAGAAACAAGACTGTTCAATAAATCTTTTATTGAAACGCCCGTCTATTCTTTCTGTGTAACTTTGAGGAAAACTAAGTATGCACGAGTGAGCTCAGTGAAATAGTTATCTATTGTTTCCTCGACTCTGGGACACGTTCTGATTCTAAAGGGAAACAAAGTGGCCATGTTTTGCGACTGCCAGAAACTACTCCCTTCTTGTTAATCAAGGAGTTTCTAGTGGCCTCTGAGCTAGCTGGCACAAGTAATTAAGTTTAATATACTCGATAGGGACATACCGACCTCAGTCCTATGTCAAACCTATAGGATATATTATTCCAATGCGCAGAGCCTATTAGGGAAATAGGAGCTACACCACATCCTCCCTTGCCAAAACAGACACAGGCAGTTGCTCCAGCATACAGGTCGCAGATTATATTAATAATCTGTATGTTGACCCCCATTGCCTCCATGATCTGCCACAGCCTAGACTGTGCCACGCAGTCAAAGGCTGCCGACAGATCTATGAAGGCAAGGTATAAGTGACCATTCTTAGCTGCCGTATATTTAGCTACTATTAAATTCAAGTTCAGGCACTGCTCCACTGTGCCCTTTCCTTTTCTAAAACCATATTGGCATGGGATTATAATGTTCCTTTCCAAAGCCCATTCCTCAAGCCTGTTTAAAAGTAGCCGACCCATTAGTTTAGCAGAAGAATCTAACAGAGATATGGGCCTATAATTTTTCGGAAGTGTTTTGTCCCCCTTTTTATAAATAGGTACAATTACAGTCGTCTTCCATGAAGAAGGAGCACCTGTTCGAGCAATTTTATTAAAAACATTTGCTAAAAGTGTAGCCCAAAGATCTTGATTAGCTAAAAAAATGTCAATTGGGACACCATCGGGTCCAGGTGCCTTCGCTCTTTTACACTGGTTAAGAGCGTATTTTGTTTCCTCCAGAGCTAACGAGACATTGCCTCCTGTACCAACTGAGCTTAGAGGGGGAAATTGGACAGTCACCTCCTTGGTATTTCCAAATAGGCCTTCAAAGTGGGCAACCCATGCCTCCTGCTCTACATGAGTATCTGTTGTGATCGTTTGCTCATCTCTCAGAAAAGGCGCATTAATCAACGACCAAAAGGCCTGTGAGCTGTTTAATAAGGCGGCCCCTTGCAGTCTTTCCCACCAGTCCTCTTTTAAGATTTTTAGCCTTGATAGCCTAGCTTTCCTATATAGCTTGCGTAAAGTCTTGACCAAAGTTTGATCTCTAGGTTTTGACTTTAGGGCCGTATGGATGTTCTTGAGTGATTGTACACACTCATCGTCAAACCAGGTGGGGCCCTTACGGTGCCCATCACGTATGGAACGTATTAGATTGTTTTTAATTTCCAATAAGATTTGCTCGAATGCTATAATTATGCCATCATCAGTTATTGGGTCTAGACATGTCATTATCTCCAATGCTCGTTTGGAGACTATATTACCCACAAACTTCACGGTGTCGACTCTCTCCCACTTCAAGACAATCCCATTCTCTCTAGCAATCACTGGTTTGATATGGAGATTTACAGGGTGTTCCCTTTTTAATAAAGAAGGGATAAGAAACGTGATTACAGCATGATCGCTAAAAGCATAAAAGTTGGTCATAAAATGAGTGAAAAGATTCCTTATGGGGTCTGAGAACAAGACATAATCGAGCGTCGAGAAGTGAGAGCGACTAGAAAAAGTGAAGTTTAACTGGCCAGTTAGAATTTCAGAAGTATTTAGGATTGCAAGGTTATTTATAATTAACAACCTATTTAAGGTGTTACCATAATCAATGTGGGTAAAATGGGGAACAAAATCCCCATCTTCATCTACTAGCACACACACTGGTGTGTTAACCTTATTACAAGGATGAGCATTAAAATCCCCTAGCCAGATTATATCGCAGGGTTTGTTATTCCCTTTCTCCAAATTGACAATATCTCTTCCCAAAGGGTCCAAGATCGCTGCGTGATTACTACCAAAATTATTATTATAAAAATGTATGAGTAACCAATATCTATCTTTATAAAACTCTAGGAGAATAATATGATAGTATGGAGATGTGTTTAAAAAGTTTTAACTTTTAAAGGAAAAGTTTTAGAAAGTAATGTCAATAAACCACCTTTTGCACGACCAGCTACTGAGGGTATGCCATGAAATGAGAAATACCCATTCAAGTAAATCTGGTCAACTTTCCACGTCTCCTGAAGGCACACAATGTCGTAAAGCATTAATAAAGACAACCAATCCAAATTGAACTTTTTCTGATTATACCCAGCAATATTCAAAGAAATGACTGCAGCAGATTCCGGGGTAATCTCTATGTGTATCGGGCTCTGAGACAAGGCTAAACTGCCTGTCTGCAAGCTTGTATTTGATTGATAGCTTACAGGGGGGAGAGAAGTTACAGAGGACCCAATATGTGGCGGTGTGTGAACATCATTATTGGCTAATAAACTCTGGTCATCAAGTCAATCACATTCAACCTTGTCTTCCAAAAAGGAAAATCTATTACTAAGAGGTAAGGATAAAAAGGGTTGTTGGAAGCGTTGATTAAAGGAACGTAAGGGCAAATGGCCATTATTTATTTTGTAAGCTGGAAGTTGGGATAGCGTGCAGGGTCTATAAAAAAAGCCAAGTGGGAGTGTACAAATTTCAGAGTAGAGAGTAGGAGTACTTGGTAGTAAACCTAGTAGGTCGCCTACCATGTGGTGGTTGTCAAACTTAATGATAATACAGTCCCCTTTGATGGTTTTAGGGGCCCTTCCTACCCAATTTACCCTCCTGGCCATAATAAGGTGTTGGTACAGATCAAAGCTACCCCCTGTATAGTTAAAAATCCAATGCTGGGCTTTGTGGATTAGCTGCTCTGTAGTTTCCTGTTGGTTCACTTTTAATTCTGGTACATTTGCTAACACTATAACATAGGGGCAGGCTGGTGGTGGAAGGTCTAGCCTTACTCCTGATTTCACCACATCAACTGGTCGGTGATCAGCCTCCCTCCTGGGGTCAAATGATGCCACCATCTAGAGAAGCAGTATTTATAGGTGGTCGAGCATGGGCAATGTCATTTCCTGGCAAAACAGGATGAGATAAAACTGAGGGGTGTTGGGGGGGAGATGCACATTCGGAGGACACCTCTGCTCTCGACTATTTGGGAATGCGTTGGGTTTTGTAATAAGGTGATTACTATCAATAGGTGGATTCGGGGCTCCGGACGCTCCGGACGCTGAGGCAAGAGCCACAGAGTGTGGATCCAAAACATTGGGATAGGCTAAATGATTTGGGGTTGGGGTAGGTAACAAGGATTTCGAGCAGCTAAAGCTAGTTGTTTGTGCCTGACCCGTCTTACCCCCTCCCACCACACAAGAGCGAAAACTATTACACAACATAGACATCGAATCCTCAATTTTTTCCAGTCTCATTATCAGCGGTTGCAAAAGGCGAGAGAGAGAATGTTCCAGCTTCCCACATAGGTCGTCTAATGATAACGGTGTACCCCCCCACTGGGCAAGGGAAGAGTGTCAATGTCTTGGCCATTAGTGTTCGAGGGCCTTACAGGCTTTGGTGCAGCCTTTGATGCTATAATTTTCTTCGCCCTTCTTATTTTTTATTTAAACAGTTTTATATAGCGCTGGCTAGACCCAAAGGTATCAGAGCGCTTTACAAAGGTTGAGGGAGGTACCAATTGCAATATAACATTTGTACAAAAAGAAGTGCAAGATAATCAGAACAATATGTAAAGAACAGAAAGTAAAGGGTCTGGAAAATAAGGGGAATATTTTAGAACATATCCGGAATTGGGTAGTAGGGCTAGCAAGGGTTGTCAGGTTTGGGGGGGGAAAGTATAGATGTAGGGGGGCCCATAGTGGGGTGGCGGGAGAGGAGATTGTATGCAGGGGTAGGCTGAGATTGTAGGAGAATAAGTAGGGGGAGGATGGAAGTATATGCAAGGCGGAGAGGAGGGTGGTGTAGTAGGTCAGGGGAAAAGCGGAGAGAACCAGACGTCATCCTGGGGAGGATGTGGAACCCGGTAGGGTGGTAAGACTAAGGACCCCAGTATTTGTTGAGAAGGTGTCGCTTGAGATCTGTTTTGAAGTTGAGGTAGGAGGGGTTACAACATAGCTCTTTAGGGAGTGAGTTCCAGATGGTAGGTGCATTTCCAGAGAAAGAGCGTAATTGGGGGGCTTTCTTATTTACCAAAGGGGGAACTAGCATGAGAGAGTTTGTGCTCCTCAGAACTCTAGAGCAGCCAGCTTTGTGGAGTTTGTCTGAGAGATAAGCCGGAGATAAGCCGCCCTTCCCCTTCTTTTTTACCAGGGGGTTCAATTGGTGGACTTTCTTGGGGCGATGGTAACATTTCTATACCAGTTTCTAAGGGTAAGGCAGCATCAACAGGTACTACAAAAGTCAAGGCAGACAAAGAGCTCTGGCCAGAGAGGTTAGGGCAGGATCTTACCTCTTCAAGCGAGAGGCGCCGTTCCGTGATTTCAATCTCTTTTGAGAGGACGTCTACCGCTCTCAGGAGGAAAGCATCTAGAGTATTGGTGTTTAGATCCCCTCCATCAGGCGCCTTGGTTTTCTTTTTAGCCATCTAGAGTGCGAAAAATAGAGCACTATACGCTTCCCAAAAACCCAAAAAACAAAACATTGGGGGGATGGCCCTGCCTGGCCTCCTCTGGGCGATGACAGGCATGGACAGGCCTGCCCTTGGCCCAGGCGCGGCCCGGGCACGTCCCTGCACGCGGCCCGCGCTGCGGGCCGGCGTGTGTGCTTTAAGCGCGTTGGCACGCAAAGAATGCTGGGTGCTGTAGTCCTCCAGGCTCCTGCGGGCGGGCTTCCCTTGCTGTCTCCCCTCCTGGGGAGAAGAACAAAATGCAGCTCGCAGTCTCCCCACTCTGAGGGAAATACAATGTCTTTACACCGCGCTGCGGGCCAGTGTGTGTGCTTTATGCGCGTTGGCGCGCAAAGAATGCTGGGGGCTGTAGTCCTCCGGGCTCCTGCGGGCGGGCTTCCCTTGCAGTCTCCCCTCCTGGGGAGAAGAACAAAATGCAGCTTGCAGTCTCCCCACTCTCAGGGAAATACAATGTCTTTACCCTATTTTCATTTTCAAGGGCCTACTCAAGGGGTGCTGTGATGTACCCCTCTTCTGTTATATCAATGGCCCCGGATTGGTGGTGGTCCCCGGGGCCCTTAGGGCAATTGAGGGGGGTCTGTGTGATTCCCCTCCTTTTATAATAAAGCCCCGGGGAGGTGGTGGTCCTTAGGGCTCATGAAAGCCTCAGGATGAGGGCCACACAGCCCTCCTTGGCTTATTTTTTCAATCAGCCTGCCCCAGGGAGGTGACGTCTCCGGATAAAGACTGGCCCTGGGGAGGGGGGCATTGTGTGCCCTCTCCCCTTTTTAAAAAATAAATAAACCCTGGGACCTGGCCCACCCAGGGGCCCATATTTAAACAAGCATGGGAGACCACGCTTGTTTTTGTAAAGAATTTTCACTGTGAATGTGCACATCTATTGCGATTTATGCTGCGATTTTTTTTGGGTGAAAAAAAATGCTTTTTGGCCCTTGCGGGGTCCTTGGTGCATCCCAGCCCCAGGCCTAGGGATCAGGGTATTCCTTCTCTTTCTTTAATGTGCCAAGTCCCAAGATGCCTGCCAACACTTACTGACTTAAGCGTTGGCAGCCAATCAGATCTCTGCCAGAGAACGGGAGGATTTGCGAAGGGTTTGTGCGGCTAGATATACAAATTTGTTTTTCGTTTAATATCTCCAAAACAACTGAATGGATTTACACCAAATAACAAAAAGGTCCCTTTCTGAACCACGACCTACCTTTTTGACCAATTTGGTGTAATTCAGTTCAGCAGTTCGAGCTGTCGCCGTGTTCAAAACCCCTATGGGAAATTGCATGGGGAAAAAGCATTTTGGGACCCCAATTTTTCTCACCCCTACTTGACGAATCACCCCAAATCTTTCAGCACTGCATCTGAACTGAGCGTCATACTAATTTTGATAATTTTGTGAAGATTTGTCAAACAGCACCAGCATTTTTGGAAAAACAAATCTTTTTCTATGGAAACTAGTTCCTAACTATAACTACTTACTGGTTATAGTTAGAATTACCAGAGATAGGAATACCTCAAGATTTTTGTCCCTTAATAACTTTATGCCTGTTTAACCAATCTTCGCAAAACTTTGCAGACCTATTGCATACGTTACATTGGTGAAGGATTTAAAGTTTACTGGTGTTTGGTCAAAGGGGTGCAAAGTAAAAAGGAGGCTCCCAAAACACACTTATTCTCCAATGCATTTCAAAAGACATTTATATTTCATGTTGTGGTAAAATGGCTGAAACAATTGTAATGAAATTTCACAGAAATGTACTTTAAACTATGTAGGAGATTCTTTTTGCTGTTGCAAGTGATGTGAGGAAGTGGTTATAAAGGTAAACAACTTGGTGATATCTGTGTAGCACAATACTACTAACAGTAGAAAGGAAACCCAAAAAATAAACCAGATTGCATATGTAAAGTTTCAATTTTACTACATGAACAACTGAAAGACCTATTTATGGTCACATGGTAATGGAAACCTATATACATATACATAGCAAATAGAAGACATCTTAATCTATATAAGTTTTCTTTGTATGCTCTCTGACTCTCAAATTAAAATTTTGCCGAACAAGCCAAACTAAAACCATCTTCCTTATGTACCCTTGTGCTACAAAATGAAAAAGTGACCCAGCAGTGAGCTACACAAACTTGTATTTGTAGGACATGATAATTGGCCACTAGGAAAAAAATATTCATCTAAATTTTTATAGCAACAGTAATGATTGTCTTTCATTTACTTTGGGCTTAATATGTAGCGCAATCCTGCTAAAAGTTACTAGGAAACCCAAAAACGAAAATAGACTGCATATGTAAAGTTTAAGAATTACTACATAAACAATTAAAAGACACATTTATGGTCATATGATTATGTCAACCAAATCTCAAATATAACAAATACAATAGATAAAAAGAAAGAAATCACATTCAATCGGATTGGCACTCTGTATAGTTATTATTCCCTGAGATAGGAATTCCTCGGATTTTAGCTCCTTAATAACTTTCTACTCATTTGATGAATCACCACAAAACTTTCCAGACCTATAGCATTCTCTGCATTTTGTGATGATGTAAATTTTTGTGGTGAACCATTAAGGGGTGCAAAGATAAAAGGGAAGTCCCAAAACACGTTTTTTCACCAATACATTTTCCATAGACCATTGTATTTGACATTGTGCCAAAACAGCTGAAAAAGTTTACATGAAATTTGGCAGGATTATACATTATGGTGCATTATAGTGCATTATGGGGTACAGATGATGCTTTTTGGGTACTGCAGTTAAGTAGGGTAAGTACTTTTTTTTAGGTTATAAGGTATTTAACGTTAGAGATATCTGTCAGACCAGTACTTTTGTGGAATTTCACAAAAGTTAGTGAAACTACCACAGTACTTGGCTGTATACGTTTTCAAAAACGTATAAAAAAATATAAATACATTTCACTACCTATTGCCACATTAATAAATCCACTACTTACCTATACCTGAAGACTCTAAAACTCAATACAATCAATGTTTAATAAAAACAATATGGCTGCCTTTTCATTCTCTAAAAATAGCCATTACCCAATTATATACTGGCCTGTCATCACCATATACCATGCTACATTGCAAAGATACCACAGTATACAATGGCCCAAATAACTAATGCCTAGCTGTATTTTTGGAATGTTGTACCCTTGCATGGTGTTGCTTAGGCGATGCAATACTTAAGTCAGATTTACAAAGCAATGCAAGGCCACCATGCGTGGCCTTGCACTGATTGCTAGGTCTAGAGAAATGCAAGGCAGTGTAATTCACTGTTTTGTCTTACTCTAAACACCATATTCTACATTGCTCATAAATTTCACATACATCCATACGCCATGCCACTGCACTCCACTCCACTCCACTATATGCTATTCCACTCTAAACCATTCAATTTTATGCCTCTCAGCTGTATGAGATTCCACTCTATGCCACTCCACTCAACATTACCACACTGTACACGTCTCCACTGTAAGCCACTACATTCTACGCTCTTACACTCTACGCATCTTCACTCTATGCCACTCGAGTCTACAGCACTCCACTGTATGTCATTCCACTGGATATTACTCCACTACACCCCATTCTACTCTACACCATTCAACTGTAAGCCACTTCACTCAGCGCTATTCCACTGTATGCCACACTACTCTACTCCACTCTATGCCATTCCAGTGTACGGCACTTACTTCCATGCCACTTCATTCCATGCTATTCCATTGGATGCCACACCAATGTATGCTACTCCACTCTATGCCATTCCTGTGTATAGCACTCCAGTCTATGCCACTTCATTCCATGCTATTCCATTGGATGCCACTCCAATGTATGCCACTCCACTGTATGCTATGACACTCTACCCCACTCCACTGTATGCAACACTAGTCTACAACACTCCACTGTACGCCACTCCACTGTACGCTACTCCACCATACACTACTACACTCCATGCCACTCCACTGTACAACACTCCACTCTACGCCACTTCACTCTACGGTATTACACTCAACACAACTCCACTCTACACCAGTACTATATACGCCATTACACTGTACGCAACTTCAATGTATGCCACTCCATTGTATGCCACTCTGCTATACGCTACTCCAGTATATGCTATTCCACTGTATGCCACTCTACTCTATGCTATTCCACTGTATGCCACTCCACTGTACAACACTCTACTGTATTCTATTTCACTGTATGCCGCTACACTGTATGCTATTCCACTCTATGCCACTCCAGTGTATGCCACTCCATTCTATGCCACTCCATTCTATGCTGTTCCATTGGACGCCACTCCACTCTATGCTATTGCACTCTACCCTACTCTAGTCTACACCACTTCACTGTATGCCACTGCACTGTTTGCTACTCCAACATATGTTATTTCACTCTAGGCCACACCAGTGGATACCACTCCACTCTACCCCACTTCATTCTATGCTAGTCCATAGGACGCCTCTCCACTCTATGCCTCTCCACTGTATTGCACTCCAGTCTACATCACTCCACTGTACATCACTCCACAGTATGCTACTCCACTATACACTATTACACTCTACGCCACTACACTGTACAACACTACACTGTACAACACTCCACTCTACGCCACTCCACTCTACGCTATTACACTCAACACAACTCCACTCTACAGCAACCACTCTATGCTATTACACTGTTCACAACTCCACTTTACACCACCTCAATGTACGTCGCTCCACTGTATTCCACTCCATTCTACACTACTCCAGTTTATGCTGCTATTCCACTGTACACCACTCCACTCTATGCTATTCCACTGTATGCCACTCCAATGAACAACACTCTACTGTATGCTATTTCACTGTATGCTGCTACACTGTATGCCTCTCCACTCTATGCCACTCCGGTGTATGCTGTTCCATTGGACGCTACTCCACTGTATGCTATTACACTCTACCCCACTCCAGTCTACAGCACTTTACTGTACGCCACTGCACTGTATGCTATTTCACTATATGTTACTCCACTGTATGCCACTCCACTGTGCATCCACTACTCCAATCTATACTGTTCCACTCTATGCCACTGCAGTATATGCTACTCTGCTCTACGCCACTCTAGTGTACACCACTCCACTCTATGCTAATCCATTGGACGCCTCTCCACTCTGTGCCACTCCACTATATTCTATTCCACTCTACCCCACTCCACTGTATGCCATTTCACTGTACACCACTCTGCTCTACACTGTTCCACTCTACACTATTCTACCCTACGCCACTCTACTCTATGGTATTCCACTATACACCACTCCACTGAATGTTATTACAGTCTACACAACTTCAATCTTTGCCACTCTACTGTATGGTATTCCACTCTACCCCACTCCACTGTACACCATTCCTCTGTATGCTATTACACTCTACCTCACCCCACAATACACCACCCTAGTCTACAC
This sequence comes from Calotriton arnoldi, assembly GCA_963921515.1. Taxonomy (NCBI): domain Eukaryota; kingdom Metazoa; phylum Chordata; class Amphibia; order Caudata; family Salamandridae; genus Calotriton; species Calotriton arnoldi. The sequence goes on along the minus strand of CAWUFW010000351.1, from coordinate 3,056,233 downwards.
CTCTTCACTGTATGCCACTCCACTGTATGCTACTATGCTATATGATATTACACTCTATGCCCCTCCACTGTATGCCACACTATTCTTCTTTCTCCAGTGTATGCCACTCCACTGTACACTTCTCCACTATTTCCTATTCCACTCTATGCCACTCCGCTCTACACTATTCCACTGTTTCCACTTTTTCCACTCCACTCTATATAACCCCACTCTACAAATCTCCACTTAACTAGATGCCACTCTATTAGATTCTACTCCACTCTAACCCTGTACATTCCACTGTCCAAATTTGTACTTGACTCTATGCCTGTATACTCTATTATACAACACTCTTTTCCACTCTGCAACAGTTTCCAACAGTGTATAAAAAAGTGCTTTACTCTACCGTATGAGACTCCAATCCACTTTCCTAGCTTCTACGCTACCCCACTTCAATGTAGGCCACCGTACTCTACGCTAATCCACTGTACCCTACCCAACTCTACACCACTTAACTGTACACCACCCCACTCTATGCTATTTCACTCTATGCCACTCCACTCTTCTATACTCTACTTTACAGTATTCCTCTATATGCCACTGTATGCTGCTCCTGTTTATCGTAATCCACTCTACACCACTCCACTCTACACCACTCCACTGTATAAAAATGTCCTCCAATCTATATATCTCAACTCTACAAAAGTCTACCACACCTTATGGCACTCTAGAACATTCTATGCCACTCTATCCCCGTACAGTCAACTGTCCAACTCTATACTGCACTCAATACCTATACACTCCATTTTACAACAGTCTATTCCACTATTCAACACTTTTCTATACAATACAGCACTTCGCTCTACTGTACCAGACCGCACTCCATGTTATAACAGTTTACTACCTATGTAATGCCACTTCACTCCACTGCATGCCACTTCACTCTATGACACACCAATACACTCTATTGTACTTCACTCCACACTGCGTTACATCACTCAACTCTACTCCACTGTACAAAACTTTACCTCACTCTACTCTAATATACAATACTCCACTTTAAGCAGCTCCACTGTTTGACACACTACTGTACTCTTGTCTATATCCACTGTATAACCCTGTAATATACTGTTTGCCCCTGTACAACTCTCTACTCCACTCTGCGCCGCTCTACGATACTCTAGTTGACTATACGACTGTGTATGCAACTCTTTGTATACCACTGCTCCCCACTTTCCTCTACGCTAATCTATAAAACAGTACTGCACTCAACTCCACTACACCACTGTACACCACTCCATTCTACTCCACTTTATGCCATTGTACTCTATAACAATGTATGCCAATTCACTCTACCACACTCTACAACACTGTACTGTACTGCACACCACTCCACTCTACAAAACTCAGCTAGGCTATGTGCCACTCTACTCAACTGTAGACTCATTGTCAGTGAAACTGCTCTCCCACCCTCGCAGCTCCACCATTAAGTGAGGCCCTGACGAGCCCCTGCACTACCGTAGTGTTAGGTGTTCGAGGCCCTCCTCCACCTGCAGGTTATACCTGCGCCTCATCCCTGGTGGTCCAGTGGACCTCTGACCCCCTCTCTCGCTCCGCTTTCTGCCCCCTTCACCCTCTCCATTCTGCCCTGTTTTCACCCTCTGCTTTCTGCTCCGTTTTTCACCCTCTCCTCTCTGCTCCGCTTTCACCCTCTCCCCTCTGCTCCGCTTTCTCCCTCTGCTTTCACCCTCTGCTTTCTGCTCCGTTTTCACCCTCTGCTTTCTGCTCCGTTTTCACCCTTTTAGCTTTTCACCCCTTCACTCTTTACAGCAGTTCTCTTCTGCTTTCTGCTCCGTTTTCACCCTCTGCTTTCTGCTCCGTTTTTCACCCTCTCCTTTCTGCTCCGTTTTCACCCTCTGCTTTCTGCTCCGTTTTCACCCTTTTAGCTTTTCACCCCTTCACTCTTTACTGCAGTTCTCTTCTGCTTTCTGCTCCGTTTTCACCCTTTTAGCTTTTCACCCCTTCACTCTTTACAGCAGTTCTCTTCTGCTTTCTGCTCCGTTTTCACCCTCTGCTTTCTGCTCCGTTTTTCACCCTCTCCTTTCTGCTCCGTTTTCACCCTCTGCTTTCTGCTCCGTTTTCACCCTTTTAGCTTTTCACCCCTTCACTCATTACAGCACTTCTCTTCTGCTTTCTGCTCCGATTTCACCCTTTTTTGCTTTTCACCCCATCACTCTTTATAGCAGTTATCTTCTGCTTTCTGTTCCGTTTCACTCCTTATTCTTATCACCCCCTTACTCTTTATATCTTTCTCTTTACTTTTTTCACCCTCGTTCCTCTTTCATTTTTCCCCTTCTTTTGCTTGCTTCCCCCATTTTTCCCGCCGCTGCTGCCCCGATGGCCCCTCCCCCCAGCACGACCAGCCCAAGCCAGTTCCCCTCCCCGCTCCCGCCTCCCAGCTGTCCAGCCCTCCCCGAACCCTACTTAATCGTGGCCGCTGTGCGGCCATGCAGCGCCAAAGGCAAGCCCGTCTGCGCCCGTCCGTGCCCGTCCGCGACCCGACCGCGACCAGCACCGGGAACCCTGGACCTTCGCACCGCCAACGCTATGACCCAGCGGCACTCCACGCACTCAACCCAGGCCGCAACAACAACTGCAAGCTAGCATCACCAGCCGACACTCACGGACCCTTCAGCTGTCACCGCTGCCGGCACACCTGCAGCACCACCAGGAACACGGACCCAGCACAACCCGCCCGCAAGAACACACCTGAACCGAAAACCCTGCAATGCATCCTCCTCAACGTCAGATCACTCCACAAACACGCCACTGAAATCTGGGACCTCCTCGACAGCACCACCCCGGACATAGCATTCTTCACCGAAACCTGGACCAACACCACCTCGGGACCGGACATCGCCATTCCCCAAGGATACAAGATCTCCAGGAAGGACCGCCCCACTCACCCGGGAGGAGGAATCGCCATCGTCCATAAATCCACCCTCTGCCTGAGCACACTCCCCGACGAGCCGATGGATCTCCGACAGCGCCAACACCATAGCCCCCCTCAAGAAAAACAACAACACTCATGCCAAGAAAGCCAGATGGTTCACCACCGAACTTCGAGAATCCAGATGCACGTGCCGCCGCCTCAAAAAGGCCTGAAGGAACTCCAAATCTACAGAGGCTCTCAACGACTTCAGAGCCGCCACCAAAGCCCACCACCAACTCATCAGAAAAACGAGAAAAAAAGCAATTGAAGACAGGATCTCCACACACGCGCACAACAGCAAAGACCTCTTCAGCATCATCAAGGAGTTCGTCCAACCCACCAGCGAGTCTACGGACATCCCTCTCTCACAAGAACTCTGCAACAAACTCAGCACCTTCTTCCACCTCAAAATCAAGAAAATCTACAACAACTTTGATGAAGACAACCAACACACTGAACCCTCACCAGCCACCCCCGACACCCTGAAGCCAACGATTGACAACTGGACAGCCCTCACCACCGAAGACACACTGAAGACAATGAAGTCAATCCACTCCGGGGCCCCCACGGACCACTGCCCCCACCACATCTTCAACAGAGCCGCCGACACCATCGCACCCATACTCCGCCACACCATCAACCGCTCCCTGACTAACGCCTCTTTCTCCGACGACTGGAAAAACGCCGAGATCAACCCCCTCCTGAAGAAGCCCTCGGCGGACCCCACCGAGCTCAAGAACTACAGACCCATCTCCCTGCTCCCATTGCCAGCGAAAGTCATTGAGAAAGCCATCAACAGCCAACTCTCCACCTTCATCGAAGAGTACAACATCCTCGACTCCTCATAATCCGGCTTCAGAAAAAACCACTGCACAGAAACCGCCCTCCTCACCGCAACAGACGACATCCACTCCCTATTGGACAGAGGGGAAACAGTAGCCGTCATCCTCCTCGACCTCTCAGCGGCGTTCAACACAGTCTCTCACCGCACCCTAATACGCAGACTCCACGACGCAGGGATCCGGGACAAGGTCCTCGACTGGATCCACTCCTTCCTCTCTGGCAGAATGCAGCGGGTCAGACTCCCCCATTTCCTCTCGGCCCCTACACCAACCACCTGCGGAGTCCCCCAGGGGTCCTCCCTCAGCCACACGCTCTTCAACATATACATGGCTCCACTCGCACCCATCGTCAGAATCTATGGACTCAACATTGTGTCATACGCAGATGACACCCAACTCATTCTCTCCTTATCCAACGAACCCAACACCTCCAGACACAACTTTCAAGAAGGCATGGAAGCCGTCGCCAAATGGATGAAAAGCAGCTGCCTACAACTCAACACCGACAAAACAGAAGTACTCATCATGGGCCCAAACCCGGATGCCTGGAACAACACCTGGTGGCCCCCCACCTCGGAAGCCCACCCACCCCCACGGACCACGCACGCAACCTTGGAATCAACGTGGACTCCAAGCTCAAAATGGACTGCCAGATCAACTCTGTTGCATCCTCCTGCTTCCACACCCTCTACCTCCTATGTAAGACCTTCAAATGGATCCCCCTCGAGCACAGAAAGACCGTCACTCACGCCCTGGTCACCAGCAGACTCGACTACGGCAACGCACTCTACGCCGGAATAAACAAAAACCTCACCCGCAAGCTACAAAACATCCAGAACGCCACCGCAAGACTGGTCCTCAACCTGCCAAGACACTGCCACATCTCCCAGCACCTGCGCACACTCCACTGGCTCCCCATCGAGGCCAGAATCACCTTCAAGATACTCACCCACGCACGCAAGGCCCTCCACGACACTGGACCAGCATACCTGAACAACCAACTCAAATTCCACGCACCTCGAAGGACCCTACGATCAGCCCAGCTCTCCTACGCCATGGTCCCCCGCACCAGAAAGACCAGATCGGGAGGCCGCTCCTCCTTCCTCACAGCCAGAGCCTGGAACACCCTTCCGCTCCACCTCAGACAGACAACATCGCTCCCCATCTTCGTGAGAAACCTCAAAACCTGGCTCTTCGACAGACCCCCTCCTTGATGGACTGGAACCTGCACCCCCCCCACCAGCGCCTTGAGACCCTTATGGGTGAGTAGTCACGCTTAACAAACGCTTATTGATTGAACTGTAGTCTACATCACTTTCCAATACTGTACGACATGCTGCTACATTCTACTGTACAACACAGTACTATAATGTATGATACTTTACTAGTCTGTATGCTATACCACTCCACTCTACTGGACTCCATGCCACTAAAGTCTACAACACACCGCTACACTCTGTGACTCTTTACTCCACTCCACACTAACCCACTCCAGTGTACTCCACTCCACTGTACTCCACTCTATAACACTTCATCCCACTCTACGCCACTGTACTATACTCCACTCTACACCACTCCACTGTCCGACACTCTACTCCACTGTATGCAACTCCACTCTTAAACACTGTACTACACTCTATGAAACTCTACTTCACTCTATGCCCATCCAGTCTAGGCCACTGTACTACACTGTATGACACTCAACGACATGCCACACAATTTCTCTCTAAGATATGCTATTCCACTATATAACACAGCACCCCACTCTACGACGCTCTCCTCCACTGGACTCTAACACTCCACTTGACTATACTCCATTCCAAGACACTCTGATTCACCCTACTCCACTCTAAAACACTCAACTCTACTCTTTGACAGTCTACAACACCCTACTCCACTGTTTGACATGCCAGTCTACTGTATAACTTGCTGCTCCAGTCTATGATACTGACCCCACTAAATGAGACACCATGCCACTATACCATATAACACTTTAGTACACTGTACGAAACACCACTACACTCTGCTCTACTCCACTCTATTACAATCCTCAACACTCTCTAACAATACACTTTACAACACTCTCCTCTCCTCCACCGTACTGTACAACACTCCACATAGCAACTCTCCACTCGCTACACTGGACACTACGATTTGAAACACATTTTTTATTAAAAATATTAAAAAACTACTGAAATTCAATGACAAAAACCAAACGTTAAAGCTAAGTTATAGTTAGGAAAACTTTTTTTGCCTTTATAATCCAAGTTTAAACTACAAAAACTTAAAATATTCTACAGCTATAATTTAAACTTTCCTTCATTTATCCACCACCTTCAAATTATTATAAGTAGCACACCTCGTTACACACTCTTTTCATGCACTTTATCATGTACTGTGATGTGCCAAATGATGTCATTTAAGAAGTTATAAGTGGTACGAATGCTATCATTTCACATGCTATAAGTGATGCAGTATGCAAGGGTATAACCAGTTCATGGAAAAGGCATGCGTTATAGTTAAAGTAGTGTAGCAAGTGAGGTGCGCAACTTATAGTAATTTAAAGGTGGTGCATATATTTTAAATTGTAGTTATAGTTATAACTTTATAATTTGTAATGTTTGTGTATTAAAAAATAAAATTGAGGAAGTCACTAACCAAACATATTTCTCAAAAATTCAAATTCATTATTTCAACAGCCTCTAACAATATATACATTTTTTTACCTCAGTGAACAAATTGTTTTTCACTTTTCCAAAAAAGGAAGAATTATTTCAATGAAACCACAACTGTATTGTGAACTGAAGATGGTCACTTCCTCTTATGTAAGTTCAGCGTAACACTTTCAAGAGCTTTTGCTGAGCATACATCATTATTGTTCCTATGGGAATTAACATGGCTTTGACTTTTGCCCTTCTTGAGGGGTTTTCAAAAAACTATCCAGGATTGACTGGCAATGTTTGGATCAATCCTTCGGAAAGTTACTAATCGTTTTGTCAAACTGTGCATGATTTTTGTCTAGGCTCCACCTAACCATGACTAGTAGGAGTACCTTATTCTTCTTGTCGAGATCAAGAGTACACATCCAGGGTGAATCTTGCTGTTAGAATTCATTGCTAAAAAGTGTGTTAGTTCAGTTAGAATAATGGCAGAAAACAATGGCTCATTTGTTTTTTTCTATATTAAAAACCATGGCAGACTATAGAGTGACCACCACGGCCTCCAAAGTGCACTATATACATGTGCTTGGGTACTGCTATCACCAGAGGACAAGCAAATTCCTGCCTCCATAATATGGTAAATTACTGAAATGATAAAGTAAAGGTACCTTCTGTAAATTATCAGTAAAATCTGACTTCTTGAGTTTTTTTTATCTGGGCATCTTTTGATCTTCCACAAACTTTATACCATTAATCCATCACCCTGGTGGAGTATTCTGCAGTCACTAAATGATTATATTTGCAATTATAATTAAGAACAATTCCAGTGGTGAACTTATTTAATTTACCTTTGAGTGGTATTATACCTAGAGCTTCATCCATCTTGGACATTGTGTCACATAACAAGTTTAAATCAATAGGTACCTCTTGGGATCATTCTTAGCATACCTGGGTCTTTCCAAAATTACTTCATTGTATAATACTGTTTATAAAGAATGAAGAATGTATTTATTTCATATGATGACCTACTTTATAACCTGCCTGAATAATGTGGTGACCTTACCCTTTTTCCTTAAAGTAAGATTTTTCAAGCTTATTCTGGACATTTTCAGCCCACTTAAAGGTTAGTACAGAGTTAACCAATAATTCACTTTTACCAAATGTAGATGTTGTTGATAAATTCCAGTGCCTTTGTTTGGGCCTGCTGTACTACTTCACATTCAGAGGTAGGTCCATATTCAGCAATCAATTTAGTACTCATGTTAGTCATCTTCTCCAGAAGAAATGAGTAGGTTATCATGATACCATTAGAATTTGATCTTTCATTCATTAAATGTAAAACTAGGGCAGCATTTTTTATGATGCATGTAACCAAGCCATCGATACAGTAGAAAATAAGGGAGAAGCGAGACACCAATGACTGCCCACCTTATTTTATATTGATATGATAATCCATATTTCAGCAATTGATAGCTTAATACATTACACATGAATATGAGTACTCTATTATAATTTACACCACATGGTTGTTTTGAAACAATCTACATTACATTGCCAAATGCTTTTTTTTCACCAACCATCATATATGACAGCAGATTTTTTTCTTGAATTATGACATGCACAGCCTTTCTCAGTGTATGTCTAAGGATGATAAGTTTCAGCCTGGGATAGACCCTTGTTGAGTGGGTACAATTATGGCTGGCTTATAGTGCGTTATGTGATTCTATGATATTGGAGATAATTTTCCTATCCTCTCTCAACTGAAACATTGGCCTTGCTAATGAAGATATGTAGAATTTAAAATCAATATGAAGGCTTCTTTTCCCTGTCTCTTAGATTGAACTCCCATGGTGAGAACATTGTTAAATAGAATTAACACTTTAGAAACTTATGAACCTTTACAAAGCTCTCCTTCATATATAATCTCAATTATAAACATATCATTTACATTAAGGACACATTTTGTGTTTGTTTTGGTTAGCTCCACATTGTATTCCTATGTTCTCTTCATTGCTGGTTTAATGTGTTCTTGTTATAATTCTTCACAGAAAACCTGAAATTAGTGATTAAATTCCTTCTATTTATGTAGTTATTATTTTGGGCCTGATCTAGGGGCCCGATTCACAAAGGTAAACTAAGACAAAAGTCTAACTTTATGACTTTTGGTATTCATAAAGGGCATTTACGAGTAGTTTGAGACCAAAACTGAGACTAAAGTCTAACTTTACTACTCGTAAATGCCCTTTGTGAATACTGATAGTTGTAAAGTTAGATATTCGTCTCAGTTTACCTTTGTGAAATGTGAAATTCTTTATTGTTTAAGTTATTTAAAACCATAACAATTTCGATAAAATTAAACAATCCCTAGAGAAAAATATAATATACATATTAAAATCATTAATTGCCATTAATAAGGTTTACGGCTTTTGATAAAATCATATCAAGACGGTATTGTCACCAATGTTATATACATGTTAGATTTGCTGATGGTCCGCCAGAGAACCAATTACAAGTAGATAAGACAATATTAAACAGTGTATCAAGAATGTTCCTCTCTTGGATAAAATGCCATTTAAAATACCAATTCAAGTTAATTTCTCATATAAAAGTAAAATTTTTACCAATTTGCAGTTAAGTTGCGGGTCATTTGGAACAAGACACCTTAGTATGGCAAATCTACAAGTGCGTATGCCCCTGGCATTAAAAGGATTTTTTAACAATAAAAGACTATTTAATTTTAAAACGGGACATATACAGATCAGATGAACAAAATCCTGCTTCGGAGCACCACATAGAGTGCATGACGTCGGGCCACTATATTTCCAGAGTGGTTGATCAGCATTGGTCGGTAGTGACCCAAGACGTATTGCTAGCAGTTTCCTTTTTAAATATATAGAGTACGTTATGTTCAAGTAAGCCTCCGGTTGTAAGATCATATAAGACTGTAGTACCATCCAGGCATGAGAGCGCTTGCTGAATTTAATGTTATCCTCCATTAATGAGTGTCTTTTGCTTCTTTATTTATTATTTGTCAAAATGTTGTGAATGGTAAGTTCAGATTCTATAAATCCGGCACCTTCGTTAATTTTATTGATAGCTGCAAATACTTATGATAAGCTGATCGTGGATTATTCTTCTGTGCTTCCCAGATGGCACTATTTAGCGGGTTCTGGCTGTTTAACTGGATTTTGTACCATAGTTTGATTGTCGCATACATTCTTGCTAGACGTTGCTGCAGTAAACCAAATTCTAGGCGAATCGGCGCTGGGGAGGAATTTCTCGGTAACCCAAAAACTGTTTTATATGTCTTAATTTGCATTCTTTCAAGGACTGCTGTTTCCTTGCCGTTTTGAACTTCAGTAGCATAAGCTAGAGTCGGCAAGAGCTTCGCTTTAACAACGGCCAATAGTGGTTTAAACGATGGACCACTTAAAGTCTTCGCTATTACGCAGAAAGCATGTATCAATCCATTTCCTTTCTTGATCAAACCATCATTATGTGTTCTAAAATTAAAACGGCTGTCGATATTTAAACCGAGATATTTATAATTTGTGACTCCCTCCAGATTCACACTGCCTAATTTAAATTGTTGTCGCATCTGCAAGCGGTGGCTAATTGTCATGACCTTTGTTTTCGCTATATTTATTTCTAATAAGTTGTCCATCGCGAAATCGATCAATATGTTAATCCCTCTTTGAAGCCCTACTTTCGTTTGACTTAACAAAACTATATCGTCTGCATAGGACAAGGGTGTTAGTTGTAAGGGGCCTAGGCGTGGCGGGTGTAAATTCGCCTGGTCCAAATTAGGGGAAAGATCGGCCATAAACAAGTTAAACAGATGAGGGGCTAGAACGCAACCTTGTTTCAGGCCGTTTTCTGTTTGTATTTTCCTCGTAAGTCTAGAACCATCTGCCACTTTGACTTGCATCCAGGTGTTTGTATATAGCTGCATTATGGCTCGGAGGATATGTTCTGGAAGCCCCCATTGCCTTAATTTGTTCCATAGAATACCTCTGTCTACACGGTCAAATGCCGCTTTGAAATCTACAAAGCATACATATAGGCTTTTCCTCTGTTGTATGATCTTGTCTACCATTGAGCCTAAAGCTAGGATATTCGTAATTGTGCCAGAACCCCTACGAAATCCAGACTGATTAATGGGAATTATGTTATTAATTTCCGACCAATGTACCAAGTCTCAGTTTACCTTTGTGAATCGGGCCCTAGGTTTGGTGGATTAAGCAGTGCTCGTTGGGATGGTGGAGGGACGTTACATCTGCCATTACATTACATTGGTAACTTGAGGGTACACTGCCTGACAAATTTGGAGGTGACCTCCAGCCCTGTGGTCATCTCTAAACATTGAAAGGAATGGACATTTGAAGTACGGCTGTTATCAGATTTGATGGTTGTCCACTAAACCTTTAATGAGTTTGTTTTTGAAAAATAAAAACAGAATGACCACAACATAGTCTAATCAGGGCAAACCCCATTAAAGCTGATATCACTGCCATCTCATAAATTGTGTGACTTTTTTTTGCTGTCTTCCTGTCTACCACACCGATTACTCTCTAAAGAAAAAGAGTGTCAATATTAGATTGCTACTATACCACTGGAAGCAATCACATCTCTTTGAGGAGTTTTTCCATAAGTGCACATACAAAGAAGTGATGGTCTGAGCATTTGATCCATGTTTCTGGAAAACATTTGTGAATTTCAGTTTGTGCCTCCATGGAAGCATTTTTGCAAGCACAAATGCTCTCCTTGTTCGATTACACATTGTAAGAAATTGCCTCTCAAAAATCACTAAGTTAACCTGTGCTTAACCCTCTGGTATCTTGGCACAAAGCAGTCAGTTTTAACTTACAGACAATGTTTAAAGTATTTATGCAACACACAAACCATAATAAAATGAAAACACAATGCAAAAAAATCCCAAACCAATTTAGAAGAATAGCGTAGGTTTTAATCAATAAAACGATAATAGAACAACAAGAATCCAAACAGTAGAATCAGAGCTAATGAATTTCAAATTTTTATTGAAAATAGCACCAAGAAGCAGAAAGCACCACTCACTGTTATCTGCTTGTGCTATACAAGGGGAAATTCATGAGCTCAGGCCAACCTCGACGAAGCATGGGTTATATACAGGGACCAGTTTAGTCCCACTGAAGAGTTACCTTCTCAAGTCCAACAAGAAGAGCTCCACTCTCATTGGAGGAGGCGGCAGGGAGGAGGCTTTTGACGCGAAGAGCAGGTTGTGTGTGACAGATGGTCTTTGCTGTCACACGAAGAGCTGTTTATCGCTGGAGCTTCGAATTGGTTAATTGTTGTAGATGATTGGTGGAAAGTACAGGTCTTGTGTTGCCGGTCTCATTGTCTGAAAGCAATACAGAAACCCCAACAGCAGAGCCATTCACAGTCATGTGACACAGGACAAGGGAAGGAAAGTGCAGTTGGTTTTTGGTTAGAAAATGCCAAATTTCTACGAGTAACATTTTCAGATTAGTCATTAAAAATCTAACTTTACCATTAAAGAGGATTGTAAATTAAAATTAATTTGAGTGTAAACAGCCTCTCTATCTGTTCCCAATCTGAAATTAGCACTTATTATATGTAATAAGATAACCCAGTGCTAGTCTATGGTAGAGAAAGCTGTACAACACTGAGAAGACGACTTTAGGTGTTGTTTAGTGTCAGGACATGTAAAACTTAAATTCACATGTACCAATTTTAAATACTATCTACCCTGTCCTATGAGCCCTTAGGTCCTAACCTAGGAGTAACTTATAAGTATTAAAAAAGAAGGTTTAGGCCAGGCAAGATGTTCATTTTTCCGTGGCAAATGGGCAGGTTAAAACTGCTGTACAGGCTTTAGTTGCTGGCATGAGATATATTTTTTAAAAAGGCTGCATCAGTCGGTGGTCCAATGAGTGCCGCAGCCCACTAGTAACATTTAATTAACAGGCCCTGGGTACACGTAGTATGATATACTAGAGACTTACAAATAAATTAAATAACCCAATCAGGTGTAAGTCAGTTTTACCATGTTTGAAGGGAAAGCACAAGCACTTTATCACTGGTTATCAGGGAAAAAGTCAACAAAAACAGGTTCAGCAAATGAAGGCGAAAATTCTGGGGTGGCCCTGCAGCAAGCGCCAAGTCCAACACTCATTCTAAAAAATGCTACGTCCTCTGTGCAAAGGAAAAATACTTTTATATGTTGTACTCAATGGGGAAAATATATTTCCCTGTAAAGAAAAGTCTGTGTCTACATCCTCAACAATTTTAGGGGTGTTAACATCCCCTCTCTTTCCTGTAAATGGATTTACTCCTACTGTTGGCAGGAGTACATTTCCATCTATATTCAAGTTGGGAAGGAGCCATTGAGTATTAAGAGAACAAACTCATACTCTTGATTTTGTGACTATGCCCAAATTTACCAGGAAAATCCTGCTCCTTGGAACATCCACTCTTCGCTCGATGAATGGGATTTATTATTTCACACTAATGCTCAATTGTGTTGTAATGGAGAATGACACAGATATTGAATTAAAATATTGTGTGACATGAATATTATGTAAAAATATTTTCACAGTAAAAATATCGTAGAACAAAATATCATAGGTAAAAATATTGCTTTTTATGTATATAATATCATATTTAAATTATAACTTATTCTTTATGATCCTTCATTAAGCTTTTATTTTAAGTAAATATCTATTGGGTATTATTTATGTAGATGTTTAACCCTTTTGCTGCTAGGCCTTTCCCCCCGTGCTAAGCCTTTTTTGGGCTATTTGGGGTAGTTTGCGCTTAGGCCCCTGTAACTTTTTGTCAACATAAGGTATCCACGCCAAATTTGCGCCCTTTTCTTCCAACATCAGAGGGATTTTAAAGGTACCCAGGGTTTGTGGATTCTGCTGGAGGGGACCCAGAAATTAGCCAAAATACAGCTAAATTTTGTTTTTTGGGGGAAAAATGGGGAAAATGTGCTGCAGAAGAAAGCATGTGGTTTTTCCCCTGCAAATGGTATCAACAAAGGGTTTGTAGTGATGAAATCATCATCTTCACAGCTTTCAGGGATAAGCGGACTTTTGTCAGAAAACCAATTTTTTTAAACAGTTTTGCCATTTTACTGGGACATAGCCTATTTTTGCAACATTTTGTGCTTTCAGCCTCCTTCCAGTTAGTGGTAGAAATGGGTGTGAAAGCAATAATGGATCCCGGAAAGCTATACATTTCTGAGAAGTAGACAACATTCTGAATTGAGCAAGGTGTCATTTGTGTCTATTCTTCAAGGTTTTTTATAGAAACTAACAGTTGAAAATAAGAAAAATTGAAAATTAGTTAAAAAAACAGCCATTTGTGCAAACATTTTCACCTGTAACTTCTTCTAAGTATGACAAATGTTTGAAAGCAATATACCGTTACATCCGCTGGACCCTTCTGGTTGTGGGATATATAGAACTTGTAGGTTCACCAAGAACCTGAGGAACCCAGAGCCAATAACTGAGCAGCATTTTGCAGTGATTTTTCATTGTGCACCGGGTGTATAGCAATTAATTTGGTAAAATATAAAGCGTGAAAAATAGGTATCAAAGACACTCATGTATTTCCGAAATGGGAACAAAATATTGAGTTTAAAAACAGTAGCTATTTGCACATCTCCAAAATTATGGTTACCCATACTAGCCTGTGAATAGTAGGGCATTTTTCAAAGTGACTTCTTTTTTACACATTGTCTTACATTAGGAAGGCAGAAATGCATAGAAAGTCAATAGGTAATAACAGTTGCTCTACAATTCTGAGTTCCCCTAAGTCTCCCAATAAAAAATGGTATCTCACTTGTGTGGGTAGGCTTAGTGCCCGCGACAGGAAATGGCCCAAAATGCAACGTGGACACACCACATTTTTACAGTGAAAACAGACCCTTTTTTTGCACAGTGCCTAGCTGTGGATTTTGAACCCTAGCTCAGCCGGCACCTAGGGAATCCCAGCAAACCTATACATTTTTGAAAACTAGACACCCAGAGAAATCTAGGATTGGGTGACTTGAGTGGCTCTCACCGGGTTCTGATACCCAGAATCCCTTGCAAACCTTAAACTTTGTATAAAAAAAAACACATTTTCCTCACATTTCTGTGATGAAAAGTTCTGGAATCTGCGTGGATCCACAAAACTCCACCCTCCTGGCATTCCCCAAAGTCTTCCTATAAAAATGGTACCTCACTCGCATGAGTGGGCAAAGTACCCGCGACAGGCAAGGGCCCAAAACGTATTGAGGAGACATCCAAATTACCTATCACATAACAATTTGGTTTTGCAAGGGGGGTCACCTGAATTTTTGGGCCCGGGGCTTGGTGGCCATCTTGGAAACTACCAAACCCACACATTACTGAAAACTAGACACACGGGGGGAGTCCAGTGAGGTATGGCTTGCGTGGACCCCCCAGCGTTTTCCTACCCAGAATCCCCTGCAAACCTCAAATTTAGCTGAAAAAATCTAATTTTTCTCAAATTTCTGTGTGGGAAATTTGTGGGATCACTGGGCTGATACAAATTTCCTACCACCCAGCATTCCCCCAGGTCTTCCGATAAAAATGGTACCTCACTTGCGTAGGTGGGTCAAGTACCCCCAACAGACAAGGGCTCAAAATGTATTGAGGAGACATCAAAATTACCTATCACAAAACAACCTGGTGTTGCAAGGGGGGTCACCTGGGTTTTTGGCCCCGGGCTCGGCGGTCATCTTGGGAAACTACCAAACCCACACATTTCTGTAAACTAGACACCCGGGGGAGTCCAGGGAGATATGGTTTGCGTGGACCCTCCAACATTTTCCTACCCAGAAACCCTGCAAACCTCAAATTTAGCTGAATAAAATCACATTTTTCTCAAATTTCTGTGTGGGAAAGTTGTGGGATCACCGGGCTGACACAAATTTCCTACCACCCAGCGTTTCCCCAGGTCTCCCGATAAAAATTGTACCTTACTCATGTGGGTGGGCCAAGTACCCGCAACAGGGAAAGGCCCAAAACGTATTCTTGAGACCTCAAAATTACCTATCACAAAAAGACCTGGTTTTGCAAGGGGGGCACCTGGGTTTTTGGCCCCAGGCTTGGCGCCCATCTAGGGAAACCTACCAAACCCACACATTTCTGGAATATAGACACCTGTGGGAGTCCAGTGAGGTATAGCTTGCATGGACCCCCCCCCAAAGCTTTCCTACCCAGCATCCCCTGCAAACCTCAAATTTAGCTGAAAAAATCTAATTTTTCTCAAATTTCTGTGTGGGAAATTTGTGGGATCACTGGGCTGATACAAATTTCCTACCACCCAGCATTCCCCCAGGTCTTCCGATAAAAATGGTACCTCACTTGCGTAGGTGGGTCAAGTACCCCCAACAGACAAGGGCTCAAAATGTATTGAGGAGACATCAAAATTACCTATCACAAAACAACCTGGTGTTGCAAGGGGGGTCACCTGGGTTTTTGGCCCCGGGCTCGGCGGCCATCTTGGGAAACTACCAAACCCACACATTTCTGTAAACTAGACACCCGGGGGAGTCCAGGGAGATATGGTTTGCGTGGACCCTCCAACATTTTCCTACCCAGAAACCCTGCAAACCTCAAATTTAGCTGAATAAAATCACATTTTTCTCAAATTTCTGTGTGGGAAAGTTGTGGGATCACCGGGCTGACACAAATTTCCTACCACCCAGCGTTTCCCCAGGTCTCCCGATAAAAATTGTACCTTACTCATGTGGGTGGGCCAAGTACCCGCAACAGGGAAAGGCCCAAAACGTATTCTTGAGACCTCAAAATTACCTATCACAAAAAGACCTGGTTTTGCAAGGGGGGCACCTGTGTTTTTGGCCCCAGGCTTGGCGCCCATCTAGGGAAACCTACCAAACCCACACATTTCTGGAATATAGACACCTGTGGGAGTCCAGTGAGGTATAGCTTGCATGGACCCCCCCCAAAGCTTTCCTACCCAGCATCCCCTGCAAACCTCAAATTTAGCTGAAAAAATCAAATTTTTCTCAAATATCTGTGTGGGAAAGTTGTGGGATCACCGGGCTGACACAAATTTCCTACCACCCAGTATTCACCCAGGTCTCCTGATAAAAATTGTACCTCACTCGTGTGGGTGGGCCAAGTACCGGCGACAGGCAAGGGTTCAAAACGTACTATGGAGATATCAAAATTACCTATCACAAAATGACCTGGTTTTGGAAGGGGGGCACCTGGGTTTTTGGCCCAGCGCTCGGTGGCCATCTAGGGAAACCTACCAAACCCACACATTTCTGAAAACTAGACACCCGGGGGAGTCCAGGGAGGTATGGCTTGCGTGGCTCCCCCAAAGTTTTCCTACCCAGAATCCCCCGCAAATATCCAATTTAGCTGAAAAAAATCTAATTTTTCTCACATTTCTGTGTGGGAAAGTTGTGGGATCACTGGGCTGACACAAATTTCCTACCCCCCAACGTTCCTCCAGGTCTCCCGATAAAAATGGTACCTCACTCGTGTGGGTGAGCCAAGTAAAACAACAGGCAAGGGCCAAAAACATATTGTGGGGACATCAAAATTACCCATCACAAAACGACCTGGTTTTGCAAGGGGGGCACCTGGGTTTTTGGCCCCGGGCTCGGCGGCCATCTAGGGAAACCTACCAAACTCACACATTTCTGAAAACTAGACACCCTGGGGAGTCCAGGGAGGTATGGCTTCAGTGGATCCCCCAACGTTTTCCTATCCAGAATCCCTATCAAACCTCAGATTAAGCTGAAAAAATATCTTTTTCCACACATATTTGTGTTGGATCACCGTGCTGGCACAAATATCCTACCACCCAGCGTTCCCCTCAGTCTCCCGAGTAAAATTATACCTGACGTGTGGCTGTCCAATGCAGAATTGGCTAAAAACGTATTTTTAATAAAATGTAGCGCTTTGAGTTCGCTGTGCTATACCCTTAATCCCTATGTTTTGGCTCTTCCCGGTCACAGGTCCTTGGCCCACCCACACAAGAGAGGTATAATTTTACTTGGGAGACTGAGGGGAACGCTGGGTGGTAGGACATTTGTGCCTGCATGGTGATCCTACAACTTACCCACACAGAAATGTGAGGAAAATGTGACTTTGTAAGTAAATTTGAGAAAACGCTGGGGGATCCATGCAATCCACACCACCAGCCAAGACTCAGTACACGCACACAACCATCCACACACACCACCAGCTAAGCACCATCCATGCACACCGCTAGCCAAGCGCCATCCACACACACTGGCAGCCAAGTGCCCCTACATACAAATAAAACAACAAAATCCCTGGTTCCTAGTGGGCTTTTTGCCCCCCGGGGGGCATATTAGGGGTAATTGCCCCCATTTGCCTCCAGGGGAGGCAGTAAGACTGTGGGATTTTGGGGGGTAGGCATTGGCATGCCCATGTTGGGCAGCCCCCACCCCTAAATTCAATGAAAATAAAATCCCTGGTGTCTAGTGGGCTTTCTACCCCCCCAGGGAGGCAGATTGGAGGCTACTGCCCCCAACTGCCCCTGGGGGGCAGAAAGACTGTACTTTTGCAGGGGGGCCCATTTTAGGCAGCCCCCACCCCTAATTGTAGTAAAAAAAATCCCTGGTATCTAGTGGGCTTTCTGACCCCCCCGTGGGGCAACAAGACTGGTATTTTGTGGGAGGATGGGGCATTGGTATGCCCATCTTGGGCAGCCCCCACCCCTAAATTCAACGGGGAAGAAAGACTGTAAATTTTCAGGGGGATGGGGTCATTGGTATGCCCATATTGGGCAGCCCCACCCCTAATTCAAATTGGAAAAAATATCACTAGTATCTAGTGGGCTTTCTGCCACCTCAGGAGCAGATTAGGGGCTACTGCCCCCCAGGGGGGCAGAAAGACTGAATTCACCCAATTTAATATGGGGGGAGCAAAGATCCTTGCCCCTCCCTCCCTGGTGCTTAGTGGATGGATCCTGCTTGGGGATCGCACTCCTTGGGCAATCCCCAAGCAGGGATCCACCAGGGAGGGGTACCATTGGAAAGGGGAGATCCTCCCCTTTCCAATAATACCTCTCCTGACTTTGTATGTGCTCAGGGGGCTGTGATAGCACCCTGAGCCTGTAGAAAGCGAAACTGAAATGAGCCGCTCAGCTCATTTAATTTTTGGTTTCACTGAAATTATGTCAGCGTGACGTGCGCGCTGATCGTAATTTCAGGGAAACCAAACAAACAGCCTCGGGAGCTGGGGAAGCTCTTCCTCATCTCCAAGGCTGTTGGGGGGGAAAAGAAATCCCTCTGATGCCCGCACCAGAGAGATTTCAAATGCCATGTGCAAGGACGGCCGGAAGCCTTCCAGAGCACCTGAGCGCTGTGGTGCAGGACGGCTCCCAGCCGTCCTGCGCATGAAAGGGGTTAATTGATTGTTATTTCATTTATTTACGTTTAATTTGATGATTTTCAACATATTTTTATTTTTGTGTACCTTAATTAATAACATCTGTTGCTGTATTGGTATGTTGGGTTTATAGAGGAGTAAGGTGAGAAGTCATTTATTCCTTTAATGAATTTATATGTTAATTAAGTATTAATTGAAGAATTCACAGACAAACTGATAAATCATTACACAACCAAAACAGACATGTTGGACTACTATTTAAAGCAACGGAAAACCACCAGCACTGACCCTTTGCCAAAATAACACTCCAAGAGCAGGCTAACCCAGCCTTTACATTTCTTTCAACAAATATCACAACATGAATTCATGGATCTGGTCAAAGCAACATGCCTGCCGGCAGCCCATCTGACCCATGTCTACCACAAGCCCTCAAGTAAATTCTTCTAACTAACTCAGCTGCCAAACCGGTAATAAAAATCATCAACAATTCCTTAACAATGGGAATATTTCCAGCAGACCTAAACAAGGCATACATACGCCCATTACTAAAGAAAACAAACGTGGACCCGCTTAACCCCGACAACTACAGACCAATTACAAATGGACTTTTCATGGGTAAACTGATAGAAAGAGCAGCATTCACCCAGATGTCACAATTCATTGAAGATAATTCCATACTTTCAGACTTCCAAACAGGATTCTGCCCAGGAAGAGGCACAGAATCTGCCCTCATTGCCATCTATGATGACCTTAAAAATGCAGTTGAACAGAATGCGGTTGCTGAACTTCTTCTTTTGGACATCTCTGCTGCCTTTGTCACAAATGACCATGACACACTAATAATTTGGGGCCTATTCCGATGTCGGGCGGGCGACCGTATCGGTGTGAGAATGGACCGACCATAGGTCGGCGGTTCCGCACCCCTTTTTAAAATGCGACCACACATGGTGCGGTCGCAAACTCCCATTTCTCTATGGGATCTTTTGCTGTGGTTGGAAACCGGCCGCAGCACAAGCTCCTAGAGAGAAATGGGAGTTTCTGTGAATCCCTGCACTGCATGGCAGGCACCTCACGGTGCATTCCACACGGTGCAGGGATTTAAGGGGCACCATAGGTGCCCCTCAGACGCCCAACCGGAGGCCGCTGATGGATGGGGGCCTGCTAGGGGCTTTCCTACAGGCTTTCCAAGTCAGAAAGCCCGACATGGAAAGCCTGTCTGAAACCGACATCATAATCCCACCGGCGTAAAGGGATTATTTTCGGGCTCCGACTGGCCAACGGGCTCCTTGACGCAAAAAGAACAGATGATGGACGGAATGCTGAATTAATCTAACATTCAACGTCAGTCACTGATCTGGGTTAAATCCATCATTTTTTTGCATGCCTGGCCATTCCAGTTTAGACCCAGCAATATGCAAATCAGTCTTTACCCTGTTCCCCATGGGAACAGTCCAGCCCGAACGGCCAGGCCAGGTCCTCCATGGTGAGCAAAAGAACAATGGATATAACCCAGAAATCTTGACTGGGGGTTAATGTTTGATTTGCTCTGCATTCCATCCATCATCTGTGTGTCTTTTGTTTTCTCGCCCTAAGTGCACTGGGTATGCCCAGACATGGGTCCTGGGCTCACTGCGTCACTGGATTCAAGCTAGCCTAGCTGATGATGGGTGATGCCCAGAAACCGGTCCCAGGTTGCTTGTTTCTGGTCCCGGGAGGACCTGGCTTGGCAGTTCGGGCTGTACTGTTCCCATAAGGAACAAGGTCAAGACTGATTTGCATATGGATGGGTCCAAACTGGGGTGGCATGGTGAGCAAAAGAACAATGGATATAACCCATCTCTCTTGACTGGGGGGTGATGTATGATTTGCTCTGCATTCCGTCCGTCATTTGTGTGTCTTTTGTTTTCTCGCCCTAAGTGCGCCGGGTATGCCCAGACGTGGCTCCCGGCCTCACTGTGTCACTGGATTCAAGCTAGCCTGGCTGATGAGGGGTGATGCCCCGAAACCGGACCCAGGATGCTTGTTTCTGGTCCAGGGAGAACCTGGCTTGGAAGTTCGGGCTGGACTGTTCCCATTAGGAACAGGGTCAACACTGATTTGCATATGGCTGGGTCCAAACTGGGGTGGCATGGTGAGCAAAAGAACAATGGTTTTAACCCAGATCTCTTGACTGGGGGTGAATGTTTGATTTGCTCTGCATTCCGTCCATCATCTGTTTGTCTTTTGTTTTCTTGCCCTAAGTGTGCTGGGTATGCCCAGACGTGGATCCCGGGCTCACTGTGTCACTGGAGTCAAGCTAGCCTGGCTGATGAGCAGTGATGCCACAAAACTGGTCCCAGGAGGCTTGTTTCCAGTCCAGAGAGGACCTGGCTTGGCAGTTCGGGCTGGACTGTTCCCATAATGAAAAGGGTCAAGACTGATTTGCATATGGCTGGGTCCAAACTGGGGTGGGATGGTGAGCAAAAGAATGATGGATTTAACCCAGATCTCTTGACTGGGGGTGAATGTTTAATTTGCTCTGCATTCCGTCCATCATCTGTGTGTCTTTTGTTGTCTAGCACTAAGTGCACCGGGTATGCCCAGGCTCACTGTGTCACTGAATTCAAACTAGCCTCACTGATGAGGGGTGATGCCCCGAAACCCGTCCCAGGATGCTTGTTTCCAGTCCAGGGAGGACCTGGCTTGGCAGTTAAGGCTGGACTGTTCCCTTAAGTAACATGGTGAAGACTGATTTGCACATGGCTGGGTCCAAACTGGGGTGGCATGGTGAGCAAAAGAACAGTGGATTTAACCCAGATCTCTTGACTGGGTGTGAATGTTTGACTTGTTCTGCATTCCATCCATCATCTGTGTGTCTTTTGTTTTCTCGCCCTAAGTGCGCCGGTATGCCCAGATGTGGGTCCCGGGCTCACTGTGTCACTGGATTCAAGCTAGCCTGGCTGAGATGGGGTGATGCCCCAAAACTGGTCCAGGATGCTTGTTTCCGGTCCAGGGAGGACCTGGCCTGGCAGTAACGGCTGGACTGTTCCCATAGGGAGCAGAGTCAAGACTGATTTGCATATTAGTGGGTCCAAACTGGAATGACATGGAGAGCAAAAAAACAATGGATTTAGGCCCAGATCTATGTACTGGGGTGAATGTTTGACATTGTTCAGCATTCCGTCCATCAATTGTTATTTTTGCATTTATCACCCCGAGTGGGACGGGCCTGCCCAGACGTGGGTCTCATACTCACCATGCCACTGGAGTCAAGCTTGCATGGCTGATGAGGGGGTGATACCCACAATTCGACAGTAGGTGTGATAGTATATTAATAAATGAGACAATGGACCCAAACTATCATGTCAATGTGATAGGTAATCTCACAGCATCATCATAATAAAGTAGAACAATCAGTGTAGGTGGCACAAGGTGCAATTAAGGCGCTCGGTGCAAGAACAAACAACCATTTTTACACATATACATTTATACACATCCTAATTGCATGAAGTATCCACATTGAATAACAGCTCAAGTCTGAGTATATCATTATTCACAACAATGTCCATAGGATAATCCCATAAAAATGTTGGCATTTCGAACTATAAAGAAACCAATCCACAGGTCGCTTCAGGTCAGCACCATTCAACTGAGGACCTTAAACAAAAATAGCTAACAGATAGCCTTGCATCCTAACTCATGGAATCAGTCCTACTGGTGCACCATAATTCCAGGTAGTGAGACAAAATCAGACCCTTGGCACTGTCTGCTCTGTGTCTAGGAACGTGGGATGCCCGTATGCAAAAAGTAAAAGCTTCCCGTTACTACATGACTGACGCACCTTGAGAACAACCAGACCATTGTTTGTTTCCTTTTTTGTGCTGGCACACAATTTATTTTTTCCTCTTTTCCTTTTAGTTTACCATTGTAACATGGACACCACCATGTTGGTACGGTGAATTAAAAATGTCAAAATGGCCACCGGTAACTCATGAGTAATATAAAATCTGCACTCATCAGCAACCACCTTGGAATTGTTTTACTTTAGCAGAAAACCCTTTATAAAATGATAATGCATTGTGACATACTGGCAGGTATTTTGGCATGTTAATATCAATGACAAAAGCTTTGGCAAAGCTAATAGATCGATCTTTTAGAGACGAAACCTATTGGCTTTTCAAATGCTTGTTCAAATTTGACATCACAATGTGACCTAAGCTCCATCTTAATTACTCCATCATAGTCATTGAATTAGCAATGGGCCTATTCATTCTAAACATCAAATCAAATGAATATTATTTACCATGTAATAATGAAACAAATCAATGAGGCAAAATATTTCTCTAAATTTGGCATAATTATCTTAATAAACATCTGGAGAGTGTATTGGGGCAATCATTATCTATCCATAGAACACGAAGAAAATAAAACATAAACATTATCGTCTCCTTTCACCCTGAAAAACATATTTTATGCTTAATTGGAATGTGGCTATATGTTATTCAATATGGAGGTCTCCAAGGATATTAGTTAACTCGTTTTCTGTTTTACAATTGCGTACACTGACGTTCTATATTCTGATAGTTTTGTGAAACTAATTCACAAAGAACCTGCATAGCAAACACATAATTCACAAAAATGTATCAGTGTAATGACTTTATAGTTATATATATCTTATATCATTAAAACCCCTTAAACCATGCAAATACATTCGTGCTAAATAAAATAACTTCGAATTCCGAAGTCTCAAATTTGATTTAATCATGAACATTTTGTATAAAATCCAGACACCCAGTCACACAGCCTACTCACGCACACATACTCTCTCTCCCTCACACATACATACGACTTAAATTTAATTAAAATAACTGAAATGAAACTAGAGATAATTTGTTTTTCAAATAGACTGCCACATGCTCCATTTACATAAAACCCATTAGTTTGCATTAAACACAAATTAGCTGTTGATATGAATTAAATCACATATAAATAGTCCAGAATAGCCTCAAAACTATGCATTTTAATTAATATACCAGTTAGCCAGATTTATTTGTGAGGTAATCAAGACTCTAACACGTTTATTCTCAGCACAATGGAAGAATTTCTATGACAATGTTGCTGTACGGCTAGGAGGAAAGAAAAGCACATTGATGAAGTCGTTTTTAAATGACGCATGTTATTGCCAGGGTTTGTGTGACTTGCAAAAGGGATTTATTCGAATAAGTTGTTTTCAAACAGTAGTTCCAGGCATGCTTGCAACATTTTGTCAGGTAGCTATGACCTACGAATTTAAAGCCTTATAGAAATATGAAATTATCAACTCTAGCATAGATTAGACAATGCATGGAAATGAAGAAGGTTATTTGTTAGTGCCATGAATGATTGGTGGGTCGGCACCCAGGTATTTGAAATTTGATTGTACAATTCAATGTGTGGCCTCCATGCGCACCCCTCTGTACAATTTGACGATCATTGAACAATTGGTGCTGCTGCATCCTATGCTCTCTATGATTGTATCCATTCATTGGTAGGGTACCTTGAACCATTCATGCTTTTTGACCATGCCTGTAAGCAGAAGTGGCCCATGCAGGTAAGAGCAGCGGGGTGGTGGGGCCGGGTGAGGGGGGATTTTGACAGAGGACCACGAGGGAAAATTTAATAAATGATTAATGTTCCCTTGTTGTCGTGTGTCGAAATCTCCCCAACCTGCCCCACCGCTCTTATCTGCATGGGCCGCTCCTGCCATTAAGTAATTAAAGTCAACATACATCTTTATGATTGATGTGAGTAACCCCATTGTGGGACTGTGATATGCTCCGGGATCCTTTCGAAGACGGGGAGTGGGAGGAAGCGACTGCCCCACAAGGGCAATACAGGCAGGCTTCAGATTCGAGCAGTTAAAGGTTTCATACAGGGAATAATTAACTAGATTGCCCCCGTCCAGGATTGGCTGTGGCCGAACTATCGCTTGTTTATGGAACTGCAGGCAGAGAGAACTCTCCTACACATGATGTCGGACTGCCCAGTATTGAAGCAATTTTATCTAGTGATAGTACATTGTCCTACCAATATAACAAGCTTTTAGAGCCCCTCGTAGTAAAAACAGAGACTCTTGATATCTGGGGGGTGATCGGCTTTGGAAAAATCCTTTGTGGAGTGGGTCTCATTGTTGCCAGGAGAAATGTGGATCGGCGACGGGGCGCACTAATCCCAGCAGATTTAATACAATGAAAAAAGGATGTGGACTGGCGTTCTCTGATTGAAAAGCACATTTATGCAAGTAGAGGATGCCTGAAAAAATGGGAACAGATCTGCCAACCCTGGGTGCGCCTTGAATCTGTTGGACCCATCGGACATGATGTAATAGGGGACACAGGGGGGAGGGCTCCCACTGGACCAGTGCAATCACTTAATGCTGTTTCCATGTTGGGACATAGGCGCTACTGCCTTGCTGCAATGCAGAGTGTAGCTGTGTGTATTTTGTTCCTGTATTGGAAGTATTCAATAAAAAATTTCCATAATTAAAAAAAAAGAATGATTGTTGTTACTGTACCAATGACTCTCAGGTGCACCTGTACTGTGACACAACAACCATTACGTATCAATGCTCTCAGATTGGCAAACAGATACTCTATCTCAAACGTGATGGATATCCCATTCTTCTTATTACAAGAGCTGTAGGATATAATGCACTTGTAGTAAGGGGGCAGGACATCCGTCACATTTTTTCCAGAATAACCTATCCACCAAACTCTAAATCAGTGTATCTGTACTCTCAATATTGAGCTTTGCTGATACTACCTCAGTATATCACCCAATTTCATTATTTTGATTTAGATTATTTGTTCTTTATATCTCTCTCAGTTTCCAGAATTAGCAGCATCTTAGACCACCCTTGCCTGACTACAGTCCCTCATACTCCTTATTTTGAGTAAGAAGAATTTATTTAGAAATTGTGTTTCAGTCACAGAATAATTTTTGGTATATTATTATCACAGATATTTGTTTTCATGGAGTTGGAATTATGAACTAGAGATTGATTGGAAGTGGCTATATCAATTTGAAAATTCAGGTTGCTTTCAAAACAATATTGTTTGAATTCATTGATGAAAATGATCTTTGAATTCATTGAAGAAAACAATATTTTTGAGAATAGTATCGGACAAATATCGACTGGGTGCTGGGGACATGAGAATCTTTTCACAATTCTTTTGGTAAATGAGAAGTTAATATAATTTCTCTTACATATACAGGTTCCTAATCAGTATCTCTTATGTTTCAACAAAATATTTTATAATTGACACATTTTCTCATTGAAAACAGCCTAGAACAAGAGGTTTTTAGGGTATTAGGTCTAAATATTCATATATACAAATGTACTTTTTCCATTACTCATTAAGTTCCGCTTTGGATATTACAAAGATTACGTGGTATTGTGGGGTTATTGGGACAAAAATAGGAACTATTCTTTGATGAAAACCTTGGGTCTATGTTTCATGATTAACATTGTTTTACATGGTGCGCTTAAAAAATATTTTTCGAAAATATTATATTCCTAAATCTCAATGATGTATCAAATTTGTGAATCACCTATTATATTTGTATACATTTTCTATACTAATGTGAACTATACAAATATTTGCATTAGTGAATGTTAGGTACTCAAGAGAATCATAGCATAGGTTTCCTATTATATGTACCGATCACTGTTGGGTTTGAATGAGACTATGCTGAATATGTTTACTTCACATGATGATAGCATGTATGCAGGTTGGCGGTGTCATTTAGACTATGGGGCCGATTCCGATCTCGGCCGGTAGGGCTCCGAATCGGATTCGGCTTTACCGGATCCGATTCGGAGCCCTATTTCCCGACCGATTCGTACGTGCGTCCGGGCGAGCGAGTACGATGCGTGCGCTCGCGAAATCTCCGACCGACTCGTTCGCAGGACCCGACCGCTCCGACCGACTCGCACGGGGACGACTCGCACCGCGCAATGGAGACGTTCCCCGGCCGGGTAAGTACGATGCGCACCTCGACCGCTCCGACCGACTCGCGCAGTCCGGCTCCAAGGAGCTGTCGGAGCCGCACTTTGGGGGTCCGTGTCGAACCCCCCTGGAAGCGTAGGCGCGCGAGTCGCACACAGGGGGGACCCATGGGTCCCCCCTACATGTGCATGTACGGCGCGACCCGCATCGACGCGAACACGCTGTATGGGGCGCCCTTGTTTTGCGTCGTGCCCATTGAGTCAATGGGAGCCCGTGTACGCTTCGTACGACTGGCTCCCATTGACTTCAATGGGAGTCCGACCGAATCGAGTCCGATGGCATACGTGCGCATCGTACTCGTTCGGTCGGGCTGCAGGGGTCCGATTCGGTCGGAAATCTCTCCGGGTCCGGCTCGGTCGGGGAGATTTCCGGCCTGAATCGGAATCGGCCCCTATGTTGTTACGATTGAG
This sequence comes from Calotriton arnoldi, assembly GCA_963921515.1. Taxonomy (NCBI): domain Eukaryota; kingdom Metazoa; phylum Chordata; class Amphibia; order Caudata; family Salamandridae; genus Calotriton; species Calotriton arnoldi. The sequence continues at coordinate 3,028,913 of CAWUFW010000351.1, read as the reverse complement.
ATGTCACATCTAGATCATCTCAAATGAGGGATTGTCTTTTACTTTTTTTTTGCCTTACTACACTTAATGGTGATTGATTTCAACATTTTTTAAAATTTTTAATTAACAGCTCTTAAGAAGCAACGGTGTTGCGAAACAATGGTTGGCTGTGTTAATCATTAAATATCATTTGGATGAAAGATATCATAATTAACTTTTGGATCTGATGATTGGATGTTCGCATTGGAATAAAGTTGTATTCGCTGAACAAGAGTGGACTGATCTATTTTGAATAGAAGTTATTTTTCTTGGATCGCATATATTCAATTTCCATATGGACAAAGTACCGGTTGGGGAATCGGTGATCTGAATTAGGAGTGCTGGGCTAATTAATCCTATTACCCGAAGTAATGAATTGGAATATATGTATGTATATTCACTGAAAAAACACAAAGTTTAAAGTGATGTGATAGTTAGGAATTGTTATTATATTTGACTTTACATTTAGAAAATCCTTAGAAACGTCCTGAAAAACAACAAAGGTTAGAGTGACATTATAGATAGGTTAGTATGTCAGTGGCAACATGACGTTTTGAACTAAAAACACATGCAGAAATTCACCAGTTAGAGTTAGTGAAGCTAACTTTATTTTGCTTCCCCGCCATGCACTGCTTATAACCTCACATTTTATACCACTCGTGACATGTTCTATAAAAGCATTTATGACATCACTGATGACATCTCAAATGACATTATTGATGAAATCGCTGATGATATCCCCTCCCGAGCCTTCTTTGATCCCGGGACATTTCTTCAATATAGGTGGGAGCTCCAGTGCCCCCCCAGGGCACCCACCAAGCAACACATTGGGGGCTGCTGGGGGAGCCTCAGGGCCCCCGTGGTCCCAGCCAGCTCCCCACATAGTGTGGGAGCCGGCATTGTTCCGGACAAGAGGTAGCAGCTATTTATGTTTGATCCCTTGGGCGGGAGCAAAATCTGTTCCCTGCCCACATCAGTGTGGGCAAGGAAACAGAAGTCTGCTCCCAGCCGCTGGGAGTATGTTTAAATTTCCTGCTGGCTAAGAGCAGACTTGCCTTCCTTGCCCGCACTACTGCAGCCCGGAAGGCATGTTTGCTACCATTTGGCAGGAGATTTAAAATGCTCCTGCCGGGTGGGAGCACACATATATTTCCCTGACCACGGTAGTGTGGGTAGGGAAACTAATGTGTCCTGGGGTGGGTTACCTGAGACACAGTAAATGAGCCAGCCCAGGGGGATGTGGTCTCCAGGACCTTTTAAGGCATAGGGAGGAGAGCCGCGTGGTCTTCCTCCCTATAGGTTTATTTTCGGTCCCGTAAGATGGGGTCACCAGGACCTACAATGGCTCAGGGAAGGGGGCCATGGGGAGGAGGGCACTCTCCCCTTTTCCATTGATTTCAGCACCAGGATGGGGGGTCACTGGAGTAAATTTTAGTTCAGGGGGCTGTGCAGCCCCTTCCCCTTTGTTTATGATTTCAGCCCCGGGGTATCGGGTTCCAGGGCCTAACAAGCAAGGCTCAGGGAGGGGATCTGTATGCCCCCAACCCCTTATTTAATGCATTGGGCCCCCGGGATGGGGTCCCAGGGGCCACTGTCAGCTCGTGAGTCACTCAGCACCGGGGGATGGGGTCCCTGAGGCCCAAAATGAGCTCGGGGAAGGGGCCCCACTCACAAACTCTTCCCCAAATATTTAAATTTTAAAATGGCAGTGCCGTTTTCTTTGGTTTTTTCCCGCGATTGAGGGGGAGACCCATCAGATTTTGGCTAAACTCACCAATATTGATTTTAATTGGGGCTGCTGTGTATCTATATACATGTATTTCCAGATTATTTGTCCTTTTTCAGTAGAGAGTAACCTTTTAAATTTGGTGGTCGTCAGCTCAGTAACTCAACAAGGAGCCATTCACAAAAGGATGTAGGTCACATACTGCCTGGCATACAAGCACACAATCTTCCAGATATAGATTGTTTTTTTAAAAACTTTTTTTGTTATAGTTGTGATGGTAAATGTTTTTATGATGTTTTTAGAATCCAACACTTACCCAAAGTGGTCATGTTTGGAGTGTGAATAGTAAATATCACCCCCCATCCCAAAGAGTAATACATTCCTCCAATGTGGCTACGTTTGGGTGAGAATAATAAGTCTAACCCCTTTAGAGTCCAAAGGGAAGGTTTAGTAACACGTTGTAGAGATTTCCATCACAAAAGTGATGCAAACCAGTGCAAAGTGTTCTATTCCAGTTTAATTGCCTGCAAAATTCTAGTTTTGCATTTTAAAGTAGCTCAAAGTAGAGCAATATGCTACCTTGTGCTACTTTGTGTAAAGGGGGCATACCATGGGTGGTACATGGGCATTCCCATACAACCTCTCATTTATTTTGACATAAATCCCTGTCTACTAACCTAGATAGAAAGGAATTTGCCTCAAAAAGGTGTACCTTCTTGAGGAAGGTGTAATGTTGGAGAAAGTTATTTTTCCTCAAAACTTCACCAACTTTTCATATGTGCTGTACTGTACAGCAAACACACAAATTGGAGAAAGGTGTTAAACTTTTTCAAAGTTTAATATTTTGTACCGGAAATCTACCCTTCCAATATATAATCTACGCTTGACATAATGCACACACCCTTGCACTATTGTGAAGAGGTGTGTGAGTTGTTGCAAAGCAGGTTAAAATGCACAAGCGCTTATTAGACATCATGCTGTTCTGCTCTCTCCCTTTCATGCAGCACAGCACACAATTTTGGTTGCTGTGCTGCATTGGCGGAAAACGTACAAAATCTGCTCCTAACACTTTCCACAGGGTGCCTACATTTAGTGTACGAATAAAAAATATGATCCCTTTACAATCCAACACTTTCTTCAATGTTGCTAAGTTTGGAGTGAAAAGAATAAATATGACTCCTTTAGAGCCTAACATGTTCCTCAACGTGGCTACATTTGGAGTGGGAATAGTAAATTTGGTCAAAAACTTTCCCCCAGTATGGGTAAGTCTGGAGTTGGAAAATTACATTTTATTCCTTTACAGTCCAACACTTTCCCCAGTGCGTCTAGGTTTGGAGTGGGAACAGTAAATCTGACCCCCCCCCCACAAGTCCAAGACTTTCCCCACTGTGGCTAAGGATTGAGTGGGAATAGTAAATTCTGCTACAACAAAGTCAAGCATTTTCTACAATTTTTTTAAGTTTGGAGTAGAAATAGTAGAGCTTACTCCATTAGAGCCCAACACTTTGAGCAATGTTGCACATTAGGAATTGGAATAGTAAATATGAAACCCTCAGGGGCCAACATTTTCCCTAATGAGACCCCCGCCCAAAGTCCAACACTTTCCCCACTGAGGCTAAGTTCGGAGAGGGAGTAGCAAAGATGAACACTTAGAGCATAATATTTTCCCCAATGAGGCTATGTTTGCAGGGGGAATTTCACCCCTTAATAGTCCAACATTTTCCTCAATGTGCCTAACTTTTGAAAGGGAGCAGTATATCTGGCCACCCCAAAGTCTAATACTAATAATCTGCCTTTCCCCAAGTCCAGCTCTTTCCTCAATGTGGCTAAGTTTGCAGTGGGAATAGTAAATCTGCCCCAAAGAGTCCAACACTTTCCTCAATCTGGTTAAGGACTGGGTTTAAAGTTTGACAGACAGGGTACTCCATCTAAATGCGACAGAGTACGCTGTTCACCAAATCCTAACACCATACAAAGTGATATATTTAGAAAAGAAACATCTTGTAATAGTGTACTACATGCCACCAGCGCCCACCCTAAGTCAACTGTAGAAGCCATACCATACTGGGAAATGGTCAGGGCAAGGCGCAATTGTAGTCAAGATCAGAATTCCTTCAAGAATGTGGAGAAAATAAAACAGAATGTTAAAGAGAGAGAGTTTGACGATGCATGTTTAACGAAAGCTGAAAATAGAGCTAAAAAACTGGATAGAAAAAAGACTCTTGTTCCGAAAGATATACAAGCTAACAAACAGGTAGGAGAAAATGAAGTCATTTTTGTCACACAGTACAGTGTCCACAGTAGCCATGTTTATAGCATTCTAAGCAAGAACTGGCATTTACTCAATTCCAGTTCCATCACAGATGGAATAGTATCAAGCAAGCCTAGAGTGGTATATCATAGAGGTAATTCACTAAGAAAGCTTCTGTGTCCAAGCTATGTCAAAGATAAAAAAGAAAGTCTAAAGACCTGGATTCCATCAAAACCCTCTGGGTTTTATATGTGTGGAACATGCTCTGTATGCCAATTGGGGCAAAATAAAAGGACTAAGTTTAAATATAATACTCAAATGGAATACACAATAGACTCTTTCTTAAACTGCAACACCACTTTCACCATTTACACAGTGAGATGTGCATGTCCTAAAATCTATGTGGGCAGCTGTGTTAGAAGTTTAAAGCTCTGAATACGGGGGCGTGGCCAAGCGGGCCAGCATGGCGGATGCAAGTTAGATCAGCTCCGCCAGCCCAACAGAAAAATCAGGCAAAATCCGTGACAGTTGGCTGCCTAAGACCCATGAATCGGTCCCGCAGGTGAAGTAATCTCAAAGACTCCAGCTACGTGTCCCCGAGGGACTCCACCACTGCGGCTGGGGGCCTGGTGTGGCATCAGAAGAGACGGTCGGCGACCTGAGTGAGGCAGCGAGGCGTGCGCATGCCAGGGGATGTGGACTACAGCCCGTGGCTCGGCACAGCCACGAGAGACGCATAGGCCAAGGAGAAGCGGCTGCTGAGCTGTGAATATTATTTTTAAGGACCCAATTATCATCAATACACATTCAACAGGCTCCACTATCAAACAGCTCTGGAGCAACAATGGTTCTTCCATCTTCTTGTTTCAATACAATTGATAAAAGGAACAATTATTTCTCAGGGCCCCTCATTGAATATCCAATATAAAGAAGACATTATGCACCTGCTCATTTATTTTTCTAAGATGCTTGATTTGTATTCAATTCTGTCAGGGGACAACTTGAAAATGTATGGCTCATGTGTCGAGAATAACCACAGAAAAACACAGTCCTGTTTTACCCCTTTTTTTCTAATCCTCTGTTAACAGATACCCAGCGATACCTACTTGCATAGGTTATTCTTCACAAGAAGAATCCACATGGCTTTTGGTGCTGCAAGGGTGTTGCATTCTGAAGTATGAGAAAGAAACAATTTGACAAGCTTTTTTTTATTCCAGTAATCTCTATTTAAGTGCAGTATCAAAATATTTTGAGAATGAAGCTGAACAATGAATACTGAGCAACTTCTCCTTGATTTCCTCTCTTAATCCATAGCCAAATAAGATCATTTGGGTCCTCTCAAACCAAGAAGTTCCTGTGACCAATTGGTGAAATCAGGTTGCATACATAAATCATCCTTGGTATAATACTCCAAATCAGGATGCTTAAAGATCTTTCTAGAAGCCATTAAAAGGGTATCATAACTATCCAATCAAGTGCCCAAAGTCATAACCACAGGAGTAGCAAGCCAAAGCATGTCCACTAAGACAACTGATTAGAAACTAGCACTTTACTTGATCTCGTGTAAATTGTGCAGGGTTATAAACCAAATGTACTCTGAGGGAATTTCAAAATTCCCTTAAACTAACAGAATCCCTTGAAAAATGGGTGCATGTGAATAGACTACTGAGTGGATATTAGACCTGAAATCTAAGGTCTGTTTTAGATTCATTTTCGATTAACTGAAGAAAGGGTGACTCCCCTAGTAGCCATGGTGCCACTCTGCACTATAACACACATGTAGAAGCAGGCATGTGCCTACATAAGTGTGATTAAGTGAGGAGGGAAAAGCAACAAGAGCAAAAAACGTGTTGGAACACTTGATAGTTGTTGATTATAATGGAGAAACAAGATAAAGGGCCCAATTTAATTCTTGAAGTTAAGGATACTCCGTAGGGGCCCGATTTAATTCTTGGCAGTAAGGATACTCCATCACAACAGAGTATCCTCACCACCAAGAATGCGGTCTGCTCACAGCATTTAGATGCATGTGGGCCTTTGGTTAATCACAGCAGAGACTACTCTGTCTCTGCCATGATTAATCACCTCCGACGACCCTGGGGAGAAATGACTGCATATCCACCCACCCAATCTGGATGGATGGACATATAGTAATTTTTTACTGTTTCTTACTGCCAGTTGAAGACCTGGTGGTAAGGAAGAGTAAAAACATGTTAATGCTCCCCCCGCAATGGGTGAAACCTCCCATGGTGAGGGGAGCATTGCTTTTTTCTTTTCAAAAAGAAAATCCTACTGTTTGTTATAGGGCTGCGTCCTTCCAACACTGCCCTGTAACAAACAGTAAAAAGCATTTATTGGAACCGCCGTAATGGTGGTTCCTCCCAATGCCTTTATAAATGACCACCTGTTAGGAAGTCAGTTATAAATCTTGTGTGCAGAGTAATCTCAGCCTGGCGGATGTAAAGTCCTCCGCTAGGCCAAAAGAGAATATTTCGTCCATCAGTAATTAAATCAGGCCCAAAGTCTAGTAATCAAGGCATCAAACTAACCAGAATCAGATTTGAAAAATAGTTCATTAAACGTCTTCCTGAAGGCCTAATAAACAAGAGAATTGCAATAATCGGGGACAAACAAATTAGCAAAAGGCTGATGAACACAGCAAAAATTCAAGAAGCATGTGTTGCAACTCACACATCTAAAGCCCCTGTCTGCTCAAATATGCTTAAGACTGGAAATAGTATCAGAGGATGAAAAGTAAAGTCCAACGTGGTTTTGGATTTTCAGACAGCAAACACTGGAGAGATAGCTATCTTGGATAGGTGTAGATATAAGTTTAGCTCTCCCTACTCTTGCAGTAAAATGGTGTTTCAGATTAAAAGCTTGCGAAGCAAGAAGAACCTCATGTTTAACATCCCTGCTGTTGCTGCATCTTACTGTCATCTCCTGCACTGAACTTGCTGCATGGCACACAATGTGGATGTGACTGCAGAGACATTGATGGGAGCAACACAGAGTGAAGGAGAACATCTCACTCTATGCCAGAATTGTGTACCACTTACAGACTGTCTTCCCCTTGCACAACATGAGACCATTGGAAACCACTGCTGCTGAGTCCTACTTTGAACCCTGCTCTGAGATTTAACACACACTGTCAGTAAAGTATGTTGATAAAATATGTCAAAATCTATGCAAGAAGGCACCATTTAGAACAAACCAGCAGAGAAACAACCTGCAATTTCACGTTGAGTATAGAATTCTTCAAAGAGGCAGTCTCGTACCTTTGCCTTGTGATGAACTCTGAAACTATTCAATGAAAAGCACACATTCAAAAAGGTAAAACTCATCTTAACATGCATTGTGATCTTTGTGAGGCAATATAGTAATAGTATCTCATTCCAAGTTAACATCATTTTTCAAGCACAGGTAGGTGGGATTATTCTGTATGGTGCTGACATTTGGGGCTATACACTGCAGTTAATCAGTTGTCAATGTTGGAAAGGACATTTTGAAACACCCTTCTTTTACTCCAAAATGGATTCCCACGACAAGACCACATCACCCAGCACCTACGAGACCTCCATTGGCTCCCTGTCGAGAAGTGAGTGACCTTCAAGCTGCTCACTCACTCCTACAAATCTCTCCACAACACCGGACCCTAATACCTCAGCGGAAGAGTCTCCCTCTACGCACCCAAGAGAAGCCTCCGCTCCACCGACCTCGCCCTGGCCGAAATCCCTTGCATCCGCATAGCCAGAACGGGAGGATGAGCCTACTCCTACATCGCGGCTAAGACCTGGAACAAACTCCCACTCAGCATCAGATGAGCCTCTACTCCGCAAGCAATAAAGAAGAGCCTCAAGACCTGGCTCTTTGGATGAGAAGGAGCTGCACGATAACCCCCCTACGCCTTGAGACCCTCACTGGTGAGTATCGCGCTTCACAAATCCCTGATTGATTGATTGATTGATTCCTGAAAGGATTGGTGTGTGATATTGGTGAGATATCTGAGAAGGCAATACAGATTACCCAATGCAATGTTCATAAGAGAGAAACTGAATTTGGTAGACATAACCATCAAATAATTGCATGTCAATTATCTGTATAAAAAACACTGCATAGGCCCTGATTTGGTTGGAATCATTAGACATGTCTGGGCTCAAAATAAAGGCAGAGCTTCCATCTTAATAATCTGTAAACGTTTCTTCTTGAAAGAGTGGCCAAAGGAAAAAAATAGACACAGAAGTAAGAGATAATTTGCAAAAATGTAATATGCAATTGAGAGATATGCATTAACAACCATATTTGAGCTCCTTCACAAACCAACAATAAAGGAGGCTTGTCACCCTGGCTAGAACGGACACCCTTCAGCTAGGAGGCAAACTAGTCACACAAAGAGCAGCCTTTTCATATTGCTGTTTAGGTTGTGGAAGAGGTCATGGAACGTGAGTCAGTTTTAGCTGATGTCACAGATTTATTGTTTCCGATATTTTGTATATGTTTATAGAAGGCTTAGGGTCAGCCCCGTGGGCTTGATTGGAACGGCTTTGTTATCTATCTCAGGTCTCTGCTCTTGATTCATAACCCTCCCTCACATTTTATGTGTTTGTCCTGACTAGGAGCATTTTAGTCCCACAGTGTTTTGAGGTGTATCCTTCTACTGCTGACTTGAGGAGACACTTTTTTCTTTGCATTTAAGCGCTCAGTTGGAGTACATGTGTTTCCTTGGGCTCTTACCCAATTGTTGCACCAGACATCCCATTATCCCATCCCATGCTATCTATACACTACCCTTCTCTGATCCCCAGCTCATTGGTTGCTCTCTGATGCTACCAGTACCACTCTGCTTCCCATTTTCTTTTTTTGAAGAGAACCAGCCAGTTGTAAGTTGCTACTTCCTTTCTTGCTCTACCACAAACTTTCTCGTTCGCTTTTAATTGACACTTCTAAAATGGTCTGCCATGTTGGAACACTTAACTAAGAATAAAAAAGGGCTGCCAGTGCTTCAAGATATGTTCATTCATACATTACAAAGCATGAACAGACACTTGTACACAATTATGACCATCTTGGAAAGGGTTCAGGTGAGTCCATGTGTCTCGACACAGGAGCAGATGCACCCCGTTGATACATATGCATGCGTCTTGACACAACTGCTGAATTTTGTCATTAGTTGATACCAATTAAAAAAGGATTGACAAAAGTAATTGCTTGCCCTTTTATATCTGTGGCCTATTGGCTTTGCCAATGCTTGTTTACCATGCAGCTAGGCCTGTAAGACATTGGAAAAAGTGCACTGATTAGGATCCTAGTGTCAGCTCATATTTCTGACAATAACAATGCTATTATCTTCCTGTAAGCACATTTTGAATCCAACCTTACAAAGGCAATGCATAAGTTCCATGGAATAGGATGGGAGAAATGTTACCGTACTTACCTATAGGTTTTTGGGGTCTGATAGCTCTGCTTTACTCCTAAGCAAGTAAGCCAGTTTTTGCAATCACTTTGGGATGTGTACAGAAAGGTCCTTGTTAACTAATAGTGTTACTACAATGTTAAATTTCAAATGTACTCACAGAATATTGGTCGGTGAAATGGGGCTAGAAAGAGAATGGGCTTATGGCTATTTTCTAGTGCCTTGGTAGTGATTTCATAATTCAGTGCTCAGGTTATATGTTCTATCTTTTTAGCCCGAGGCTCCAATTTTCAGGAGGCTCAGCTGAACTCGCCGTAGTGTTAAGTGTCTAATGGAAATAGAAGAGGAAAATAGAAAATGTGAAGTTTCATTATATGGCAGAGAAGTCGCTCAATAAATAACAAGGAACATTGATCCAGGAGCACCAACATTGGAAAAATCATTAAAAAAACTCATACAATTAGCAAGTATCTGAAGACTTTAATACATGTGCTTCTGATTATTGCAAAGTGATCCATGATTCCATATTTAGCATAGTATTTAAATTTGTTTTTTAAATGGAATTTAGTAAACATAAAAGTCATCTAAATGGGAAATTTATTATGGTACAAGCATAATAAAACACAACACGACCATGAGCATAATTATCAGTAGTGTAGCATGTGCATTGGTAGCACCAAAAGAGGAGTGAGGGGCCCACTGTACTCAAAGTAGAGCTGCCTTTTACTACTCACTGGGGAGGAGGGTGGCAGGGAGGACCATTTTTCATGCTTGATTTAGGACCCTGGAAACCCTGAATTCATTGGTGGCTGGTGATCTTTGATTATGTTGGGATGTAATACTGTGAATAAGTCCTCCACACAACTCAAGAGGAACATAGGGGTAGCGTTGATTATACCACCATCGCGCTTCCCAGTTTGTCATAAGTATGTGTCATTCCACATGCACTTGAAAGTGGAGGACTTATTCTCGCTCTCCTATGGAAAACCATGTATGACATTGATGGTCTCATATACTTCAGGCCTTACATTACTTTCGATCAGGTTGCTACTACTGTCCTGAGGAAGACCCTGTCAAATAACCTCTTGAGGTCGAAACGTCGACTGTTATGTGGACATTGAGAAACCCAATTTGACTTGTTTCACCTTAGGGTTCCCTTTTCTAAATTATTTTACTGTTGATTAAGACTGTTTCATTTTATGCTTACTGTACAATTGTTTGCACAATTCTGTCACTTACTTTCACCTTCACTGTGCAGTAAAACATAGCACCTTTTCATTGATTGTAATTGTAGTTTTATTGATGTGATTTATCTAATCATTTCACTGAAGTAATTCCAATATCTTTTGTTCGGATAGCAGGATCTTTCCAATTGTATTTCCTTGACAATATGTCAGATTTCTTCTGAATGATTGTCTCTAGAACGTATGTTGTATTTATGGATGTACCCTTGGGGCACACACACACCTCCCTGCCACTCCAATGTGTAATGCGCAAATTCCATCTTCTTGCTTTTTCCCCTCACCATCTTCTAAATTGTCAGAAGAAGGTAGAGTCAATTAGACCCTTGACCTAACCCCACCTTGTGATGAGCTGGGTGAGGGTGGGTTGACAGCATGATTGATGGATCACCCAGGGAACTGCAGAGGTTAAGACTAAGGTACCCAGTGTTAACTGTATGGGTGATGCTGCAGTGCATTACAAATGGAGTGGTACTAAACCAGCTTAAATCTCTGAGGCCAGGGCTAGATTTTCACTAGCCCTGGAAAATCTGCCTCATACCTGATACAGGCACCTCAATGCACCTGCATCAGCCATCACACAAATTCAACTCCATAGTCTTCTGATCGACTTCAGGATCCACATTTGTTTTTATTATACCAATAGTGACTAATAAAGTATTATTCACTATTGGTATAATAAAAAGGGGTTCAGGATAATTAAAGGGGGAAGTCATAGTGTCCACAAAGGTGAGCAACCATTGCTTTGCTATATCACTGGCTATGACTGTCTTAAACAGCAAAACTATTTTAGGAAATGTAAAGAAAAAATATGTGTTATGAAGAAGCATGAAATCGTATAAGAGAAATGGAAACATTTGGTGTGAAAATAGTAAACAACGGATTGTACAACAATTCGCCTGAAGATTAGAAAACATCAAATAAAAACCTTTCCAGTTAAAAGATACCATGAAGCCAAATCCGGCAAAATATAAATAAAAATGATGCTATAGTTAGTAGATGTACTTACTTCGTTGTTGAACAGCAGTTATGTAATCATTAGTGCCCCTAAATGGAAGACATTACTAGAGCGCACATTGTTAATCAAACTGTAATATTTCACTGGCTGCTGTAATAATGAGTGCAATTACAGATCAACAAGTTGTTCGTCCTGAAAGCTGACCCCATCCACGTGCACTCTGTTCAGTAGACATGCACTCACTGTGCTGAAAATGAATGTATTCTTTGGTTTCAATGGCACGTTAAAGAGTAGGTTTAACATTGTACCATTACGGATGAAGCGTCAGTCGAGAAGACATTACAGCACACAGGTCACTGCAGTAATCAGAATGAAGGGCTCACCTGGCAGGGGGTGGACTACTCTTCACAGGTACTGAAAACTGAGGTTATATCCGAACAAGTAATTATGACAACACCTGACACTTGTCTGTGCTAAAGGGCCAAATGGATCTGTTATCATGAACTTTAATAAAAATTAATCAGCAGAGGAACCACTCATTCAGGGCTTTCATGATATAGATAATGGTGACCGTGAGACATGGAACTTTCAGTCAAGGCACACGTTATTCATGCACTGATTGATCTGTGCAGAAGTAATTGTGTACTACTCAAGTATTGGAAATGCTGATGCAAAATTACCCGCCCTTCTATACGATATTGCATAGTCACCAGTTCAATGCATGTAATCGAGGCTCTGATGTGAGATGAAAGGGACAATTTTAGATTTCGGCAAGGACAACTCAGCCTTTCATTTTTCCAAAGTTGAGTAATTAAATACCAGTAAAAGGTGAACCTGCCACAAACAGGGACAGTGCGCTGTATTTCAAAGAATGTGCTGCCCCCAGGGCAGCTCCAAACTTGCGCTGCCCTCAGTGCAGCACATTCAAGAGAATTATGGAGCAGCTGCTTCAAAGCTGCTCTGTGTTTCACAGTGCAGGCTGAAACCCACCTGCACTTTGAAGAGGGGAGAGACATCCCCATTCGGGTGGATGCGGTAAGTCACTGCACCCACCTGCAGGGCGATGTCTGTAGGAGGCACAATGAAAGGTGCCATCTCTTTGTGGTGCACTTTCAGTACGCCTCCTAAAGGCATGTTTGCCTCTGTGCCCACGTCGGTAATATGGCACGGGTGCAGACGCAAAGTGATACTCTTACTTGCATGGGGCCATGCCCACATGCAAATGAGGGAATGGCCTCTCACTATAGTGATTGCACTACATGTGCACCAGCATTATCAGTATTACAGAAAGGGATGCACAAGGGTCTGCAGTCCCTTCTGCACACAAAGCAGACACTCCTGTTACGCCCCTGGGGCACAATGTATAATACAGCCCCAAGTGTCTTGTGGTTATCTGAGGCCCTGACATTGGCAGAGCAAGAAGTGACATTTCTGAAATGCAGACAGTACATAGAAGCTAAGTGAAGCAGGCCTTGTGTCAGGAAACCCAGCTCACCATTCTGTATCCTTTTTGATGCTTAGTTGAAAATGATGAACTCTACGGTTTACTGGATATTTAAGGCCCCTGATTTCAGCAGGTTAGGAGGTACCACCCTTTTCTAGCTCCCCCCAGTATAGCGTAGAATGCAGACAGGCAAGTGTGTGCTTTCTGCCCACTTTTGTTGTTTGAACAAACATAATTCCTGTTGTCCAGGGAGTTTCTTTTTGTTCCTCTCTTCAGTGGTACTACTTGCAATATGTTTCATGCTCAGGAAGCCATACAGGAGCAGACATCTTTTCAGGAAGACACTAATGCCTTCTGAAAGGACATCTGCTCAGGGATTCACAATTCATCTGCACTCTCAGAGGAGGTTTGATTGGGGCATTGTTAGGCGGGGGTAACAGATGGTGAATGTTGCAAACAATCTGCCAACTTGGGAATATGTAAATGCCCTCTGTACATCAGGGATCCTATTTGGTCAAGGAAGAATACAGATGCAGGCAGGGACGGACTGGGAACCGAAACTGGCCCTGGCAAACTGCTCGGCCGGCCCCCGGTGGTGGGGAGAGGGGGTGCAGCCGAACTGTTTGGTAGGGCCGGTTTCGGCCGATATTGTTACAGGGGGCCGATATTGCCGGCCCCGGTAACAAAAACAGCCCCCAGGGACCCAAAACCGACCCCACCCTTGCGGCCCACCGGGGAAATGCCCGGTGCCTGCTATGGCCAGTCCGGCCCTGGATGCAGGGTGTAAAACTAGGCTTCCTGGCACAAGGCAGGCCTCTGTCAGGCCTCTGCCCCCCATTTGTATTTCTGGTCCCATTGGAGTGCTAGCCTTACTACACCCACATTTCTTTTCTATAAGTTGAGAATTTATATGGCCTGTGCACTCTGGTCTAATATATACATCCTTTGTGCCCCTATCCAGCTATCCTGCAGATCCCTGTCATAAAATTACATGGATGCCATGCCACAGTAGAGATGAATGCTCAAACACTGAATCCGTGTCTTGAGATTTGTTATTGAGAAATGAAAGTGTAACATCTATAATTTTTGCCTCATAGTTTGCCCATCTACCCAAAAAAATGTAGCAGCCCGATGCATTTTGAACAGTAAAGACCTGGGTCAGTTTAAGACGGCTTCCATGGGGTTGGAGCCAGCCGCCATGGAGTAAGCAGCTCGGAGCCGGAAATCCTGGCTACGACTCAGACCCCGGCCACCTCAGGCACGCGTGCCAGACTCCGGCTGCGTCTGTGCCTTTTTCAGAGGCCCAAGAGTCTCACGGCAGCTGCCAGGAGGTGAATCCCTTATTATCAAAAAACAAAGGCTCCTGTGGACACTTAATGAAGTAATCTCAATGTATATGGGCACAATGGCAATATATTGGGTTATAGTGATATTGGAGAGAGAAGGAAGCAAATACACCTCTGATTTGTTTTTGAATCAAAAATATTTATATAATCCTTGAAATGAAATACTTTTTACAAAGTAATACATTTGAACATATAGTTCTAAGTGAGAGGTGTCCCAGTGAAAAACGGAACCTAGGAAATTAGTGACATATATGTGAAATATATACAAGGTTTCCAATGCTTCATATAAACGACCATTAACATATATATGTACAGTGGACAGTGCAGAGAATAAGAAAAAGATACTCACATGGGTCACGTGTGCGGAGGATGGCACGATCAAAGCGCTGTTGGGACTGGTCAAGTTCCGATTCTGAGTGCATGAATGGGCAGACAGACACACGCTGTCCTGCTACTTGGAAGGATTGCCACAGGCTGCAGTTGATTCATTCTCCATAAGAGACACCGAAGTGAGAATATTCTCACCCTCCATATGTTAAAATTATGGCCTCATCGTGATTGATGACAGAAGGAAGTAGCCTGCTTCCATTCATGCGCTCAGAATCAGAACTCGACCCGTCCCGACAGCGCTTTGATCGTGCCATCCTCCGCACACGTGGAGCCCTACATTGTGCGCATTCACGTAATAGCCGGCTCACCACTCACCTCACACTTGGGATCCCGGCTGGGACCCATGTGAGTATCTTTTTCTTATTCTCTGCACAGTGCCACACACTCCACACGAGCTGGCCCATTACCCTTCAGGTGTCCCTACGATCATAGGTCCTGAAGAGACCCTAAACTGCACACAGGGTCGAAACGCCGTCGACAAGTTGCATAAACAAACCATTGTTTACCAGCACTGATCACTGTATCTAGTGCTGTCCACTGTACATATATATGTTAATGGTCGTTTATATGAAGCATTGGAAACCTTGTATATATTTCACATATATGTCACTAATTTCCTAGGTTCCGTTTTTCACTGGGACACCTCTCACTTAGAACTATATGTTCAAATGTATTACTTTGTAAACAGTATTTCATTTCAAGGATTATATAAATATTTTTGATTCAAAAACAAATCAGAGGTGTATTTGCTTCCTTCTCTCTCCAATATCACTATAACCCAATATATTGCCATTGTGCCCATAACATTGAGATTACTTCATTAAGTGTCCACAGGAGCCTTTGTTTTTTGATAATAAGTTTATTACCCTGGTTCCGTGTGAGTAGGGTTCCCTTGTTCCTGTCCTAGGAGGTGAATCCCAGCCCGGATTATGAGCAGGCCCAGGGGAAAACCAGTGCTTGTACATCAGAAGCTGCATCCAAGATGGCAGCCCCATAGTCGTCGATGGACTGCGGGGCTCACAAGGGTAAATGGTGCAGCCTTCTCTTTGGAGTACTGGCCTCTCCTTCTGGTGAGGCAACGGGAGCCCTACACGGGAGCCTGCTGAGCAAAAGGCCCGGGGGAGAGGCGCAACATCGGGAGTTGGCTCTGTATGACTGGCACCTCCCCCACTCCTTTACAACATGGTTCTTCTCGACGGCTGAGGCTGCAGAGGTGAGGACTGCCTCTATGAGCTTTCTGTACATTAAGGCAGCACATGGGTGACTTGCTGCACCCAAGTGGGGGCCCATAGACTGACATAGTGCCGCCCTGCAGTTGATTGAGACGTGGGGGACTGATATGTTTCGTATATAGGTCCGAATGTAGACCCGTTCATATATGCCATAATGTAGAAATACTCGTATATGCCCTATTATGGTCATACTCGTATATGCCCTATTATGGTCATACTCGTATATGCCCTATTATGGTCATACTCGTAAATGCCCTATTATAGTCACGGCTCCTAATAAAGGCATGATCTTTCACCTACATTAGTTCCATACAGTACACAACGAGCTCTGAGGGTTGAACGTTATCTAGTCTGTGGTTAGAACACTGCAAGGTCTTTCCAGAACACAGGCCTACAATGTACTCATAAATTATGCATGAGCATTCACCAGCTACATCTCCCGCATAATATGTATGTACAAAGTTCACCCCTGACGTCTTCCTCATGTCTAACAAAGACCAATACAAACCATACTGAGGGACAAGGCACTTTAGCGTATAAATACACCACATCTTGCCACGGTAAGACAGAGGGAACCGAGACTTCCATGCTGACACACTGACCAGAGACGCTGAGGCTCCTGCAAGCAATCGCTCCAGCTGACAGCGGTCTAACACAGCCCTTGCGGGGTGTCCAACTCAAGACCAGGACGGGGTCCCACTCTCTCTCTATTCAGGTATGGGGGTTCGACTAAATCCTAGAGGGATTGTTGGCTCTTAGGCTTTTAGACCTACACATACGCTAGGTACACTCAGGTACATCTAGTTAGGCATCGTAGGAGTACGCGCATTTTTCATAATGCTTTTTATATTCATGTATGTATTCATGATTATTGCAATATGGTAGAACTGTTCTATCCTTTCACTTTGATCGTACTGCTGATAATATATCTCTGCTATTGTCTGCTGGTTGCTGCAGCACATATATTTTACACTAGAATAACATCTGTTCAATAAATACTTATTGAAACGCCCAGACTGTTTATTCTGTGTAACTCTCTTAGACAAACCGAATAAGTAAGCACGAGTGACTGAGCGAAAGGTAGTACATTGTTTCCACTTTTCTGAGGAATCAGGGTTGTCATGATCAGAGGTTGCCAGAAACTAATCTCTCCCCCATAAGAGGAGATTCTAGTGGCACTGTGAGCTAGCTAATGCAAATCCGGCTAACATATGCGGTGGGGGTGCACAGAATCAGTCTAACACCAAGCCCGCGGTTTATGTTATCCAAACGCGCAGGTCCTGCAGGGGTACTATAGGAGCTACATCACATGGCGTCGCCAACGTTGGTTGGGTACTTATTTAACAGTAGAATCTGAGTAGTTCAGTCGTGCTATTCTCAGAGAACCTACTCACAAAACCCCAGAGACGTCTGGAGTGGGTGGGCACAATCTCTGCCATAGCTGAGTAGGCGAGATATCCTATTTATCGGCTGTTGGTTAATCAAGCTTGAAGGACATTTAGTTCCTAAATTGTGCATAAAACCTCATCTTAGTTCCCTTTGAACACTTCTTCCTCTAAACATGCCTGATTCCGAGGCAGGGGAAGACAGAGTTGACCTGAATTTTTCAGAAGAAGGAGAAGATCCTGTAAATGCAATACAGATTGCACCAAAATTCAGAATGACAGTCACCCTAAGACTATTAGAAAATGGTTTACAAGCTAGAGGTGGCATGGTAGTTTTCATGATTGAGGCACACAAATCAAACAAAACAGAGGTGTTCTATTCATGGGTTACATTCCCCGCAGCAAATGCCATAACAAAGACATTTCACTACTATATAAAAGGAGATGCACCAAGGGAATATGCCCCGTTTGAGGACATAGAGATTCCACTCACTTACCAGGAACATTATTACTGGTTTAATGGCGCCCTACCCCACGTACGAGGAAGAGTAAGATTAGGCCCGCTCGGAGGATACGGGCCACATGGCCAATACTAGCGGCTTACACACCGCACCCTGACATTGGAACAATGCCACAGCCAGAATTACTCGTACAACACAGAGATTTAATTAAAATCTACAGAAACCTGACACAATTCATCATGAGGACTTTAACAATCCAACCTGCACCATGTGCAGCAAATAGTACTCCAGCTCAGGGTACAGGAAATAAAATTACTCCTCAAACATTACACGCGGTAATGGGCAAAATGCCCGCAAAACGCGAACAAATCCCATTCTGGATAGCTCAGAAAATAACTCAGCTTGAGGCGGTATTCCCGAATACTACCACCTATGATAAACACAGAATTCTAACAATCTGCTTGCCCATGGGGATCACACCACAAGTAGAGGACTGCACCTCTTGGTGTTCAGTCTTTGCTGCCATATATACCAGAACACATGGTATCCCGTCCTTAGCAGTATTGCCAGACGTATTGAGACAGATACAAAATGAGTACGGAGCAGAGCCTGCCCTACACTTAGGGATGAAGTTACTAAACAACTTCGATCAGGTATCAGCCATAATACTAGCTAACATTAAGGGGGAAGCAGCTTCAGTGGCGATCTGCCAACGCCTAAGGGAGTCCAGTCCAGTAGATCAACAACACAAACTTCCCAAAATAATCGAAACTGCATATGCAGAACTAGGCAGAGACAGTCTAGGTGGGAAGGCATTAAAACCACAACTGGTGGGCAGTTCTGAAAAGGACACTACAAAGCAGACACCTACTTCTTCTAAGAAGAAGTAGGAAAATAAAAAGCAACAAAAGTCTAAAGATAGCTGGGAGAAGTTGGCCTGGTATATGCTGTTCACTAATTAAAGTGGACACCTTGCACCAGAACAATTCGACTCTTATGGTAGATAGGTTTAAGACAACCTTTATAGAAAGCTATCCTAGTGGTAGCTGTGGAGAGCAGCCTTCAGGCTAAGTCTTGAAGGAATGTAAAGCAGCTTGTTTTACCACACAATCTCTTGAATCACCAAATGAAAAGACACCACACAGGTATATATATCAAATATATATGTATTTATTAATAAACACTCTCTACTAATCTCTGTATGAGATTAGAAGTCAGGAACATATGTACAAGTCAAATATTATCAAAATAAGTTTAGCACAATTGAATATCACAATCTTAGTTTGCTAGACCTAGGTCTAGAGCATCTAGAATCGAGGGACCCCAAAGAACCACCCCAGGTAGTTGTAGGAGACCCACAGGGGACGGACGCGGTGACCTGGCACCGGTGCGAGTCCTGTGCGAGTCTATGCGCTCAGACGCGATTGAGATTTCAATGTTAAAGGTCCCTTGCGTGTTCGAGGCGAACCCACCGATCGGTCCTTGTACGAGTCGAAGGACGCGGTCACAGATAGAGTTGCAAGGGAGATGGACGCGCTGTGTCTAACACAGACGCGAACCTTGTGCGAGTCAGTGCAATGGAGATCTCAGAGTTACAGGCCCTTTGTGTGTTCGAGGCGAACACCGATCGGACTCAGTACGAGTCGAAGGATACAGTTTTAGATAGTGTTACAAAGGAGATGGACGCGGTGTGTCTAACACCGACGCGAACCCTGTACGAGTCAGCGCAATTGTCGCACTTAGAAAGTTAGAGTTTTAGGACACTTCTAGGAAGTTACAAGCAAGTCACTTACAGGGTAAGTAGTTCTAGGGCCCACACCCACAGGAGCACCGTAGTGCTGAAGTTACCTCACCCAGGGAGCCGGGTGCATAGGTGTTCTTTGGTGTCGGGTCGCGGCGTCGTTTTCAATGGGAGCCAGTGAAGACTTGCTGCTTGCGGTGACAGGAGAAGTGTCCGGAGGAATCCAAGCCTGGATTCGGAAGATGGAAGACCTGAAAGCAGAGGGGACAGTGTTCAAAGTCACTTGGCAGTGACTCGGGGCAAGGAAGATGGATGCCCACCGTCGTCGCAAGATTCAGGTCGTTCGCAGTTGCCTTGACTTTTCAGCCACGAGGTCCAGGAGGCATCGACGACGACCAGGAGCTGGATTCGGCGTGTCCCACGATGTCTGCAGCTTACTGCGGTGTCGGCGGCTCGATCGAAGCCAACAAGCCTTGGTAACAGTAAGTCTCAGGGAAAGTGTGAAGAGGCAATGGCGCAGACCAGCAAGATCTGTGGGACTCACTCAGCGAGGGTAAGTCAGGGCAGGCCTGGAGCAACCAGGGGAGCCCTTCGGTTTCTTTAGTAAGTCTTCTGGGGACCCACAAGCCGGCTGGCAAGGGATCGTGAAGACGCCTCGGGAGGATTCGCTCACAGGGGCCCACGGTCACTCGGGACGTGGTAGGCCTCTGATCTTCGGAGGGACTCCTGCTGGAGGCTAGGACCACACGTGGTGAAGGGGTTGCACTCGACAATAGTGCACGGTACCCAGGGGTCACGGTTCCTCGTCACTCTTGGGGTCCACTGGCCTCAGCTTCGCTGGCGACTCACGATGGCCTTTGAGAAGTCAGGAAATCCACTTCTTGGGCTGCAGGAACTTCGGACTCCGGCAGGAGCGGCGTAGTTTGCGACCGTCGTTTGTAGTTTTTGGTGCCTGCCAAGCAGGGGAGTCACTCCTTGACTCCAAGCGAGATTCTTCAGACTTCCAAAGGTAGTGGAACATCGAAGGTCCGGGATTCTTCTTGTAGAGCGTCGTCCAGGGAAATCTAGGGTGCTATGCACAGGTTCCCCCTCTTATACTAAAAGAAAGGGAGGGACTAGCTCTATGACCCTACCTATGGGAGGGTCAGGGGAGTGGGTGGCTATACCCACTTCCCTTTGTCCAGTTTTGCGCCAGAGCAGGGGCAGGTAGCCCCTGAGCCGGTTTGAACTGGCATATGCACAGAGGAGCCTTCTGCTCCCCCAGTGCAGGACTTCAAAGCACTCTAAGAGTGCACCCACCCAGCCCCAATACACTAAACCCTGTCTGGAAGGTGGTCACACCCCCTTGGGACAGGATATCTATTGTTGGGCTTCCTCCACTGCGAGTGTTGGTCATCAGCAGGAGGGCAGCCCAGTGTCTGTGACTGGTGGCATCCATTTTGTGATGCCAGGGCTCTGCAGGATTCTACCGCATTTCCACAGTAGGTACATGTCTATCCCTCTAGAAGGGTGGAATGCTACCCCCGCCGCCAGGACTGGCGGGGGGTAGTATTCCAAGATGTTTGACACCAAACACGACATGTTTCGATGCAGCCATTCCAAAGTTAGCATTTTACCGCGAGGATATAATGCACTTACAAGTATATGGTTTAACCGCATCCACAAACAGCACCAGAGAATGGACTCTGAGAGCTGCAGAGGGGCCCTGCTCAGGCAGAGGCACCCCCTCACATAGAAGCCAAGCACCCTGCCCCCAGGATTGATAGGGCCTGCCTTAGGGGTGACTGATAGGTTTATATGTGTGTGTAGGAGAGATATAGGGGACCTATATCTCAGTGAGGGGTGCTAGCACTTCCTCACCCAGGCTGCAGTAGCAGGCCTGTGGTGTCAGATTTAGTCTGCTTCCCAGGGGTGGCATAATACATGCTGCAGCCCCTGGTAGGCCTGTGGAGTACCTATGCCCTTGGTACCTAAGGTACCATATACTAGGGACTCATAAGGTACCACAGTATCCAATCACTAGTGCACCTAGAGTGCACTCCAAATCGTTTAGAGAGAACAGAGAGGCTGGGGCCCTGATTAACAGGGTCCCAGCCAGACTATAGCCAGAAACCAGTGTAAACATCAGAAAAAAAGTAGAGGCAACATAAGAGGCAGATCCTACTCTCCTACACAACCCCCCCCCCAACCGCAGGGACACTAAACTAACCTTGACCAGTTGAGTGTTCGTGTTCAAAGTGGAAATACCTTGAGAGTCCATCTGCATTGGCATGTTGGGTCCCAGGTCTATGTTCCACTGTATAGTCCATCCCCTGTAGGGAAATGGACCACCTCAAAAGTTTTGGGTTTTCTCCTTTCATTTGTTTAAGCCATAGGAGGGGCTTGTGGTCGGTCTGAACTATGAAGTGAGTGCCAAACAAGTATGGCCTCAGCTTCTTCAGGGCCCATACCACAGCAAAGGCCTCCCTCTCTATAGCTGACCAACGTTTCTCTCTAGGGGTCAGCCTTCTGCTAATAAAAGCTACTGGCTGGTCTTGACCTTCATCATTCAGTTGAGACAGTACAGCTCCCACACCCAGCTCAGAAGCATCTGTTTGGACAATTAACTTTTGGTGTAGTCTGGACTCTGTAAGATGGGGCAGTGCACATGGCCTGCTTTAAGGTCTTCAAATGCCTTTTGACAGCTAGCTGTCCACTGACCCTTTTTTGGCATTTTCTTTGAGGTCAGATCATTCAAGGGGGTCACTATAGATCCATATCCCTTGACAAACCTCCTATAGTACCCAGTCAGGCCTAAGAAGGCTCTCACCTGTGTCTGGGTGGTTGGAGCAACCCATTCCATTATGGTTTGGATTTTGCTCTGTAAAGGCTGAACCTGGCCTCCACCCACAAGGTGGCCCAGGTATACAACCTGACTCTGCCCTATCTGGCACTTAGTGGCCTTGATAGTGAGGCCTGCTTTCTGCAGAGCCTCCAAAACATTCCTGAGGTGGACCAGGTGATCCTGCCAGGAGGAACTAAAGACAGCAATATCATCTAGATAAGCTGAGCAATAAGTTTCCATCCCTGTCAGAACTTTATTCACCAACCTCTGAAAAGTGGCAGGTGCATTTTTCAATCCAAAGGGCATCACCACGAAGTGGTAGTGCCCACCAGGGGTCGAAAATGCTGTTTTGGCTTTTGCATCATCAGCTAACCTGATCTGCCAGTAGCCAGCTGTCAGGTCAAACGTGCTTAGATACTTGGCTGAGGCCAAAGTATCAATCAGCTCATCTGCCCTTGGTATGGGATAGGCATCAGTCCTAGTGACTGCATTGAGGCCTCTGTAGTCTACACAAAGCCTCATTTCTTTCTTACCACCCTGGGTATGAGGCTTGGGTACCATGACTACTGGGCTAGCCCAAGGGCTATCTGAAGGCTCAATTACACCTAGCTCCAACATCTTCTGGACTTCAGTCCTGATACAGTCCCTGACATGGTCAGGTTGCCTGTAGATTTTATTCTTGACAGGCAGACTGTCTCCAGTGTCCACCTCGTGGGTGCACCAGGAAGTCTGACTAGGGGTCAGGCTAAACATATGTCTATACTGTTGCAGAACTTGTCTGCACTCAGTTTGCTGATGGTCAGTGAGGCTGCTTGCCAAAGCAACACCATCTACTGACCCATCATCAGGGTTCTGAGAGAGCAGGTCAGGGAGAGGGTCACTCTCCTCCTCCTGGTCCTCATCAGTTGCCATGAGCAAGCCCATGTCAGCCCTGTCAACATATGGCTTTAATCTGTTGACATGGAGCACCCTCAGGGGGCTCCTGGGAGTTCCAAGATTCACCAGGTAGGTGACTTCTCCCTTCTGTTCAACTATTGTATGGGGGCCACTCCACTTGTGCTGGAGGGCTGCTGGGGCCACAGGCTCCAACACCCACACTTTCTGTCCTGGCTGGTATACAGTCAGTACAGCCTTTGGTCATGCCAAGCTTTTTGTAATTCTTGGCTGGCCTCCAGGTTTTTGGTTGCCTTTTTCATGTACTCAGCCATCCGGGAGCGGAGACCAAGTACATAGTCCATCACATCTTGTTTGAGGGGCTTGAGAGGTAACTCCCAGCCCTCTTTTACCAAACACAGTGGACCTCTCACAGGATGCCCAAACAGAAGCTCAAATGGGCTGTAACCAACCCCCTTCTGTGGAAACTCTCTGTATGCAAACAATAGGCAAGGAAGAAGAAGGTCCCATTTCTGCCTAAGCTTCTCTGGGAGTCCTTTAATCATTCCTTTCAAGGTTTTGTTGAGGCGTTCAACTAATGCAAAAACAACAATTGATGGACAGAATGCAGAACAATGTCATACATTCACCCCAGTACAGAGATCTGGGCCTAAATCCATCGTTTTTTTGCTCACCATTCCATTCCAGTTTGAACCCAGCCATATGCAAATCAGTCTTGACCCTGTGCCCAATGGGAACAGTCCAGCCCGAACTGCCAGGCCAGGTCCTCCCTGTACTGGAAACAAGCATCCTAGGACCGGTTTCGGCGTTCAACTAAACCATTGCATTGTGGGTGATAGGGGGTGGTGAACTTGTAAGTTACACCACACTCCTTCCACATTGCTTTCAGATATCCTGACATGAAGTTGGTACCTCTGTCAGAAATGACCTCCTTTGGGAAACCCACTCTGGATAAGACTCCAATGAGGGCTCTTGCCACCACAGGGGCTGTGGTGGTCCTCAGAGGAATTGCTTCTGGGTACCTGGTGGCATGATCCACTACCACCAGGATAAACCTGTGCCCAGATGCAGTTTGAGGGTCAAGGGGACCAACAATGTCAATCCCTACCCTTTCAAAGGGTACCCCACCACCGGTAGTGGTATCAGGGGGCCTTTGTTGTGCCACCTGCCTTACCACTGGCTTGGCATGTGACACAGGAGCGACAAAACTCCTTTGTGTCCTCTGACATATGTGGCCAATGAAAATGTGGAACAAGCCTGTCCCAGGTCTTGTTTTGGCCCAAGTGTCCTGCTAAAGGGATGTCATGTGCTAGGGTCAAGAGGAACCCCCTAAACTTCTGAGGTATTACCATCCTCCTGGTGGCTCCAGGGGCTGGGTCTCTACTCTCAGAATATAGGAGTCCCTCATCCCAATAAACGTTATGGGACCCACTAGCACTCCCAGCAGCCTCAGCAGCAGCCTGCTGTCTGAGGGGTTCAAGAGAGGGGCAGCACTGTTGCTCCTTACTCAGATCTTCACTAGAAGGGCCCCCTGCCCCCAAAACTCCACCTGATCAGGCTCAAGTCCCTCTGGGGCAGTTCCTTCTTCAGGATCTGCTTCACCTCCCTCTGGGGGTGAATCTGTGATCTGAGACAGAGGGGAAGGCACTGCCTTTACCCTACTGCTCCTCCTCTTGGGAAGCATCTGGTCTATTGTTCCAGGATCCAGAGCTGGTTCAGTGTCATGCATTCTTGCTTGTGACCTGGTCACAGCAAATACCTCTGCAGGGATGCCCAACATCTCAGCATGAGTCCATAACTCTACTTCAGACCAGGCTGAAGTCTCTAGATCATTGCCCAATAGACATTCGATAGGGAGGTCTGCGCTGACTACAACCTTCTTGAGGCCAGTTACCCCTCCCCAGGAGAAATTCACAACTGCCAGACTATGGTTGGTCTTGACATTGTTTGCATTGGTCACCTGGTACATTTCGCCCAGGATGATCTGTCCAGGGTCCACAAGATCCTCTGCCACCATGGTGACACTAGCACCTGTGTCCCTAAATGCCAAAGCCTGATTGCCATTTATTACAGGCTGCTGTTTGTATTTGCCCAGATTACTGGGGCTTACTAGGAAGGACATGTTAAGGTCTCCTCACAAATCAGCATTGCCTGAGTGGGCACTCTGACTAGGTCAGAGTCCACTTCAGAACCCAGGGTCAACCCTACTACACCCTTATTCTGAGTACCACCTCCACCAGTAGCTGAACTAGGGGGAACAGTTGCCTTAGGGGCAGGAGTGGTGGTGGTTTGGTCTTTGGACTTGTTACAGTCAGAAGTCCAGTGCCCTTTCTGTTTACAGAATTTGCACCAGGGCTTCTTCTTTTGGCCTTTTCCCTTGTTGGATTGTGACTCCCCACCAGATGCAGATTTTTGGGGCCCTTGTGAAGACTTCTGGTCTTTTGACTTATCCCCACCTTTCTCAGAGCCCTTAGGATCTTGCTTCTTGGTGTCACCCCCTTGGTTCTGGGGTTTCTGCCTCACCCTGGTTCTGACCCATTTGTCTGCCTTCTTTCCCAATTCTTGGGGAGAGGTCAGATCCGAGTCCACCAGGTACTGATGCAACAACTGGTTCTGGCAATTATTAAGGATCTGTTCTCTCATCATCAGATTATACAATCCCTTGAAATCAGTAACCCTACTGCCAACCAGCCAACCCTCCAGAGCCTTGGTTGCACAATCAACAAAGTCAGTCCAGTCCTGAGTCTGTGCCTTCTGGGTGTCTCTGAACTTCAACCTGTACTGCTCAGTGGTTAAGCCAAACCCATCTATCAGTGCACTCTTCAGGACTTCATAATCGTCAGCATCCTCTTCTCTAACAGTGAGGAGCTTGTCTCTACCTTTATCTGAAAAGGAGAGCCACAAGATTGCTGCCCACTGCTTTTGGGGGACCTGCTGTACTCTACAGGCCCTCTCCATAGCAGTTATCCACTTGTGGATATCATCCCCACTCTGGTAGGGAGGAACAACCTTGCTCAGGTTCCTATGGTCTGGAATAGATTCTCTGCCTCTAGGGACACTGTTGCTGCGACCAAGGGGTTCTAACCCTCTCTTCTAGAAGCTCTCTGGATCTCCAGGGCTTCTCTATCCAGTGCCAACTGCTTGGTTCTGAGGGCAACTCTTGCTTCCTCATACTGCAGCAGTTTGCACATTCTTTCAGAGGAGGTCTCTCTTATGGGAAAGTATGAGTTCCTCTGGTGGACAAATTCTCTGCCAGAGTGATAAGAGTGCTCAGATTCCCTGGAAGGGGACCTATGCCTCTCCTCCACTCTGTCAGCTCTCTTAGGGAGAATTCCTCTGTCCTTTTCAGGCCCCTTGAGGCCTGGCCCTTCAATCACAGAGTCCTGGTCATTCAGATTTTCATCATCTGACCCAGATACTGTAATTGACCCACCCACTGATTCATACCCATTAACCTCAGGTGTCTTTCAACACACATGGCTCTCAAGTCAGAGAAAGCCATGTCCTTATACTGAGGCTAAGTGGATCCACTGGTTCCACCCTTTAAGGACATTCTAGTGTTGTGCAGTGTTGTACTACCTACACTAGTTTGTGGCCTACTGATACTAGCTTGAGCTGTGGAAAGGGTGTGCTATCCCTTGGCACACAGCTCTAAGTTCAGTAGAACTTACTGATACTAATCTTGACTTTATATGTACCTCAAGTACCTATAGTGGTTTTCAGTTAGTAATTCAAATAGAGATTTTCTGGTAAAACAATAGCAAGCTGGAATCCCACACGCTGCCCACCAATGTGAGAAGTTGGCCTGGTATATGCTGTTCACTAATTAAAGTGGACACCTTGCACCAGAACAATTCGACTCTTATGGTAGATAGGTTTAAGACAACCTTTATAGAAAGCTATCCTAGTGGTAGCTGTGGAGAGCAGCCTTCAGGCTAAGTCTTGAAGGAATGTAAAGCAGCTTGTTTTACCACACAATCTCTTGAATCACCAAATGAAAAGACACCACACAGGTATATATATCAAATATATATGTATTTATTAATAAACACTCTCTACTAATCTCTGTATGAGATTAGAAGTCAGGAACATATGTACAAGTCAAATATTATCAAAATAAGTTTAGCACAATCGAATATCACAATCTTAGTTTGCTAGACCTAGGTCTAGGGCATCTAGAATCGAGGGACCCCCAAGAACCACCCCAGGTAGTTGTAGGAGACCCACAGGGGACGGACGCGGTGACCTGGCACCGGTGCGAGTCCAGTGCGAGTCTATGCGCTCAGACGCGATTGAGATTTCAATGTTAAAGGTCCCTTGCGTGTTCGAGGCGAACACACTGATCGGTCCTTGTACGAGTCGAAGGACGCAGTCACAGATAGAGTTGCAAGGGAGATGGACGCGCTGTGTCTAACACAGACGCGAACCTTGTGCGAGTCAGTGCAATGGAGATCTCAGAGTTACAGGCCCTTTGTGTGTTCGAGGCGAACACCGATCGGACTCAGTACGAGTCGAAGGATACAGTTTTAGATAGTGTTACAAAGGAGATGGACGCAGTGTGTCTAACACCGTCGCGAACCCTGTACGAGTCAGCGCAATTGTCGCACTTAGAAAGTTAGAGTTTTAGGACACTTCTAGGAAAGATACAAGCAAGTCACTTACAGGGTAAGTAGTTCTAGGGCCCACACCCACAGGAGCACTGTAGTGCTGAAGTTACCTCACCCAGGGGAGCCGGGTGCATAGGTGTTCTTTGGTGTCGGGTCGCGGCGTCGTTTTCAATGGGAGCCAGTGAAGACTTGCTGCTTGCGGTGACAGGAGAAGTGTCCGGAGGAATCCAAGCCTGGATTCGGAAGATGGAAGACCTGAAAGCAGAGGGGACAGTGTTCAAGGTCACTTGGCAGTGACTCGGGGCAAGGAAGATGGATGCCCACAGTCGTCGCAAGATTCAGGTTGTTCGCAGTTGCCTTGACTCTTCAGCCACGAGGTCCAGGAGGAGTCGATGATGACCAGGAGCTGGATTTGGCGTGTCCCATGATGTCTGCAGCTTACTGCGGTGTCGGCGTCTCGATCGGAGCCAACAAGCCTTGGTAATAGCAAGTCTCAGGGAAAGTGTGAAGAGGCAATGGCGCAGACCAGCAAGGTCTGTGGGACTCACCCAGCAAGGGTTAGTCAGGGCAGGCCTGGAGCAACCAGGGGAGCCCTTCTGTTTCTTTAGTAAGTCTTCTGGGGACCCACAAGCCGGCTGGCAAGGGATCGCGAAGACGCCTCGGGAGGATTCGCTCACAGGGGCCCACGGTCACTCGGGACGTGGTAGGCCTCTGATCTTCGGAGGGACTCCTGCTGGAGTCTAGGACCACACGTGGTCCAAAGCACAAGTTCGTGCAACATTGTGAAGGGGTTGCACTCGACAATAGTGCACGGTACCCAGGGGTCGCGGTTCCTCGTCACTCTTGGGGTTCACTGGCCTCAGCTTCGCTGAGGACTCACGATCGCCTTTGAGAAGTCAGGAAATCCAGATCTTGGGCTGCAGGGACTTCGGACTCCGGCGGGAGCGGCGTAGTTTGCGACCGTCATTTGTAGTTTTTGGTGCCTGCCAAGCAGGGGAGTCACTCCTTGACTCCAAGGGAGATTGTTCAGTCTTCCAAAGGTAGTGGAACATCGAAGGTCCGGGATTCTTCTTGTAGAGCGTCGTCCAGGGAAATCTAGGGTGCTATGCAAAAGTTCCCCCTCTTATACTAAAAGAAAGGGAGGGACTAGCTCTATGACCCTACCTATAGGAGGGTCAGGGGAGTGGGTGGCTACACCCACTTCCCTTTGTCCAGTTTCACGCCAGAGCAGGGGCAGGTAGCCCTTGAGCCGGTTTGAACTGGCATATGCACAGAGGAGCCTTCTGCTCCCCCAGTGCAGGACTTCAAAGCACTCTAAGAGTGCACCCACCCAGCCCCAATACACTAAACCCTGTCTGGAAGGTGGTCACACCCACTTGGGACAGGATATCTATTGTTGGGCTTCCTCCACTGCGAGTGTTGGTCATCAGCAGGAGGGCAGCCCAGTGTCTGTGACTGGTGGCATCCATTTTGTGATGCCAGGGCTCTGCAGGATTCTACCGTGTTTCCACAGTAGGTACAAGTCTATCCCTCTAGAAGGGTGGAATGCTACCCCCGCCGCCAGGACTGGCGGGGGGGCTAGTATTCCAAGATGTTTGACACCAAACACGACATGTTTCGATGCAGCCATTCCAAAGTTAGCATTTTACCGCGAGGATATAATGCACTTACAAGTATATGGTTTAACCGCATCCACAAACAGCACCAGAGAATGGACTCTGAGAGCAGCAGAGGGGCCCTGCTCAGGCAGAGGCACCCCCTCACATAGAAGCCAAGCACCCTGCCCTCAGGATTGATAGGGCCTGCCTTAGGGGTGACTGATAGGTTTATATGTGTGTGTAGGAGAGATATAGGGGACCTATATCTCAGTGAGGGGTGCTAGCACTCCCTCACCCAGGCTGCAGTAGCAGACCTTTGGTGTCAGATTTAGTCTGCTTCCCAGGGGTGGCATAATACATGCTGCAGCCCCTGGTAGGCCTGTGGAGTACCTATGCCCTTGGTACCTAAGGTACCATATACTAGGGACTCATAAGGTACCACAGTATCCAATCACTAGTGCACCTAGAGTGCACTCCAAATTGTTTAGAGAGAACAGAGAGGCTGGGGCCCTGATTAGCAGGGTCCCAGCCAGACTATAGCCAGAAACCAGTGTAAACATCAGAAAAAAAGTGGGGGCAACATAAGAGGCAGATCCTACTCTCCTACAATAGCAGATCTCAATCCCGAGGCAGGTCTCCTCAACAGGAGCCCTCTGAAAGGAGGTATAACCTCAGGAATAGGGATAATATTAAAAAACCTGACAGGTATCAGGATACTGATACACGTTCCTCTTGTTCCTTTCAGGGTTCATCAAGAAACTCCGAGAGGGAAGGACGGTCAGAACACAGACAAGAGGGGCGTACAAAGTCCAGAGACACGCAACGTGCTGCGGACTACGCACCTAAAAAAGAAGATAAACAAAAACAAAAACCTCAGTTCAAAAAGAAAAAGGTAGCATGTCTCAAGATCAGACATGCCCAGAATTCTGAGGACACAGCTTCTAAACGGGGAATGGTCTCTGACGATGCTAGACAGCGCATCAGAAGTAAGGATAGCTCGCCAGAACCTGAATGAATTTCTTGTGACAGCGGAGTTGAGTGAGTATATCACGGTGGAAACACCTGATACTCGGGTAAGTGTCCCACATAAGTTACATGAGATAACACTCCGGATGGAGGGGGACAAGCCCAGGAAAGTTAGAGGTCTATTTTGGGAAAATTGGTCATCTGGAAATGACATCCTATTAGAAGAGCAAGACTGGCCGCCAGCATTCATCATGGAGTGCCCTAAGGGAGAAAAGGTAATTTTTCCAGCATTTTCCGACCTTGTTCCGATACATTTAAAACATGCATATGCGCAGGAGTGGACGGTTGCCCTAGCTCCAGCATTGTACAAAAATCATGCTGGTTGGGATGAGGTTTCAACCCACCACGTGATCCCGTTAAAAGTTTCCCCAAATGCTCAAAGGCAATACCCTATAAAGCAGGAAGCTAAAAAACAAGTCAGGGAGATCCTAGATCAACTTGAATACCAGGGGGTGATAGAAAATTGCACTTCACCTATGAACAATCCTTTGTTTCCCGTATCAAAACCCGACAACACATATCGTCTAGTTTTAGATTACAGACATTTAAACACTTGCACAAAGACATTTGCAGTTCAAAATGCACACAGTGCCGCATTAATGAATAACATTGTGCGACAAAAATACAAAACAACACTTGATATCTCAAATGTATTTTTCTGCCAAAATATAGTGCCTGAAAGCAGGTATCTGACCGCATTCTCAGTGCTAGGGTCACAACGGCAATTTTGTCGACTCCCCCAAGGGTATAAGAATAGCCCGGGGTTGTTTTCAGCAAGGGTAACAGAGTTACTCCAAAATTTAGATGAAGAAGCATTGTCCTATGTGGATGATATTTATCTAACGGACGATGACTTACCGAGGCACTTGACCAGGGTGAGCACCATTATTATGGGATTCGCCTCTGAGGGCTATAAATTTAATTTAAAAAAATCAAAAATTGCCCATCTCAATGTCCTATTTCTAGGGTATGAGCTGTCAAGTGAAGGAAAAAGCCTAGCAGCTAAATTTTTAGAAAAGTGTGCGCTGCTCCAACCTCCGAAATCATTAAAGAATTTACAATCAATTCTGGGATTCCTAAATTTTGGTCGAACATACATTTTGGATTACGCAGAAAGAGTGAAACTTTTCTACGACTTAATAAAACCTGATTTTTCCGTCAGACAATGGACACAGGAACATACAAATATCCTGCGTTCCCTACAGGAAGACATGATAGCTTCTAAACATTTACAGACACGCGTAAACGTACGCGACTTAGTGATCCGAGTAATAGCGGGTCAATGCGGGTACACTTATTTAACTTTCAATGAAGGCGAAACGGTACCAATCGCATACAAATCACACCTCTACACAAATGCAGAGATGCGTTTCACTTCAACAGAAAAAATCCTGACAGCAGTGCAGACCGCTGTAGCAAGAGAAAGAGCTCTGGCTCAGGGTAAACGCATAATTGTCGTGACACCAGTACCAGCTTTAGAAGCTGTTACAAAAGCTAGCATTCCAAATGCAAAAGCCTTACATCCCAGATGGATACAATGGGCTAATTCTATTACTGCAACGGATGTTGAATATAGATTTGATCCAAGTTTAAAAACACAAGCATTTCTGCAATACGAACAGGAATATCCTCTACCAAATGAGATTTTGCCTCTAGATCAGTATGAATACATTATTTACACTGACGGATCTGCTCGACCAGCCATAGGGAGTAAGCAAGCTTACAGGGCGGCGTGTGCAATCGTTAAAGGTCGCATGCGCGATGGAAAGTTCCATCCCAGTAGCACTAAAACGCCATCTCTGGGAGACTGCACGGCTCAGTTATCAGAATTAAAAGCACTGATATTGGCACTTGTAAATACAGAACACGAATTCCCCGCACTAATTGTGTGTGATTCCTTTTACTGTGTACAGTCATACAATGAATATTTACATAATTGGGAAGAAAACGGGTTTAAAGACGCAAAAGGTGGCACAATTAAGCATAAAATGCTTAGGCAACAGGTAGTGGAGTTGAGAAACGAACTAACAAGGGCTCACGTGATACATACACTGAGTCAACAGCGTGATGGCGTTCATGTTGAAGGGAATTCATTGGCTGATGAAGCCGCAAAGGGAGCTGTACGCACAGCATCCGTAGCTGCAATCACTCGTTCAAAAACGAGAATAGACGGCGAGATTTTGGCAGCTGTCAATGCTTCACGCAAAGGCAGCACAGCAGTACCTAAACATTTCCACTCAAGTACTCCTGCAAGTTAGATGCAAAAAACATTCCATATGCTCAGATTCTTGGAGTGGGGGATAGAGTAATACCATATATGGATCGTAGGCAAGGCTTAATTCTAGCAGCACACGAGGGTTTGGGTTCTGCGCAAACAGGCGTCACAGTGACTATTTCTTTACTGAAACAGCGCTACTGGTGGCCAGGGTTAACAAAGCAGACCAAAGACTATGGGGCCGATTCCGATCTCGACCGGTAGGGCTCCGAATCGGATTCGGCTTAACCGGATCCGATTCAGAGCCCTATTTCCCGACCGATTCGTACGTGCGTCCGGACGAGCGAGTACGATGCGAAATCGCCGACCGACTCGTTCGGGCGTCCCAACCGCTCCGACCGACAGACACGTTCCCGGGTCGAACCGCACAGACTGACTCGCTCGGACACGACTCACACCGCGCAATGGAGACGTTCCCCGGCCGGGTAAGTACGATGCGCGCCGCGAGCAGTCCGACCGACACGCGCCGCCCGGCTCGAAAGAGCAGTCGGAGCCGTACTTCGGGGGTCCGTGTCGGACCCCCCTGTACGCGTAGCCGCGCGAGTCGCACACAGGGGGGACCCATGGGTCCCCCCTACCTGTGCGTGTACGGCGCGAGTCGCTTCGCCGCGTACACGCTGTAGTGGGTGCCCTTGTTCGCCTCGCACCCATTGAGGCAATGGGAGCCCGCGTACGCGTTGTACGAC
This sequence comes from Calotriton arnoldi, assembly GCA_963921515.1. Classification (NCBI taxonomy): domain Eukaryota; kingdom Metazoa; phylum Chordata; class Amphibia; order Caudata; family Salamandridae; genus Calotriton; species Calotriton arnoldi. The sequence continues at coordinate 2,995,397 of CAWUFW010000351.1, read as the reverse complement.
CGGCTCCCATTGACTTCAATGGGAGTCCGACCGACTCGAGTACGATAGCATACGGACGCATCGTACTCGTTCGGTCGGGCTGCACGGGTCCGATTCGGTCGGAAATCTCTCCGGGTCCGGCTTGGTCGGAGAGATTTCCGGCCCGAATCGGAATCGGCCCCTTAGTCTTAAAGTGTGACATCTGCCAGCAGATGAAGGGCTCCACCGTACCACGCCCAGCGCAGACACCATTACTAAAATCAGACAAACCTCTTGCATGTGTGTATTTGGACCACTGCAGACCCCTACAATCTGATGGGGCCAAGAAATATATCATGCTTGCAGTGGATTCCTGCTCTAGATTCCTGTGGGTTTGGCCTCAGCGCTGTGCCGAAGCTCGAACTGTTATAAAAGATTTGCGAGTCTTTATCGGTACATACGCAGTTGGCACGTTACATTCTGACCGTGGCCCAGCGTTTAGCTCTCGGGCTTACAAAGAGTCCATGGAAGGAATGGGCGTAGCATTGCGGTACTCCTCTCCGTACCATCCTGAGGGAAATTCTGTTGTGGAGAGGAAAAACCATGACTTAAAGCAATCTTTAACAGCTAGGGTATTAGGCAAGGGCGGTAGATGGGTCGATCACCTTTATGGGATCCAACGAGCAATAAACAATAAGCCAAGAAGTTCTCTAGGGGTGTCACTCCTTACGAGGTCCTATTTGGGACAAGAATGTGGGTACCTGATCTTGATTGTGAAGGCACAGTGGCGGATGAAAAACCATTTGATATCCATGATCATTTGGCTATTTTACAGGATCTAAATGAATCCACGACACAACAAAGCAACGTCCACTTAAAACAGACCGCCACTGAGGAAGTCAAGGCAGTAACGGCAAGACCTGTCTGGATCCCAAAAGTCGGGATCTGGTCAGAGAGAAGATTGCAGACAAGAAATAATTTGGGCTATCCTACAGAAAGCCTGTACCAGTCCTAGCAATCCAAGGCACAAGAACTGTACTTCTGCCGCCTCTTGCCGGGAAAAAGGAGAAAAGATTTGTCTCAATTGACTTAATCAAACCACACTATGTGGCCCATACTAAACAGTAGGCCTCGTGGACTCCACAGTAGCAGACACCCTCCTCTCGCTACAATCCAAGAAGTTCAAACAGAAAGAATCATCACGTTTGAAGAGCCACTTGTACGGAATGAAGGACTGAGCAACAATGCTATAGAACTCGTTCCACTTCAACAAGAAGAAAATCAACTTAACAACCAAGTTGCAATCAGACCGACTACAGACATCTACGTCAACATGCCTCGTCAAGAGCAAAATCCGATTTCAACAAATCCCGATGCAATTCCAACATTTGAACGAACTGCTTCTGGCTATTTCATGAACTTTGATACGTTTTCACTGGATCCAAGTGAGCCGGAAACGACGCCAGCCAAAAAATCACTCAAACAGAAACTGATTGACTTTTAGAACTTTTTCCGAAAGACTTACCTGGTGTCACCTTGGATTGAAATATGGTATATCACTGGGATTTTATTTTTTCTTTTCTGGCTAGGTTTAATAATAACTTTTAGTATGCTTATTAATGGACGATATCTCCAGCAGAGCTCTACAGCCCAAAGAGTCAATTTGATTTTAAAACCACACCAGTCTTCACATCATGAGCCAAGAGACTTGTCTTCAGTGAACATCACAGCAGTTCCTATACCGGACTGTATAATATGGGACAAAATTAATTATGATATATTCGGTCCGACTGAATTTTTAAAGCTTAAACATGTATTTAAAATTTCTTTAAGTGATATCATTACCTCCAGTACATTTTCTGATGATTGGGACACTGAAACTGTGAATAATTTAATGTCTGATTTAGAAAAAACTGCAGCATTTCCGAACAATGAAATGTTAGAAGGTACTTCAGACTATGATACATTGTACTGTTACCAACATTATGGTCATCATTTCTTGCACAAATCTATAACACCTAGAAATGTATTTGAATACCACCAGTGGGAACACTGCCCAACACCTCCAAAATTGTGAACCTCCAAAAGGTAGTTCACAAACTTTTGCACAGAAATTCACATACTTTTCAGGGTTTAATACATCTGACCCAAAGTCATTTTATTACAAAGTGGCAACAACATCAGCACAGAAAATTATGTTGACTAACACCAAACAGATTTACTCTGCTTCCTTTATGGCCCAGTTGTCTACACAGGGTTTTGACCTATGGAAGGACACTATAGATTCAAAATCAATCTGGGGTTCTAGGGACTGGCAAGTCCAGGGCACAGAAGCGCTTTTTAGAGCATGCCTCATTCTACAGCAGATGATATTTCTAAATGAAACTGTGCAACAGACATCCTGTCTTGGACTAGCAAAGAACAAGGAAATGAACACACCGGGGTTTCCAACACCATCACAGATGGGTGGGGGGCAGAATTCAACTACACATGGGGTAAGATTAGATGACATTCTCCAGTACAACAGGTCAGATCCCAATTGGACAGGATGGCTGATTTGGCCCATTGACACAAACACATGTCAACAGAGATTCCTAGGTACAACCAAGGGATTTAGTATCCATAGGCCAGATCCTCGCTATGTACAGAGACAACACCCGGGGGTAGTGACATCCTATAGTGTTGGAAAGTTGTGCCTTGATTGGCTAGAGACCTCAACACTCACAGAAGTAAAACATCACTTGACCTTACACACACCTGATGTAGACCTTAGGGATTTTTTACTAGGCCCAAGGAAACCACGTCAGAAACGTTTCATATATGCTGGCCTTTATGCCTATTATAATGAAAACTGGAAAATATCCCAACAGGAGGCCGCAGAAAGAATACGGGAAATAGACCGCATTAACTTAGAGAAGGCATTAACTGTAGTGGATAATGGGTTAACAACTTTGACCTCCAGGATTTACTCCTTAGGCAACATTGTGTCTTCGGCAATCGACATATTAGAACAAGATCTAGCCTTGTTACAACACGGGCAATCCCAATTACGTTCTATTATGATGTTAAGCTGGACGCTGCAATCTTTGCATGCAGGCTATGTGCCCTGGCGTTTTATAAACACCACGTCTCTGTTTTCAGAATACAATCTAACTGATAAACAGACAGAAATGGCACAAAGGGGAGCCAAATATACAATGCTGCGTATTGAGAAACTGGAAAGGTTACCATTCACTGTAGCCGAATCACCATCAACCGAATGGCTAATTCATGGCCAACTCACTCTGCCGGTCACTACGTTTCAGTTTCAATATTGCCTTGAGCAAAGTCAGGCAAGCAAATATGAAAAAATGGGTGAGGGGTACATTAAGGAATCTTGGGAGTTACCATATAGATATCGATGCCGGAATGGGGATTGAGAAGTGTATCTGAGTGGTACAAACTGCAAGAACGCTTTAAGCGGTTCTCTCATGTGTCAGGATATTTCTCTACACGGAGCATGTAGTGGTTCGGTAGCAAACTTATCTTGTCACATGTCAGGGACCCCAGCGGCCATGATCACGCCGGTTGTCCAGCTGCTCTCGAATGGGAGCTACTTAATGCTAAATGATCAACGTTGCTGTGGGATGCTTCCGGGCGTCGCCTATCTGGTCACTGTTAACTCCAGGGTTACTTGCTGTATGCATGTATTGTTTCCACCACTGAACACAGTCAGGGAGGCGCCATTATGGCCTTCGTTGAATGTTTCCTTTATACAATTTGATACTTTGAGCAGACTGAAAGCCATGCTTTTACAGCAACCCGTGCCCTTAACCTCCGCTCGAGAAATCTTTGAACTTCAAGTTGCAAGGACCTCGACTGAGATACAAGCGCTTATACGTACAAACTGCCCCTTTCATTTCGCAGAAATGGTGGGTCGTATCTTTAACATGTCTGATACAAGCGGTATTGTACACCTATTTAAGACCATAGGGTCAGGACTATTAAGCACCTTTCAGACAGTCCTCGGAGTAATCCCAAATTTTATACACTCCGTATTGGGAAGCATCTTTGGAGGTCTCCCGCTTATCCTGTTCCTTATTGCAGGAATCCTGATTGTAATATTACTGCTATGCAATGGACGGCCCCATTTCTGAGGAAATGGCGAACACGCTCATGGAACGGAAATATCGTGAATGCATGGTGCAGCTTCTGGGCATACCTTGCCGAAGAGAACTGAACGCCTCTTGGTTTCTATCATTTAGACCAGTCTGGGTGGACTGCATCTTACCTGTTCTTCGATGCCTGTTCTACGGAGAAGAATGCACGTTGGATCTCTGTCTAATGTTTCCATCGGATACGCCACTGGACCTAGATGCTATGCTGGACCCCCTAAAGGCCCATGCTCTGTGTTGTCCACAGCGTCTTCCAATTCTGATGAATGCATTCCTTGAGAATTCACAGGTGCCGTTTGCTCCTGCTGGGTTAGGTGGCTCCTTCACAGGCACCGAGGTAACAACTGCCGCGCAAGCTGCCGCGGCAACGACTGTTGGCAGTGCCGAATTCCATCTATGTGCGATTGACGTTCTCTGTGAAGCATTGGATTTGTCGTTTGCAGTAGCTAACACCGATAATGCTGTATCTCCCAGCCGGGACACTTAATCCTGAATTGGCTCATCACGTCCTGGGAAAGAATTCGGCTTCTCCACTTCGTTTCATAAATAAACGAACAAAATTTGGAACATTTCCTAAATTGACACTTTTGCTTGGAAAAGCATGGCCTTCTTCAGCTTATGGTGATGCAACTTTTATAAATGGGACAGAATTTACTTTTTCAAGTGGTAACTAAGAAGTAATCTTTAACTTTTTTTAACATTTTTTTTAAAGTCCTTTTAAAATCCATGTTTTAGTTGTTTTTAAGTGAATATTTTTAAATTGTCCAGATTTTAAGTATGATCATTGTCATCCAATTCGGAAGTGGAGTGGGTGTTATGTTTCGTATATAGGTCCTAATGTAGACCCGTTCATATATGCCATAATGTAGAAATACTCATATATGCCCTATTATGGTCATACTCGTATATGCCCTATTATGGTCATACTCGTATATGCCCTATTATGGTCATACTCATAAATGCCCTATTATAGTCATGGCTCCTAATATAGGCATGATCTTTCCCCTACATTAGTTCCCTACAGTACACAACGAGCTCTGAGGGTTGAACGTTATCTAGTCTGTGGTTAGAACACTGCAAGGTCTTTCCAGAACACAGGCCTGCAATGTACTCATAAATTATGCATGAGCATTCACCAGCTACATCTCCCGCATAATATGTATGTACAAAGTTCACCCCTGACGTCTTCCTCATGTCTAACAAAGACCAATACAAACCATACTGAGGGACAAGACACTTTAGGGTAGAAATACACCACATCTTGACACAGTAAGACAGAGGGAACCAAGACTTCCATGCTGACACACTGACCAGAGACGCTGAGGCTCCTGCAGGCAATCGCTCCAGCTGACAGCGGTCTAACACAGCCCTTGAGGGGTGTCCAACTCGAGACCAGGACGGGGTCCCACACTCTCTCTATTCAGGTATGGGGGTTCGACTAAATCCTAGAGGGATTGTTGGCTCTTAGGCTTTTAGACCTACACATATGCTAGGTACACAGTCTCCCACCACACCCTAATACGCAGACTCTACGACGGAGGTATCCAGGACAAGGCCCTCAACTGGATCCGCTCCTTTCTCTCCGGCAGGATACAGCGGGTCAGACTCCCCCCTTTCCTCTCAGACCCCACACCTACCACCTGCGGAGTCCCCCAGGGCTCCTCCCTCAGCCTGACGCTCTTCAATGTCTACATGGCTCCACTCGCCCCCATCGTCAGAACCTACGGACTCAACATTGTGTCATACGCAGACAACACCCAACTCATCCTCTCCCTATCCAACAAGCCCAACACCGCCAGACGCAACTTCCGAGAAGGCATGGAAGCCGTCGCCAAATGGATGAAAAACAGCTGCCTACAACTAAACACCAACAAAACAGAAGTACTCCTCATGGGCCCAAACCCCGACGCCTGGAACTACACCTGGTGGCCCCCCCGCCCTCGGAAACCCACCAACCCCCACGGACCACGCAAGCAACCTGGGAATCATCCTGGACTCCGAGCTCAAAATGGACCGCCAGATCAACTCCGTCTCGTCTTCCTGCTTCCACACCCTCCGCTTCCTTCGTAAGACCTTCAAATGGATCCCCCTCGAACACTGAAAGACCGTCACTCACGCCCTGGTCACCAGCAGACTCGACTACGGCAACGCACTCTACGCCGGAATAAACAAAAACCTCACCCGCAAGCTACAGAACATCCAGAACGCCGCCGCAAGACTGGTCCTCACCCTGCCAAAACACTGCCACATCTCCCGGCACCTGCGCACACTCCACTGGCTCCCCGTCGAGGCGAGAATCACCTTCAAGATACTCACCCATGCACGCAAGGCCCTCCACAGCACCGGACCAGCATACCTGAACAGCCGACTCAATTTCCACGCACCCCAAAGGACCCTACGATCAGCCCAGCTCTCCTACGCCGTGGTCCCCCGCACCAGAAAGAAGAGATCGGGAGGCCGCTCCTTCTCCTTCCTCGCAGCCAAAGCATGGAACGCCCTTCCACTCCACCTCAGACAGACAACACTGCTCCCCATCTTCTCAAGAAACCTCAAAACCTGGCTCTTCGATAGACCTCCTCCTTGATGGAATGGAACCTGCACCCCCCCTCACCCCTAGCGCCTTGAGACCCTTACGGGTGAGTAGTTGCGCTTTAACAAACCCCTGATTGATTGATTGATTGATTGACTCAGGTACATCTAGTTAGGCATCGTAGGAGTACGCACACATTTCATAATGCTTTTTTTTTTGTCCTCATTCACCTCCAACCCCAGACAACTAGAAGGTTAGGGAAGTCGCCACTGTTACTCAATTTTGAGATGTAGGCCCTCGAGGTGTCACCCGCCTACCAGTAGCAAGCAAACCCCCTTCATGTTGCTGGCCTCTCGTTATCAAGGAGAGGGTGGTCTCACTCTCTGCTGATTACTCACAACCGGTGACTGTTGCTTAAGGCCCACCTGAAATCGGAAGTGGGAAAACCAGAGGGCGGGGCCCAGCACAGTCTGAGAGCTTCCCATAAGGCTTAATCATAGGATAAAGGAGTATTTATCAACATTCATTAACCGAGAGACCAATTTATGAGACAATCCCATACGGCTTTCTTTCTACTATTTTTCAGTCTGGCCAAATCAGTCTTGGAGGTTTTATACAAGGAGGACAACCAGTCTGAGTATGTGGGGGTGTGACCTCAACCCATCTCTTACATATTTCTCGTCTTGCCAACAAGATAGAATAAAACAGGAAACTCTTGCTCAGGCCTCTAATTTCAGCTTGATATACCAAAAATAATAAGACCAAGAGAAACGTGTACTGGGAGCCCCAAGATATCTGTTAAGGTGTTCCTTACTCTCTCCCAGAAATCTTGGATGGCTGGACAATCCCAAAACATGTGTGTATCCGAGGCATTCACCATACCGCATTTTTGCAACTGACAGGGGGACCCTTGGCAATTTTAGAAAGTCTAGCCGGGGATAAATAAGCTCTGTGTGTAGTGAAATAGTGGTTTCTCCTGAACCAGGCTGGCTTTACGACTGCAAATAAGATATTAAAAAAGGTTTGCCACAGATCTACCCAATCTATGTCTGGTATTAATGCTCCCCACAGTTCTTCGGCTAGCCTAAAATCCCCGTCTATGGCCTCTTCAATAGACCAATAAAAGAAAGATACTTCCCTCTTTCCTGCCGGCCTCTGTACCAGTTGCTCTTCCAGCACATTCCCTTCGCCTATATGCGGATGACGTATTAATTCTTTCATCAGATCTGGAGGTGTCTTTTTCCAACGTTATTCGCTTAGCACAGGATTTTGGTCTAGTCTCGGGATACGAAGTCAATGCAGGAAAAACAGAGATTATGTCATGGAATTTGCCGGGGTGTCGACATCCTATTAAGAGCGAGATGAGATATCTGGGTGTGAAGATAGTCCAGAATATAGAAAAGATTGCGGAGACTAACCTCTTGAATGTTTCGAGAGAGTGTCAGAAACTCTTGAAATCCTGGGCCCATCTTCCTCTGACCATTTTGGGTAGAATTAATTTAATTAAGATGGTAATCCTTCCAAAAGTTACTTTTCTTTTTAACACCAACCCTTTATATTTTGAGAAACAGGCAATTGACAAACTCCAGCAATTTATCAATTCATTTGTGTGGGCCTATAAAGCAGTGAGGATATCCTGGAAAAAGCTAAGGCGTAGGAGGGAATAAAGGGGCCTCACATTACCAGATTTACAGTACTACGCCTGGGCTTTCCAGCTGACGCATTCAAGAATGTTGTTGAAATCCCCAGATTCATCGGGGAGGGGGGTAATGTTTTTGACTATGATAGATCAAGTGGGATTATCTAAAGAGAGTTTTCTTTTTAAATACGGAGACCAGAAATTTTTCAAGAAAATAAAGCTGAAGGTCTTATTGAGTGCGGCCCGTACATGGGCCAAAATTAAACAATGCACGGGCTTGGGCTATTTTTCAAGTCTGGCTCCACTGTGGGATTCCCCGGGGGTCCCAGGCTGTTTGAAAGATAAATTGGCAGCCCCTCTTAAAACAGCTGTTTTTTTAGTGTGGGGAGACTTGGCTGCGGAGGGCTCACTTTTACCTTGGGCATTATTAAATGACAAATTGGAGGAGGGCATGTCGAGATTTAAATATCTACAATTAAAAAGCTGGTCCCAGAGTCTTTCATAATGCTTTTTATATTCATGTATGTATTCATGATTATTGTAATATGGTAGAACTGTTCTATCCTTTCACTTTGATCGTACTGCTGATAATATATCTCTGCTATTGTCTGCTGGTTGCTGCAGCACATATATTTTACACTAGAATAACAACTGTTCAATAAATACTTATTGAAACGCCCAGACTGTTTATTCTGTGTAACTCTCTGAGACAAACCAAATAAGTAAGCACGAGTGACTGAGCGAAAGGTAGTACATTGTTTCCACGATTCTGAGGAATCAGGGTTGTCATGATCTAAGGTTGCCAGAAACTAATCTCTCCCCGATAAGAGGAGATTCTAGTGGCACTGTGAGCTAGCTAATGCAAATCCGGCTAACATATGCGGTGGGGGTGCACAGAATCAGTCTAACACCAAGCCCACAGTTTATGTTACCCAAACGCGCAGGTCCTGCAGGTGTACTATAGGAACTACACGACAGGGCAGGCTCATTTAATGCTCATGGGGTCCTCCTGACTGGTAACTGGTTTGAGTTGAGCTGCATATTCCCCTGGGACCTGGGGGGCCTTGGAGGCAATGTGTGGACTCGAACTGTGGCTCTGAAGATTGGTGGGGTGGCGGGTGTCCTGGGATTTATAACTACAGGGTCTCTTGTTGGATGCCCTGGAGGTGGATGAGGATGCTGTAACTACTCCTGAGGGCATACACACTGCTGGAGTGGCTTGGGTGTGTATTGGAGAGTGTTTGGGACAGTGCTCCTCTGGCCTTTGGCTGGATGTACTTAAGCTTACTGACTTTCCTATTGGCAGTTTCATTTTGTCCACCTCCGCTTGCCTTGACGGATAATGGGCTGCACACAGCATCAAAAAGATGGAACCCACCTGGTGCCTCCCAAGCTTGGATCAAGTAGAGCACTGGGGAGAGGTACTCTCCTTCTGTGGCATCCAAGCTGGACAAGCCCCTGGGTGCGATCAATGCCACAGGGAAGTGTCTGAAGGGCAAAATAGACTCCATTGCAGGGGGGCTGAGCCTGCTCTGGTAGGACTCCAAGAAGGTGGCCGGGAGAGTGTCTGCTCTGGAGTCGGCTGTCCAGACTCTGGAACCCGATGCCCATACCACAGTGCACCACCTAACCAACTTGGAGGCTCAAACGCGGCGGTTATCCACTCGTCTTGATGACCAGGAGAGGAGGGCCCACCGCAATTACATCAGGGTTGTCAGACTACCTGAGGGAGTGAAGAGCGAAGTTATGCTTGACTACATTGAGGACTTGCTGCAGGAGGTGGTGGCACCTGAGAACTTGACCACATTTTACACATTGGACCGGGCACACAGGTCCTTGGGCTCTGACCTTGCCCCTTAGGCCCAGGGCTCCGCCTGGACTGGTGGTGGCCCATCTCCTTCACTTCTGAGATAGGTACTACATCCTCCAGCAAGCACAAGTGCATGGTCCCCTTGCAGTTGAGAAAGCACAAGTGTCACTCTAGCCCCTCAGATACAGATATAGCATGCTCCTTCTTGTCTGTCAAGTGCCAACTTAGGGTACTGCAATTGCCACATGACGTGCTTTTTTCATGGCCCGTCTGAGTTTGCAGATGGAGAACAAGACACACTTCTTTGTTTACTCTTCCGCAGGGTGGGACTTGGTGGAAAGCTATGACGCGGGGTCTGCATGTCTGGTTCCTTCAGACCCTCATTGATCAACTCGTTCCAGACGCCGGCAATTCACCGACCTCCTAAGCAACAGGCGGCGAGGAACGTACAAGGAGGAGGTGGCCTTCATGTGCTCCAGTAGGACCTCTCCGCACCCAGATGCTCAATCCCGGAGGTCAGGAGACTCGATTTCAGGGATGCCCTGCAGGGTGGTCGCCCCTGGCTCAGTGAATGACATTGTTTAACTCTCTGGTGACCAGTGGCCTTAGTATACCATTTGCAGAGATGCGGAGTTGGGGTCTCGGTGCCTGAGGGCTTGGGACTATTTGTTGAATCTATATTTACTGTTGATTTGGGGGTCCTGGGTGTGGGTTGGGGCCTGCTCATACACTATCTGCTCTACAGTTTTCAGAACTTTGCCTTTCTTAGTTTGGCTGGTTTCTGGTCCCTCTCACTGTTTCCTATATGGACTGGGCTGCTCACAGAGGTGATGCCCTGTTTGAAAGTTATGTTGCCTTTTTCTAGCTGTTTGGACAGGATGTTCATATGTCTCAGTCCGGGGTGGTAGTTGTAGGGTGGGGATCAGGGGGGGGTTCTGTGTTTGTTGTTGTTATGTGTGCTGTGCCGGTGTGGGTTTTGGGTGGCATGGTACCAGGGGGAGCGGTGGGGCATATGCTGTGGGCTGATGCACCCCTTGACTGCAAGTTTATAACTAGGATGGCTGATCACCTACGACTCATAACCTGGAACGGCCGTGGGCAAGTGTCACCCTCTAAGCACTATAATGTTCTGGCATGTTTGAGGTGGAGAGGGGCGTGAATCACCTTTCTGCAATGAGGCGCATTTCACAGCTGGTGAGGGCAGGGCGCTGCACAGGCAGTGGAGGGGCCAGCTGTACTATACAGTTTACTCAGTCTTTGCAAGGGGACCCTTATTTGGATTGAGCCAGGGGCACCATTTCAACTCCAGAGATCACTAGTAGACCCCGAGGGTAGGTTTGTGCTAGGATGATTGGATGGTAAGGATGTGACACTGCTTAACGTGTATGCCCCAAACACCGGCCAGGCACTCATTCTTAACAGTCTTACAGCCCTTCTTCCTTCCATGCTTCCTTATACCTGAATAGTCGGTGGTGATTTTAAGTTCTTGGCTGACACTTAATGGCAAGATCTCATCCTCCACTATGCGCAGCGCCTGCACCTAAAATGGCGGTGGCCTTTTTTAGTTGGGTGCAGCATTGGGGCTGTCGAACTGTTGAAGAGTTAGGAACCCGGCAGCAAGGGGGTTTTTTTGCGCTCTAGTGTGCACGACCTAGTGGTATGGCTGGACAAGGTGCTTGGCTGCCCGAGGCATGTGAGAGGGTGCACTGCAGTGTACATTCCGATGGTCTGCACATCAGACTTGTATTCTCTCCTAAAAACTAGATCCATCGCTTTTGGAGTACCAAGTGTTTAGGGCTTCACTGCTAGAGAATATCACAGCATATTGTGCTGAGAAGAAGGCTCTGCCACATCAGTAGGGGTTGAATGGGGTTAATGGTAGGCGTATAAGGAGGTCATGTGGGGTCACTGTATAGCAAATAAGGCAGGGTGCTGCACAATTGCATTCCGATATTCGTCAACAGGAGGGCAGTTTTGAAGGTGCTTCGTGTGGAGCTAGGGGACACACCGGGTGGCAGAGAGTGACTGCTTACTGAGCACAAAGACCTTTTCGCCTCAATGGAGCAGCTGCACCAATACGATTACAGGGCATACATGGCGAGGGCCCATGCTGACAGGGATAAAGTGGGGAGTATGTTAGCCTGGCTCCTCAGAGAGGAGCCTGGGGGCCACACCATCCTTCAGATCCATGAATCTAGCAACCAGCATGTGTTTGCACAGGAGGATATTAACACAGTTCTCCTCTGTTTCTATTGTGTGTTATATGCTGTGGGCGTAGAGGTTGATGAGTGGGAAATGTTCCGCAACATTGCAGATGCGTCCCTGCTAATGGTTTACTTGGGGCAGGCTGAGCAGCTGGGGTCAAAGGTTGCAGTGCAGGAGGTCTGGGGAGCCGTGAAGGCGATGGCAATGGAATTGATGGACTGCCTGTAGAATTCTACTCTACTTACCTGGCGGTGATTGCACCGCAGCTGGTGACGGTGTTTAATGAGGCGAGGTGTGCTGGCATGTTCGCACCATCTTTGCGTGGGGTGGTAATAGTTTTGCTGCCAAAGAAAGGTAAAGACCCCTTAATGGTGGACTCCTACCAACCATTAGCCATGCTCAATGCAGATTATAAAATATTGAGTAAAATACTGGCCAATAGGAGGCTTCCTCACATGACCAAACTAGTACACCCTGATCTGACAGGCTTTATTCCCACTCGTAACATGCTGCTTAATATTCAACAACTTATACATGTCTTAGATGCTTGAGCATCATTGCCACCCGACGCCCTGGTCCTCTCAGTGGATATATATGCAAGGCAATCGACTCCCTACAGTGGGATGATATTTTGTAAGCTGTGGTTTTGGGGATGAGTTTCAGAGTGCCCTTTGTTAGGTGGACCAAACCAAGCCGCGATCAAGGGTCCAGACTGGCCTGATGATTTCTAAGGTGTGGGTTGTGAAGTGCGGTACCTGGCAGGGCTGCCTCTGTTTCTACTGTTGTTCGCAATTGCGCTGGAGGCGCTCGCATTAACGGTGTGCCATGGAAGACACTACTGGGGCCTACAGGTGTCATGGGACCTTTTCTACATCTCGCCGTATGCAGATGACGTGCTTTTATATATGTGTGGTGCCTCTTCTGATTTAGTGGGTGCAGTGGTGGTGGACTACAGACTTCGGGAAGCTGTCTGGACTGGAGGTGAACTGACTCAGAGGAGATCCAGTATTCTTCTGTCATCTTGAATTTGCTCTAGGAGGGTGTCACTATCTGATATCTGGGAGTGGACATCTACAGAACTCCAGAGCTGCTTTGTGAGGACAACTTCACCAGGGTCCTATCAACTGCAAGGAGTTCAATCTCTTTTTGGAGCACCCTGCCGATTTTGGTTAACTGGTGCATCACCATATCAAAAATGATCCTGTTGTGGTGACTACTTTACCTCTTTAGAAAGTCTACTTATCACGTTGTATGGGGAAATTCTAGTGTTTCTGATTGAACTCCCCAGATCCTTTTTCTGGGAACTGGATAGTCTACTTACCACACTGTACTGGGAAAATTTTAGGTGCAGGGTGACTCTTGGGAAGCTGTGCTTGCGAGTGGATGAGGGGGACCTGGCTGCACCAGACTTTGAGTTATATTACCTGGCTGCCCAATTGCAGAGGGCTGCTCGATGTAGGTTGACATATTGGGACTCAACACACATTCGTGAGCAAGGGATGACTGCAAAAATGCTCCTGACTCGTTTCCTGATGCACCCCATTCCAGCCTCAGTGACTCAAGGGGAGAACGTTCTTTTCTGGGTGATGCGGTATGCATGGGTGAGGGCCCTGCAGAGGACCCGCACTAGAACTCCGCACTTGTTCGAATTTCCTTGGCAGATGGCCCAGTACTGGCCACTTCCTGGAGTCTGGGTCAGCCTGGAGGTGTGGCCCAACACGGATGTGAACATTATGGTGAATCTTTTTACTTGAGGTTGTGTTGGCTTCTTTCCAGCATCTCAGAGAGGTCTATGACATACCTGTGGGACATTTCTTGCTGCATGGTGCCTTGATGGATTGGGTTCGCGACTGGTGGAAGATGGGTTCCTCGGAACCCACTGAACATACATGTCTCAGTTATTTTCTTCTTGTGTCTGGAATGACAAAGGTGATTACTTTATTGCATCGGGCTTTGTTATGGGGAGCACAACCCGAATCTTCTGCCTCTGCGCCACTGGTGCCACGCAGATCTGGGCTCAGCGTTTTGGGATTCTGCCTGGAAGTCGATACTGATGTCTACCCCCAAGGTATCCCGCAATGGCAGATTCAAGCTTATTCAATCCTTCTTTCTTCATCCAGCGTGCCTCACACCCCATAAGTTTGCCTGGGGCATCAGCAGACGACTCTCGATGTAGGATGTCTGAGTGGGGTTCTTCTATATGGTGTGGTCCTGCCCGACCCTAGCCCTGTATTGGGCTTCAGTCAAAGTAGTAATACAGTGGGTCTCGGCTAGGCAACTTGCGTGCACTCCACAGCTTTGCTTACTGAGCTTGCATGCTCATAGTGTGGCTTGGAAAGTGAGGGACCGATTCATGGACTTGGCCCTGCTGCTTGCCAGGAGACAACTAACGATGTGTTGGAAAACATTTATCTTGCGCTGATTTGTGCGGCTGAAGCAAGGAATTGACCAAGTGGCAGACTGTGAGAGGGAGGCGCAGTGCAGAGAAGAAGCTCGGGGTCTGCGGAGAGTCACTTTGTTGTCCTCCTGGGATGCGATTCTGGTGGCTTGCCCACTTTGGATAGGCATGGGAGAATCATGGACACAGATGCGTTATCTCCCACTTTCCCTCGATCACCTGCTGCATCAGTATGCTCTAACACTATTCCTGCAGCGGCTGGCATTCCCGCTGCCCCCTTAGGGCAGCTCTCGATGGTGTCAACATGATTTGATCATGCGATGTATGCATTGTGCGGCTGAATGGCGTGTTTAACTGGGGTGCTTGTGCGATGTGAGGATTATAATTGCATGTGCGTGATTGGGAAGGCGCAGCAAGGCCCAGCTTCCAGGATGTGGAGGCCATCCCTTAGTGTGTCTGTAACTGTGTCCTCAGTCCATTTGCTCTCCATTACCCATCGTGAAGGGATTATCCCCTGTTTATTACTACTTTGCTGCTGCCTACCTTTCGATTTATTGGGGTTGTCTTAGTTTTCTTTTATGTCTGTGTATTTGCATGATTTTCCCATAATGACCTGTACTTTTCAAGTACTAATTAAAATCACTCAGTCCTCACATTTACGTAGTGGTGAAAAGCATATTTCCTTGCCGTTGGCAAACACTCTATCATCAAGCATTCCAATATGTCTACCAATAGAAACAGTATCATATGTGTGGGTAGGCGTAGCATAGGGTACAGTAAAGGGCTCAAACTGTGGCTTTGTGAAGTTAATGTGGACTCCACATAGCAGCATTATTTGCTCCTGTGTCATCAGTCATCCAGAGAACTCTAAAAAATCCAGGCATTTCTGAGAACTAGGAACATGGTTTTATAGAGGGTGCTTTCACTTACATGGACCACAGCTTTATTTCATACTTACAATGCTCAGAAAATTTCAAAACTTGGTGTAATAAACCACATTTCACATTGGTTTCAGTATAGAATGGCTGCAGTATTTTGGTCTGGGTTCAGCTGGTACCCTGGGAACCTTAACAGCACAAGGACTTTCTGATCATGTGAGTCCTTGGAAATCAACAGTTGTGTGGATCCATGCTTGCCTTTCTACCCAGGTAGCCCTGCAAACTTTATTAGTATGCCGAAAAACCCAACTTATTTTCAGTTTACATGAGAGGCTGCAATATTTGGGCTGGGGTCATCTGGCACCCAGGGAACAGTATAAACCTCAGGCAGTTCTGTAAACTAGAGTTCAGGGAAAATCCAGCATTGTGTGACTGAGGTGGATTCCAACATATTTTATTACCAGGTGTGCCCTGCAAACATCAAAATTATGCCCCAAAAACCTAAAAATCTTTCTCAGTTTCTATGGGCGATGACTACAGTTTTTGGGGCTGGGGTTGGCTGGAACCCAGGGAACCCTACCAAAATCATTCATTTTCTAAACTAGAATCTAAGGGAGATTCAGGATTCCTTATCTGGCACGAATCCCTGATTGGCTTTTACCCAAAATGCCCTGCAAATTCCAAATCTATGTTAAAAAACCCAGGGGCATATTAGCAAGACCGGCGATAAAATTATCGCCGTTTAGCGGCAGGAAACTGCCGCTAAAACGGCGATAATGGGCTTGCTAATATGCGTTATAGAATTCCAATAGAAGCCCAGGTTAGATGTCCTGCACATCTAACCTGGGCTTCTATTGGAATTCCGTAACGCATATTAGCAAGCCCATTATCGCCGTTTTAGCGGCAGTTTCCTGCCGCTAAAGCGACGATAATTTTAACGTGGGTCTTGCTAATATGCCCCCAATTCCCTCTCATTCTCCATGGTAGACAGATGCAGGGTTTGGACATAAGATCAGAGAACACAGTGGAACCCTATCAACATCAGGCATTGATGAAAACTAGAGACACAAGTAAATCCATGGTACTTTTGCATTCATAAGACCAATTTGTTTTCTTGCCCAGAAATCTCTGCATATGTCAAAACTATTTAAAAAAAACTATTTCCTCACGGTCGGAATGGGGAAGGGCTGCAGTGTTTCTGTGGGGTCGGCCAGCACCACAGGAACCCTACTAATCCTGGGTATTTTATAAAGCAAGAGACAAATGGAAATCTATGATGATATGACATTCATAGATTATAGTTTTCTAACTAATCCAGAATTCCCAACAAAAGTCATAGTCTAGGTAACCAAAACATCAATTTTTATAAACCATTTTAGGTTGAAAATCTCCAGACCATCTATCCAGTGACAAAGTCCTATCATTCAGTGTTCCTACACTTCTACTAATTAACAATGTATTCTGTGAAAAGGTGATTTTCTAGTTGGGGGACTGGTAATCCACAGCAAGTAATAATTTCACTATGCATGTAAGGTCCATGAAAGGTCTCAGTAATCCAAAACTGAGCTCATCCCCTGGTATTTAGGGCACAAAGCAGACAGGCATAACTTAAACAAACTTGTTAGCATAGAAGTACCAAAACAGTTAACAAGTTAAAAACACAGCAGAATAAAAATCCCAGTCCAATTTATAAAAACAGAGAATATTTTAATGAGAAAAAGGACATAAAAACAACAATTTAATAGGGGAACAGGAGATATGAATTTACAAAGTTTTATATAACAATAGCGCTAAGCGTTAAGCACAACCCCAGTCATCTGGTAGCACTTGACCGGTACCTAGGCGTGAGTTCAGGTCGACCTCAATGGAGCACCTGGAAGTTTTACCTTCTGACTACGGGCCTGATTGCGAGTTTGGCGGTTCTACAGCAGCTGCGGTCCTCCACCATCTGCTGCAGGACTGCCAAACCTGTGGTGCGACCACCTGCCAGATCAGGAGTTAAATCCTGGTCTGACGGGCAGTGTTGCAGTGGTCTGACTGCTGCACTCTGCAAGTCTCATAGAAGAGCCTATAATGCAGACCGCCACAGTCAGACCACCGACTGCATACATGCCACACCATGCAGGACGTGAGGGTGCAAATACAGGGGGGCACTACATGTACCCCCCACATGCATCCCCTGGCCCAAATCCAGCAGGGGGCCCTGTTAGTACCCCCTTTGTCCCTTTCTGCCACCCTTTTCATGGCGGGATCACCGCCATGAAAAGGGCAACAAAAATGCAACTTGTAATATGCTCAGGGTTGCCAGCTGCTGCACCATCAGCATATTACAGCCAGTTGCAGACCGCCGGCCCAGTGAGATCCTAGATCCCAGCTGTGATGGCGTTCTTGTGGTGGTCTGACCACCGCAGTCCTAATACTGCGGGCGGCCCCGCAGTTTGGCGGTGGTCAGACCTCCACCACTGGTTCAGCGGTCCACTCATAATAAGGCCTTCAGTCTCTGGAATGGAAGCCAAAAATCCTCAGTGGGTATAGGCAGTATGCTGAGGCCAAGATGGGTTCCACGAGGCCGGATAACCATTGGAAGAAATCCCGGTGAAGCCTTTGACCTAGAGGGAGAAATTCAAAATTTGCACCATAGGAAGGTCCAACACCAGCCGAATACCTTTGGGGCCTTCGTTCATTGAAGAGTTCTACCTTTGGACTTAGGGCCTGATTTAGAACTCGGTAGATGGGATGTAATGGGATTTAAATTTCCGCAGACGGGGTATCTGTCACTGTTGTGATGAGTAACCCGTCCACCGAGTTCTAGTCAGGCCCTTAGTCACTTTTTTGAAGCTCAGATTCCTCCACGGGTGCATAGCTGTAGTTGTCTGTAACAAGCTCCAAGAGGTCGGATACCTACTCTGCGACGTCCCGCTGAAATGGATTTGCTGCTGTGGAAAAGCTCTGAAAGTGAGCAATTTGAATCTTTGTCCTAGTACCAATGTGCCTTCATTGAATTGACTTGGCAGGTTTGTCCCAGTGTTCTATCAGTTCTCCAGGGAAAAATGCATGAAAAAGTGCATATGTCCTAGGTGTTAGGATTAGGCAGGAGGAGTACATTATGATATTCGCCAAGGATTCCATGACCTCAGGTACAGCACTTGGGGATCAGGACTCACTACAACAAAAGCCACCAGCAGGATACTGGGCACGTCCAGTAGCAACTAGTTAGCTGGGCTCTTCCAGGGAAGTGACTTCTTCGAGCTTCTGTGTCCCTGTAGCTTAACAGGAGGTCAGCAAACTGACCTTAGGAGTAGGGGTGGGCAGAGCTTGCGGATTTGCACTACGCGGAATTCCGCAGAGATGCATAAAAACTCTGTGGAATTCCGCGGAGTTTTGCTCCGCCCTAATTTAGACGAGGTTGTCGCATTGTGTGTGATAAGTGTGACAGTCCCCATAACATATTCCTATAAACAAATGGGACTGCAAGTCATGCCAGGGTTTAAGCGCCGTACACGATCATCGGGGGCTGAGTGGGGGGAACGCAGTACTGGCAACAAAACACTTTCATACAGCTTCACTAACTTATCTAGCTCCAGAAAATAAAATAATTATGGCAAGGCTGCACATCAGAGGATATTTAGTTTTAAAGAAAAATATCAGGCTGAATAAAATTCTCTTCACAAATACGACTTTGTTTAAACAATCACAAATGAGATGGGGTCTTGGCCACCAGGTTTTTCCTCCGCCTGCTCAAGTCTCCTTAGCTCTGCTGTACGAAGTGAACACACACACACCCTAACCTCTGCTGCAACAGCACCCCAACCCAAGTCACCCGCTGACATCCCCACAGTCACTCTGCCAACTCCACAGCATTTCACTGAGCTGCTACTCACCTTAAGCTTGGACTCTCTCTCTTTTGTGTGCAACATGCAGCTAGGTCTCGTCCAGCAGCGCAGGCACCCCCTCCTACCCGAGCCAAGCCCTCGCAGCTTATTTCCGGGATTGACAGGTCCAGTCCTATGGCGCACACTGTTTCCCCTCCAGTGTCAAGCAGCAGCGTTCCTGGGCAGGACCGTCACTGACTGGGAGCAGTGCGTGTGGCCATATGTCTGATTCTGCAACCACGGGACCCACTCTCTAAATTGACTTCATTAAGCTCCCGAAAATAACCCTGGGAGACTGCAACAGGCTGGTTCTTTATGAGGTGCAAAATCACGCCCAAGGGGTACCAGAAAAGGTAGAATGGCTACTATTCTTATTGCATCAGAATGCCCTGCCAGTTCGCTAAAGATACGCCGTTTTCCCAGATGCCTTAAATCCAACTCTTTACTTAAACCCACCTAGTAGACAAACATTATTATTAGGGGCGGACCAGCACCGGTAAAAAACGTTTTTTCCTGAACTCCACGTTTCCAGCGGAGCACAGAGTAAAAAAATCTTTGCAAGCTCTACCAGCGGAGCGGAATTCACCACCCACCCCTACTTTGGAGTCCACTTCTTTGTACTAGATGAAAGTGGGAACAAGTACAGCCCTAGGATTCTTCTCACAGGTAACAACAGTAGGTGCATTCCTTCTTTTGTCTTCCAAAGGTACAGTAGTGTTCCGCAGAGGTTGCCCAGAGGTGTTACATTTATGCCTGGCACTAGCCGGTGCGTGGGAGTGACTCCTAACCTCTCCTTGATGAATTGCGAAAAAGTTGCCAGTTTTGCAGCAGTTCCTTCTACTACAAATAATCCCAGAGGGGCCCTCTCTCCCTAAATCCAACATGGCAGAAACGTTCTTCCCTTGTGCAGAGCTCTTGTGGCCCCCCTAGAGGTGTCGCCAGGGAAATGAACAAACCCTCCCCTGTGGTCACTAAAAACAGTTCTAGGGGCAGCTTTCTCACTGGGATTAGTGTCTGGCTGGCTAGAAGGACAATATAGAGAGCAGAACCAGGTGTTATATACATCTGACAGTGACAGGGTAGGCAGCATCCTTTGAAGATATGCAAGATCTGGGCACAGCCCCTGGCCATCCTGTCAGGGAAAGGACAACGTCTCCCTCCATCCAAGGCCTTTGTCTCTGCTCTGGAGGCCAATTCACACCTCATGAAGGAGCTATTTAGCTCCTGGGCAACAGTTGAAAACTCAGCCAAATGGGCTTCTAGAGGCGTAAAGCAGGTTAAAGTTAACTTTTTAAAAGTATATTTTGTAAAATATTTTATACAAATCTGACTTCACTAAAGAATTGGATTTATAATATTTTCTTTAAAATGTCTGAGAATTAACCTTTTATCTGGTTACTAGGCGGAGATAACTTAATTACATTCAATAATAAATCCCAGTTCTTTCCGATGGAACTGATAACTTTGCTACAGTGAAAATAGCTTTTAGAGCATTGTCACTGCAAGGACATGTTTAACATTACACTTTTATACCCTGCCATAGGGGCATATAAGGACTACTTAGGGATGACTTATTAATATTTAAAAGGAGGGTTTAGGCCTGTCAAAAGGGGTTGGAATAGCAAATGTTACTCCTCTGGAGTCCAACACTTCTCCTACTTTTGCAAAGACTGGAGTGGGAACAGTAAATATTACCCCTCCGCAGTCCAAGACATTCCCTACTATTGCACAGACTGGAGTGGGAATAGTAAATATTTCCACTCCAGAGTTGAACACTTTCCCTACTGTTGCAGAGACTAGAGTGGGAATAGTAGATGATACCCCTCTGGAGTCCAACGCTGTCCCTAGTGTTGCACAGACTGGAGATAGTAAATATTACCCCTCCAAACTCAAATGGTTTCCCTACTGTTGCACAGACCAGAGTGAGAATAGTAAATGTTACCTCTCTGAAGTCCAACATTTTCCCAACTGTTGTACAGACTGGAGTGGGAATAGCAGATGTTGCCCTTCTGGAGTCCAATGCTTTCCCTACTGCTGCACAGACTGGAGTGGGAATAGTGAATTTTACTCCTCTTGAGTCTAACACTTTCCCTACTGTTGCAAAGACTAGAGTGGGAATAGTAAATGTTACCCCTCTGGAGCCCAACGCTTTCCCTACTGTTGCATAGACTGGAGTGGGAATAATATATCTATTATTCTAAGAATTCAATAGTTTTTTAAATATTATTTAAATATATTTATTATCACTATTGTTAATTTTGTTTAATTTTTTTATTGTTATATTATTTATTTATTTCTAATTTTCTATCATAAAAAAAGACATTTTTGTGTGTGTTTTGAATTGTGTTAATTTGCTCATTTATTACATGTTTAGCAATGTGTTAAAAAGTTTTATGTTACACACACACATATATATATATATATATCTCAAAACAATACCCTTTCAGGCATAGAGTAACGCATAAATTATGCAAAAAAGAAGCAGAGAACTCTGGGTAGTTCTCAAGTTTAGGTGGAAAGCAGCTCCTGTATAGAGTACTCTCAACATCAGCGACACTCTAGATCTGCTCACCTCAAATGTCTGCTTTTCTATCAAAGTCTTTAAGCATAGGATTAGCAGAGTGCCATCCACGCTGAGATAGAAAGGGACAAAGTCTTTTGCCATTTCTACAGCAAAGTCTTTAAGCATAGGACTAGTACAGTCCTGTCCATGCCGAGCTGTAAAATGACAAAAGCAAATTACCACTCCAGGCACAGTATTACAGCTTTGAATTGATGAAATACCAACCAAGCCAACCTGAAATGAGTAAAAGCAACCCCTGACATAGTGTTTCGCTCTACTTAGAGCTCTTCAGGGAGGTATAGCTTTGTCCAGACACAAGGGAGCACCCAGTATAAATCAAAACAATACCATTTCAGGCATAGAGTGACGCATAAATTATGCAAAAAAGAAGCAGAGAGCTCTGGGTAGTTCTCAAGTTTAGGTGGAAAGCAGCTCCTGTATAGAGCACTCTCAACACCAGCGACACCAGCGACACTCTAGATCATATATATATATATATATACAGTGAGTTCACTTTGCCAGTTCCCTGTCGTATAAATATTAGTAAAGACACTGGTCAAATGAAATGTAAATATTGAAATGTGGAGCGAGAGCCTAAAGTATTACCACAGGGTTAAATTGAACTCACATGCAGTCAATGTAAATCATAGCGCTCCTTCGCAGTTGACAAAGGCTTATGGGAAAGCCAAAACTTGTCCTGTTGAAATGCTGGCTTGTGAATAAAGGTGACGGAGTAAAACCACAGACTGAGTGCAGACATTTCTCTTTATTGAGAGGATTGGACTGTTAATATATATATATATATATATATATATATATATATATATATATATATATATGATGTCAAATATATTTTACATCATAAAATATATTTTACATCATATTAAAATGTTTGTGTTTTTTTATTTACTACTATGTATATGTATATAGATGTATATATATATATCCATATCACTGAAAAAACCATAGGTTTCAGGCACGTTATAGTTAGAAATTAGCATTTAAAAAACCTTAGAAATTCACTTAAAAACCATTGGTTTTAGGGACAGTTATAGTTAGTTGGACATTTCACTCGTACAAAACCATAGAAATTCCCCCGTTAGTTCAGCTAACTATAACTCGCGCCCCCGCAATGCACTGCTGATGACGTCACATATTACATCACTCATGACATGGTCAGTGACATCACTCATGACATCACTGATGACATCTCAAATGACATCACTGATGACATCACTGATGATATCATCCATGTGATAATTTGATGCATCTTCTCACACCCTAATATAACTTTTGACACACCCACTCTAAATTACAGACTGCCATTGTCAAAACCATAGACACTCCAACACCAATAACTACATACACACCCACTGATTCTTAGGTCTACACACACATCCACTCACTCACCCGTACAGTCACTCATACTTATGGTCACTCAGTACAGGACTATCATATGTACTCATACACCTATATAGACACTCACACACCGCCACTCATCCATAGAGGTACTCACACACCTAGTCAGTCATGCAAATAATTAATCACACTGCCATTTAGTCACCTATATAGTTATACACACACCAGCTCATTTACTCATACAAATACTAGCACATTCTTACGCTCTTATACAATCACTGATACAAGCACACACTCATCCATACAACCACTCTCACAATCACACACTCTCACTTATAGCCATTTGTATACTCCAACACACATATATACTGCCTTTCACATATGTAGTTACTCACACATGTACTACTGAGATATACATTCACTCACTAACACACCCATACACACACTCACCCACCCATACAGTCCATCACAGATGCACTCTTGAAACCATGCACCCAGTGAATCACCCACTCACACATCTATGCACAGAGTCACACACACCCCACCAACACAAACACTCAGGCACCCATACAGATACTCAGACAACCAATCAATAACCCATATAGACACTCATGTAGCTATTCACAAACCCATGCAGCCGCTTACACACCAACAGACACACGGATACAGACATTCACACAGTTTACTCACTAACCCATGCATTCAGAAAGATACGTTTAATCACTCACTTATAGAGTCAGTCATGCACCTACTAAATCAACCATACAGACACTTATACACCCACTCATTCTTCAATACGCCTTTCCCTAAATATATTAAACATATTTAAACTTTACAGAAACACACAGTCACTGGATGATGTCATCAGTGATGTCATCAGTGATGTCATTTGAGATGTCATCAGTGATGTCACTGACCATGTCATGAGTGATGTAATATGTGACGTCATCAGCAGTGCATTGCGGGGGCGCGAGTTATAGTTAGCTGAACTAACTATAACGGGGGAATTTCTATGGTTTTGTATGAGTGAAATGTCCAACTAACTATAACTGTCCCTAAAACCAATGGTTTTTTCAGTGAATTTCTAAGGTTTTTTAAATGCTAATTTCTAACTATAACGTGCCTGAAACCTATGGTTTTTTCAGTGAATATATATATAAATACATCAGCATGTGAATCCCAAAGTATCCAGCCACAGCGGCGCAACACGAGGGCACTGACTCCAAGGCAGTGATGATGGCAAAGTGTCTTTATTTAAGTATCAATGTCCAAAATGACGCGTTTCGGCCGCCAGACATGCGGCCTTGTTCACATCAGATATATATATATATATTGAACAAGGAGCGTCGGCTTAGAAACGCGTAGACTTGTTGTCATACCATTAAAATCACCGTTTTGCAAAATTGGGAGTCCGCGGCATGCTGTTTTTTGGATGAGTGATCAGCGTTGTTTGGATTTATTGGGACTCGCCACCCCGCCGCGGAACGCCGTCGCTGGAAGGCTTGGGTAAGAGCGGACTTTTGCTGTGGGATATATATATATATATATATTCACTGAAAAAACCATAGGTTTTAGGGACAGTTATAGTTAGTTGGACATTGCACTCGTACAAAACCCGTGAAATTCCCCTGTTATAGTTAGTTCAGCTAACTATAACTCGCGCCTCACAATGCACTGCTGATGACGTCACATATTACATCACTCATGACATGGTCAGTGACATCACTGATGACATCACTGATGACATCTCAAATGACATCACTGATGACATCATCCAGTGACTGTGTGTTTCTGTAAAGTTTAAATATGTTTAATATATATAGGGAAAGGCGTATTGAAGAATGAGTGGGTGTATAAGTGTCTGAATGGATGATTTAGTACGTGAGTGACTGACTCTACAAGTGAGTGATTAAATGTATCTTACTGAATGCATGGGTTAGTGACTAAACTGTGTGAATGTCTGTATCCGTCTGTTTGTTGGTGTGTAAGTGGATGCATGGATTTGCGAATAGCTACATGAGTGTCTATATGGGTTATTGATTGGTTCTCTGAGTATCTGTATGGCAGCCTGAGTGTTTGTGTGGGTGGGGTGTGTGTGACTCTATACATAGATGTGTGAGTGGGTGATTCACTGGGTGCATGATTTCAAGAGTGCATCTGTGATGGACTGCTTGGGTGGGTGAGTGTGTGTATGGGTGTGTTAGTGAGTGAATGTATATCTCAGTGGTACATGTGCGAGTAACTACATATGTAAAAGGCAGTATATATGTGTGTTAGAGTATTTAAATGGCTATAAGTGAGAGTGTGTTATTGTGAGAGTGGCTGTATGGATGCGTGTGTGCTTGTATCAGTTATTGTATAAGAGCGTAAGAATGTGCTAGTATTTGTATGAGTAAGTGAGCTGGTGTGTGTATAACTGTATAGGTGAGTAAATGGGTATGTGATTAATTTTTTGCATGACTGACTAGGTGTGTGAGTACCTCTATGGATGAGTGGCGGTGTGTGTGTTTATATAGGTGTATGAGTGCATATGATAGTCCTGTACTGAGTGACTGTAAGTATGAGTGACTGTACAGGTGAGTGAGTGGATGTGTGTGTAGACCTAAGAATCAGTGAGTGGGTATGTAGTTTTTGGTGTTGGAGTGTCTATGGTTTTGAGAATGGCAGTCTGTAATTTAGAGTGGGTGTATCAAAAGTTATATTAGGGTGTGAGAAGATGCATGAAATTATCACATGGATGATGTCATCAGTGATGTCATTTGAGATGTCATCAGTGATGTCATCAGTGATGTCACTGACCATGTCATGAGTGATGTAATATGTGACGTCATCAGCAGTGCATTGCGGGGCGCGAGTTATAGTTAGCTGAACTAACTATAACAGGGGAATTTCACGGGTTTTGTACGAGTGCAATGTCCAACTAACTATAACTGTCCCTAAAACCTATGGTTTTTTCAGTGAATTTCAAAGGTTTTTTAAATGCTAATTTCTAACTATAACGTGTCTGAAACCTATGGTTTTCTCAGTGAATTTCAAAGGTTTTTTAAATGCTAATTTCTAACTATAACGTGCCTGAAACCTATGGTTTTTTCAGTGAATTTCAAAGGTTTTTTAAATGCTAATTTCTAACTATAACGTGCCTGAAACCTATGGTTTTTTCAGTGAATTTCAAAGGTTTTTTAAATGCTAATTTCTAACTATAACGTGCCTGAAACCTATGATTTTTTAAGTGAATTTCAAAGGTTTTTTAAATGCTAGTTTCTAACTATGCCAACAGAGGTAGGACATGTGAAGAAAGAAGAAAAAACGCACAGAAAGAAGCAAAAGATGTGCAGAAAGAACCAACAGAGGAGCAGAAAGAGGCCTTGTTGCAAAATCATCCTGTGCCCACAACTTTTTCAGACGGGTACTGGTGGTAACTGACTCTGACTAACCAGAGCCAGTGCGCGTTTGCACAGTGGTGAAGGGAGGGGGGGCCTGAGGTGACGTGTGCAAACGCGCCCCGTGGCGCGTTTTAAGTTGCGGGATTAAGTCCCCTTGAATCCTGAGGGTCCCTGGGGCCCAACTAGCCCCCCAGGTTCCTACAGTTATGACCACAGAGCTGAGTTGCAGAGAGGCGTTCCGAGGCCACGCACCTTTTTTCACCTCTCTGCAACGCAACTCTGTTGTGCTTACTGAAGGTACCTGGTGGGCTAGTTGGCCCCCAGGATTCAAAGGGAATGAACTCCCCAACTTAAAACGCACCACAGGGCGTGTTTGCGCACATGTCACCAGAGGCCCCGCCCCCTCCCTTCACCACTGTGCAAACACGCCCCGTGGCGCGTTTTAAGTTGGGGGATTAGGTCACCTTGAATCCTGAGAGTCCCTGGGGCCCAACTAGCCCACCAGGTACTTCCAGTAAGCACCACAGGCCTGCGTTGCAACGCCTGTAACAAATTGTGCAGTTGTGTTTAGGTAGTGAAAAGGGTCGTGCTGGGGGTAGTGTTTTAGGGTTTAGGGTAGTGCAGTGGTGTTTGTGTAGTGTAGGGGGTCATGCTGGGGGTAGATTTAAGGTTTAGGGTAGTGCAGTGGTGTTTGGGTAGTGTAGGGAGTCGTGCTGGGGGAGTGTTTTAGGGTTTAGGGTAGTACAGTGGTGTTTGGGTAGTGTAGGGGGTCGTGCTGGGGTTAGTGTTTTAGGGTTTTAGGGTTTAGGGTAGTGCAGTGGTGTTTGGGTAGTGTAGGGGATACTGCTGGGGGTAGTGTTTTAGGGTTTAGGGTAGTGCAATGGTGTTTGGGTAGTGTAGGGGGTACTGCTGGGGGTAGTGTTTTAGGGTTTAGGGTAGTGCAGTGGTGTTTGGGTAGCGTAGGGGGTACTGCTGGGGGTAGTGTTTTATGGTTTAGGGTAGTGCAGTGGTGTTTGGGTAGTGTAGGGGTTCGTGCTGGGGGTAGTTTTTTAGGGTTTACGGTAGTGCAGTGGTCTTTGGGTAGTGTAGGGAGTCGTGCGGGGGTATTGTTTTAGAGTTTAGGGTAGTGCAGTGGTCTCTGGGTAGTGTAGGGGGTTGTGCGGGGGTAGTGTTTTAGGGATTAGGGTAGTGCATTGGTATTTGGGTAGTGTAGGGGGTCATGCGGGGGGTAGTGTTTTAGGGTTTAGGGCAGTGCAGTGGTGTTTAGGTAGTGTAGGGGGTCGTGCTGGGGGAGTGTTTTAGGGTTTAGGGCAGTGCAGTGGTGTTCGGGTAGTGTAGGGGGTCGTGCTGGGGGGAGTGTTTTAGGGTTTAGGGCAGTGCAGTCGTGTTCGGGTAGTGTAGGGGGTCATGTTGGGGGGGGGAATTTGAGGGTTTAGGGTAGTGCAGTGGTGTTCGGGTAGTGTAGGGGGTCATGCTGGGGGTAGTGTTCTAGGGTTTAGGGCAGTGCAGTGGTGTTCGGGCAGTGTAGGGGGTCGTGCTGGGGGTGGTGTTTTAGGGTTTAGGGCAGTGCAGTGGTGTTCGGGCAGTGTAGGGGGTCGTGCTGGGGGTGGTGTTTCAGGGTTTAGGGCAGTGCAGTGGTGTTCGGGCAGTGTAGTGGGTCGTGCAGGGGGTGGTGTTTCAGGGTTTAGGGCAGTGCAGTGGTGTTCGGGCAGTGTAGGGGGTCGTGCAGGGGTGGTGTTTCAGGGTTTAGGGCAGTGGTGTTCGGGCAGTGTAGGGGGTCATGCTGGGGGTGGTGTTTCAGGGTTTGGGGCAGTGCAGTGGTGTTCGAGCAGTAAAGGGGGTCATGCTGGGGGTGGTGTTTCAGGGTTTAGGGCAGTGCAGTGGTGTTCGGGCAGTGTAGCGGGCGGTGCAGGGGGTGGTGTTTCAGGGTTTAGGGCAGTGCAGTGGTGTTTGGGCAGTGTAGGGGGTGGTGCAGGGGGTGGTGTTTCAGGGTTTAGGGCAGTGCAGTGGTGTTCGGGCAGTGTAGGGGGTCGTGCAAGGGGTGGTGTTTCAGGGTTTAGGGCAGTGCAGTGGTGTTCAGGCAGTGTAGGGGGTCGTGCTGGGGCTGGTGTTTCAGGGTTTAGGGCAGTGCAGTGGTGTTCGGGCAGTGTAGGGGGTCCTGCTGGGGCTGGTGTTTCAGGGTTTAGGGCAGTGCAGTGGTGTTCGGGCAGTGTAGGGGGTCATGCTGGGGCTGGTGTTTCAGGGTTTAGGGCAGTGCAGTGGTGTTCGGGCAGTGTAGGGGGTCTTGCTGGGGCTGGTGTTTCAGAGTCTAGGGCAATGCAGTGGTGTTCGGGCAGTGTAGGGGTTCTTGCTGGGGCTGGTGTTTCAGGGTTTAGGGCAGTGCAGTGGTGTTCGGGCAGTGTAGGGGGTCGTGCTGGGGGTGGTGTTTCAGGGTTTAGGGCAGTGCAGTGGTGTTCGGGCAGTGTAGGGGGTTGTGCTGGGGCTAGTGTTTCAGGGTTTAGGGCAGAGCAATGGTGCTCAGGCAGTGTAGGGGGTTGTGCTGGGTGTGATGTTTCAGGGTTTAGGGCAGTGCAGTGGTGTTAGGGCAGTGTAGGGGGTCGTGCTGGGGGTGGTGTTTCAGGGTTTAGGGCAGTGCAGTGGTGTTCGGGCAGTGTAGGGGGTCGTGCTGGGGCTGGTGTTTCAGGGTTTAGGGCAGTGCAGTGGTGTTCAGGCAGTTAGGGGGTCGGGCTAGGGCTGGTGTTTCAGGGTTTTGGGCAGAGCAGTGGTGTTCGGGCAGTGTAGGGGGTCGTGCTGGGGGTGGTGTTTCAGGGTTTAGGGCAGTGCAGTGGTGTTCGGGCAGTGTAGGGGGTCTTGCTGGGGGTGGTGTTTCAGGGTTTAGGGCAGTGCAGTGGTGTTCGGGCAGTGTAGGGGGTCTTGCTGGGGGTGGTGTTTCAGGGTTTAGGGCAGTGGTGTTCGGGCAGTGTAGGGGGTCTTGCTGGGGGTGATGTTTCAGGGTTTAGGGCAGTGCAGTGGTGTTCGGGCAGTGTAGGGGTCTTGCTGGGGGTAGTGTTTCAGGGTTTAGGGCGGTGCAGTGGTGTTCGTGCAGTGTAGGGGGTCGTGCTGGGGGTGGTGTTTCAGGGTTTAGGGCAGTGCAGTAGTGTTCGGGCAGTGTAGGGGGTCGTGCAGGGGGTGGTGTTTCAGGGTTTAGGGCAGTGGAGTGGTGTTCTGGCAGTGTAGGGGGTCATGCTGGGGGTGGGGTTTCAGGGTTTAGGGCAGTACAGTGGTGTTCGGGCAGTGTAGGGGGTCGTGCAGGGCGTGGTGTTTCAGGGTTTAGGGCAGTGCAGTGGTGTTCGGGCAGTGTAGGGGGTCGTGCTGGGGCTGGTGTTTCAGGGTTTAGGGCAGTGCAGTGGTGTTCGGGCATTGTAGGGGTCTTGCTGGGTGTGGTGTTTCAGGGTTTAGGGCAGTGGTGTTCGGGCAGTGTAGGGGGTCTTGCTGGGGGTGATGTTTCAGGGTTTAGGGCAGTGCAGTGGTGTTCGGGCAGTGTAGGGGGTCTTGCTGGGGGTAGTGTTTCAGGGTTTAGGGCAGTGCAGTGGTGTTCGGGCAGTGTAGGTGGTCGTGCTGGGGATGGTGTTTCTGGGTTTACGGCAGTGCAGTAGTGTTCGAGCAGTGTAGGGGGCTGTGCAGGGGGTGGTGTTTCAGGGTTTAGGGCAGTGCAGTGGTGTTCGGGCAGTGTAGGGGGTCGCGCTGTGGGTGGTGTTTCAGGGTTTAGGGCAGTGCAGTGGTGTTCGGGCAGTGTAGGGGGTCATGCACGGGGTGTTGTTTCAGGGTTTAGGGCAGTGCAGTGGTGTTCGGGCAGTGTAGGGTCTTGTGCTGGGGCTGGTGTTTCAGGGTTCAGGGCAGGGCAGTGGTGTTCAGGCAGTGTAGGGGGTCGTGCTGAGGCTGGTGTTTCACGGTTTAGGGCAGTGCAGTGGTGTTCGGGCAGTGTAGGGGGTCGTGCTGGGGGTGGTGTTTCAGGGTTTAGGGCAGTGCAGTGGTGTTCGGGCAGTGTAGGCGGTCGTGCTGGGGCTGGTGTTTCAGGGTTTAGGGCAGTGCAGTGGTGTTCGGGCAGTGTAGGGGGTCGTGCTGGGTCTGGTGTTTCAGGGTTTAGGGCAGTGCAGTGGTGCTCGGGCAGTGTAGGGGGTCGTGCTGGGGGTGATGTTTCAGGGTTTAGGGTAGTGCAGTGGTGTTCGGGCAGTGTAGGGGGTCGTGCAGGGGCTGGTGTTTCAAGGTTTAGGGCAGTGCAGTGGTGTTCGGGCAGTGTAGGGGGTCGTGCTGGGGCTCGTGTTTCAGGGTTTTGGGCAGAGCAGTGGTGTTCGGGCAGTGTAGGGGGTCATGCTGGGGGTAGTGTTTCAGGGTTTAGGGCAGTGCAGTGGTGTTCGGGCAGTGTAGGGGGTCGTGCTGGGGGTGGTGTTTCAGGGTTTAGGTCAGTGGTGTTCGGGCAGTGTAGGGGGTCTTGCTGGGGGTGATGTTTCAGGTTTTAGGGCAGTGCAGTGGTGTTCGGGCAGTGTACGGGGTTGTGCTGCGGCTGGTGTTTCAGGGTTTAGGGCAGTGCAGTGGTGTGCGGGTAGTGTATGGGGTTGTGCTGGGGCTGGTGTTTCAGGGTTTAGGGCAGTGCAGTGGTGTTCGGGCAGTGTAGGGGGTCGTGCTGGCGTAGTGTTTCAGTGTTTAGGGCAGTGCAGTGGTGTTCGGGCAGTGTAGGGGGTCGTGCTGGGGCTGGTGTTTCAGGGTTTAGGGCAGTGCAGTGGTGTTCGGGCAGTGTAGGGGGTCGTGCTGGGGCTGGTGTTTCAGGGTTTTGGGCAGAGCAGTGGTGTTCGGGCAGTGTAGGGGGTCGTGCTGGGGGTGGTGTTTCAGGGTTTAGGGCAGTCCAGTGGTGTTCGGGCAGTGTAGGGGGTCTTGCTGGGGGTGGTGTTTCAGGGTTTAGGGCAGTGCAGTGGTGTTCGGGCAGTGTAGGGGTCTTGCTGGGGGTGGTGTTTCAGGGTTTAGGGCAGTGGTGTTCGGGCAGTGTAGGGGGTCTTGCTGGGGGTGATGTTTCAGGGTTTAGGGCAGTGCAGTGGTGTTCGGGCAGTGTAGGGGGTCTTGCTGGGGGTAGTGTTTCAGGGTTTAGGGCGGTGCAGTGGTGTTCGTGCAGTGTAGGGGGTTGTGCTGGGGCTGGTGTTTCAGGGTTTAGGGCAGTGCAGTGGTGTTCGGGCAGTGTAG
The DNA here is from genome assembly GCA_963921515.1 of Calotriton arnoldi. NCBI lineage: Eukaryota > Metazoa > Chordata > Amphibia > Caudata > Salamandridae > Calotriton > Calotriton arnoldi. The sequence goes on along the minus strand of CAWUFW010000351.1, from coordinate 2,963,434 downwards.
GGGGTCGTGCTGGGGCTGGTGTTTCAGGGTTTTGGGCAGAGCAGTGGTGTTCGGGCAGTGTAGGGGGTCATGCTGGGGGTAGTGTTTCAGGGTTTAGGGCAGTGCAGTGGTGTTCGGGCAGTGTAGGGGGTCGTGCTGGGGGTGGTGTTTCAGGGTTTAGGTCAGTGGTGTTCGGGCAGTGTAGGGGGTCTTGCTGGGGGTGATGTTTCAGGGTTTAGGGCAGTGCAGTGGTGTTCGGGCAGTGTAGGGGGTCTTGCTGGGGGTAGTGTTTCAGGGTTTAGGGCAGTGCAGTGGTGTTCGGGCAGTGTAGGGGGTCATGCTGGGGGTGGTGTTTCAGGGTTTAGGGCAGTGCAGTGGTGTTCGGGCAGTGTAGGGGGTCGTGAAGGGGGTGGTGTTTCAGGGTTTAGGGCAGTGCAGTGGTGTTCGGGCAGTGTAGGGGGTCGTGCTAGGGGTGGTGTTTTAGGGTTTAGGGCAGTGCAGTGGTGTTCGGGCAGTGTAGGGGGTCATGCAGGGGCTGGTGTTTCAGGGTTTAGGGCAGTGCAGTGGTGTTTTGGCAGTGTAGGGGGTCGTGCTGGGGGTAGTGTTTTAGGGTTTAGGATAGTGCAGTGGTGCTTGTGTAGTGTAGGGGGTCGTGCTGGGGGTAGTGTTTTAGGGTTTAGGGTAGTGCAGTGGTGTTTGTGTAGTGTAGGGGGTCATGTTTTAGGGTAGTGCAGTGGTGTTTGGGTAGTGTAGGGGGTCGTGCTGGGGGTAGTGTTTTAGGATTTAGGTTAGTGCAGTGGTGTTTGGGTAGTGTAGGGGGTCGTGCTGGGGGTAGTGTTTTAGGGTTTAGGGTAGTGCAGTGTTTTTGTAGTGTAGGGGGTCGTGCTGGGGGTAGTGTTTTAGGGTTTAGGGTAGTGCAGTGGTACTTGTATAGTGTAGGGGGTCGTGCTGGGGGTAGTGTTTTAGGGTTTAGGGTAGTGCAGTGGTGTTTGTGTAATGTAGGGGGTCATGTTTTAGGGTAGTGCAGTGGTGTTTGGGTAGTGTAGGGGGTCGTGCTGGTGGTAGTGTTTTAGGATTTAGGTTAGTGCAGTGGTGTTTGGGTAGTGTAGGGGGTCGTGCTGGGGGTAGTGTTTTAGGGTTTAGGATAGTGCAGTGGTGCTTGTGTAGTGTAGGGGTTCGTGCTGGGGGTAGTGTTTTAGGGTTTAGGATAGTGCAGTGGTGCTTGTGTAGTGTAGGGGGTCGTTCTGGGGGTAGTGTTTTAGGGTTTAAGGTAGTGCAGTGGTGTTTTTGTAGTATAGGGGGTCATGTTTTAAGATGCAATGCTCCAATACCTGACCAGTCTGCACTACATAAAACTGCAAAAAACTAAAAATAAAAAGTCTTTTGCACACTTTTGTCATTGGGCTATATGTGGGCTACATCTGGGTAATATTTGTGCTACATTTGGGCTTTTTTTCACTGGTGGCCATCTTGGAAGACTTCTTTGTTATGAAGTTTCCTAATTTCTTCATTTACTGCAGTCTCCTCAGTAGGAAATGCTTTCAGTTTTTACTTTGATTCCATCAAGAAGGCATTCAGATGTGTCTCACATCTGCCATAAATTCAGAATGTTAGCACTCTAGTTGCTCATTAGATCACTGGAGTAAAGCTACTGCTCACCAGGGAGTTAACTGGTAGTCTGCTGCTGGTATTGAAAGTGATTGTTTCAGTCTGCATGTCAGAATTTTCTAATGAAATAGAAGAGGATTTGAGATCTCACTTAAAACATGCCCTAATTTTTCTTTCTACAGCACTAACCATAATTTCTATGACAAAATGAACCCCATCATTTTGTTCCTTTTTAAATTAAATGTTTTAAGTGTTACCAGTTTATTCCAATCAAGATGGCTTCAGGTGTGCCATACTTTTGTCATAAGTAAGGCTGTTAGCACTCTAGTTGTTCTTTAGAACACTCTGGGAAGGTGCAGTAGAACACAAAGGCATCAACTGGCAGGCTGCTCCTGTTGAAATATAACAGGAAGATATTTGAGATCACACTTGAAACATGTCCTAATTTTTCTTTCTACAGCACTAACCATAATTTCTATGACAAAATGAACCCCATCATTTTGTTCCTTTTTAAATTAAATTGTTTAAGTGTTACCAGTTTATTCCAATCAAGATGGCTTCAGGTGTGCCATACTTTTGTCATAAGTAAGGCTGTTAGCACTCTAGTTGTTCTTTAGAACACTCTGGGAAGCTGCAGTAGAACACAAAGGAATCAACTGACAGTCTCTGCCCTTGTTGGATGTACATGTTTTACTGAGAATGTCAGACTCTCATTCTCACATGAGTGAGAAAGATAATGTGAATTTACAGAAAATATGCTCTCATTTTAGCTTCTGGAGCACCTTCCAAACCTCCACGGGACAAGCATGAGAAAATAGTGTTCTCTCAAACATGATTCATGATATCCCAGCAGAAGGTTTTTCACATGGTAAAATCACCTTAGAATACACCACAATTCCTAAAATTAGTATGGTACCATCAACAAATAAATTCTAATGTAACTAAAGCCTGTTATCACCCTTTATAGTTCTCCTTTTGGTGATCCTCAAAATCTTCTATTCACTACAATGCATTTCAATGAGGTACTATCATTTATATTGGTCCCAAGATGGCTGCCAGCAATTCCAGGATGAAGTGCTGACAGCCAATCAGATCTCACGATGACATGGGTGGTTAGGCTCCGCCCAGATATATATGTGACTTTACTTTTGATTTTCTCAGGAACTACTGAACGGATTTACACCATTTAAGCAAAGGGCACGACACTGAACCAAGGGCTACCTCTTTGCCAAATTTGGTGTAATTCCGTTCAGCGGTTCGGGCTGTAGCTGCGACTAAAGGTTCCTATAGAAAAATGAATGGGGAAAACGCGTTTTGGGACCCCCCTTTTTTCTCGGCCCCCGCTTGACGTATCACCCCGAGACTTTCAGGATAGGAGCGGACCGGAGCGCCCCAACAAGTTGGAAACTTTCGCGAAGATTCGCCAACCGGCGCCAACGTTATTTCAAATAGAATGTCGCGGATTTCCTATGGATAATAGGTTTTAACTATAACTATCTACTGGCGACCGCCAGTAGATAATATATATATATACATATATATACATATATATGTGAGCTTTTATAGTAGTAAATTAAAAAACACAAACATTTTAATATGATGTAAAATATATCTTTTAAAAATAGTGTTATATTATATATATGTATATATAAACATAGACACGCATATATATTTATGTGTGTATGTTTATATGTGTTTATATTTATATATAATATTAAATGTTACGTGAATGTATTTAATTTACATTAAATTATTGTTATATATTAAAATATTTAAGATTTACTATTTTAAACCATGTATATATTAAAAAACAATGTTGTTATATTTTTTATGATATTATTGTGAAACGATATTTTTCAAAATATTTTTGGACTTACCTTTATAAGTATAGGAAAAAAATATTTTTGTAATCGATATTTTTGACACGTTATTTATGCATCATGATTTTGTTGTGGATGATATTATGTCAGTGATCCGCTTTTAGAAATGTCTGGCCTTTTCTTTGGTGCTACCTGATCTACCCACCCACACAAGGAAGCGCATTTATTGGACAATAATGTAAATGCAAGCTAGTGCTACTTCTGCTGCTCCTCAGAGTTTAAGAACTTTTCCTCGCATAAATGTAAGGATAGTTCTATGATTAAATCCAAAGTGACCATTTGACATATGGAGTGTATTCTGGATAGAAATGTACTTAGATTTACGCAGACCACACCACCCTGACATCCCCCACATTTCTCGTTTTTGAAAATTGCACTTAAAACCACCTGGCATTATGGGTAATCCGAGTTCAGATTTGTCCGAATAATATCCATCTCTAAACTCAGGCTTCTGGCTTCCTTTAAAAAATGCAAGGCCCTCCTTCATTCACATTTTGTTTTTCACTGGATTGTTCATTATGCTTGCTTGAAAGTTATCATTATAAGCCACAGCTCAGTTGATGGTTCTGGGTTTCACAGGTTTTGGACAACCTGCAAACAATATACATCTCAGCAAACAGCCTCAGCAATGTTAAGTGTCTGATGGACATAGAGATATTACATTTTCATAGTTCATCCTTCAATGCAAAAATGTACAGATAAAACATGCCACCTAATACTCTAACTTTCCTATTTGTTTGCTATCATTGATAATCAGATGTGTAGTAGACTCTCCAATTGAAATAAGGTGAATTGTTTATACTTTTGGTTCCTACAGCCCAAACCAGAAATTTACCTCCCTGTTCACTTTCTTCATAGGTTTGTTCACCAAAACATCTTTCTGTTTTAGTTTTGCTTTTTTCAATTGTCCCTTTTGCCCAGTTAAATAATTATTGCTTGGCAGTTGCAATATCTTTTTCCATATTAAGATATTAGTGGTTTTGAAGGTGTTTCTGCATGATCGTATGAGACCTTATTCTGTCTCTTAGAATTTTTTTGAACGATTCACAGAGAAAAGCTAAATTAGTGGAGGCAATATTTATTTGAAAAAAACATTAAAGAAACTAGGTGTCTCTCTGTCCCAAGTGTTGTCCTCAAGTAGGATTTTGCTGAGTAACCATTTATAGATCAAGGATCGATATGTATTAATGGAATATAACAGATATGCTGTAGTGTGATCTGAAAATCTGTTTGTTAGCATTTATAGTTGCTTTATTGTGATGTGTTGTGAAACCAAGAAAAAATACAAATGGGCAGCCAAATTTAAGTGTTTGGAGAAGCATGTAAAGTGTTTCAATTTAGGGGTCGATTACAATGCCTTCCGGAATGGCTCCGGACAGCATCCGATTCGGTCAAATCCGATTTGGAAGCCTTGTTTCCGACCAACTCGGACACATTTCCAGACGACCGATCATGATGTCCCAAAAGCGTCCAAACTGTCCGACTCGGTTCCGAATGGCATTCGGAGTAAAAGTGTTGTTCGGAGCCGACTCATACAGGTCTACAGGCCGTGTTTCCAGACGAGCAATTAGGATGTTAAATTCAGACAGCCTTTCAGAGTTAGTTGTTCCAACATGGATCGGCTGCTGGAATCTGATTTTGGGGGCCTATAGCAGGCCCCCCTTCACCCGGGGCCGTCCGAATAGGGCCTGTGGGGGTTCCCATGGATCCCACCTTTTCCTGCATGCACAGTGGGGCAGGCACCATGGCGTGCTTGCCACAGGGTGCAAGGTTTTCCCCAACCACCCCATTTCTGAATGGGAGCCTGTATTCTCGTTCGGAACACAGGCTCCCATTGATGTCAATGGGAGTCCAACCGAATGGTATTCGGACACACTGTAATCGGTCGGTTGGACTCCCCGAACCTAAGCCGTTCGGAAAGCATTCCCAAGCCAATTTGGTTGGACTGCTTTCCGGACGACATTGTAATTGGGCCCTAGGGATTATTAGCTCGCCAAAAATTGATTAATGCATCTTTTCCTGTAGATTGGTGGTATTACACATAGTACTCAGTTTGTTGTGACTTTAACTTTTTTTAATTACATTATTTTATTTTCATATAAGAAATTGTAGACAATTGAAATCCCTCTAATAAAGATATGACCTTGTGTGTTCATTACAGAGCCATTTACTATCTAGCATCTAACAAATGAAGAACCAGAATTATTTATCTGAACTGGACTCAGATCCAAAGACCTGTCAAATCAGAAACCTTTTGTAAAATGTTGAGATTTAAAATTTCCTTAAAAACACCTCACTCTTAAAGGCAGTTTGGATGGAAGACTTGAAGGTTTTATAAATCTATCTAGGGACTTTATAATGGATTTCTTGTAAAAGAATTACTTTGGTGTAGTGTCCCACTAGCCATTGCATTGTTAGGTTCTTTTTCGGTCCGTATTTTAAGTCATTTACATTACAATCAATCACTTTGAGAGAGCCCATTTTACAGTGTGTTTAGCTAATGGGTTAGAGATAGACCTTAAAAATAGAAAACACCATAGAGACAAAAAAAAAGCAAAAAGCAGATTTGTAAATTATGAGAAAACCACTAGAGCTATATGGAGACAAAGCCTTTCTTCAAACGTTTTTGTTTTTCCCCTAACTAGTTTCACTTAGTGGACCCCTTACACCCGTGCATCCTGCCAAGCCACTTTCATTTCGTCCTTTCTGTCAGTGAGAGGCCCTACTCACTTGAGGCTTTCTGTAGCCTTCCCCCACAAAAGACATTGTCATGTAGTTGCATCAGCGTTATTCCATCATCTAGTTATATTAACATCCCCTATTGCTTGGGGGTAAAGTCGTTCAAGTAATTAGGCAGTAGTACTTGTCATCATAACTTTACCTTTATCTAAAGCCATATGAATCATTAAACAATATTAAATTCCACAAATGTTTAGATTTTGCCTTAACATAACAATTTAAATTTAGTTTATTGGGACAATGATGCAGTAGTTTGAAAATGACTAATAAACTGCTTGAAATCTTTAGGGTTCTGCGAATATTTGTAAGTCACGTCAAAAAATACTCTAAAGTCCAATTTATTATTGAACTTAAAACCTTTTGTGCAGATGACTTCGGCCAGAATCATTTCCTTTATCCAGTAGTCAGCAAAATGCACGAGAATTGGGACCTTGTCTGCTGCTGCATAGGTATGAGTTGAGCATGCATTACTGGTACTTTTCCCTCAATATCTAGTTGTATATATAATTTTTGATTAGTTTCTTGGTTAGCCCAATTGGACCAACATCATCATGTTTGTGTTCTAGAATACCATTGAAGTATAGGTTTGGATGCAATGAACGATTTTCTAGATATCCTTGTTTGAATCTTATTAATAGTATCTCTTTATTGTGTTTGTCTATAAAGGCTGAAAGTGATCCTTTTAGATCATCATGGTCAGGGACCCATTGCGTGATCTCTTCAATTCTTTTCATGAAATGGTCAATGTTTGTGATCGAATCTCTCCATCTCATTGTTAATATGTAGTGCTGCTTGTGATTGCATCAGCTTTACCACTTTAATTTCATTTAAGATAATATTGAAAGTATTAGATGTTGAAAAAGTTTGAAGATGAAAAATATCTTGAATTTGTGAATATGTTGAATTTGGTGTTGCTGATGGTGTATTTCTTGGTTTAGATCATGTCCACCACAATAGGTGAAATTAATGACACTGTACTGATGCAGCAGTTGACTTATTGACCCAACTATCACTTGGTCTTGAAATATGCCCATGTTCCCATTCTCTGCATTGTTTGTACTAACTTTGTTAAAAAATTGGGAAAAAATAGTGGTTTGTTGAAATAGCCATATGATCTAGCATTGATTCCGGTGCCACATCACCAGATGCTGACTTGTGATGGTTAAACAGAGGGTATGTCACAAAAGTTACTATAGAGAAATATGAACTATTCATAGCAGTTGTCTTTGAATGTTTTGGGTTTTCTGAAGGAGAAGTAGAATGAATAGTCTCTGACAGATCCTGCTGAGACTCCTCCAAAATGAGTTTCTAAGTCATAGCAGTCGGCTCCCTATAAGGAAAGCATCATAAGAAATGTTTGATTAATGGTCTCCATATCTATACCAGTAATTTCAGATTGACTCATTTCGACCTTTATAGAAAAATGATCAAAGATAGCATCTGTAACTTATTTTGCAGCTAGAACCTGGAATTTGTGAAATGTTGTCACAATTGTTCTTTCCACCCACAATGCTTCTCTTGAGCACTGGTCCAATTCTAAGCTGAGAAGCTTTTCAGGGTTTTTTCATCTTTCAGGGGTGTTACTTTTATTCCCTAAGACATAATTTTATTCCACTGCTATCCTGGCTAAGTTGATAAAAATGTGAATAAATTGGCTTATCCTCAGTAGATAATATAGCCTCAAAATTCTTTGCAACCAGTGAAGACTATAAATAGATTGTTCATCATTTAAGCCAGAAAGCATGGGCACCACCTGACAAGACCATCAACAGTAGGTAACACAGAGTACAGAACGTGACCTGTTCCTAGCTCCCTGAAGGAGGCTGTTAGAATGGGTGAATACTATGTCGATGTATATCCTGATGAGTGCAGGCCCAACAGCGGCAGTACCAATAAAAGCAATGTCAACATATGCCATAACCAATGCCTGCATAACAATGTCAATACTCATAAATGCAATGTCAATGAATACCATGAACTATGCCTACGCAAAATTTCCGTTTAGGGCATGATTGAGACACACATAACAATGCCAAAATCATTAAAGACAATATCAATGTACGCTATGACAGCTGTATGCACAATATTGAGGATGTTGGTAAAAATGATATCAATGGCTGCCACATTATTCATAGGAGTTCTAACGACTGTAACCCCAACTCACAGTTATCGAGTGACAGGCCACAGGCGGGGGTCTTGCTTAGCCCAAAGACAAACACGCACCCAGGGAAAACCCTGATCATTCCCACAGATAGACAGTTGAACCACAAATAGGTCAGAGGAAATTAGCCCCAATAAAGCACGTTTGGCCAGAGGTGCGCATTCCCCAAAGATACCACAAAGCTAGATGCCACACGTAGATAGAAACACTCAGCCAATTAAGACACTGCATGCACACCACACATAGTGATCGTGCGCTCCTCACACTAGACATCTGGACACATACACACTGGCTCACACTAGCTGCCCCCAAGGTCAAGAGCCATCTGTGTCCCTTATCAGATGACCAAAATTGTTATTTATGACTAAGATGCTTTTCTAGGAATGCAGAATTGTTTTATTGTACCTCATGAGATGTATATATATGCGCCCAAACTTCTGTACTTTGAGACTGCCTTCAGATGCGCCTCGGTCGATACTCTCCCAGCTGCTGAATTTAATTAAACCAACTTGTTCCTCTTTTGCCAAACACCTCTTGTCTTTTCATTCATTTAAGGTAAAATCATATTCAAGCACCATTCCACTCAGTCCAACCTCTGCATTAAGCATGCTTGGGTCCCAGTGGGTGGCCCTTTTTACTGCAAACAGTGTGAGTTCAAGCTAGGGGTGGGTGGCCATAATACGGCACCCCCCCTCACTCTTCGGAGTTTAAATTATTTAGTTTAAACTGCCGCTCTCTGGTCTAGCACTATGCAGAAGTGTTCGACCTGTTGCAACAGGAGACACCGGTCGTCCTGTTTTTAACAGAGACCTGGCGTACGCCTGACTTCGAAGCGGAGCCTTTGTTGGCTCTCCCTCGGGATCATACCATGAACCAGTATAACAGAGTGGGCAATAGAGGGGGGCATCACGGTTATCTTTAAGGAGCAATATCTCTGTAGTCTCACTAGGGAGAGTATCCCAGATTCTGAAAGTGCCCTCTTTAAAATTACTATCAACTGCAATTTCGCGTAATCTCGCCTGCTAATTTATCGTCCCCCGGGTCCCTCTAAAGCATTTAGGGAAGCGCTGGTTAACCTGGTCAACACACTGGCTACCAAGTCTGCCAATTTTAACATTGTGGGGGACCTTAATCTCCACTTAGAAGATTGTCATACTACACATTCAGCAGGGCATCTTTTAGACCCTGTGTTCTCTAATATACCCTCGATGAAGGTTCACCCCCCTCTCCCTATGGCTTGGTCAGACCACTTCCTTATTTCTATGTCACTACGAGGTCAAGGTCCACCACAGTGTGTCCGCTCCCACCCCATCATGAAACACACGTGGCATAAACTAGACGCAAACCACTTCGGTGACCTCCTGATAATGGAGATGCCCCATTTGCCTCCTAATATAGAGGCATCTAACAGTTTTTTTCAGGCATGGCTCATGCAGGCGCTTGACAGCTGCATTCCCGCCATACTTACCCACAGTAAAAGAACTCTGACCAGTCCGTGGTTCAACGAGTTTTTGACCCTTGCAAAAAAAAAACGCAAGGTGTTGGAACATGCCTGGAGATGCTCCTATGACCAAGACCTAAAAATTCAATATCGTGCGTCTATTAAAGCTTGCCATAAACTAATACGGAAGTCCAGGGCTGATTATTTTGCACTCAAAATTAAAAGTAGCAGCAACCCTGTGACGTGCATCTTCTCCCTTCTTAATGATTTGAGGAAACCCAACTCTGTAGGCGATCCGTCCCTCACCTCGAATACCCACTGTGATGATTTGGCTAACTACTTCATTAATAAGGTGGAGAATATCTATAAAAACCTCCCCGCCACGAGTGGCTACGCTAGTCGTATGGCAGCGACGAGCCCCTCGAGCCCCTCTCTATTCTCCTTCCCTTTACTATGTCAGGTGGAGGTACGCACACTCAGCAGCAAAATCAAATCAGGCTCTCCAGCCGACCCACTCAAACTAGACCAGTTTCAGAGATTTCAGGAACACCTTTTACAGGTCTTGCTGTGAGCTGATTAACCTGTCTTTTTCACGGCAATGGTACATGCCCCATGGAAACATGCGAAAGTCATCCCACTGCTGAAAAAACCTTCTTTGGATATATCTAAGCCTGAAAATGACCGCCCCATTTCTCTGCTCCCTTTCCTGGCTAAAGCTACGGATTCTTATGTAAATCCCATTCTGACCAATTACGTGGAAGCCAACAAAATTCTGGACTCTTCCCAGAATGGTTTTAGATCTCATCACAGCATCAAATCCATCCTGTTGGCGGTTACTGAACATTTGTGAGGCTCCCTAGATGAGGGAAACACCTCAGCCCTGATCCTACTCGAACTAAGCGCTGTGTTTGACACAGTATCTCATGAGATCCTGCTGCGGCGCTTACAGGAGATATGTATCGGAGGTGCTGCACTAGCCTGGTTCATGTCATTTCTTGTTGGCAGATCTTTTCAGGATATCGCTCCTTGTATTGCTCTCAGGAGTACGCCGTTCGTCACGGAGTACCCCAAGGATCGACGCTGAGTCCCATGCTTTTTAAGATATACATATAACCCCTTGCGGTGTTAGCGAAAGACAGAGGGCTGTCATTAGTATCTTCCGCTGATGACACTCAGCTTGTGATCTCCTTCTCCAACAACTCTAACCAGAATCTGATAGAATTTCACAATAATATGTTGCCCATTTCAGACAGGATGTTGGCTAACTGTCTGCAGCTTAATGCCAACAAATCTGAAATTTGATTTCTAGGAAGAGATACACACAAATGGGGCAAGCAATGGATGCCAACTTGCTTGGGTTAGCTCCCCTGCCCAAGGAGGCTGTAAAAAATCTGGGTGTCTGGGTTGACAGTGCATTGTCCTATGAAGCGCAGACTAAAGCAGTGGCAGGTGTCTGCTTTGGGCTTCTATGAGGACTTAAGCCTCTGCAAGGGTTCTTCGACCCACAAACAAGCCAGATTATTATCCATTCTACTATTCTTTCTAGACTGGATTATTTCAATTCTCTGTATCTGGCCGCTAATAAATCTGGAATCCAACGACTACAGAGGGTCCAAAATGCTGCCGCACAAACTCTTTTTGCACTCCCTAAATTCTGTTCAGTGTCAAAATTAATTCTTAAATTACACTGGCTCCCTGTGGACATGAGAATCCACTTCAAGACTTCATGCATTGCTCACAAAATCCTTACCTTCCAAGCGCCCCCTATTTTGCCCAACTTACTATCTCCATATGTCCCAGGCCGTGATTTGCTTTCGGTGGACCTTCACCTGGCATGTGTTCCTCGAGTCAGAAGAGCAAGAGCAGGAGGGCGCTCGTTCCATGCGATGGCGTCGCCCCTTTGGAACACCCTCTTGGTGACCATCAGGAACATTCAGAATCACGGGGATTGAAGACCTATCTCTTTCCGGTCTAATCCCATTTCCATCTTCTCCTCCGCCATCTGTCTCTGGAACTAGTGCTGGGATGTCCCGTCGCTGGGGCAGCCATGCGCTCTACAAATCAATTAACATAACATAACATAACATTTTGGCAAGCCACATAGGAGAGATTGGTTTATCGAGCCCAACTGCTGCCGAAGGACAAAGACTCCTGCCCGAACGGATTCACATTTGCGCAAAGAAGATCAGTGAGCAGATGCCATAATTGATTAGAAGTTCTGCTGAATCTGCAGAGCACAGGTCCATCTGGAGACAGCTGTCACAGGATAAGAGACTACATCTGAACCTTAGTCCCAGTATGTGGCATGTGGCAAACTAGGACAAGCAAGTAGATCACCTTTGCTTTTCCCCTAGTCAGCACGCTAGAGAGGGCAAAGGTAGCTACATGGTTGGGCCCATGTTGGGGGACACAGGAAACACTTGTCTCTGGGTGTCAGATAGGGACCGCCTGGATCACTGGGCATGATACAGAGGTTCGCTTGTTTCTGGGTGTCAGATAGGGACCGCCTGGACCACTGGGCATGATACAGAGGTTTACTTGTCTCTGGGTGTCAAATAGGGACTGGTTGGACCCATGGGCATGGTACATAGGTACGCATATGCTCTGGGTGTATTATAGAGCCAGCATCTCAATCTTATTTTTTCATCCCAAAGAGTTTTTTACCGCTATCTTATTTTACTGGCAGTATCTAATAGAAGTGAGAGGTTTTATTTGCTTGGACTGCTGGGTGTTTGCATACTGGTCTGAACTAACAATTGCACTTTGTTACAGGTTGTTACTATTTCATTGAATTTGTCTTTGTTTATTGTTAAATGTTTTTATTTCGATGCATCACATTTTTAGAGCTCGTAACCACTGTATTGTTTTCAGTACCACTGCATGTACACAGTTTTTCCCACAATTACAGTAGAATTCATAATCATTTAAAAAATATCAAGACGATCAAACATTTTATAAGTTCCTTAAAACAAGTTCACTAAATCCATCATGGAGACTCCACTTGACCATATGCAAGTGAAGTTCTCAACCCAGGCTTGGAAACTAGAGTGACACTGCCGCGAGTGACACGCCCACACCAAAGCACACGCATTTCCTTGGCCTGAGGGGAGAACATTCGATACCAACATCATAGAACACACCAAAACTCACATTCAGACCAGACTCATGGGACAGAAGCAGGCCAGCCACAAGGGCAGTTTTTATGGACCCTGGTGATGTTAAGAATGCCTACTAACTACTAGAGAATTTATAGCCAGTGAGGATGGAGAAAGGTTTGCCTGCCTTTTTTGCTTCCTGCTTGCGGAATCAATAAACAGGGGAGCCAGTTCAACTGGTACTGGCCAAGAGGGGGGTCGTTTGAGTCAAAGAACATGATGGTGATGGGGGATTGCATCCCGATTGGGATTTCCCCTACATGCAGCAATACCTTAAAATTTGGGAAAGGAAGCAGATAGAGTAAAGGAAGGAAACAAGAGTAAATAGAAGGGAAGCAGAATGGGACCGAGGAGAGGCTGAAATCTGAAGCAGATAGAGTAAAGGAAGGAAACAAGAGTAAATAGAAGGGAAGCAGAATGGGACCGAGGAGAGGCTGAAATCTGGTACTGGGAGAAAGCAGTACAGATCAGAACAGCTGTAGCCACGATGGCACAGAAGGCATCAGTGCCAATGGGGGCATAGCAATAGAGGTTCAAGAGGAGCACCGCATATAGTCACAAGGTTCGAGGAGGTTGTACAGAAAACCCCCCAAGCCAGGACCAGACCATCCACTGCCCAATTCTTGCGAATCCAAATAACCTGCCAGCCCCATGTCCATTGGGCAAAAGAGACACCCCTGCTCTCACATGTCCCATGCTATCCGTAACACAGTGATCCATTGAAGAGTCGACCGTAACAATCCTGGTAAACAACATGCCTCACAGTTCCCTGATTGAAACCGAGGCACTGAAGTCCTGTCTAAAGGAAGGGATTGTGCCACTGTCCAGGGACTGCATGGACACACAGGGATTCTCGGGCATGGTCGTAAGGGTCCCCTTCACGAAACCCTTAGAGGTAGAAGGAGGAGGGAGCATGGTGAGGGGGCATCTACTGTATCACCCCTCATCACCTACTAACCTCATGGGCAAAGGCTTGATGGCCAAATTAAACATGACTATCCATTTCTCAAAGGATGGGACAATGGCGTGCTCAACCCCGGGGAGTCACCTCAACCAGGCACATGTCCCACATACGCCCATAGGGCATGACCAGAGAGGGGAGAGGAACACCCACCATTTTTCCGGCCTTCACCAGTGCTGTTGTCACCCTTGTTGTTAACACCCATGAGCTGCTGGGACAGAAGCTGCAACTGCTGCGCCTATTCGTATTCCGCCGGGACGGCCACCATAATGCAGAATCCTCACGGGAAGTCCTGCTCTGCTGGTAGGCCATTGAGATACGGCCTAAGTATGGTGTACTGCTGACAAAAGACCAGAGAGGTGCAGTGTGGGTGTGCGTCATCTTCACTGTGAATGGCATCAGCGTAAGGAAGATAACGAATGATTATCTGTTCGGTGAATACCCAGGAGCCTCAGAGATCATCTTCGCCAACCCCAACCATCTTAGGGCAGAAGTATGGAGTGAGGCCCCATTGCATCTGGCAGTGCTCACTACGTAGCAGGAGCAAGACTTGGCCACTGTACCCCAAAAACTGTGGGATAAGAGGCCCTACAATGTAGGGCTCATCAACACCGCAGACCCAGAGAAAATACCATTGAGAGAAGGGTCCCTTCTGCTGTGTATGCAGCAGTACGCGCTCTCCAAAGAGGCAGATGAGGGTATAGCCCCAACGTTCCAGGCACTCCACATAGGTGTCCCCCAACTGCAATACCCAGATCTTCCTGGTTAAGAAGATCCATGGAGGAACTTGGAGCCTGGTTCAAGACCTGTGTCCTCGACTTACATTGTGGTCCCAGAATTCCCAGCGGTACCAGGCCCCTCTTTCATACGAGCTAGCATACCAGCAGACGCCCACTACTTCTCAGTGATAGACATAAAGAATGTGTTCTTCAGAAACCTACTGCACCTTGACAGTCAGTATCTTATGGCATTTACCTTCAGAGGGGTCCAGCTGCTATACCGGAGATGCCACAAGGGTACTGCAAATCCCCCAGTATTTTCAACATAATTCTGACAAAAGATCTTGCCAACTTTCAGACAAGCACCACCCTCATAATCTATGCTGATGACATCTTTGTTTGTAGTCCCTCCAAGGATCTATGCCGCCAAGAGACAAAACCCCAGCAGATTATGCCAGAATGGGCAGATTCTATCTGGGCCCTGCCACCACCTAGGATGAAAAAGGGTATGCAAAACATTTTAGGCTTGTGCAACAATGTTCGACAATGGGTCTCCGATTACAGCACACTCATTTCCCCCTTGCTCGGGGCAATGAAGAAGGCCAAAGCAGGCAGTGAGGAGCTGGTCTGGACATTCAAGATGCAGTAAACCTTTGACAAACTAAAAACGAAAATATCCCACTCCCCCGTGTTAGGTATGCCCAATTGTAGGAAGGAGTTCTTTGTATTCAGCCACAGTGACGGGTGAGTCATGACAGCCGTCCTAACCCAAAAGTACCACCTGGGACACAAACCACTTGCGTATTGCAGCGGGCTCTTGGATTCAATCATGCAGGGCCATTTTCCATACGAACAGGCTTCGGCTGCTGCGGTCTTTGTGGTTGACAAGAGATTCTCCATCAAGATGGGGGCACTACTGACCCTGTATGCAGAGCATTCGGTGTTTGCGGTCATACAAAAGGGGAAGAGAGCGCTGACTACGCAACGGGTGTCAGATTACGAGCTCATGCTCTCTAGACCATCCCTAAAAATAGTGGTGGGCAGTCAAAATATCGAAAAATAAATATCGACCTACACTAATATCGAGGTGACAATATCGAAGGGACAGAATATCGATGTTAAGAATATCGATGGACAGAATATCGACCCTAAGGTAAGTAATATGGAATTTTTTTATATCGATGTAAGTAATATCGAAGTTAGTAATATAGGTATCAAATATATCGATGTTACTAATATCGATGTTACTAATATCGATATTTATATTATTGTTATGTATTTTGTTATGTATTTAATATGTATGTGTTATATGTGTTTTTGTTAAGTGTTCTACTTGTCTAAAAATATATGTATACAATTTTTATATGTTAATAATGTTTTTATAAGATATTTTTGTTTTTTAGTACTGTAGCGGGTAGTGGGTTTATAGGGGAATAGGGTGGGAAGTAATTTAATTATACTAAATTAATTATTAATTTTTAGGAATTATAGATTAATTTTAATTATTTTTTGCGTTTAAGTTCTGTAGCGGGTTGTGGGTTTATAGGGGAATAGGGTGGGAAGTAATTTAATTGTAATTAAGTCATAATTTATTTTAATTAATTGGTATTGATAATTATATTATTGTTAATTAATTAATAATTGGTAATTAATTTTTATTAATTGGTTATTTATTTTTATTAATTGATTAATTGATCATTATGTTAAGTGTATTATTTTATTATTGGAGTGTTGTGCGTTTATAGGGGAATAGTGTTGGAAGTAATTGAAATCTAATTAAGTAATTATTAAATTTATTGTTGGGTATTGATAATTAATTTATTGGACATTAATTATTAATTGGTAATTTTTGTAAATTATAATTTTGTTGGTATGAAAATTAATTTATTGTTGTTTTATCATTCATTGGTAATTAAATATTAAATATTATTTATTGATACATTTAATTAATATATTAATAAGTAATTATTAATTGGTAATTAATGTTTAGTAATTATTATTATTGGTATAAAGAAGCATTTAATTGTTCAATATTTGTTAATTGGTAATTAAGGGGCCCATTA
This sequence comes from Calotriton arnoldi, assembly GCA_963921515.1. Taxonomy (NCBI): domain Eukaryota; kingdom Metazoa; phylum Chordata; class Amphibia; order Caudata; family Salamandridae; genus Calotriton; species Calotriton arnoldi. The sequence continues at coordinate 2,946,728 of CAWUFW010000351.1, read as the reverse complement.
CGATACCCGGCGTAAAAAAATCCGCCAGGCATGGAAGCGGCAAAAATCCGCCCGCACACACCGTCTGAACACCGACCACGCCATTACGATTACACAAACCGAAAACCGCCATCGGCGGAAAAATCACACAAGATACCGCCCGCCATCGTCCGAGTCGGAGTCAAACCGCCCGCCACGGACGGAAACACGCACGACAACACAAAACCGCCCGCCCTCACGGCCGACACACCGCACGTGAGATTACGATCGCACCGCCATGAGCGCGGGAAAACTACAAATATACCGCCCGCCAGCGCAAACAACGCCGATGAGAATCTACACGGCAGAAGCCATGGCGCCCACGTCCCTGCACAGAAACCATCCGCTGACAAAACCAATCGCACACAACATGGCCAACAAGTCCACACAGCAAGGCACGCACAAATACACAAGCACAGTACACATCCCGAAAACACCCCCTGGACAAACAAAAACTACAAAGGCCAGAACCCCAGACACAACACACCTGAAAACAACAGACCATGAGGACACACCCACATAGGTAAGTACAAAAGCAGCACTCCCACAGACCACAACCCCTTGCAACATTGCAAACTAGAGAGGAGAGGAGAGGACACAGTAACATAGCAAGGACAGCAGCACACCACAGAAACGCACACATCACAACCACCACCACCACCACCACCACCAAACACCGGCACCACAAACCCCCTGCACATTACACAACACACACCGCACCAGCACCACAAACACCATGGCACCACAAAGAATGCCCAAGTTCACGCCCATTGAGCTGACGGTCATGGTCGACGAGATCATCAAGGTGCACCCACAAATCTATGGGAACCTGGTCCAGCACACACCACTAGCCACCAGAAAGAGAATGTGGAACCGGATCGTAGACCAGGTCAATGCAGTCGGGACCCTGCCCAGGAACAGAGTTGAAATCAACAAACGGTGGAATGACGTCAAGAGCCTGGTCAAGAAGAAGGAGAGCAAGAACAGAGAGCTGGCAGCCGTCACTGGCGGAGGGAATCCCGCGCTCTTTAAGACCTTCAAAGCGTGGGAGGAGAAGGTGCGAGTCATCATACATCCGGAGATCCTCGCCGGATTAGCAGGGGGAGTGGAGGCTGGTAAGTACAAACTAATGTATACCAGCACACCGCTATGTACTCACATGCACTACCACCATGCCACAGCTCCCAGGGACAAACACCCCCATGTCCAGCACACAATACACAACACATCACACACACATGCAACAGACACCACCACACACAGCCCAAACCGAACAACTGTAAGATACGTGGGGACATGTGTACACTCAGCCAGCCACGTAACCACCAACAGGTCCCCGAGTATGCCAGAAGCGCCACAACGAGCACCCACCACACCCATGTGTCCGCCATAGCTGCACTAACCGACAAGTAACAGGTAAGTGGCAGGAACACAAAATGCAGTGGGTGGGAGGGTGGACAGCCCAAGTACAACACACACCAGGCCCCTAGTCCCACAGCACAGCAAGGAGGAGCATCCCCCACACCCCACAGCCACGTGTCAGCCACCGCAGTGCACACCGACAGCCGAAAGGTAGACATCACGGTCCACAACAATCGGTGTCAGTGGGTGTCCAGCCACCACCACGACCCACAACACCCCCCACCCCCACAGACCTGCAACATGGAGCACCCCCGCTTAGAACCATGTGGCATCCAGTACAGTGCACGCCCGAACAACCTGCAGGTGGGAAACTGGACAGGGCTGGATTACTGGAGGCATGAGGACCGTAACACGACCAACACATGGGACATGTCACGTAGCAGACGAACACGCAGCACCGCCCACCGTCACGAACAAGTGAACAATGTGCACACGGACATGAACCACAGACTCACACCTCACATGACCCATCACAGACACAGCAACACCCAAGGAGCCACGTCTGCATGCACAAGCCACACTGAATATAGTACCACACGGCAGCCACTGTGCAACCCATCACACACAACCGAAACACCATTGAAGTCCTGTTCATGTAGCCCCTACTGCCTGTCAACCACACACCCCACAACTACGCCTATGTAAGACAAACAACACTAGACGCAACAGAGCGGAACAACATAAATGCACACGAACACCACTGAACCCATCAAACACACAGACACACCATGCACATACAACATACCATCCATCCCATCCGTCAGCCCCAGTCTCATGAAAGGCATGTCATCCGCACAGCTGCCACACATACAGCAGTCACGCTAAGATACATGCCCATGACCAACCATGTGCCAGAAGTCAATGAAGCGCACGCCACACTGTGAGCAACAACACACAACATGGGCCACACCCCCCCGAGCACTGCAGTGATGCACATGGCACAGGGCAGCACGCACACCAAGGAGATGGGACAACTGCAATACGTTGGCTGGCACACAACCATCACTCACTCATAACGATGCGTCCAATGCCATGTCCAGTAATCACAACAGACAGCAAATATGCAGGCCATGTCAGACATGCACACACCTCAGACCATGCACTGTCATGCTGCCACAACACATGTCACGTTCGGCACCCATGGCTCACAGCATGTACCCCAAAAGCATATTCCCTCCCAAATGCGAATCTGGGGCATGGCCCCCATGTTGCCATATGCGTTCCTAAGCGTCCCATTTGAACACCAAAAGCAAAGTACAAACCAGACCCAGGATGGGCCAGGAGCCCGCATACACCAGAGTCACAATAAGTAGGGGCACAGCAACACACCCATCGGCATGGCCAATCCGTCCCATGCCACATGTGCACAGCACACAGTCCCATTGCCAAGCACACACAACTACAAATGGTACAGCCACACACACGCCTCCGGGAAACCCATGTACGAGATTGCACGAACTGTTAATGTCAGACGACAAATCCATACTTCGCCAGGTGCAACACAATAACAAATCTCATTCTCTCCACAGGTGACGAACTGCTGGATGCTGGGGATGGAGACAGCAGCCAGCACAGCCAGCCTACAAGCCCCCAACGAGGACACACGGATGTGGAGGATCTGTCCTCCTCTTCGGACACGGACCACCAAGCAGGCCCATCTGGTGTGGCAGGGCCCAGCCGCTCCCCAGGACCCCTCCTACCCACCAACCCATCATCCTGGGCTGCTGAACATTCCCAGCCCCCTGCTGCCACTGTCGTTGCGGCCACACCCACGGACATTGCGGCCACACCCACGGTCATTGCGGCCACACCCACGGTCATTGCGGCCACTACCACTGCCGCAACCGCCACCATCGCCGCACCGACCACCACCGCCGCCACCACCACCACGTCTTCGCTGGCACCAGCCCCAGCGCAGGTGGTGGCCCGGCCGACTGGATCCACCCTGGGAGCCACAGCGAGGACCGTGGTGAGCAATGTGGCTAGTGGGCAGGCCGGTGGCAGCAGTACCGGTAGGAGGAGCAGGGTCAGGGAAACGCAAGTCTCCCCTGGGAGCCATGCCCTGCCTCAAATGGCCAGAGTCCTTGGGGCCTATGAAGAGGCCCAAGGACAATGGGCCAGGTCTGCTTCAGACACGCGGGAGGTGCTGGGGGTGCTGAGGTCCATGGACGCCCGTATGGGCCAACTCGTGGACCTCATGGGCCAGCTGGTGGTGAGGTCACAGCCAGGGACAGCAGCTCCACCACCGCCACCACCTGCCGGGGCGCAGGGTCGTGCAGCTGTGTCCAGTTCCCCTGCGTCCACAGCCAGTGAGCACACCTCAACCACCAGCAGGTCGCAAGCAGGCACCCCCCTCGCAAACGTGGAAGGGGCCGTCCGAAGTGGAAACAGATCTCACGGGAGGACTTCGCACGCTCCAGACGCAAGTGAGGCAGCCAGCCAGCCTTCCTTGACCACCCACTGCATTGACTTGGACTACGATCCCACTCCACACAGCCATCTGGATGGCATGTGTCTGTTGGACCATGGACATAGAACCAGTGGGTACACCCTGAACATCACGCAGCCATGACCGACAGCTCATTGTCACTGCACGCACCACTTTTGTCATCACCTTACACACAATCACATGTCACAGTTTGAAATAAATGCACCTCTTACACAAACTGCTGTTTGTGCCCTGTGTTTTATTTGTACGGAATACAACGGCCACCTTGGGCGGAAAGGCACCTGATGCGTGGCATGGCAATGGAACCGGAGGAGTCTGTAGGGACCTAGGGGTGGGAGACAGAACAGGAGCACATTCAATGAGTGTGTCACACACCCATCACACAGTACATGTCAACAACTACAAGCAATGTACACACATCGCACAGAGCAATAGGGCACAATGCCACAGCCACCAACAGTGGCATACTACCCTGGCCATGGAGCGTTGACACACAGCACGCAGTGAACAAACGGCCACCCTGACACAGCACACACACACCTGCACAGATACAGCCACATCAGCCGTCGTACATGGACACTCACCGTCAAGTGAAGTAGCGGGCGATGAGCTGCTGCCGCACATTACCAGCTTCCTCCTCTCCGCTGTCCTCCTCACTCGAGCTGTCCTGGTCTGCGGGCTGGGGCCCTGGTTGATCTCCGTCATCCACGATGAGGGGGATCTGCTTCCGAATGGCCAGATTGTGCAGCATGCAGCACGCCACCACTATCTGGCACACCTTCTGTGGGGAGTACGCCAGCGCACCCTCGGTGCGGTCCAGGCACCTGAACCTGGACTTGAGGAGGCCAAAGGTACGCTCGACCACACGTCTGGTCCTCCCATGTGCCTCATTGTAGCGATCGTCTGCTGGGGTGCGAGGATTCCTCAATGGACTGAGCAGCCATGCCCCATTCGGGTACGCAGAGTCACCTGGGTGTGAGGGACACAGAGAACCGTTGCTATTCCAACTGGACAGGGGACAGCATCGCACAACCAGCACGCTACACCACTCCACATACTCACCGACAATACAGCCACGATCCTGTTGCAGATTGGACATCAGTCGTGGCAAGATGCTGTTGCGCATTATGTGTGCGTCATGGGCCGAGCCTGGGAACTTTGCACACACGTGGGTGATCACCATGTCCGCAAGGCACACCACTTGCACATTCAGGGAGTGCGTGTGCTTCCTGTTGCGGTACAGGTGCTCAGTGGCCTGTGGTGGAACAAGGCCAACATGTGTGCAGTCAATGGCTCCAACGACGTGTGGGATTCTGCCAAGGGCATAGAATGCACCCTTCACTGCCGCCAATTCACGAGCCCTGGGGAAGCGGATGTACCTGTTTCGGTACAGCATCATGGCTGCCAGTACATCCCTCAGCACCTTGCTGAACATGGGCTGGGACATCCCTCCTCCACTGCCCACTGTGTGCTGGAATGACCCAGTGGCGAAGAAATGCATGGCGGCCATCACCTTAGCCGTGGGGGTGACAGCTGTCGGATACACCCTGCGGGGACGGAGATGGGGTTCCAACATGGCACACAGTCGATGCAGGGTTGGCCTGTCCAGCCGAAACTTCCTAATGACCTCTGTATCGTCCATGTCCGCCAGCAATTGGTATGGGCGGTCAATGTTCGGTCTCCGCCTAGGGAAAATGGCAGTGGACACATGTCAAAGCAACACAACACATAGCAATTTCGCATACACATCACTGACATGACTGAGCAAGCACATGAGCCACAGCCCAGCTGTCAAGCTGGGACGGCACGGCCACAATACACTTACACAGGTCTCCCAACAATGGCAATGGCTAGTGATACAAACCACTGCCATGTGCATGCACATGGGGATCTAGGCCCCAATGACTTGCGGGGCGTGCTGATGGGGACTGACTGCATATTCGTCAAGCGGCAACGCCACGGCAACATGAATGTCTGCTGAGCATGGAACTGCTTCCGAGGCTGGATGAGTATGGCACACGACGACGACGATGTGGGCACAGGCTGAGCGGCCAAAACAAGTGGGACCTGTGGCACGAGGGGATATGAGACAGTAGTAGGTGTCAGCACTGCACCCTATGTACAGCACTGTACGGATCACACCTCCCGAAACATTGACAGGTGTCCACATTGACAGCCCCATGCCAAGACGGCTGTGTGCTTGCAGTCACACGTCACAGGTGAGAGGTTACATTGCACGTGCCAGGTGGCAGACGTACATAGTGGGAGCTGGCATGTGTGTGCATGTGTCTCCTGTTCAGGATCCACCAGATGGGCGCTGACTCTGTACTGACCATTGGACACAGCATGTTCCGTGGAAGGCTTGTGTGTGTGGGATGGTGGCACTGGATGTGCCTCCGTTGGGTGGGGGGCCATGCACAGGGCGGGTACGTCGATGATTGCGCATTGTTGGTCACGGTGGGTGCACCCACTAAGATGTGTTGCCCTGTGTTCAATTCCTATGTCCGCATGATGATGGACTGTAGATGTGGGCAGACTACACATTGGTCGATGTGCTGTCTATATGCATGTGCCTTCACACCAGGCACAGCTGCCCCTGCACATGTGACCCCTGCTGGACTCGCTGCTGGGTCTGTGGAGCTGATGCACCTTCTGTGCGTGGGGCGGACAGCTCTCCTCACTTCCCTCATTGCGCATGTCATGACTTTGCCGCAGGTGACATGGATCATGGAGGGCCCACATGTACGCGTGGGTAGGCTACACATGATTGTTCACTGGTCGCCACCCCCAGTCAGTGTTTCGAATGGGAAGGTTGTCGTGCTGGTGGTATATTCGATGTGGCGGATGGGCGGGCCTAGGTGCGGGCTTACATTCCGGACATGGGGGGTAGTTGGATTGGCGACTAGTTGCAGTACACACGGGACACGTCTCTTCCTTTCCACATCTGGGTCATCCCTTGTACTCACTGACAGTGATACAGTCATCTTCGCCCCAGCCCTCATGTCCTCCCCTCGCTCCCCCAATATGCATGTGCACCTGCGAGGCTAGCGCTTGCACAGGCAGCCCCAAGCTCGCACCAGAGAGGGCAAGGAGTGTATGTGTGGGTCCAGTTGCACGAGTGGGCTGTCTCAGGGTATGATGTGTTACGGGACGCCGTCCACCTGCGTGGTGCCCCAAATGGAGACCCGGCCTGCATGGACTATGCATCACAGTCTTCGCCTTCCGGATCCGCCACCTGCGACACCCAGTGGCTGTGGCTGCCCTTGCGGCCAGGCCGCGTCCGTCTGTGACTGATGGCCCACACATTCACTCTTTGGCCTCTCTGGGGAGGGCTCGGGGGTGGTGGCGCACGCGCTTGCACTTAGTCGCAATGGCATGTGGCGTGGTTGGTATGATGGGCAATGGATGGGATGGTGCGAGCCACCTCCCGTGACGTCAGTGCTGCTCGTGCTGTGGTGCGTCCCCCTACACTTCCATCTGACTTGTGCCATGCTAGACGTTGAGGTTCTATTGCCTGCGTGATATGACCAGGAGGAGCGCGAGGAGACCTCTCACACACCATGCTCCACTGCCATCCCGTGCCCTGTATCGCCTGTGCGGATTGACTATGTTGGGGTTACACCTGGTCGACTGGGGCTGTGTGTGCCTTGTCAAGGGGCATGGCGGGCGCATAACAGGATCCAGCTTGTCCACAGAGGGTGGGCTGAGGTGCGCCTGGTACCGCTTTGTACGTGTGCCCGGCTGCTGTGCACACACGTGTTCACTCCCCCCGACAGGTGTCCTCTCACAATGCCCAGGGAAGCGGTGGTGTACTGTTCATGACCCCTCCCAACACGGCGTGCTCCAACTTGGCATGTGCGCATCTACCCGTCACACCCACCCACCTGAGCACTGCGTCCATACGACTTCACACGACACATGTGTGTCTTCCACAGTTGTGCTACTCATTTGCGTTGACATCCAATACCAGTGGACTACATGGTCATGTCACGACTGCCGTGTACTTCACATACTCTCATCCTCTCTCATTCGTACTTGTGAAATGAGTCAGCGGAGACAGTTTTGGTTTCAAACATTATATTGAGTCTTCTGTCCTCTGTGATGCAGTATAGTGGACACTACTGGCAGCGGAATACATGTTGAGGATATACTGAGCATGATTGCAAATGGGATAGGGTGTGGGGTTACATGTGATTGGCTGTTGCATGTGGGATGTGGGCTTCAGAGTTACATCTGCTTGGCCAAGGCTGTGCTAATGTACATTTACGTATAGCTGCGGAGCTGCGGACTTTGACACAGACGGTATACATGTAGCCTACCAGACCGCTTGGCATCATGGGCACAGTCCATCTCAGTTCCATGTGACAGGTTTGCTGCGGTTGTTCCTCATGCACGCGTGCATGTGAGATGACATCAGGGCATGTGCTTGCGTGCATGCAGCGGCGTGCCACTTGTTGTTGCAATGTGGTGGTTACTGGACATGTCACAGTCACTGGGGTCGTGTTGTTGTTGTATGCACTTGTCGTCCATGCAAAGGTCCTGGTATGGGATTCCCGGGGCGGGGGTGGGAGGGGTGCAGCACCCACAGACTCCAGGCGACCTATTCATGTCCACTGAGCGGTGTGTGTGTCCATGGGCGCTGGATCCATGTCGTGTCCTGGTTGTTCGTGCAGTTCCGTCCATGTGGGTGCGATACACAGACCCCATGCCACTGCCTCCCACGATGCATGCGGTGTTCCTGGATGTGATGGGGAACAGTGTGCATGTCCCGGTCATATCCGATGTCATGGCGATGTCGTTGATGGTGTGGTTACAGTTGCCGGTCGTTTGGTATGGCTGTTGTGGTGGTGACTGGCCAGTCCGTGCGGAAGCTAAGCATGGGTGCGGGGTTGGACATCATAGGTCAATCGGGGAACCTGCGTTGTGGTCCGACGAATTTACAGGTTGTCAGGTATGCGATGCCGTCCAGCAGGGCTTCCATGTCATTGGTGGTGTACATGTTTGCCAGCCAATGTAGCGGATGGTGGCTGTCAAGGTGTTGTTCGTAAGTTGTCCCTTGGAGGACCATGATGGGGCATGCTGGGTGACATTCGATGTAGCTGTTCTCGATGATCCGTCGTGTGGAGGCACAGTGGTCCCATTTCAGTGCGGGTGCGATGTTGGCCACATACGCCATGCCCCCATAGGCAGAGCAGGCCCTGTCGTGTGCGTCCAGAGGGAGGAGTAGTGGTAGCAGGTCCGCCTTTAGACATGCCGGGTTGGAGAGGCACATCTCCACGGGATGCTGGTAGGGACACCTCCGACAGTAGAAGACGGGCATGACGCAGCTGAACAATGTGATGCGGTAAGTCAGTCGGTAACTTACGTTCAGCAGGGACAGGAGATCGCATCCCAATATATGTATCAGGTTGGTTTTGTACAGCTTGAGCTGTCCGGCGTAGTTGGGTAGGTGTGTTGCGGTTGCCATTTCGCAGCGGTGCGTTGTGGTGGCGTGCTCCGGCTGTGTGTGCAGTCTGCAATGTGCACGCTCCGAGGTTGCTGTGAGCTCTGTGTAGTCGTAGGGAGACAGGACTTGTGTTCTGTTGGCTTGTGCGGAGGACATGGGCCCTCATCCCACATGCTTCTCAGACAGTTCAAGGTCAGTGATGTGTGACTCCTTCCAATTAACTTGCATGTGGCCGACATGGGGGAGTGTTTTCTTTTTTCTTTCCCGTCCGTTGTGTTCTTCTGTGATATGCGCTATCTGCCCTGTGGTCGGTCTCCTCGGCATGCCTGTGTTGGTCTTTTCTTGGACAATGGCTGTATTCACCGGCTTCTTTCGTAGGGCTGTGGTTTCGGAGTTGGAATGGAAGGTCATTCAGTGCTGTCTGCTCTCCCTTGTGTGGGCGGCAGGCTGCCTTTCCGCTCTGCGTTGGGCCTTGTGTGTGAATGTTATTCTTGGGCCACCTGTTGTCGGTCCCCGGGCTCTTTGGTGTTCCGTTTTATATGTCTTGTTCATATGTGCAGGGTGGTATGGGTGTTTCAGTGTGGTACTGGCGTTCCTCTTCCCGAAGGGGCCCTGCTTCTCCTAGTTGGTGTTGCCGCCGCTGTGTGCTACGCCATGTTTGTTACACTGGGGTGTGTCCTGCTGTTGCGTGACTTCACTGACATGTGTGCGTCGGTTGTGTGGCGTTGGGTGTTGTCCGTGAATTGGGCGTTGGGGACATGTCTGTGGCAGGCCTGTCACGTGTCATGTGCGTTCGGGGTGGGGCTGATGTGTGTGCTGCTTGGTTGTGTCCCTGTGTCTGTGTGCGACGCATGCATGGCGCTGCGGTTGGCCTCTGCGTTGTGCGCATGTGTGGCGGCGTCATCGCCGCTTTGGGGCCGTGACGGGGTCGTTGGTTCCTAGTCCCAGGTGGTGTGTACACATGTGTTACGCGATGTTACGATTTGGCCTGTGTGTCATATGTGGATGCAATGGTGGATGTGTAGTGTACACGCGGGGGTGGGGGGTTGTCCGCTTTTTCCGCCCTTGCACTGTGTGCGCTGTTTGCGTGCACTTGTTGTGTGTGTGCCTACCTGCGTCTCCGCGGTACGTTGCGTCCTTGGTGGTGCATCAGCAAGAGCATGGGGAGGGCCTGCAGTGCTGGATTCATGCTCGGGGGAGCCGCTTCTTCGTTGTCCGTGCTCGGCGTCCGTGTTACCGCTTCGGTTTGTCGTACGGTGTCTCTTAGCCGTGGGAGCCGTTTGTTTGCGGCATCGTAATTTATACGCCGGGCGGGACGTGATTTCGTCGGACGGTGTGTGTCAATTGTGCTGCGCCGCTACGTGTACGGACGCACTTTGATGGCGGACGGTGTTGCTGGCTTGCCGGCGGTGTTTGGCCTACTTTTCGCATCGTAATTGGGCGGGCGTGTGGACTGCTGCGTGCCGGCGGTAACTGGTGGTTTTTGCATCCGCCAGCACGGCGGTTGTGCTTCCGCCCGCCATCGTAATGACCCCCTAAGTTTTAATAATTAATATGTTTTTTGTTAAAAATATGTTATTCCATATTTATTATTTGGTAATTAATATTAATTAATTATTATTTATTGGTATTTATTATTAATACATTTTTCATTGGTAATTATGTTTTTAATAATTATTTATTGGTATTTGTAAATAGTTTAGAGTTATTTAATAATTAATTCATTAATTATTTAAAAAAAAAAAATTATTTATAAGTATGTTATTTTTAACTTTGACGCTATCCAACACTTTCCCTACTGTTGCACTCTCTGGAGTTGGAATAGTAATTTTTACCCCTACGCTATCCAACACTTTCCCTACTGTTGCACTCTCTGGAGTTGGAATAGTAATTTTTACCCCTACGCTATCCAACACTTTCCCTACTGTTGCACTCTCTGGAGTGGGAATAGTAATTTTACCCTCCCGCTATCCAACGCTTTCCCTACTATTGCACTCCCTGGAGTGGGAATAGTAATTTTTACCCCTACGCTATCCAACACTTTCTCTACTGTTGCACTCTCTGGAGTGGGAATAGTAATTTTAAGTTTTACGCTATCCAATATTTTTTTACTGTTGTTTTTTTTGGAGTTGTAATAGTAGTTTTATTTCCTCCGCTATTTAATATTTTTTGTATTATTTTAGTTAATGTAGTATATAATTAATTTTAAAAATATTAAAAGTAAATTTAATTTTTTTAATTTGTTATACATAATTATTTAATTTTTATTTATGTTATTGTTTTATGTGTATAGATGTATTTGTAATTTATAATATTTTTTAATAATTTATAATTTATTAAAATAATTATTAAAACTGATTATTAAGTAAGTATATATATTATATATTAGATGTATATGTTTAATTAATGTTTTATAAAATTATATATATTACTTATTAATTTTAAACATTATAAAATATTTTTAACTATGTTTATTTTATTTATAAGTATTATTTAGTTGATTTTACTTTTTTTTTTACACAAAAACGATATTTTTAATAACGATATTTTTGACATCAATATTTTTTTTCGATATTTTATTACTTACCATGTTGTAGATAGCATATCGATATTCTTGACATCGATTTTCTTGCTCCGATATTTTTGTAGGTCGATTTTTTGACCTTCGATATTTTGTCAGTGATCCAAAAATAGTTTGGTGACATCTGGTAAATCCTGTCACTTTCCTAGTGCACAAGGTCAGGGAGGGTGAGGAGACTCGCAACTGTCTGACTCACATCCACGACGGGATTAGCCAGGCTGAGGCAGTTCCCATCCCCGGTAACAAGGTGTTGTTTATGGACGGGTCCTCCACAAAAGACCAAGAGACGAGGGTGAGGTAAACGGGCAGCTGTTGTGATGGGCCCTAGTCATGAGGCTTTAGACAGCCTATGGGTCACCGCGCTGCTGACTCTCCTCCCCTACCTCTCAGCACAGGCAGCAGAGCTAACAGCGTTAATTGTAGCCCTCACCCAGAGCTCAGGGAGGGTGGTGAACATATACCCTGACTCCGTGTTTGTCACTACCACCATGCACTTGAGCATAGGGAGATGTAGTAGACAAGGGTTCCTATAGTCAGATGGCACCCCTGTTGAGCACCGGGACCTCCTGGAGTTGCTAATAGACATGCTAATTTACCTAAGTATGTAGCCATGGTAAAGTGTGCAGGCCATACTGGGGGCAAAGACTTCCTTTCCGAAGGGAATGCGTTAGCAGACCAGATGGCGAAAAGAGCAGCATATGGGTAGGTTTGTGAGGCTCACATACTACCCTTGCAGCAGATGATGAGATTAGACCATCACACGACAAACCATACATGGAGAAGGCAAGTTTGTACCTAAGAGGTCTGCAGGAGACCGCCCCTACGGAAGAAAGGAAACAGTGGCTGGTCGGCGGCTGCACACAAACAGCACACAACCTAATATATAGACACACACCCTCCGGGAAACCCATTATGCCCCGCAGTCTAGTTGACATAGCCTTACCTCAACAACACATACCCATGCACATGGCCAAAGATAACATGGTAGCAGAGCTTCAAAGTGTCTCATTCATCCCCAACATTGTTGAGATAATAACTATGTAACTCAACAATTGCACTGTTTGTCAACTATATTTTCCCAAACCCACGCTAAAGGTCATCTTATTGACCATTTCCCGACCTACAGGTCCATTCAAAGCTCTACATTTCAATTATATATATGATAGACCGAAGTGCTAACCATTGATACCTGATAGTTACGGCTTGCCCTTACTCCAGGTTGATCGAAGCCTGCCCTTGTGTACATTGCGACGCCAATGCAGCGGCCACGTTCCTCGCCAGGGAAGTGATAATAAGATGGGGGTGCCTGGGGTCATCTGATCGGATAACGGTAGGCACTGTGTCAACTCTATGTTGGATCATATCTGCACCCTCCTGGGTATCACTCATAAATTGGTCTTGGTATACCACCCTCAAACCAACGGCATTGTTGAGAGAATTTTGCAAACAACTGCCTAACGATGTGGTTTTTCCAAGCTAGCGTGCAATGCACAGCTCTTATTCTACAGGTCTGCGATCGAGCTGCACATGCACCATTATTATCACGGTCCACCACCCCTTCGACCAAAGCTTCCAAAAGAACTTTCACAAGGCCAATCGCTCAAGGACCACAGACTATAAATTGACTTTACAACCATTTTTAAAGAGACATTTTTTGCACTGCACCAAGACAAGACACCTCTGGGTGCCCAGACAACTGACATCTCCCCTGAAGACGATCCTACAGCCTACAAATGTTTTTTAAGCTACGTATTTTTGTATGCACTCTATTTAGCCGGGGTGCTCTTAGGCCCCTCTGGAGCTAGAAGTATGCCTAACCTCATTAACTCTACTTCTACATTCTTGCAACGCATGTGTGCAGGGACCTCTCTCATCTCACGTACACCTACACTGAGCCAAACGCTAGCATTCCTCACGCACTACACAGCACACTACTACACAATACCTCGTACCAATATATGACCGCTGTAGGCACTCAACCCACAAACTGGTCATGCTACATTTATTCACTGATATATGCATTAGGCATAGACAGCCTTTACTTATCCCAGGAGATAGCTCCTGAAAAAGCAAAATGCCTCGTTCATTTGTATTTATGTAGGATCAGGGCCAAGATACAGCCCAACAGAGTAGAACCCCGTAGAGAAATAATAAACATCACCCGGTATGAGACCAACCCCACAGCCCTGTGCCTTTTCACCGATCCAAGCGACATTGAAACCAAGTTAGACAGGATGCACAGAAGGGGCACTATAGGGGAGGACACTGTTCGGCCCCAGGAGTTTGTACAGAAGAGGTTCCTAGAGGTAGCCGGACCACTGCACCAGTGCAAAAATACATCTGCTCCTGCCTCTGTCTGCAGTCCCAGAGTGGCCCTTAACATCTTTGGGGCCACCATCTTTAACGACAAGTGGAAGCACAGAGGCCATAACTTGAGAATGGAATTCCAGTGCAAGGCTGTTCACTTCTATCACGCTAGCAGAAATTAGTCTCATGTGAGGGAATCCAACTCACGTCTAGACGTCCGTACCAGGAAGTCTGGGACACTGATATCAATATGTACACATGGTTGGAGGGGATGGGACAACCCCTAATTGCACAGAAACGTACACTTTAGTCTCTGTGTTTCAGAGGCAAAGTAACCATACCGCTTGGAAGCAATGAAAACTATGGCGCGATGCTTCATATACCGGACCTGCAATGGGGCACCTCCACTTTGATGGATATCTGCTGGCAATGTGGTGAACTTGCCTACACCCAGCTCGTCCCTGGATGGCGGAGTCTCTGCACCCTCATGACCATACAGACCCCAACACTGGTCGTCCCTGGAGAAGATCTGTCTGAGTTGTCTCAACATCTGTTACAGAAGAAAACAACACTGTTGCATCAGGCTTGAAGGAGAAGAACTACTGATTATTTTGGCTGGGCTCAGAACAAGGACATTCCTGAAGAATTTAGAATGTTCACAGAGACTCAAGTAAATACAGGAGGGTCGATTCCCTTCTTCACCATGCAAGCAAAGTCGAACGCCCATTGATTACATATAAGCTGTTGGGAAATGCTTAAAATGATTAATGACACTGAGCTCAGCCTAAACGCAATCAAGGAAAAACTGAGTGCCAATCCTCCTTATGGTGAATCAACATCTGTGCGTGTTGGACTTGATGACCATGATGGAGGGTGGGGTGTTTGCCAAGATTTGTGCTTCCTGTTTTACTTTTATCCCTGTAAATGACATGGACAATGGGACATTAGGCCTTGCCATCTGAGAACATGACATGAAGAAGGAGGAAGGTGTCCCTAGCAGGACTGGATGCATAGTATCTTTTCCTGGATCGCCTATGGATGTCCAAACTATTTACATCACTAATTCTAGTTTTCGTTGTTCTACTTCTGTTGTGTGGCTTACTACAAGTGGGGGTTTCCTGCTGTAAAAACGCTGTCCTCAAATTAGGTAGTATGCATATAGGTAGAGAAAGAGCAACAGACACTTCAGGTACACACACAGTATCGAATAATATAACAGTCATGACATATGAGGAGGATAAAATCGTTGAAAATTCAACTAGAGAGGGGAATGTTAGGATGGGTGAATATGATGTCGATGTAAACCATGATGTCTGCAGGCCCGACAACGACAATGAATGCCAATAAAGGCAATGTCAACGTATGCCTTAACCTATGCATGCATAACAATTTCAACACTCATAAATGCAATGTCAATGAATGGCATGAACTATGCCTGCACAACAGTGTTGATACCAGTAGAAACAATGTCAATGTATGTCATAATCCATGCACGCATAAAAATATTGATACCAGTAGAAACAATGTCAGGGTACTCTATGATCAAACCATGCATTACAATGTCAATATCACAACTGTATGCACAATTTTGAGGATGTGGGTAAAAATGATAGCAATGGCTGCGACATTATTCGTAGGAGTTTTAACGAATTCGTATCATTGCTGTCGGATTCACCCAAAGGTAACCTCCCTATCATTAACATTCCTTCATATTCTCCTAATCGGTCGACATGTTTCTTGCCCTGCTAAGGGGCCGATTCCGATCTCGGCCGGTAGGGCTCCGAATCGGATTCGGCTTAACCGGATCCGATTCGGAGCCCTATTTCCCGACCGATTCGTACGCGCGTCCGGGCGAGCGAGGTACGATGCGACTCGCCGACCGACTCGTCCGGGCGTCCCGACCGCTCCGACCGACTCGTTCCCGGGTCGAACCGCACCGACCGACTCGCTCGGACTCGACTCGCACCGCGCAATGGAGACGTTCCCCGGCTGGGTGAGTACGATGCGTGCCGCAAGCAGTCCGACCGAGCCGTGCACTCCGGCTCCAAAGAGCAGTCGGAGACGTACTTTGGGGGTCCGTGTCGGACCCCCTGTACCGCGTAGCCGCGCGAGTCGCACACAGGGGGACCCATGGGTCCCCCTACCTGTGCGTGTACGGCGCGAGTCGCTTCGACGCGTACCCGCTGTAGGGGGCGCCTTGACTGCCTCGCACCCATTGAGTCAATGGGAGCCCACGTACGCGCGTTGTACGACCGGCTCCCATTGACTTCAATGGGAGTCCGATCCGACTCGAGTCCGATGGCATACGTGCGCATCGTACTCGTTCGGTCGGGCTGCCAGAGTCCGATTCGGTCGGAAATCTCTCCGAGTCCGGCTCGGTCGGAGAGATTTCTGGCCCGAATCGGAATCGGCCCCTTAGTATCTACAGTGGCAATTCATCAGGACCAAAAGAACCTAATCTACATGTAGCGGGTCCCTAATTAAATTTATAGTGTGCATCCACATAAATGATCACCAAATGTGTATTCACAAAGGTAGAAATGTATTCCTCATTGTTTGTAGACGGATTATTCCAAATACTAAAACCAACCCCATCCCCACTGAAATCAGGCCTCTTAGGACACATGGAATCTTTGGGCACTTGTAGATTCTGTATACCACTTGTAGAAATTGCCATCATCCTACCCCGTATCCATGGCCACCTTGGACGATGAAGCATGCTACCCTTTATGGAGGGTGAGGACCCCTGCTCCAAAACTAAAACCCTCTCTCTGGCCTTTCAATCATCATGGTGCATGAGTGGTGTTGCCCTATATTTGGTTAGGACAGCACACTGTGTTTGATTATAGTTACAGTTCTGGAGTGTGTGTGCTGGACCTTGAATGCTCACGGCCCCTCTGTCATTTATTACTATGGGTATCAGATGCTTGGCAATGTCTGATGCGACCTGCACTGTCCCTTTGATCAATCAGTACCACTCTTTTCCCCATGATTATATTACAGTCTTCTCTCCCTTCTTGTAACCATGCTTCTTGGACTGTTTCTCGCCCTGGAAAACACATTAGTCAGATAACAAGAACGCCACAGTTCCAGGTCAACCATGGGTAGGCTGAACTACTGCACACAAAATGATTTCCTGTTCTAGGGTGCAAGAGGTGTGCCGGCCACAAACTGTTTTTAAGGGGAAAAGAGGCATTACATAGATTACTTCCCACCTGGTGACAGCCATTTCCCTCTAGGCAAAGGGCACCATTTACACCTCAAGATAACTGCAAAGCAGAGGAATTGTTGTAAATATTTCTGTTCTATTCTTGGGGGCATAGTTCAAATTCGTAACCCAGCAGATTTCAGAGAAGTTTAAAATTTGCAGTACATTTTTATCATCGGAATCCATACTACTATTTTATATCTCAGTCACTTCTTTCTTCTATTTACGTCTTAAACCTGACCCAAATTGTTCAGTGTAACAAGCTGATGTTCATTCGGGAATAGCCATAACAAAAACTAGGAAGTCCTGCACTTACCGTTGCAGAAAAATGAATATAGCCCCATCCTTCTAATACATTAAACGTCTAATGTTATGTATTCACAATTTTAGGCATTAC
This sequence comes from Calotriton arnoldi, assembly GCA_963921515.1. Taxonomy (NCBI): domain Eukaryota; kingdom Metazoa; phylum Chordata; class Amphibia; order Caudata; family Salamandridae; genus Calotriton; species Calotriton arnoldi. The sequence goes on along the minus strand of CAWUFW010000351.1, from coordinate 2,928,900 downwards.
ATGTTCCTTATATTGCTGATGGCGCTCCTTGCGTGATCCAGTGCTTATGTCATTGTCTCCCTCTTCAAGTGTGCCGGTCAGTCTATTTTGTTCAGCGACAAGAATAATATAATCATTGTTATCATAAAAACAGTGACAATAAATACAACAACACATTCGACTTTGTGTGCAGGCTTCTTATCCGGCATAATGTCTTTGTCCTGTTCATACCAAAATGCGAAACACACCATGTAGCACTCAGAGGTTACTCGCGCGTCCGTGCCCTCACCTTCATCTTACTGGATCATTGGTTGGTTGACTGACAGGAAGGTGTTGCAATCTTAGGTCATGTATATTCTTTGGTAAGCAAAGAAGATGAGGTGGAGTAGCAATACTTGTCACGTTAGTCAGTATATATGCTGCAGCTGTGCATTTAATTGTGTGCGAGGCTTGGATCCAGGAAAGTAATCCAGCACACTTTACAGTGATCCCTGGAAGGGTCCTTTTCAGCTGTGACATTGGGCAAAAGATTTGACAAGTAACCAGTCCCCGAGCTGCAAGTCGTGCCTCTGCTCTGTTGACAAAACAGACAGGGCATTTCACACCTGTTTCTAGATAGAGCACAAAGGGGGATATTCTCAAGAACGTGTGATAATTATCACAAAATTACTTAACGCAACTTTGCACATCGCAGTCCATCGCAGGAAAATAACACCGTGTTAACGTTGTATTCTCAACCCGGCGTCACCATGCGATAGTCTCACGATAACGCGCCAAATGACCACGTTAAAATTAACGTGACGCCGAAAAAATAAATGCGAAACACGAACGCGAAAAAAGTTGCGATGCCCCTAATCGCGATACAAAAATCAGCGATAACCAGCGACAGGCCTGCAATTCCCACGCGTCATGCGGGAAAATGCACCATAAAAGCAGAATTTTTTTAAAAGTCAAACTGCGTAGCACTATGGATGCACCAGGACCGAGTGCAGAGGCAACGCGAACCCCACAAGCCCCACAGACGACCAGCAAGGAACCTCGGGGTCGGGGAAGACCAAGGAGAAGAGGAAGAGGAAGACGCGGTTCAGTGCACAGGAAAACAGGATCAATGTTTATGGAGGTGATAGAACACTACCAACAACTGTTCGTCACCTCCAACGTGTCATTGGCAACAAAGACGCAAACATGGCAGACTATCTTGGACCATGTGAATGCAGTTGCAGAGTTGAGGAGGACAATGGAAGAGGTCAAGAGGCGCTGGAATGATGTGAAGGGCAAAACCAAGAAGAAACTCAATGCCAACATGAAAGCAGCAACACAGATTGGAGGCGGGGGTCCAGCGGCACACCAGGAGCTGGATGACATGGAGAAAATGGTGGCCACAGTCATCAGTCGGGATACTGTGCCAGGAGTAGTGGATCCGGACACTGCTCAACATGACCTGACACAACATCAACAGGGTGAGTACCGACCAGGGACTGGGGGACGGGGGAGATGGGCACAATGGCACACATGCACAATTAAGTAGAGCACACTGCACACCCACAATGACTCTGGATCATGTCCCTGATCTCCTTGGCATACTGCAGCACACATAGAAACAGCAAGTAGGCCCCCGTCGACAATGTGCCCGGAGGGGCCCTCCCCACACATCACTAATCTCACAACAAACCCATACACATGTGCTGAACCCAGCAAAGCTGCGGGTCCGTGAGCCACACTGACAATGCAAGTGACACTGCATGACGATTAGCATGGCTGCAGTCCAATTATCATGACATGGTGCACGCCACGACACTGAGGTGACTGAGTGTGGACAACATCCGGAAAGGAGCAGGTCACACTCTGACACATCCACCTGCACAAACAACCCCTGACGGCAACAACACATCTGCGCACAAACCATGCCCAAGAGTCACAACTCGACCAAGAGCCCAATTTACCCAAGTCCACAACATCTCAGCACTGTAGAAGCACAGAAGTCAAAGGCACACCGCCTGAAAGGGATAAGGGGCAGCCAAATTAGAGCTGCAGGGGCGACTCACCCACAATGCAGCACACACACATAAGAATAAGAGCACCTCAACATTAACAACAATGTGATACAAACTGCAACACTTTCCCAACAGAACACAGGACACAACTGGTGCCGCATGTGTGTACAAAATGGGCAATCACATCTGGCATAGCAGGAAACTGTGAGATTACAATGTACGAGTACAACCTCACATCCGTGATGTAGTACAAATGTCCACTGTCCCGCATCAAATAGGCATCTCCTCACAAACAGTCACAATTTACATTGTAATGCGTTAGGTATTTCAACTCCGCAAATGCGTCAACATACATGGAACACACTGTGAAACTGCATCTCCCCTTTACATTGCAGAGGGACAATCAACACCTCCTGCAGAGCAGACCCCACATCACGTCAGCGATGATGGAGACGACCCCCAGGACATCGACTTTGACGAACTCCAACGGTTCATGGACAACCCCTGCACCACACCTCTAGTAGCAGGGCAGGCCAGCACCATCGAGGTGATCCTACCCCCTGCACAGACCACACAGCAGGAAGCACCCACCACCACATCTGGCTCCCAGCACCTCACCGAAGAACACATGGCGTTCCAACGTTATGTGTTAGACTGCCAGAAGGAGCTGGCTGAACAGGTGCGGGTGGGTTTCGACCTCATTGCAGCCAAACTAGATGCCATACGTGGGTGTCTAAGTCTCATCAGGGACCACTTACACTCCCTAACGGACACCCACAGTCCGCCCCATGGCCTCCAACAATCCATGGCTGGCGTCGCTGGAGTCACGACTCGGAGACAACAACAACTGTCTAGTCAGAGTGGCTACAGCTATGTCATCCGTGATTTGGGAAACATGAGGAGGGTCATGGAGAACATGGAGCGGATGCAGGCGCAAAGAATGGCTACCACGGCTGCACATGAGAAAGCTGTAGATGGGATCTTCCATGTCCTGCAGATCCTCATCATGGGAGTGATGCCACAAGACATTGCGCAGATGATTGCTGCTGCTACTTCTACATCCACATCTCCGGCCCCTGATGTGTCAGTGTCACACAGTGCTGCAAACCAAACACCACCACCCACATGTGAGGCATATGAAATGTCAGAGGACGAAGATGAGGATGAATCTGCCTCAGTGCTAAGGAGGAAGCAGTAGCATTCATCTCCGCCATATGGCTTGCTTCTGCTTGGGTCTGCCCTCTGCATCATGCCCTGGAATAACACCTTCCACTGTCCCCTGACACACTCTGCGACACTAACCTTGGACCTCGACATGGACTGCCATATTTTGTAAGCTCAACAATGACACAGCAATCAGCCTGCGGACTGGACTCTTCCCCTTCCGAGTAACCTGTCAATCCCTAAAGGACTCTGGCTGGCCCTCCACGGGGCAACATTGTAAAGTGTTGTCTGCATGGCCCAGTACTAAGACAGCTTCAACACTCCACTGAACGTGAATAATACATTCTAATACACACAGATGTGTCATGTCTATGATTAATCAAGTATGAAAGCATGGATGAATGTAGGGGCAGTGATTCCCCCTTACGTCCATGTAGCTCATGTTGTGGGACTTGAGTCACAGTGTGCATCCCTGCATCATGCTGGTACATATTTGACCCCAAAAGAAGCCCTGTTGTCAATTGTAGGTCACAAATGACAGCGTATGTGTAATGATTTGGGACACATGTGAAATGCTGATGAGTGGGATTCCGTACTATCTTTGACACACAGAAATGGCATTTCGAATACGTGACACCCTAAACAGCCTCTCTGTACAGAGGTGACACACCCACCATCTATTTCCAATTTATGAGATTGTTAGCACTACATGTTGCACTTACACTTGTCAGAGTGATGTGCTTGTACAGAGGAGTAACATGCACACAGGGAATGTGTGTTGTAATGAGTTAATTTGCACATGCTGTGCCTGTGGTCATTTTGTACTGTCCCATGATTGCTAAGGACTGTGACAATGTGATGTGCTCATGTGAAGAAATTGTCAATGATGGTGTTCCTACGGGCTATTCCTGCTCCAGCTGCAGTGGGGTGTGGTCTACCTGCCTCATCTTCCTCATCATCGTCCGTTGCATCTGGCACTTGTAGCCATGGGGCATTGGTGCGTACACATATGTTGTGCAACACACAACATGCAACGATCATCTTGCACACGATGCCTGGGCTGTACAAGAGCCTTCCACCTGTGATGTCCAGGCACCTGAAACGTGATTTCAACACGCCAAATGTGCATTCCACGATGCCCCTGGTGCGTTTGTGGGCCGCATTGTACTGCCTCTGGGCCTGTGTGTTCGGGGCTCGGAGGGGTGTCATCATCCAAGGGCAGAGTGCATATCCTTGATCACCTGTGACAGTGCAGAGAGACATGAGTCCAAAGTTGGTTCTGCATGATGTGTTGGCAGGCTCACTAGTTCATTGGTGTGTGATATGTGTGACTTAGTGATTCCTGTTTGACAGGTACTGCTTGTAGCAAATGAGCGGCATCAATGTGTATTACGTAGCCTCACTGCTGCTCCTCCCTCCCCTGAGCCTATTTACTAGTGTGCGTAGCGCGGTTGCATCACTTGCATTCCTACGGCCTGTCTGCACGGCGTGCCTGTCTGCGCATGTCCAGAAGCCTGACAACAACACTGTGATGTTGTGCGTTGAAGGTGGGTGGCCACGTGTGTGTAGGCCAACGGTAAGGATAGGGCAGACACAGATGTAGAGTTCATGGCTGGCTGTACTCACGATGCGGTTGAGGGTAGACCTTTGGCCTATGCTGCGGTAATAGCAACACACACAACAGTTGGCATGTATGATCCCGGACCCCGAGCGGGCTTGCGCTCCTTCATTTGTCCCTTCGGCCGAGCCTGCACTCCGTGGGCATGCTACATCGCAACACTGTCCATTGCGGGACGGGTGGCGCAGACACTACAACAGAGACACACGCATTAGTTACTTCCTTGGCAAGGCCAACACTTAGCAATGCCCAGAGCCCCGGGCTGATTATCCACACCCCTACGCTGGACTGTCATATGCCAGCCTACTCCGCTTACGCTTACAGGGGGGTACGACGCGGCTAAATGTCCCAGGTCTTCCCCACTGCCTGAGGTAACATGGTTGCGTCCGCTGTACACAGCACAATGTAATGTGGTAGGGCCCGGGGCCCTCATGCATACACAATGACCACACGGACACACTTAGATAGTTTGTGGAACTGGCTACGGGCACGTGCGCCCGGCCACTTTTATTGCCAGGGTCACATGTCCAGTGACGCCTGTGCTGGATGGGTGTGGGGTGAGTGTAAGCCAGCCCTCAGGGAGCGGTTGGTGCTGGCAACAACTACAACAGTGATCAGACATGCAGAAGTTCAAAGTTCAAACAGCAAGGGTCCACGACTTGAGCTGCACAGAGTTAGTGGCCCCGGATGCACTGCGGCTGGCAGAGGCACACCGCCACGGGACGGTGACTTGCGGTGCACTGAGGTAGGGCCACGGGAGCTGAGCGGGTCCTCGTCGATGTCGAAGGTGAATGTCGCGCAGTGTTTCGGGGGACAGAGAAAGGTGTTCTTCCAGGGCATGATGCAGAGGGCAGAACCAAGCATAAACAGGCAATATGGAGGAGATGAATGCTACAGACTCATTTTTAACACCAAGTCAGTATCAGCTACATGATGATGAAGACAACCCCCAGGCCATAGACTCAGACGCCACCAAAGTTCAACCAGAGAGTGTCCCTGAATTCCGGGACACAGAGTTAGTGGCACCAAAGCTGAAAGGGGATGCAGTCTGCGATGAGGCCTGTACAATGGTATGAACTCTGCCATGAAAAAAGCAAGACTCAGTTCCAAATGTGTGACCTACTTGACCGCAGTGTAGGCCGGAGGCAGTAGTCATCAAGGGCCCACAGACACGTGTCGTTGGCTTGCGATGCACAGAGTTGGTGGCACCAGATCGAAGGGAGTACAGTGATGTAAATGCTGCCATTAACATATGAACTCGGCCATCATGAAATCAAGACTCAGTTCCAAATGTGTGACCTACTGGACCGCAGTGTAGGCCGGAGGCAGCGGTGGAGTACGTCAATGAGAAAGGAGTGCTGGGGGCCTGTGTCGCGGAGGCCGTGATGGTCTGAGGAGGCTGCCAAGGTCGCGGGCCTCAGGCTTGGAGCTTGCACCGGCACGTGGTGGGCCCCCTTTTACACACGCCGGTGTCGGCAGGTGAGCAGTGAGGCCTGGTTGCGCTGGGGCGGCCAAGACGGGTCTGGGAACCAGCGGCCTGGGGTGCAGCAGGCGCACAGGATCGCAGGCACCGCCGCTCACGGCGTCGGCCTCGTGGTGGGCTGAGAGGCACCGCCCTGGCAGACACGTTGGCCATTCCGGAAGAGAACCACGCCCAGAGCAATGGGCTTTTTATTCACACCCCTACGCTGGCCTGGCGTACGCCGGGCCAGCCCACTCCGCTCACGCTTACAGGGGGGGACGTAACAAGCTACATTTCCGCGATCTTCCCCACTGCCTGGGGTGACATGGTTGCGTCCACTGTCCACTACACTCCAAACACCAGCAGTATATGTCGACATGGACATGTCTGTGGTCTGCATACTGCAGTCTGGCCAGCACATCCACGCCACACTTGGCATTGTGTACATTCTCATTCATGGGTCACTTGCCTCCTTCACACATGCCTGGTTCTCACCTCTCCCCACATTCTGCTATTGTGTGGCTGAGGTGCCATGCCATTGATGGCTTGTGTACATGGCTAGCCCAGGTTACCACAGTAAGTTGTGCTGTTGTGTCTGGTAGGTGGGCATGTTGTTTGGCATGTTGTATGTGAGTTTGTAACGTGTGCATTCCCAGAGTCGTGAGTTGCATGACTGTGTAGTTGAAATGTGTGGTGTGTTCATTTGGTACTTACCAACGAGCAATGTATTCCCATAGGTGCCATCCTGAAAGCGCTGGTTGAATGATGGACTGTCGGAAGATGAAGGAATCATGCACACTGCCTGGGTAGTTGGCGACGACATTGATGAAGAGTCCCAGGTGGTCCACTACTGCGTGCACATTGATGGAATGCGTGTGCTTCCTGTTGTGGTAATTGTGTGCAGTGGCTGCAGGGGGCACGAGGAGTACATGTGTGCAGTCGATTTCCCCCAACACGTGCGGGAAGCCAGCTATGGCGTAGAAGCCTTGCTTGGTCTCCATCTGTTCCTGCGCAGTGTGTGGGAAGTAAAGGTGCTGGGGTACCAAGCTGATGATGGCATCCAAGACAGGTGTGAGGAACTTGGGTAGGGCTGGCTGTGAGACTCCTCTGACTCTGGCAGTTGTTGGTTGGAAGGTACCAGAGGCCAACAGGTGCAGCACAGCCAGCAGCTTTGTCTTCGGAGGGATGTTGGTTGTCCACTGTGTTGGTACCGTCAGCCTGTGGGCAATGATGGTCAGGATGCGGAGGATGGTTGTCCTTTTGAGCCTGTGGTGGGCAATGACATCCTCTGGTGTTAAGTCTGTGAGGCTGGTGCGTTTTCTGAAGGTCCGCTGTCTTTGTCTGCGCTGCCTCTGTGGTAGTCTGGGGGGTGGCGGGCCTGGGTGTGGTGACGGTGGGTGTTGTGGCCCTCTTGGGGCTCCGAGCTGCATGATCAGTAGCTCCATGGCATCTGTTGTTCTTCAGGTGTGGCTCTGGTCTGGGCTCCCTTTTGTGGTGCAGGTTGTCGTCCGACTTAACACCAGGTGAGAGCAGGTGTTAAATCCCTGCTGCTAACGCGCCTTATCGCCTGTTTTGGGATCTTATCGCCGATCTGGCTGGTCATAGAGAATATTGCGAAGTGGTGTTTTCGCGGCTTTTTGCACAGGAACGCCTACTCTGCATCTCATTAGCGTTAGTTGCCGGTGTCATCTGTGGCGGTGTTTTTTGCGATTGTTATCGCAGGAAAACTGGCGATATCGGCTGTTAGCACCAGCTTGTGAATGGGGCGATAAATCTATCGCCACTTTGGCTGCGATAAAGTGCAGCTAACTCGGCGATAAGTCCTTGAGAATATGCCCCAAAGTGTTCTCTAGTTGGATGCAATATCCTCTGGTCATTTCTTCAGTCATGATCAAGTCTGTAACTGACTGGCTTGCCAGGCATTGGGATGGGCCAGTCGAGTAGGACATCATGAGGATACAACTTGGTTACCCTGTCTGGGGTTTTCCTTATACTCATTAATGCAATGGGCATGGCATTAATCAAAGTAAGGTTAGTTGCTGCACAAATCTTTGACAGTTTGCCTTCAAAATACTGTTCCTTTTTTTCCACTTCCCCTGCTGCATTGGATGGTATGCACAGTGGAACCTTCTCGGCACCCCCGCTCTTTACAGATCCTGCCAATCACCTTACTAGTAAAGTGAGTTCCTTGGTCTGAGGAGAATACTTTCAACATCCGAAAAGTATGAAAGGACGCCAGATACGCGCAGGTGAATGACGAATGGCCAAACACAGGTGAGTGACTAAGGGAGGCGTAGAAATGTGTTCTGACCGGAATTAAACCTGAGTAATTCAGGAGTAGGTTTGGGGATCATCATGCCCTAAACATTTTTTTACATATATACTTTTTATCATATCTGTTATATTTGACTACGCAGTGTTTAAAATGGATCTGGGATGCGGGAGTATGGCAACGTGGGTCGTGATATATAGAATGTGAGTTGATTAGCATATGTGGTATGAGATGGAAAAGATTGAACAGCTAGCTAGTCGATTAATGGACAGTGGGAGTAAAACTATACCCGGCCGAATGCAGCTCAAACTTTATTCAAAGTGGAGTAACGCATGGCTAAAATGCCCAGACATCAGCCTAAAACTGTGAAAAGAGATACTGTCTAAAGACGGTGGCATAACGCCACAACATGACCGGTACAGGGTATTTTTTCAATAGGTAGAGGAGTACAAAACATTATATTTTGTTTTTCACGTATGTGGGGTAATGTTTATTTCCGTTTTTTCAACTTCTGTTTAGCCTCAGATACATGAATGAACCAAGAGAAACCAGTCTTACGGTATCACGACTGAGAAAGAAACATTACACGGCCCTGAAAAACTCCCTTTTTTGAGGTATAAATACGGCTACCTACCACGGAGTGACATTTAGAGTTTGTTCTCACTGTATTGTCTATGGCTTGCAGTTGTGTTTCTAAGTAAATGTCTTGAGTTTTGGGGGTATTTGCCTGTACGGTTGCACTCAGAGATTTCCTAATGGGAAATGGTGTGCTCAATTCTTGGCTCACTAGTCTCCTCATTTTTACGTTTCACAATGGTGGTGAATTATATGGTGAATAAGAATTGTGTTTTTTTATTATATTTGGTGATAAACAGTGCTTGAAATGGAAAAATAGAAGTGCAGGTACTCTGTAGCCGAGTACCTACTTTAAAGTATTACGTCGGTCTCAAAAGTGCCGGCACTCTCCCTCTCAAAAAAAAAAAGTGCCGGTACTCCGTACCGGGCAGTACCGGCCCATTTAAAGCACTGGTGATAAAGCATAGAACCTAGTAGACTGCGCGTATCCACTCAGGTTATTTATCGTAGACTCTTGCCCTCTTTGGCTCACAGAAATATGTATATTAAAGTCAGGTATGGACTTGGACAGACTACGGAATATATCGTCCTTCGGAAATTGAGAATGAGTTCATGAATTCTCTTTTGGTAAGTGGGCAGAGATAATCAAGATGTATAGTAAAACGATTGGTCATGGGTTATTTCTGGACTCTTATGTATCACCAACTCTCTGAATAAACCCCCCTCTCTCTACCCACTCCTCCTCTTTTCAAGGTGACACGAGTGTCACCGTCTATTCGCCTTTGCATCTTGTTTTTCATCTCCCGTACTTAATGGTCAATATAGAGCTTTATACCATAGGATGATTTGAGCTATCGCTGCAGTAACGAAAATCAATTTTATGTGTTTTGCAACAGTTTTTTTTTTATTTAAGAAGCATATGGAATCCAATGAACAATGTACAATTCAGAGTTGCACAGAGCTAGCGTTTCCATGTATTTAGAAAATACTGTTCAACCACAATTTTGGTACTCCACATTTTATGTGTTGTATTGTTTTTGTGCATGTAGTGACTGAATGTAAATCATAATATTTGCACTAGTAATTAATGTTAGTCGTGTTTGTATGTGTTTGCAGCCATGAAGAAGCCCATAACCGGACAAAACGCATTGGCTGCACGGAACTGTTTTTTTCAGTCAGAAGACTCTGAATAAAAAATCACCAAAATCAAGAAAATCTCGATTCATCTGTTATTGTAAATGCTGTAGCCTTTTGCCTTTACTTATGTATTCTTTAAAATTGACTCTCTACTTTTTTTATAACATTTAATTATGAATGGCTTATCTTGGTGGCTAAGCCATTTGAGGTGGGCAGTTACTATTTGTGTACCTAAAGAAGTGAGTACACGTGGTGGTGCGGCAAACGGGTCCCCTTCCCACCTACACTTGCTCAGTGACAATGACCTAAGGGCCTGCGCCAATGACCCAGCCACACATTTGACTGTGGGCGACTAGAAGTAAGCATTCTATCATTGCCCTGATGGAGTGAGGTTGCAAAATACATCCTCATTAAATTAAGTTACCCCATAATAATGTATTCACTGCATGGACTAACCAACCCTGAATACACACACACATGGGGCAAACGCATTTTACCTAAATATGCTAAACCTTGATGGCATGAGCACGTATTAACTGTTTGCGTTTTGAAAAATCGTACTAATGCATGATTATGCTATGTTGTACATTGCACATTTTGCATGTTGTGCACGAATAACGAAAAAGCTGCTTTAAATTAATAGCTTTCGCTAGGAAATAATTGATACAGGGTATTAGTATGGTGGGAGGTAAACATAACAGGTTTTATTTCATGAATTAATATTCTTTTGTGTTTATTTACTTTAGTACGAGATTGGGCCTGCATGAAAATGGCCTCTTGTCCGAACCAGCATGTGGTTGTCTTGGTCTGTACTGAAAGACGCATGCGCCGAATGCTCCGCCTGCTTACGAACTGCAGAGTGCACCAGCTGATGTAATCCGTGTGAAGGCCATGTTGACCTGTGTCCTATTGTTTACGTGCCAAGATGCGACAGCGACTGTGGGAACTGCCATCGCTACGTGAAATTTAGATGTGAAACGGATGTCATAATACGAGAATGTTGCAAAATGTATAACTATAGATATTAGTAGTATACAATTGTATTTATCCTTAATACTTCCTTTGTTAAAACCGGTATGGGATGGATTTGCGATGAGAACCTGATGAGGAGACCCTAACATGACCCGTGTCAACCAATGAGAGGCCGAGTTTCTACTGACACTGCAACATTGTAAGATAGTGAGCTAGGAATTAGGGTATAATTGATATCCCAATTTTGGGGTGGGGCAGAACATTGAGAGAGCGACAGAGAGATCATCGAGAGCATCGAGACACAGAGAACGAGAGAGAGAGAGCACCAAGACAGAGAGAGCGGACCAGCACAGAGACAGAGAGCACCTTAGGTACGAGAACGTTGAGGGAGTGCTTGGGAGGAGACTGCGTCCGAGGAGAACTAGATCAAAGGTAGATAGATCGGGAGATTATTTTTGTCTGCCAGTTTATTGCAAGACTTAGCTGCATCTGTCCTATTAACTTTGTCCTCTGAGCCTATCTCTGGGGACCCCTTGCCACAACCTCGGCCAAGGAAGTGGTTTTTCTGATTCTTTGGTGGGTATCACCCTCCTTAAATGCTTCAATTTCGCAATATAATTTTGCAAAGTATTTCTGCTGTACCTTCTTTCCCTATTCCTACGCACGCTTTGATGTCGAGGCAAATTATTCATTTTGATTACATTGCTTGATAAAATTGTTCTCTTAAATGTGGTCTTGTGTGTGCACTGACAATCTGAATTATGAGCATTTAATTTTAATAAGATAAAATTATTAACCTGATAAATGACTCTGTGGTTATTTAGTTAAAGTGTTAAACTGTTTAGTTAATCATAGTCACCATCAACTCGTCAACTAATGGTCCATCGACCAAAAGAAGATAGTTGAAAATAAGAATAGCTAAGAATATATAAAAAATGTTATTAACGTGAAGTATAGTACTATACATATACAAAACTGACAAATTAAACCCCCCCTTAAAACCAGCGCCAGTCTTCAGGGATCATTTATGGGTAATGTGTGATGGGCCCCGTTGTTTGGTAATGGTTTATGTGTGATGAGTTTCCTGGTCCCTGGTTCATGAATTAGGGGTTGCGCTGGATCAGCCCTCACCTTCGGTGCTTGACCTCTTGAGTATATCAGTCACCTACATGACATTAAAGGGGGAGTGGGGCCAAAGACACGTGCATACCTCACAAGAACTAGCTGTCATCCCTTAGTTCAGTGCTACCATGATGATGGGGTAACCTAGATCTGTCAGGAACCCAATCACGGGTCCCAGTGAGCCCACACAGCCTACTGCCTCCAATGACCAGACCCTGGGTGCCATGCAACATCTGGAAGCCACCTACAACATGCACTCTGCTCAATTTCAATCATAGTCCCCCGTGCTTTGTTCGGATTTATGGTGGCCATCTGAGCTCAACCCTCCCCCTCAGCCGGTGTCCTCTGCTAGAAATTTGGGTTTTAAGTTTGATTCTACCCTTTCATGCAAGACTCAGGTAAATCAGGTCTCATCCTCATGTTTCTGGAAAATGAAGTCCATACGAAGATTTCTCCACCTGTTGCCCATGGAATGTAGAAAAACAGTGGTCCATGCACTTATTACCTCACAGCTAGACTATGCAAATAGTCTGTACTTGGGTCAGCCAGATTACCTGATCAGGAAGTTGCAGACTATACAGAATGCAGCCGCTAGGCTCATTAGAAATATCCTGATACGACACCATATTTCCCCCCATCTGAGGAGCCTACACTGGCTCCCAGTAAAGAGGAGGATAGAATTCAAGGCTTTGACTCTAGCTTACAGAGCAAAAAGAGAAACGGGCCCACAATACCTCAGAAAAAGACTCCGCAAATATCTCCAGACAAGAAACTTGAGATCCAATCATCAAGGCCTACTAGTAACTCCCCGCTTTGTAAAAGCGAGGCTTGGTGGCCGGTCGTTCACAGTCAGAACCACTCGGCTGTGGAATTCCTTACCGGTACATCTTAGGAAGGCTAATTCGGAATCTGTCTTTCGTAAATCTCTAAAAACCTGGCTTTTTGACCTTCCCTAAGCTTCTGTAGCCTGTGGCAACTTGCTTTTATTTTTATATCCGCTAGCGCCGGGACACCTCCATTGGAGGTAGCTGTGCGCTCTATAAGCTTCAAATTAAATTAAATTAAACTCCATGACCTCCTGTTGGAACTGATATTGGGTACAGACCGGCGACGGGTGGCTCTCGCCACTCTACAACGACCCTTACTCGAGGGCAGACTCGGTTCGCCCAATAATTAATTATACTATTTGGCAGCACAGATGCAATGGCCAATGCGCTATCTACAAGTGACTGCATGCCTCGAAAGGGCAGTCATCTGTGGGATCCTAAGGGGGGGTGAGTATCTACACGTGGTTGACAGACCTGGAAAGTCGGCCATAATGGGAAAAGCACCTGATGACAGTGGCCTGCCTGTGCTGGCGTAGATTTGGGCATGGCACGCGCCCTCACATTCCATACTCCCCCTCAATAGTGATATGGCGCTTACCGGGACTCCAGAAGGAAATGCGCAGATATGATACTGACCCATTGAGGTGGGGGTTGACAAACTGGGGGATTTTTACCAAGATGGCACCCTTACGTCATTTCATAATATTAAGGACATTTATGACATAGGAGCTGGCCACTTTCTGACATTTCATGCCATACAACACATGTTGTGTGCCACATGGATCGTTGGGGAAACAGAACCCCCTTCATCCCCCACACTACACATTCTCCTAACCTACAGAGCCACGCACCAAGCGATCACCGCATTTTACCCATCACTCAGTTCCCGCCAAACAGGGTATGCTGAGGGGGCACGGGCCAGATGGAACAGTGCCCTTCTACAACCGTTATTAGATAAGGCTCGGTCCAAAGCGCTCCAGCACATGAAAGCGGTGTCCCAAAATCTGAGATTCTGCTTCACACAATTTAACTATGTACATCACACCTACCTCTCCCAGCAACGCATTACGAATATGTTCCAGCCCTAACTCCCGAGTGCCCCAGGTGCAAGCTATTGGCCACTGGATTCTATCACATGGTCTAGGAGTGCCCGGTGTTACAAGCAGTCTGGCATGAGGTTACAAATATCGTTGTTGAACTCGAGGTACACAACCTCACACCAGTACCCGGATCCAGTCTGTTGGGTCTCCACCCCTAAGCCAAGGACGACAAACATTTACACAGGTTCATCGATCTAGCTTTTCTCCTGTTTAAGAGACAAATAGCAATGTCATGGAAGGCACCTATGGCCTCGGACCCCCAACATTGGGTAGCCACATTATTGGCATGGGCGCGTACAGGGACAAATACCCTCAAGCTGCTCCATATGAGGGGAGACAATAGAACTGGCCGCAAATGCTGGGAGACTTAGGTTGCCAACATTGAAGCGAAAAGCAACACCTGCCCATCCTGAAGCAAACACTGCTTTCAGCAGCCAGGGATCACATTCACACACCATGACAAAAGCAGTTTGTCCCTAGGCGGATGGGCACATTACGAATCTGTACACTGGAAGGATACCGCCCGACCCAGAGCCCCTATTATGGAGTTCAAGCGACAGAGAAGAGGGGGAAACCCAAGAGACAAGCGGCGCCACACTCGATGGATGCGAACCACTACCCAGTCACCAGCGTGCACAGCACTCTCCAGCACTGACAGCCAACCTCGACCCGCAAACACTGGTGCTCCACACTCACCATTTGTGCCATGGTGCCCAAGGCCTGCCAGCATGCTTCAGCTTTATCACACAGAGCAAATTACTTATACCCTCATAGACTCCATCTTTGTAGTTGTTACAGTTTAGTTTGCTTTGCTTTTTTTTTCTCATATTTGACTGTTATGATGATGTATCAAGACACGCTGTATTTTCTACTGTATCATGAACGATTATACTGTCTTGACCGCCAATTATCATTGTCTCATTTCTCGTAAATACTCAATAAAACATAGTTTTAAAAAAGCCGCTCTTCCCCTCTAGGTTTTCATTTTGCATTGTGTTACTAGTATTCCTGACTTTATGATGGGTTAAACAGCCCACAAGTTTCAGATGCCAAGAAAATAATGGGCTCGATGTGCTATCATCTCATTGTCCTGGGAAATTACAAAGCATTGAGGTGATTAGATAATGACCCACGGGTGATGAGTGAGGGCAATGGTAACAGTGATTTCCATAGGTAGAGAGTGAAGCTCAGGGGTCAGTGGAAGATTCCGGGAGCTGAATGAGACTGAAAAGAGAGGGAGCCGGGAAACAATGGAAGGAGGCAAACATCCTGGGGTCCGTTGAGCTAATAAAAATAGTAAATTGATTTAATATGGCAATTCATAAGAGTTTTGCAATTTGCACATGCTAAACATAACAGGTGCTCATATAGCCTAATATAAATGTACTCAATGTGCCAATCTCAAAAGAAGGAGGGCTGAGTTAACTTTGCCAATTTTTGAACTCCTAGTACACAGGTCAAATAGAAGTCAGCAGCGAGTGCTTACCTTGATAAGTGCATGTCTTCTTGCAGTCCAAAAAGAGTGTGTATTCTCTCACCTTTCAGCTTTTCCAGTAGGAAATGATCACAGTAGTGGAAGCAAGGTGCTGCTGCTTTTCATTGTTAGCAATGTCAGGTACAATTTGGCACACATCAGTATAGACAGTACATGTCTGGTGTTGAACAGTATGAACTGCACAAAAGGTAATGGGAGGATGCTTGTAATAAGTCTAACCGCTGGTAATCGCACAGGGTAGCATCCCATCATTATTGAATCATTCTTGACCCTGTTCCAAGAACAGTCCAGCCCAACTGCCAAACCAGGTCCTCTTCGAACCAGAACAAAAGCAACACAGTACTGTTTTCAGTGTGATTGGGGCTCTTCAGTTGGGTGTTGCTTGGTTCTAGTGGCACAATGAGCAAGGGACCCATATTTGGGGATATCCTCGGCCACTTTGGGTGTTTCATCAAACACACAAAAGGTGATGAAAAGATGTTTGCAATAAGTCTAAACACTGGCAGTCACTTAGGGTAGCATTCCAATCCAATCGTTCTTTTGCCCAACATTCCACCTCAGATTAGGGTATGCCAAGATGTGGGTATCATGCTCACTGTGCAACTCGAACCAAGCTATACCCAACTGAAGAGCCTCAATCAGGGTGAAACCAGCCAACCTTGGGTTGCTTGTGTTCTGGTTTAGGGAGGACCTGGCCTTGCAGTTCAGGCTGTACTGTTCCAATTGGAGCAGAGTTATGATTGATTTGCATCTGCCTGGGTCCAAATTGAAGTGGCATGGTTAACAAAAGAACGATGGGCTGGAATGCTACCCCGAGTGAGTGGGAGTGGTTAGACTTATTGCAAGCATCCTAGCATCACCTTTTGTGTATTTCGAAAAGCATGAAGGGGCAGATTTACAAGCCCCCTGCGCCACCAGTACGTCACTTTTCGTGACGTACTGGTGGCGCAGGGGGCTCCTCCATATTTACAAGGAGAGGAAAAGCCACCCTGCGTGACTTTTCCTCTCCTTGTAAATACGGCCCCTTCACACGCAGCACTTTGCGTTGAAGGGGCGTTCGATGGGTGTTGCTGTGGGTGTTCCCACGCAACACCCATGGAACAAGACACATCTCCAGATTTACGAGAAATCGTAAATCTGGAGATGCGTGTGAATGCTACGCTACCCTAGAGGTGGCGTAGCGAGGCACAACGAGGAGAAATGTTTTCATTTCTCCTCGTTATTCCTCTTTCAATGCGTGCTGCATTCTACAGCACACATTGAAGGAGGAAAATGCCTGTAGTGATTGTTTTTGTGCAGGAAAGTGACCCTTCCTGCACAAAAACAATCTCCCCACGACGCAGGCATACTTGCACCATGGTGCAAGGGTGCCTGCGCCGGCGCATGGCTGCAGTATGTGCGCTAGCGCAGGGGGAAGCACAGGAATGTGACATATTCTTGTAAATATGTCGCATTCCTGTGCTTCGGAAGTGCTGCAGCGTGGCGCAGCCAAAGGGCTTGCGGTGCCGCGCTGCGGCACTTCCTCGTAGATCTGCCCCGAAGTGTCTTGCACATTGACTCAACTGCAAGAAGCTCTTTTTCTGCTTAACACATTGCGACCACAACAAAATGAATGGAGGAGAAGGATGGCTATGGGTTCATAGTTTTGAGATGTGAGAGAAAAAGTGTTTGCACACAGGGCTGGGCCTACCGATCCTGAAGGACAATCCATATTCAATAATAGGGAGCTGGTGCAGTCCCCAAAGACGTGTAATGGGCACAGAGCCCTGGGCCACTGAAGAGATCGCTTATACCTTGCATCAGAACTCTGACTTTGCCTCCTCTGAGACCAGGGGTTGCAAGGTCAGTGGCAGGGGTCACAAGGGAAGTGCTAGTGGTGGAAGCTGCGATCTCTAGTGACCCCTAACTGAAGTACATGCATATAAACAGGCAAGTAAATGAACTGGGGGATTTGCCCATAAATGAAAATAACGCTACTTTAGGTGTCAATTTACGTATTTTGTTCAATATTCTAATGGGAAACCATATTTCTGGCATTAGTTTTGGTACAAACAGTACAAATACAGCGAATCATTCTCTCCCTTTCTGTTTTCTATTTAATTGGTATCATTAGTACATCACGTTTCTGAATTGCACTTTAATCCTCGGTTTATGATCTAGTGGCAAAGCATAGCCGTCAATGGAGAGAGTCAAGGGAAAGAGTGAGATGGATTGTTCTGCATCTTTCTTTTAAACGTACACTGACTTCTCTGTTGCTTAACTGAGAGCGAAACGTGATAAATGTAGGTGAAAACACAATTCTGCTGCACAAAGGCTTTTGTTGCACCTGGGCCTATTAAATATAAACATATCCATACTTCTTCAGATGCTGCAGGTTATAATGACCACCATAGAGATTTGGAACCTCCACTCAGGAAGAAACAGGACTCAATATAAAATCTCCTTTGGGATGGTTTGCATTGCGTGATCTTTATAGAGATTTAGGAAATAGTACTATGTTGGCTAAATGACAGAGCAGGAAGAAAAGAATTAAGTGGTTAATAATCTAGTTGCTGAATGCAAACAATTTGTTGAACATCTCCTAAAGGTGCATATGCTTATGTTTTCATCATCAAGAAAGAGTATTTGGCTTTAACATTATTTTATAACACAGCAGCTTAGAAAATAACTCAACCATTATTATCTCCAAGATATGCCAGTTTTTTTGTTTTTTCTCTCAACCGAAGGCTTTTACATTCAAACTTCCTAGTTTGGGCCAGTCAATCTCACAATTTGAATTTCCTCCACAACTGTGAGAGGAGACTTGGGGGCACATTAGGATACCCGGCGTAAAAAAATCCGCCAGGCATGGAAGCGGCAAAAATCCGCCCGCACACACCGTCTGAACACCGACCACGCCATTACGATTACACAAACCGAAAACCGCCATCGGCGGAAAAAACACACAAAATACCGCCCGCCAACGTCCGAGTCGGAGTAAAACCGCCCGCCACGGACGGAAACACGCACGACAACACAAAACCGCCCGCCCTCACGGCCGACACACCGCACGTGAAATTACGATCGCACCGCCATGAGCGCGGAAAAACCACAAATATACCGCCCGCCAGCGCAAAGAACGCCGATGAGAATCGACACGGCAGAAGCCATGGCGCCCACGTACCTGCACAGAAACCATCCGCTCACAAAACCAATAGCACACAACATGGCCAACAAGTCCACACAGCAAGGCACGCACAAATACACAAGCACAGTACACATCCCGAAAACACCCCCCGGACAAACAAAAAATACAAAGGCCAGAACACCAGACACAACACACCTGAAAACAACAGACCATGAGGACACCCCCACATAGGTGAGTACAAAAGCAGCACTCCCACAGACCACAACCCCTTGCTACATTGCAAACCAGAGAGGAGAGGAGAGGACACAGTGACACAGCAAGGACAGCAGCACACCACAGAAACGCACACATCACACCAACCACCACCACCACCACCACCACCACCAAACACCGGCACCACAAACCCCCTGCACATTACACAACACACACCGCACCAGCACCACAAACACCATGGCACCACAAAGAATGCCCAAGTACACGCCCATTGAGCTGACGGTCATGGTCGACGAGATCATCAAGGTGTACCCACAAATCTATGGGAACATGGTCCAGCACACACCACTAGCCACCAGAAACAGAATGTGGAACCGGATCGTAGACCAGGTCAATGCAGTCGGGACCCTGCCCAGGAACAGAGGTGAAATAAACAAACGTTGGAATGACGTAAAGAGCCTGGTCAAGAAGAAGGAGGGCAAAAACAGAGAGCTGGCTGCCGTCACTGGCGGAGGGAATCCCGCACTCTTTAAGACCTTCAAAGCGTGGGAGGAGAAGGTGCGAGTCATAATACATCCGGAGATCCTCGCCGGATTAGCAGGGGAGTGGAGGCTGGTAAGTACAAACTAATGTATACCAGCACACCGCTATGTACACACATGCACTACCACCATGCCACAGCTCCCAGGGACAAACACCCCCATGTCCAGCACACAATACACAACACATCACACACACATGCAACAGACACCACCACACACAGCCCAAACAGAACAACTGTAACATACGTGGGGACATGTGTACACTCAGCCAGCCACTTAACCACCAACAGGTCCCCAAATATGCCAGAAGCGCCACAACGAGCACCCAACACACCCATGTGTCCGCCACAGCTGCACTAACCGACAAGTAACAGGTAAGTGGCAGGAACACAAAGTGCAGTGGGTGGGAGGGTGGACAGCCCAAGTACAACACACACCAGGCCCCAGTCCCACAGCACAGCAAGGAGGAGCATCCCCCACACCCCACAGCCACGTGTCAGCCACCGCAGTGCACAACGACAGCCGAAAGGCAGACATCACGGTCCACAGCAATCGGTGTCAGTGGGTGTCCAGCCACCCCACGACCCACAACACCCCCCACCCCCACAGACCTGCAACATGGAGCACCCCCCGCTTAGAGCCATGTGGCATCCAGTACAGTGCACGCACGAACAACTTGCAGGTGGGAAACTGGACAGGGCTGGATTACTGGAGGCATGAGGACCATAACACGACCAACACATGGGACATGTCACGTAGCAGACGAACACGCAGCACCGCCCACCGTCACGAACAAGTGAACAATGTGCACACGGACATGAACAACAGACTCACACCCCACATGACCCATCACATACATAGCAACACCCAAGGAGCCACGTCTGCATGCACAAGCCACACTGAATATAGTACCACACGGCAGCCACTGTGCAACTCATCACACACAACCGAAACACCATTGAAGTCCTGTCCATGTAGCCCCTACTGCCTGTCAACCACACACCCCACAACTACGCCTATGTAAGACAAACAACACTAGACGCAACAGAGCGGAACAACATAAATGCACACGAACACCACTGAACCCATCAAACACACAGACACACCATGCACATACAACATACCATCCATCCCATCCGTCAGCCCCAGTCTCATGAAAGGCATGTCATCCGCACAGCTGCCACACATACAGCAGTCACGCTAAGATACATGCCCATGACCAACCATGTGCCAGAAGTCAATGAAGCGCACGACACACTGTGAGCAACAACACACAACATGGGCCACACCCCCCGAGCACTGCAGTGATGCACATGGCACAGGGCAGCACGCACACCAAGGAGATGGGACAACTGCAATACGTTGGCTGGCACACAACCATCACTCACTCATAACGATGCGTCCAATGCCATGTCCAGTAATCACAACAGACAGCAAATATGCAGGCCATGTCAAGCATGCACACACCTCAAACCATGCACTGTCATGCTGCCACAACACATGTCACGTTCGGCACCCATGGCTCACAGCATGTACCCCAAAAGCATATTCCCTCCCAAATGCGAATCTGGGGCATGGCCCCCATGTTGCCATATGCGTTCCTAAGCGTTCCATTTGAACCCCAAAAGCATATCCCCTCCCAAATGCGAATCTGGGGCATGGCCCCCATGTTGCCATATGCGTTCCTAAGCGTTCCATTTGAACCCCAAAAGCATATCCCCTCCCAAATGCGAATCTGGGGCATGGCCCCCATGTTGCCATATGCGTTCCTAAGCGTTCCATTTGAACCCCAAAAGCATATTCCCTCCCAAATGCGAATCTGGGGCATGGCCCCCATGTTGCCATATGCGTTCCTAAGCGTTCCATTTGAACCCCAAAAGCATATCCCCTCCCAAATGCGAATCTGGGGCATGGCCCCCATGTTGCCATATGCGTTCCTAAGCGTTCCATTTGAACCCCAAAAGCATATCCCCTCCCAAATGCGAATCTGGGGCATGGCCCCCATGTTGCCATATGCGTTCCTAAGCGTTCCATTTGAACCCCAAAAGCATATTCCCTCCCAAATGCGAATCTGGGGCATGGCCCCCATGTTGCCATATGCGTTCCTAAGCGTTCCATTTGAACCCCAAAAGCATATCCCCTCCCAAATGCGAATCTGGGGCATGGCCCCCATGTTGCCATATGCGTTCCTAAGCGTTCCATTTGAACCCCAAAAGCATATCCCCTCCCAAATGCGAATCTGGGGCATGGCCCCCATGTTGCCATATGCGTTCCTAAGCGTTCCATTTGAACCCCAAAAGCAAAGTACAAACCAGACCCAGGATGGGCCAGGAGCCCGCATACACCAGAGTCACAATAAGTAGGGGCACAGCAACACACCCATCGGCATGGCCAATCCGTCCCATGCCACATGTGCACAGCACACAGTCCCATTGCCAAGCACACACAACTACAAATGCTACAGCCACACACACGCCTCCGGGAAACCCATGTACGAGATTGCACGAACTGTTAATGTCAGACGACAAATACATACTTCGCCAGGTGCAACACAATAACAAATCTCATTCTCTCCACAGGTGACGAACTGCTGGATGCTGGGGATGGAGCCAGCAGCCAGCACAGCCAGCCTACAAGCCCCCAACTACGACACACGGATCTGGAGGATCTGTCCTCCTCTTCGGACACGGACCACCAAGCAGGCCCATCTGGTGTGGCAGGGCCCAGCCGCTCCCCAGGACCCCTCCTACCCACCAACCCATCATCCAGGGCTGCTGAACATTCCCAGCCCCCTGCTGCCACTGTCGTTGCGGCCACACCCACGGTCATTGTGGCCACTACCACTGCCGCAACCGCCACCATCGCCGCACCGACCACCACCGCCGCCACCACCACCACGTCTTCGCTGGCACCAGCCCCAGCGCAGGTGGTGGCCCGGCCGACTGGATCCACCCTGGGAGCCACAGCGAGGACCGTGGTGAGCAATGTGGCTAGTGGGCAGGCCGGTGGCAGCAGGACTGGTAGGAGGAGCAGGGTCAGGGAAACGCCAGCCTCCCCTGGGAGCCATGCCCTGCCTCAAATGGCCAGAGTCCTTGGGGCCTATGAAGAGGCCCAAGGACAATGGGTCCGGTCTGCTTCAGACACGCGTGAGGTGCTGGGGGTGCTGAGGTCCATGGACGCCCGTATGGGCCAACTCGTGGACCTCATGGGCCAGCTGGTGGTGGCGGTGAGGTCACTGCCAGGGACAGCAGCTCCCCCTCCGCCACCACCTGCCGGGGCGCAGGGTGGAGCAGCAGTGTCCAGTTCCCCTGCGTCCACAGCCAGTGAGCACACCTCAACCACCAGCATGTCGCAAGCAGGCACCCCCTCGCAAACGTGGAAGGGGCCGTCCGAAGTGGAAACAGATCTCCCGGGAGGACTTCGCACGCTCCAAACGCAAGTGAGGCAGCCAGCCAGCCTCCGCCAGCCTTCCTTGACCAGCCACTGCATTGACTTGGACTACGATCCCACTCCACACAGCCATCTGGATGGCATGTGTGTGTTGGACTATGGACATAGAACCAGTGGGTACACCCTGAGCATCACGCAGCCATGACCGACAGCTCATTGTCACTGCACGCACCACTTTTGTCATCACCTTACACACAATCACATGTCACAGTTTGTAATAAATGCACCTTTTTCACTAACTGCTGTTTGTGCCCTGTGTTTTATTTGTACGGAATACAATGGCCACCTTGGGCGGAAAGGCACCTGATGCGTGGCATGGCAATTGAATCCGGAGGGCCTGTAGGGACCTAGGGGTGGGAGACAGAACAGGAGCACATTCAATGAGTGTGTCACACACCCATCACACAGTACATGTCAACAACTACAAGCAATGTACACACATCGCACAGAGCAATAGGGCACAATGCCACAGCCACCAACAGTGGCATACTACCCTGGCCATGGAGCGTTGACACACAGCACGCAGTGAACAAACGGCCACCCTGACACAGCACACACACACCTGCACAGATACAGCCACATCAGCCGTCGTACATGGACACTCACCGTCAAGTGAAGTAGCGGGCGATGAGCTGCTGCCGCACATTACCAGCTTCCTCCTCTCCGCTGTCCTCCTCACTCGAGCTGTCCTGGTCTGCGGGCTGGGGCCCTGGTTGATCTCCGTCATCCACGATGAGGGGGATCTGCTTCCGAATGGCCAGATTGTGCAGCATGCAGCACGCCACCACTATCCGGCACACCTTCTGTGGGGAGTACGCCAGCGCACCCCCGGTGCGGTCCAGGCACCTGAACCTGGACTTGAGGAGGCCAAAGGTACGCTCGACCACACGTCTGGTCCTCCCATGTGCCTCATTGTAGCGATCGTCTGCTGGGGTGCGAGGATTCCTCAATGGACTGAGCAGCCATGCCCCATTCGGGTACGCAGAGTCACCTGGGTGTGAGGGACACAGAGAACCGTTGCTATTCCAACTGGACAGGGGACAGCATCGCACAACCAGCACGCTACACCACTCCACATACTCACCGACAATACAGGCACGATCCTGTTGCATATTGGACATCAGTCGTGGCAAGATGCTGTTGCGCATTATGTGTGCGTCATGGGCCGAGCCTGGGAACTTTGCACACACGTGGGTGATCACCATGTCCGCAAGGCACACCACTTGCACATTCAGGGAGTGCGTGTGCTTCCTGTTGCGGTACAGGTGCTCAGTGGCCTGTGGTGGAACAAGGCCGACATGTGTGCAGTCAATGGCTCCAACGACGTGTGGGATTCTGCCAAGGGCATAGAATGCACCCTTCACTGCCGCCAATTCACGAGCCCTGGGGAAGCGGATGTACCTGTTTCGGTACAGCATCATGGCTGCCAGTACATCCCTCAGCACCTTGCTGAACATGGGCTGGGACATCCCTCCTCCAATGCCCACTGTGTGCTGGAATGACCCAGTGGCGAAGAAATGCATGGCGGCCATCACCTTAGCCGTGGGGGTGACAGCAGTCGGATACACCCTGCGGGGACGGAGATGGGGTTCTAACATGGCACACAGTCGATGCAGGGTTGGCCTGTCCAGCCGAAACTTCCTAATAACCTCTGTATCGTCCATGTCCGCCAGCAATTGGTATGGGCGGTCAATGTTCGGTCTCCGCCTAGGGACAATGGCAGAGGACACATGTCAAAGCAACACGACACATATCAATTTCGCATACACATCACTGACATGACTGAGCAAGCACATGAGCCACAGCCCAGCTGTCAAGCTGGGACGGCACGGCCACAATACACTTACACAGGTCTCCCAACAATGGCAATGGCTAGTGATACAAACCACTGCCATGTGCATGCACATGGGGATCTAGGCCCCAATGACTTGCGGGGCGTGCTGATGGGGACTGACTGCATATCCGTCAAGCGGCAACGCCACGGCAACATGAATGTCTGCTGAGCATGGAACTGCTTCCGCGGCTGGATGAGTATGGCACACGACGACGACGATGTGGGCACAGGCTGAGCGGCCAAAACAAGTGGGACCTGTGGCACGAGGGGACATGAGACAGTAGTAGGTGTCAGCACTGCACCCTATGTACAGCACTGTACGGATCACACCTCCCGAAACATTGACAGGTGTCCACATTGACAGCCCCATGCCAAGACGGCTGTGTGCTTGCAGTCACACGTCACAGGTGAGAGGTTACATTGCACGTGCCAGGTGGCAGACGTACATAGTGGGAGCTGGCATGTGTGTGCATGTGTCTCCTGTTCAGGATCCACCAGATGGGCGCTGACTCTGTACTGAGCATTGGACACAGCATGTTCCGTGGAAGGCTTGTGTGTGTGGGATGGTGGCACTGGATGTGCCTCCGTTGGGTGGGGGGCCATGCACAGGGCGGGTACGTCGATGATTGCGCATTGTTGGTCACGGTGGGTGCACCAACTAGGATGTGTTGCCCTGTGTTCAATTCCTATGTCCGCATGATGATGGACTGTAGATGTGGGCAGACTACACATTGGTCGATGTGCTGTCTATATGCATGTGCCTTCACACCAGGCACAGCTGCCCCTGCACATGTGACCCCTGCTGGACTCGCTGCTGGGTCTGTGGAGCTGATGCACCTTCTGCGCGTGGGGCGGACAGCTCTCCTCACTTCCCTCATTGCGCATGTCATGACTTTGCCGCAGGTGACATGGATCATGGAGGGCCCACATGTACGCGTGGGTAGGCTACACATGATTGTACACTGGTCGCCACCCCCAGTCAGTGTTTCGAATGGGAAGGTTGTCGTGCTGGTGGTATGTTCGATGTGGCGGATGGGCGGGCCTAGGTGCGGGCTTACATTCCGGACATGGGGGGGTAGTTGGATTGGCGACTAGTTGCAGTACACACGGGACACGTCTCTACCTTTCCACATCTGGGTCATCCCTTGTACTAACTGACAGTGATACAGTCATCTTCGCCCCAGCCCTCATGTCCTCCCCTCGCTCCCCCAATATGCATGCTCACCTGCGAGGCTAGCGCTTGCACAGGCAGCCCCAAGCTCGCACCAGAGAGGGCAAGGAGTGTATGTGTGGGTCCAGTTGCACGAGTGGGCTGTCTCAGGGTATGATGTGTTGCGGGACGCCGTCCACCTGCGTGGTGCCCCAAATGGAGACCCGGCCTGCATGGACTATGCATCACAGTCTTCGCCTTCCGGATCCGCCACCTGCGACACCCAGTGGCTGTGGCTGCCCTTGCGGCCATGCCGCGTCCGTCTGTGACTGATGGCCCACACATTCACTCTTTGGCCTCTCTGGGGAGGGCTCGGGGGTGGTGGCGCACGCGCTTGCACTTAGTCGCAATGGCATGTGGCGTGGTTGGTATGATGGGCAATGGATGGGATGGTGCGAGCCACCTCCCGTGACGTCAGTGCTGCTCGTGCTGTGGTGCGTCCCCCCTACACTTCCATTTGACTTGTGCCATGCTAGACGTTGAGGTTCTATTGCCTGCGTGATATGACCAGGAGGAGCGCGAGGAGACCTCTCACACACCATGCTCCACTGCCATCCCGTGCCCTGTATCGCCTGTGCGGATTGACTATGTTGGGGTTACACCTGGTCGACTGGGGCTGTGTGTGCCTTGTCAAGGGGCATGGCGGGCGCACAACAGGATCCAGCTTGTCCACAGAGGGTGGGCTGAGGTGCGCCTGGTACCGCTTTGTACGTGTGCCCGGCTGCTGTGCACACACGTGTTCACTCCCCCCGACAGGTGTCCTCTCACAATGCCCAGGGAAGCGGTGGTGTACTGTTCATGACCCCTCCCAACACGGCGTGCTCCAACTTGGCATGTGCGCATCTACCCGTCGCACCCACCCACCTGAGCACTGCGTCTATACGACTTCACACGACACATGTGTGTCTTCCACAGTAGTGCTACTCATTTGCGTTGACATCCAATACCAGTGGACTACATGGTCATGTCACGACTGCCGTGTACTTCACATACTCTCATCCTCTCTCATTCGTACTTGTGAAATGAGTCAGCGGAGACAGTTTTGGTTTCAAACATTATATTGAGTCTTCTGTCCTCTGTGATGCAGTATAGTGGACACTACTGGCAGCGGAATACATGTTGAGGATATACTGAGCATGATTGCAAATGGGATAGGGTGTGGGGTTACATGTGATTGGCTGTTGCATGTGGGATGTGGGCTTCAGAGTGACATCTGCTTGGCCAAGGCTGTGCTAATGTACATTTACGTATTGCTGCGGAGCTGCGGACTTTGACACAGACGGTATACATGTAGCCTACCAGACCGCTTGGCATCATGGGCACAGTCCATCTCAGTTCCATGTGACAGGTTTGCTGCGGTTGTTCCTCATGCACGCGTGCATGTGAGATGACATCAGGGCATGTGCTTGCGTGCATGCAGCGGCGTGCCACTTGTTGTTGCACTGTGGTGGTTACTGGACATGTCACAGTCACTGGGGTCGTGTTGTTGTTGTATGCACTTGTCGTCCATGCAAAGGTCCTGGTATGGGATTCCCGGGGCGGGGGTGGGAGGGGTGCAGCACCCACAGACTCCAGGCGACCTATTCATGTCCACTGAGCGGTGTGTGTGTCCATGTGCGCTGGATCCATGTCGTGTCCTGGTTGTTCGTGCAGTTCCGTCCATGTGGGTGCGATACACAGAGCCCATGCCACTGCCTCCCACGATGCATGCGGTGTTCCTGGATGTGATGGGGAACAGTGTGCATGTCCCGGTCATATCCGATGTCATGGCGATGTCGTTGATGGTGTGGTTACAGTTGCCGGTCGTTTGGTATGGCTGTTGTGGTGGTGACTGGCCAGTCCGTGCGGAAGCTAAGCATGGGTGCGGGGTTGGACATCATAGGTCACTCGGGGAACCTGCGTTGTGGTCCGACGAATTGACAGGTTGTCAGGTATGCGATGCCGCCCAGCAGGGCTTCCATGTCATTGGTGGTGTACATGTTTGCCAGCCAATGTAGCGGATGGTGGCTGTCAAGGTGTTGTTCGTAAGTTGTCCCTTGGAGGACCATGATGGGGCATGCTGGGTGACATTCGATGTAGCTGTTCTCGATGATCCGTCGTGTGGAGGCACAGTGGTCCCATTTCAGTGCGGGTGCGATGTTGGCCACATACGCCATGCCCCCATAGGCAGAGCAGGCCCTGTCGTGTGCGTCCAGAGGGAGGAGTAGTGGTAGCAGGTCCGCCTTCAGACATGCCGGGTTGGAGAGGCATATCTCCACGGGATGCTGGTAGGGACACCTCCGACAGTAGAAGACGGGCATGACGCAGCTGAACAATGTGATGCGGTAAGTCAGTCGGTAACTTACGTTCAGCAGGGACAGGAGATCGCATCCCAATGTATGAAACAGGTTGGTTTTGTACAGCTTGAGCTGTTCGGCGTAGTTGGGTAGGTGTGTTGCGGTTGCCATTTCGCAGCGGTGCGTTGTGGTGGCGTGCTCCGGCTGTGTGTGCAGTCTGCAATGTGCACGCTCCGAGGTTGCTGTGAGCTCTGTGTAGTCGTGGGGAGACAGGACTTGTGTTCTGTTGGCTTGTTTGGAGGACACGGGCCCTCTTCCCACATGCTTCTCAGACAGTTCAAGGTCAGTGATGTGTGACTCCTTCCAATTAACTTGCATGTGGCCGACATGGGGGAGTGTTTTCTTCTTTCTTCCCCGTCCGTTGTGTGCTTCTGTGATATGCGCTATCTGCCCTGTGGTCGGTCTCCTCGGCATGCCTGTGTTGGTCTATTCTTGGACAATGGCTGTATTCACCGGCTTCTGTCGTAGGGCTGTGGTTTCGGAGTTGGAATGGAAGGTCATTCAGTGCTGTCTGCTCTCCCTTGTGTGGGCGGCAGGCTGCCTTTCCGCTCTGCGTTGGGCCTTGTGTGTGAATGTTATTCTTGGGCCACCTGTTGTCGGTCCCCGGGCTCTTTGGTGTTCCGTTTTATATGTCTTGTTCATATGTGCAGGGTGGTATGGGTGTTTCAGTGTGGTACTGGCGTTCCTCTTCCTGAAGGGGCCCTGCTTCTCCTAGTTGGTGTTGCCGCCGCTGTGTGCTACGCCATGTTTGTTACACTGGGGTGTGTCCTGCTGTTGCGTGTCTTCACTGACATGTGTGCGTCGGTTGTGTGGCGTTGGGTGTTGTCCGTGAATTGGGCGTTGGGGACATGTCTGTGGCAGGCCTGTCACGTGTCATGTGCGTTCGGGGTGGGGCTGATGTGTGTGCTGCTTGGTTGTGTCCCTGTGTCTGTGTGCGACGCATGCATGGCGCTGCGGTTGGCCTCTGCGTTGTGCGCATGTGTGGCGGCGTCATCGGCGCTTTGGGGCCGTGACGGGGTGGTTGGTTCCTAGTCCCAGGTGGTGTGTACACATGTGTTACGCGATGTTACGATTTGGCCTGTGTGTCATATGTGGATGCAATGGTGGATGTGTAGTGTACACGCGCTGGTGGGGGGTTGTCCGCTTTTTCCGCCCTTGCACTGTGTGCGCTGTTTGCGTGCACTTGTTGTGTGTGTGCCTACCTGCGTCTCCGCGGTACGTTGCGTCCTTGGTGGTGCATCAGCAGGAGCATGGGGAGGGCCTGCAGTGCTGGATTCATGCTCGGGGGAGCCGCTTCTTCGTTATCCGTGCTCGGCGTCCGTGTTACCGCTTCGGTTTGTCGTACGGTATCTCTTGGCCGTGGGAGCCGTTTGTTTGCGGCATCGTAATTTATGCGCCGGGCGGGACGTGTTTCGTCGGACGGTGTGTGTCAGTTGTGCTGCGCCGCTACGTGAACGGGCGCACTTTGATGGCGGACGGTGTTGCTGGCTTGCCGGCGGTGTTTGGCCTACTTTTCGCATCGTAATTGGGCGGGCGTGTGGACTGCTGCGTGCCGGCGGTAACTGGTGGTTTTTGCATCCGCCAGCACGGCGGTGGTGCTTCCGCCCGCCATCGTAATGGGCCCCTAGGTTTCTATTAAAGACATGGAGGCAAATATTACTGCACAACGTCTCTACTGAAATCTTTAGCAGCAAAGAACATAAATAAGAAAAACGCATCAACTGTACTATAAATTCAGAGGACTCATGCAGCAATACCTCTTCTCTGTCTCTGAGAGAAGTCATAATTTGAAAACCTCAGTAATGAAACAATGAAGATTAACACCCTCTCGAGGTAAAGCAGTAGATTCAATTTCCACCTGAATAGATGTCATCCTTAAGACTGCTGTAGCATTTACTGGGCCCTTTGCTTACTTTACAAAATCAATTGGTCCTCCGATGGACCTTGCTCTGTGCTGAGAGGGGTTGGATATTCAGGGGAACTGGCAGTTACCCAATGATGACCAGGAATAGGATAACTGTTTACAAACTCGAAATTAAACTCAAATAGATAAATCTCAGGAAATACCATAGCTATGAAATATGATTACTGCAAACCCAAATCTCCTAAAGAAACGTAGGCAGGCAAGGATCATACAGACCAAAAGTTCTGTTACAGCAATAAAGAAAAATAGCATCAAGATCTGATGATCAGAAACTTTCCCTTTGTAGTTGTATTTAGTCATAGGGAAGCCCAAAATAAATGCACACTCACAAGAAACCAGGGGGCATATTTCCAAGCCCCTATCGCAATAGGGGCCTTGCCTTATTTGCAAGGCAGCGTTAAGCCACTTAATGTGGCTTAACGCTGCCTTGTAAATAAGGCACCCTTTCACGATGTATTTAGCGTGAAAGAGGAGGGCAATGGGTGTTGCAGTGGGCATTCCACCGCAACACCCATTGATTTTGACGCTGCCTCCTATTTACAAGGGCATCTTAAATAGGAGGTAACACCAAAATTAAGACCAGGAAAAACCTGGTCTCAAACAGGCGAAACGAGGAGAAGGGCTTTATTTCTCCTCGTTTTTGCTGTTTCCATAGAAACAGCAAAACGCCAATGATTGTTTATGTGCCGGAAGGTCCCCATGCACTTTTGCAACTTTTGCAACTTCTATGTGTGCTGCATGAAGTGTCATGTGTGGTAGCAAAAGGAGAGCGGTGGCTACCCAGGAGCCCACGTGGCTTACTGTTGAGAATCGGCCACATAATGTGGTTTGATCAGATCAATAGAGACAAACCTTTTGTCTCTTCAACAGGCAAGTGGCGGAAAACGTACAGTTCTTGTACCTTCGACAGCCAGGACAGGTACAGGCAGACCAAACTCCTTTTTTTTTTTCCAAACGTGTTTTTATTAGCATTTAATTTCTCATTTGACAAATGTATCAGCTCATCGCATTACATGGTATGCACTTCACAATATAACATATCATTACAGTAATCTTTTTATGAGACTTAAGCGATACATAGGTTGACATTACACTGAAGAGAAACGAGCGCTTCACGCACTTGTTGAGTACGCTAATGGAGGTATAGATTCTTCACATGGGGGAGTGGTATCGTCAGCTTTGATCTAATGTCGGGCCAACCCTTCCATTCTTATGTGTTGAGCCTCTTAACCTGCCTTACTTGAAAACCACAACCTAACTGGTCCACCCCCCCAACCCTTCCCCCTAAACAGTGAAAAAACCAATGGTGGTGGTAGCTAAGTGTTGTGTTCACTGGCCATATAGCGTAAGGAGTGACTCTAAGGGCGTTTTGCAGGGCTACGGGCCCCAATCAATCCTCCACCAAGGGGGGGGGGCCCTTTGCCTCTCTGGAAATACCTGTCTCAGGGACAACGTGGTCTAAAACTGGAGCAGATGCATGGCCCGAAGTGAGGGTGGGCAAACCGCTAAGAGGAGGCCCTGCGTTAGATATGTGATTAATGGACCCCATTTGTATGTCTGCCACCCTCTCCATGCTAAGAATTTTCCAGAGGCGTGAGTGCCACTGAGACAGCTTGGGTGCCGCTTTCTTCTTCCATGCCGCAGCAATTGATGTTTTGGCAGCACCTATACAAGCCCACATAATGGCTCTCTCCACTTTAGTTTGGTGTTCCAGCTCTGGGTCTCTTATACCCAAAAGGATCCCCTCCATGGAAGTCGGAACGGGGTAGTCCAACATGTCTTTCATGTGTGCCAGAATTTCCTCCCAAAATGTTTTGATTGTGGGGCAGTCCCACCAAATATGTCAGAAGTGTCCAAGAAGGCCGCACCCCCTCCAACACTGATCAGAGGTGTCTGGAAATATCTTTTTGAGTTTCGTGGGGTACATGTACCAGTCAAAATGAGTTTTAAAATGGGCTTCCCTCAAGTCTAGGGAGTGATTGTTCTTGGTGATGTCTGTCCACAGTCACTTCCACTCCCTGTTGGAGATTTCCCTCTTTCTCAGACGTTCCCAGAGATTCATGTATCTGGTTCTCGGTGAGTGTAGTGTAGTGTAGAGAGCAGTAAGCCGTATAGGAAGGAGATTACTCCCCTAATGGACCCCACCCGCCGCACAAAGTTTTCTATTGGTGTTCGTTCTCGTGTTGCTGTCTCCCTGACCTGTGGGTGAAGAGCCCAGTGCTTGAGTTGGAGATAGTGGAAGTGCTCGTTACGGGATAGTTGAAACTCCCTTTGGCAGCTTTCAAATGTGAGTATATCATAGTTGTGGAATAGGTCTGAAAGCATGAGGCACTCACCCTCTCTCCATGCTTCAAACGGGCCCTCGTGGAGCGCAGGGGGGAATTCCGGGTTATAATGCATCAGAGTGTAGGGTGACGGAAAGGTGGTCCACTCCCTTCCCCTAGATACCTCGTCCCACACCTTAAGAGTGGTTCGGGTAGAAGTGTTAATGTAGGCTTTTGTGGGTCTATCCTTCTTAGGTTTCCATATGAGATCCCATATTGTTCTTCCCACTATCGCCCTATTCATATGCAACCAGTGCTTATCTGATTCCCTCTTGGACCATTCCGCCACGATCCTCAATTGGGTCGCTAGTATAAGTTAAAATCAGGGAGAGCCACTCCTCCCTCGCTTTTCGCGCATCTCAGAGTATGGAACGGAAGGCGAGCCCTGCCGTTTTGCCAGATATATCGAGTGATCAGGGAACGTAGTCTGGGCAGAAGATCCCTATCTAGGTCAATTGGTAGCGCCTGGAATAAATATAAAAATTTGGGCAGCACTGTCATTTTTATTGCATGTATGCATCCTAGCCAAGAGATAAAGAGCGGCTTCCAACGTTTGAGATCTTGCTGGAGTTGGAGTAAGAGAGGCGGGTAGTTGGCCCTATAGAGGCCCTCTAGTCATGGTGTTAGTTGTATGCCCAGGTACTGGAGTGAACGTTTGGCCCACTGAAAGGGGGCCCACTCACGAAGGCGTTTAGCCTCATCTTCTGTTACCGTACGATTTAGTATAGACGATTTGGTGAGGTTAACTCTGAAACCCGCCACCTCTTCAAACTCTCTTAGTTCCCCCTGCAAGGCCTGTAGCGAGTGGTCCGGGGTGGTGAGCATCATCAGGACGTCATCCGCGAACAATGAGATTTTATGTTCCTCTCCCCCGAAGCTAATGCCCCTTATCTCTGGGGACGCCCGGATCCGCAGTGCCAGCGGCTCTGTCCTTAAAGCAAATAGCAGGGGTGACAGTGGGCAGCCCTGCCTTGTCCCTCTGTCAAGTAGGAATGGGTCTGAGCTGGTCCCGTTAACCTGCACTCTAGATCGTGGCTGCGCATAGTTGGCCTTGATCATGTCTATGAATTTCTTCTTGAACCCAAAGTATTCAAGTGTGAGGAATAGGAATGACCAATCCACCCTGTCAAAAGCCTTTTCGGCATCCAGGCCCACTAGTATCGCCAGGATCTTATGTTTAGTTACTTTTTCAATCAGATGTAACGTTATGCGGATAGTGTCGTGGGTCTGTCTACCTTTTATGAAGCCTGATTGATTGGGGTGGATTAGATCTGGCATCAATTCTTCTAGCCTCGCTGCCAAGATAGCAGAGTATAGTTTGGTGTCTAGATTCAAGAGCGCAATTGGCCTATATGAGGCGCGGTGTTGTGTGTTTTTCCCCGGCTTAGGGATCACTATTATCACAGCTTCTGCCATGGATGGTGTCACCCTGGTGCCCTTTGCCAGAGTGTTAAAAAGCTGGGTGAGCTGTGGAGTGATATCTGGCATGAATATTTTTATAAAAGTGAGCCGTCAGGCCATCAGGCCCAGGGGTTTAGTTGGGTTTAAGTGCCTTGATCGCTTTCCCTACCTCCTCGTCGGTGATGGGTGTGATCCAGCGCAAACCCAAATAACTTGATCAGGGATAAATATTCAATGACATTACGTACTTTGGCCCATACTCATTCACCCTAATCTCTGATGCGCTAGTGTCAAGTTTGTTAAATTGCCTTAATTTTACTCTTGATTATTCAGGTTCAAACTTTAATCATACTGGATATTCACGTCTGCATAACTAATAATCGACTTTTCATCTACTTGGTCGATGGACCAATTAGTTGAAGAGTTGATGGCAATGGAATTTATAAAGAAACATTTAATCAATAAACTGGCTAAAATAACCACAGACTCTCGGTGAGATTTAATAAATGTTATCTAGTAATAATAAATGCTCATATTGATTACTTCATAAATTCAAATACTGGAAACCTCATGAGAGAGAGAGTAAAATCTAATCATAGCAATATCAAAACAATTATTTCAAATATACGTTGCAAAGAGTGGACAGATGAAGAGACATTAGATGCAAGTAAAATAATATTTGTTTAAACTGATAATTCGGAGGGATAGATGAAGAGACAGAAGGTACAAAGACATGAAATAGGACTTCCAAAAAAATAGTTCTGCAATACTGATTAGATCAAATACAAACCCAAGGGATCTGTAATGGGAAAACTACCACCCAGGCCTAGGTAGTAGTGGGGGACCCCAGGACCAAGAGTCAGGGATCAAAGACTCAGGAAATTAGGACAGGACAGGAACAGCTAGGCCTCTCTGCAACCCGACGAACAGCGGCGCACCCTTCACTCGGACCTTCAGCCTAAGCGACCCTCAATAGCGACAGCAGCAGCAGCTAAACCACACCCCTAAAACACCTATTCTTATACCCTAAAAACAACATGTCCATCCCACAATAGTTGCTAAGTTCACAATTTCTAGCTAAGGGATTGGTTGAGTTCTGGGGGTGGGATGTCACCCCACCATGAAATCATTTTTCTTTAGACTACACCATTGTTCCACACATTTTTTCATAGTCATCAATACCCCTTCTCTCTCATGAGTACATATGTAACATTATTTTGAACACTTTATTAAATTCAACAACTTCGGGTTCCGTTCCCACGATGACACTGGCGTTGGCTGCTTGTCAATGTTCATGTCCTTCACCAGCTCACGTTTTTTTTTCAGCTTTGCACAGCAGTTCAGTCATGTAGTCACATGGTTCCCGCTCGCTCTCAATTTCACCTGCCCTTAATGAGGCTAACTTAACATCATGGAAAACTCTTCCATTACTAAAAGAACAGAAAACAAACATTTATTAATTATGTGATAATGCATTTTCACTGTTTACCCCTCATCTTAACTCTACTTCATGTTAACGGTTAGCCTAGCATAGCATAAGCAGAAAAGAGGCATTATTCATTAGGATAAAGCAACACACGTCATGCTTTTTACTAAATACACCTGCGACCTTGCCATGCAAACCTTCTTAATTTACTCTAAACACAAGATTATTACATTCCCGATTATTTAAGTATTAATTTAATTTAGTTCATGCAATTTGCAAAGCAATCTTCCCGCGTGTAGTGTAATTGTGCACATTAATCATTCTAACTCTACTTACTGTTAGTATGTATTATAGAGGTATTCAATTGAGCAGGTTTCTTTCGTGAAATCCTGCTCCATCAGGTGCATTAAGGGTATCATTCCAGGCCAGGGAGGCCTGCGGTATTTCCAGCGACTGCACGTATGGCTGTTGTGCATGTTGTCATGCGGCTCACATGTGTAAAGCTCCTTGTAGAATGTCCTAAACATGTTGGCCTTGTCTATATCAGAGTGCGCTATATTGCCCTCTCCATCTTGAATACCTCCAATGTTTTCCCTCTCTCGTTTTTCCCGAAGCTGCCTCGCTAAGTGGGTTCCCACCTTGTTCCCCTGTGTGTAAGAGATTTGCAGGAGCCGTAACAGGGTGTATTCAGCCCTGTTGGTATAAATCGCCTTGGTTTTCCCCTTTAGAGCATTTAGTTTAGGCTGCAGCGCCCGGGAGGGTGACTTTTTATGTTCCTTTTCTATAAGCTCCAATTCCTTCTCCAAGGCTTCCCTCTCTTTAGCCCTCTGTTTATTCAGTGTGGCATAAAGCTCTAAGCATTTCCCCCTCAGAACCGCTTTAAATGCATCCCAGTTGTTCAGGGGCGAGGTGTCATGCGGGCAATTTAGTTGAAAAAATTCTTTGATAGTCCCCCTTAATTCGTCTCTTAAGAGTCTGTCCCTTGTCAGTGACACGGGGAAGTACCATCTTGGTATCTTGGGAGTGGTGTTGCCCCAGGTCAAGCTGACGGTGACGAGGCTGTGATCAGAAATAGTAATCGGGAGAATTTTCGCCGCCAGGAGCGAACCCAGTAGGCATTGGCTGATAAAAATATAATCGCGCCGTGAATACATTTGGTGCACATGGGAAACGGATGTATAGTCTTTGGTCGTGGGGTAGAGGAGCCTCCATGCTTCCTTGAGCCCTATGGTGTGCAGATCCTGTTTAATCCCCTTGGGCAAATTGCCTGTAGCGATTCCATGCGGATGTGTGCTATCTATTTCTGCCTGCCATGTGAGATTAAAATCCCCCATGAGGACTGTCGGGCCTTCAGCAAATTCTCCCACCAGGTCAAGCAAAGAAGATAGAAACGCAGGTTGACCCACGTTGGGAGCATACGCCGAAATAAACATGCATCAATTTCCCTTTCACCATGACAATCCGGCCTTCTTTATCTTACTTTATAGCTTCTGGTTGGAACTTAGTAGAGTTATGGAAGAGCAGTGCCACCCCCCTCTGTTTGGTGCCAGCTGAGGATCTGTAGATTAGGGAGTAGTTTTTATGGCATAGCCTGAGCTCCTCAGAGCGTGTTAAGTGTGTTTCTTGGAGTGCCACTACCTCGAAGTGATGGTCAACCAGGTACTTCCATATTTTATGTCTCTTAATTGGTGAATTCAGCCCTTTCACGTTCCAGGAGGCAATGGAAATCACCATAGCTCTGTTTTCGAGCTCCCCCCAGCCCTTGAACCCCTTAATGTGAGCTTCCGGTTCCCTCCCGCCTTGTCTGTCGCCGCGATCTCATGATGTCTCAGGACTCTCGTAAGGTCTCTTTGGCCCAGTGAAGTAGCATAGCTAGTATCCTCAGATGGCCACCACCAACCCCCTTGAAACGATAAGTAGACATAATATCGAAATTTTTATATCGATATACATTAATATTGAGTTTAGTATATTGATAGTATTAAATATCGATGTAATGTATATCGATGTTAAAAATATCGATTTTAAGTGTTGTAAAAAATATTGAAGTTTGTAATGTCGACTGTAAAAATATTGTTATGTTAAAAT
Organism: Calotriton arnoldi; assembly: GCA_963921515.1. Taxonomy (NCBI): domain Eukaryota; kingdom Metazoa; phylum Chordata; class Amphibia; order Caudata; family Salamandridae; genus Calotriton; species Calotriton arnoldi. The sequence continues at coordinate 2,891,307 of CAWUFW010000351.1, read as the reverse complement.
ATCGTTATTGTACTTTATTTTAATATATTTAATGTTTGTTTTGTGTATAATAATAGTTAATGTTATAAAAAATAAAATTTGTATAATATTTTTTAGTAGCGTGATGTTAGGTCAATAGGGGATAAGGGTGGGGAGTGCTTTTAAAATAATTGATAATACATTTTTTATAAATTCGAAATTTTAATTTTAAAATAGAAAATATTGTTTTAGGAGTGGGATGTTGGGTTTATAGGGGATAAGGGTGGGGAGTGTATTAAAATAATTGATTTAAATTTTTAATAAATTCAAAATTTAAATTTATAATTTAGAAAAATTGTTTTGAATTTAGAAATAATTTTTTATGAGTGGGATGTTGGGTTAAAAGGGGATAAGGGTGCGGAGTGTTTTAGAATAATTGATTTTAAAATTTGATAAATTCGAAATTTAAAATTTAAAATTAGAATTTTTTTTTTTAGGAGCGGGATGTTGGGTTTATAGGGGATAAGGGTGGGGAGTGTTTTAAAATAAATTTTTTTTTTTTTTTTTTTATTAGAAAAAGAAAAATAAAGATTTAAATTTGAAATATTTGATTTATGAGTGGGAAGTTGGGTTTATAGGGGATAAGGGTGGGGAGTATCTTAAAATAATTGAATTAAATATTTAATAAATTAGAAATTTTAAATTATAATTTATAAAATTTCATTTTTGAACTTAGAAATTAGTGTTTTATGATTTGGAAGTTGGGTTTATAGGGCATAATGTTGGGGAGTGTTTTACAAATATTGTTTAAAAGTGCCCAGCACCTACCCTGACTTAATGCTAACTGGAGTGGGAATAGTAAATTAATTAAGTTTACTGTCCAGCACCTACCCTGACTTAATGCTAACTGGAGTGGGAATAGTAAATTAATTAAGTTTAGTGACCAGCACCTACACTAATTTAATATTAACTGGAGTGGGAATAGTAAATTAATTAAGTTTAGTGTCCAGCACCTACCCTGACTTAATGCTAACTGGAGTGGGAATAGTAAATTAATTAAGTTTAGTGTCCAGCACCTACCCTGACTTAATGCTAACCGGAGTGGGAATAGTAAATTAATTACGTTTAGTGTCCAGCACCTACCCAGACTTAATAAAAATTAGAGTGGAAATAGTAAATTAATTAAGTTTAGTGTCAAGCAACTACCCTGACTTAATACTAACTGGAGTGGGAATAGTAAATTAATTAAGTTTAGTGTCCAGCACCTACCCTGACTTAATGCTAACTGGAGAGGGAATAGTAAATTAATTAAGTTTAGTGTCCAGCACCTGCCCTGACTTAATGCTAACTGGAGTGGGAATAGTAAATTAATTAAGTTATCTGTCCAGCACCTACCCCGACTTAATGCTGATTGGAGTGGGAATAGTAAATTAATTAAATTTAGTGTCCAGCACCTACCTTGACTTAATGGTAACTGGAGTGGGAATAGTAAATTAATTAAGTTAAGTGTCCAGCATCTACCCTGAATTACTATTAACTGTAGTGGGAATACTAATTAATATATATGTATTAATTTGTAAGGTTAAGAAAATTAATATAGTTGGTAGTTGTAATGTATTTTAATTATAACATAATTAAAAATGATAATCAATAACATAATATATATAGTTAATTAAAACATATTATTTAATATAGTATATTTTATAAAAACATAGGGGTCTATTACGATGGCGGTCGGATGTCCACCGCCGGGCCGGCGGTTTTCTTGGTTCCGGGCACCACCGCCGGCCCGGTCAAATTAGGATGGCGGTGGTGACCTCGGAGGTGGGAAATTCCGACTGCCACTTTTCCGCCGGTTGCCATCCGCTCTCCTGCCTGGCAGACAGAGCAGGACCGGGATAATGGTGGCAGTGCAGAGCAGGCTCCGCCGGCACGATTATGATGCCGGCGGTAGCCCGCCTTTCCTCAGCGCTCAAACCGCCATGGAAAGGCATGCAGAGATTGTCTTCCGGGGGCCCGTTGCGGGCCCCCAATGTTTTGGGGGGGTGTGGGTGCACTGGGGGGTACCCATGGTCCCCCCCTACATTTCCCTGTACCAGGTGGCAGGCACTGTGCAGTGCCTGGCACGCAGTGCAGGGAAATGCAGGATATGCTCCTTTGGACATCGCGGCGGTGCTGCGGGAAGCAGCAACCGCCGCAATGTTAAGGCCCGCGATCCGACCGCCGCGGTCGGATTTCGACCGCGGGTCATCGTAATTCGACCGGCGGTGATGTCGCGGTCCATGCGGGCGGTCTTTTCCCGCTACCATGGCGGTCGGGGAGGTTTTCCGACCGCCATCGTAATAGGCCCCATAATTTTTAACATTAAATACCACTTTAATAAAATGATACACAAAAAAATAGACATTTTATTTTTTTATTTATGTTTATTCATTGTAAATTATTTTGTAATCAACAAAAAATATTTATTTTATTCAGTGCACATAACATAAATCAAGACATATAGATAAAAAAGTATATTTATTTTACAGACAGAAAATATTTGGTACATATGTATATTTTTACATGTAATAATTATGTAAACAAATGTTTTTAACATTGTAATATAAAATAATGTAGTTTTACATTGGTTTAGAAACATTTGAGTAAAAAATATAATTATTAATAACAGTTGTTCATTTTAGTCTTGTATTGTGAACATTTGTTATTTAGTTACATATACTGTTCAGTTTTTAATAATATAACTGTTTTCACATTTTTTTAATACATTTTCAATTGTATTCTTTGTTACATTTTTTAAACAAATAATAATACATTTTTATTAATATTATTAATATATAAAATATTAATATTATTATTTATTACATGGTTTAATTTTTATACATTTGTTTTATGTTTGACATTTTTTAAACATTTAATAAAATTATTACATGTTTTTAATCAACTTTGTATATAACTTGTAAATATATGGCATTATAATAATAATTATTATATGTTTAATAATATTTATTATTATAATTTTACAATGTTTGAAAAATGTTGAATAAATTTACACATATAACTTATAAATTGTAGTATTTTAATTAAACATTTTAGTAATTTATTTACAATGTAATAACATGTTTTTAAACAAAATACATGTATTTATTATGTTTAAAGCAGCCATATTTCTTTGGTGCTTGTATTTTGTAACCGCTCACGTTTGTTTTGGGTTATTTCGAAGGGGACAAGTTCGCGGTTGGGAGCTGTGTCGCGTGGAGGAAGGTAAGATACATTTTCTTTATTTTAACTAATTTAATTTGAAGGAAGTTAGGTTGTAGTTAGTGTGTGTAGTGTTAGGTTTTTGGAATTGTGGCGTTTTGTATGTGTAAGTTAGCTTTTAGCGATTTATTTACCGTTATTTTTTGAGACATAGTTTAGAAAACTTAAAATATATTAGAATATTTGTGAATATGGTGTGTATAATGTTTGTAACAGTGTGATATTGTATATTATGTGTATATTTCTGTGGGTGGGAATGTTTTTTTTTTTTTAAGATTTTGGTTGTGAGAAGTGGCGGTTACAAGAAGATTGTGTTTTTTGGATTAAGGAAGTGTGTATTAGTTTAAGTAACTAATAATAATTTTACACTTCCTTAATTTTCCGGGTTTTCATGGAGCGTTTCTTTTTTAAAACACTTTTTCGGGTTTTTTATGGTATATCGTTTGTGGACTTACGGAAGGAGGATTACTTTTTGAACTGTTGGATTTTTTACATTTGTTTGGGTACTTTTTTGTTCTATTTGGATTATGATATACCTGGATTGTATTGCAAGAGTTGGGATTTTATTTCTACAGATACGGAAACGGTAAGTTATTTTAATTATTTATTGTGGGAGGGAAATGCTAAGAGAGTTAGGGGCATATTCACAAGGAGCCATCGCCGAATTAACGGCTCTTCATCACAGCCAAAGTCGTGATAAATTTACCCCCCATTCACAAGCCCGTGTTAACAGCCCACAGCACCAGTTTACCCGCGATAGCAACCGCAAAAAACATCGCCACAGAGGACCCTCACAAATATCGCTAATGAGATGCAGAGTAGGCGTTCCTGTGACAAAAGCAGAGACAACAGCACACCTCAACATTCACAACGACCAGCCACATCCGCGATAAAAACACAAAACAGGCGATAAGGCGCATTAGCACCAGGAAATCTACACCAGCTCTGACCTGGTGTAAAGTCGGACGGCAGCCAGCACCACAAAAGGGAGCACAGCCCAGGGCCACATCCGAAGGGCAACAGATGCAATGGAGCCACCCATCATGCGGCCTGGACACCCAAGAGAGCCACAACAACCACCGTCACCATCCTCAGGACCCCATCCCACACCCGGAACACCCACCACGGACCAACACAGACGCAGCGCAGACAAAGACAGCGGAACCCCAGGAAACGTACCAGCCGCACAGACCCAACATCTGAAAATGTCTCCTTCCACTACAGGCTGAAAGGGACAACCAACCTATGCCGGTGACACAAGGTGAATGGGCCCTGCTGACCGCTGCCTCAGGCCTATACCACAGTCAGGTAGGTCACACATTTGGAACTGAGTCTTGATTACAGCATGGCAGTGAACATTATTTGAGGCAGAGAACTATTCACCATACACCCTTCGATGTGGTGGCAACAAGTCTCTGCATGGCATCACAACCACACATGTCTGTGGGCCTACGCAGACCACTGCCCTCAGCCTATGCTGCGCTACGAGTGGGATCACAGAATTGTAACTGAACATCGGTAATTCAAAAGGCTGAATACATGTCTTCGCAAGCACGGAGGGGCGTAAGAGGATGATGCATTGCAGGCCGGAGGGAACAGGATCATTGTCACGGAGGTGATTGAACACTACTGACAACTGCCACTGTGTCACCAACTCTGTGCCCCGCCAGCCGACAGGTGGCTGTGGGCCCATGCTGACCGCTGCCTCCGGCCTACACTGCGGTCCAGTAGGTCACAGAGACTTGATTTGGCAATGTTGGAGTTCACATCTGTGTACCGGCATCATCGCAGACTGCATCCCCTCTGAGCACCTGTGCCACTGAGTTTGTTCCCCGACATTCATGGACACTCACTGGTCGTACATTGGTGGCATTTGTGTCAATGGAATAGGGGCTAGTTTTCATCCTCATGTAGCTGATCCCGAATTGTTGGTGACAACGAGGGTTGCGCTTTCCACTCCTCAATTTGCTGGTTCCGGATAACATCAGACCTTCCGCATCATGCCCTGGAGGACACCTTCCACTGTCCCCCGCAGCACTCCGCAACATACACCTCGGACATTGATGGGGACCCGCTTAGGTCGAATGGCCCATCTGACTGCACCGCAAGTCACCGTCCCGTGGCTCGGTGCCTGTGCCGGCTGCAGTGCATCAGGGGCCACTAACTCTGTGCTTGTCACGCCTGGGACCCCTTCGTCTGAGACATTGAATGGCCTCTGTATCGATGGTCTTGGGGTCATCTACGCCATATGTCTGTGGCCCTGTGCTGTCCGCCTCCTCCGGCCCCAACTGCGGGTCACAAGGGCCCACACATGGCATCGAGTCTTGACCGGCCCGGACGTCGCATCACCGCAGGAGGCACACGCCACCACGGCAAGGACCACCTCCAGCCGCCATCTGCCAGAGTCGAAAGGGTGGTCCTGATAGACCTACGGAGTTGCCCGCGACAGGTCTTGTCATGGATGCCATCATCGGCCTGCTGCCCTGCTCAGCACTCCAGGGGCCAGTGACTCAGTGCACTGCAAGCCATTGTCCGTTACTGATTGAGTTTTGTGCTGTTGTGAGGTTGCGCAGCAATGTCACCTCATGCAGTGTGGAAGACCTGGGACCATGAGGAGGAGGATGTGTCAAGTGTGCGGGCGGGGGGGCATAGCCAAGCAGCGGAACATGGCGGCTGCTGGTTAGACTAGCTCCGTCCTAAAGCCCTTCTCCATGACTATCCATCACAAATATCCGCTCTTTGAGCATCAGACCTGTAACCGGAGCCCCCGCCAACTCTAACAACACCGAAATTGCGGCTGTGCATCCCCGGCATCCGGAGATATGACGGCCGACGTTTGTGGCCTCCACAAGAGCTGCAGCCTGGCAGTGGCGTAGCCGCAGTGGCCGATAACATACTGACGCACGGTGGAGCCGGTCGTGCGCCAGCTGGGGACCCCGGCCGGAACGACGATTTACCCCCTGGGGCCTCTTCGCACGGCGAGAGCGCCCACTCGTACTGCACTACGCGAGTGGAGCGTCTCCTGCCAGCTGCCAAACCCTACACCCCTGAGACTTTTACGACTTCTGTCGAGGAAGCCCGGCAACCAGTGGCTGACCCAGACGAGCTTTTGTTGCCTTAGCACCCTGTGGCTGTGCTACGCCCGTGACCACGGCATACACCTACCTGGAGGGCCTCGGGAACACAACTGAACCTGCCCAAGCCGACCTGGTGCCACAGCGGAACAACGGTGGGGAGTAGCTGTGGCCGCACCGGAGGACTGAGCGCGATTAAGGGCCGTGACTTTGCTGACGCGCCTGGGGCTGCACTTCCCTCACGGATTACTGCAGCCCTGGTCCTGGGGTTGGATGCGCTGGAGGCCCCGGGCACACTGGTGGAGTACCCTGAAGGGCTGTGGGCACTGAACTGTTGCGACTAGACGCCGCCGCCCCCACTCTTACGAGGACACTGGTGACACAGGCACCAGTGGGTTTTGCATCCCCAACTGACGAGTCACCACCGGGGAGATCCACAGGCCACGGGTGGTGCTGCTAGTAACAGAAACTGGGGGAAACGCCTGGGCCACCCAAGATGTCGGGCTCGAGGGGCTCGAAACTGGTCGAACAGAATAAACTGGACCGCTACACACTTCCAAAGGCGTCACCCCAAGACCAGCGGGCCAAAGACAAGGTGGGTGGTGGAACAGAGGAACAACCCTCGGAACTAACGCTCAAAGACGTTATGGAGGCCATTTCTGGGGTGCGGTCATCTATGGAACAACGAAGGGACATGCTCTCCACAGACGTCACGTTGATATGGGCAGACCTGTCGAAGATGAACGAAAAGGTAAAACAGCTGGAGATCACCGCCACGAGCCTGGTAGACGACACTTCCCACCTACAGACTGAGATATGTGAATTGCAGTCCTTTCGGAAGTTTGCGGAAGGTAAACTCGACGATTATGAGGGACGCACCCACCGCAATAATGTGCGCATTTTGGGAGTGCCGGAGCGGGTGGAGGGGCAGGCACCGGACCTATTCGTTGAAGACCTTATCCTTACCCACCTCCAGCCTAAAGGCCTGTCAAACTTTTTCGTGATCGAAAGAGCGCACAGAGTCCCGGGGGGCCGGCCGAAGCCTGGGGCTCCCCCACGGCCCATGCTAGCACGACTGCTGAACTACCGCGACAGGGACGTAATTCTTCAAAATGCCAGAGCGGGTCCACCGCTCAAGTACGACAACGCTGCGATCACCTTTTTCCCGGACTTCACGCAGGCGGTCCAGAGGCAGCGCAGCTCCATCCTGGCAGTAAAGAAGACGCTCAGGGACATGGGATTAAAGTACGCTATGCTGTTCCCTGCACGCCTCAGGGTGGAATCCGGTGGTAAAGCCTGGTTCTTTGATACCCCGGAATCGGCATCAGACTGGCTTGAGAATTGGCGTGGGGTCCAGGATCAGAATCTCGACCAAGAAGGCTAGCGACCTTACCTGGACAAGAGGAGACCACATGTCTGGGGTACACTGGAACTTACTGTACAACTGTATGGTCCCCTGCATTGGCGGGGGCCTCAGGTATCAATTCACGGGGGCTGTCATTGTCTCATGGGGCTTGATAGCATTTGACAGTGAATGACTCTTATGACTTGCCCCTCTCGAGGAGCGAATGAGACATTGATTATTTTGGAAGGGGAGGGGGGGATGTAGCGACTCTTTCACCCCCATATTTCTACTTTTAGTTTTCTAGTTGGGCGACAGGTCACTCTGCAAGTTGGAATCATGGGCAGTTTCAGGCCCGGTGTGCAGGGGGGCAGGGAGGAGGGTAGTTGGGGTTGGGGCAATGTTGTTCATTTTATTTGTTTCGAATCGGCACGGAAATGCATCACTATATGGGAGGAGCTGACGACTTTATATCACTCACACACACATGCATGGCGACTGCAATCTTAAGCTCTTGAGCTGGAATGTGAACGGGTTACGGGACAAGATCAAGCGATGTGTTGTGCTTCAACACATTAGGAGACATGCCCCAGACGTAGTCCTCCTCCAAGAGACCCACCTAGTGGGCAATGCTTGCAAGGCACTCAACAGATGGGGCTACAAATTAGTGGCACACGCAGGCTTTACTACTGGTTCCCGAGGTGTGGGTATACTGATGTGGGGCTCCCTTCCCTTCATGGTCCAATCCACGTGGACAGACGACCTAGGGCGCTACATTGGTGTCACGGGACAGTGGGAGGGGCGCACGGTCACCTGTGTGTCTGTCTATGTCCCACCAGGACTGCAATCTCACACGTTCAAAGACCTGGGGGCGGTGCTGCTCTCGCTGCCGGAAGGCCTTTTGTTGATGGGAGGGGAGTTTAACTCTGTGGTCTCAGGTAAGTTAGATAGACATCCCCCGCGAGACATTGGCGCAGCGGCCAGATGGTTGCCCGATTTCCTAGAGACACTCAGACTAACTGATACATGGAGAGCATTCCACCCCGACAGTGTCCAGCATACGTTTTACTCAGGTGCGCACAACAGCTTCTCCCGTCTTGACTATCTTTTCGTCCCAGTAACGCAACTAACATTTATCCGAGAAATTAGACATCTGGCGAGGGGCATATCCGACCATTCCCCAGTATGGACTCATGTGGCGTTAGGACGGGGTGGAGAGGGTAGGATAGCCCCCATCAACCCGTGGCATCTTCGAGACCCTGGGATACGCAAGGCCCTGCTGCAGGCTATGGACCAATACTTCCAGGAAAACGAGGGCACCGTCGACTCCCCCCAGATGTTGTGGGAAGCGTTTAAAACAGTGATCCGAGGGCAGGCGCTTTCCCTAATAGCTGGTACACGTAAAGATAGGGTAAAAGACCTGGTAGCAGTAGAGAGTGAAATCCTCGGACTGGAAGAGGAACTAGAAGTGGGGGTGACCCAGGACAAGATCCATACCTTGCAGCTCAAGCGAGACGAATACAAAGCGATAGCTACCGAGAGGGCGAAATCCCTTGCAAGGGAATCCGAGGGTAGGGTATATGACCTTGGTGACAAAGCCGGGAAGCTCCTGGTGTGGCTAGACAAGAAAGAGATGGCGTCCAGACTGGTGCCTGAGATAATTGATAGTGATGGTTTATCGCTCACAGACCCGCAGGCCATTGCTAACACATTTGCAGCCCACTATAGCAATATATATCGCACACGCACAAACTATACGGAAGAGGACTCCCAATCCATTCTCAGAGACATTACCCTTCCTATCCTGCAAACCGAGGAGCGAGCGCTCTTAGACAGTGACTTCACAAACGATGAGATCGCGACGGCAATTAGGTGCCTCCGGGTAGGCAAAGCTCTGGGCCCCAACGGCCTTCCAATCGAGCTGTACAAATTGGCGCCTGACAAATTGGCCCCTCGTCTGTGGTCCATGTTCCATGAAAGTAGGGAACGGGGGGCTCTACCGCTTGACCAGCGGATAGCCACGATCGTCACAATCCATAAAGACGGCAAACCTAGGTCGGACTGTACGTCATATAGACCTATTTCCCTCCTAAATGCTGAGCCCAAAATTCTCGCTAAATTACTGGCCAACCTCCTTCTTAAAGTAATAGGTGGCCTGGTACACCCAGACCAGTCAGGCTTCATGCCACACCGCAACACAGCCCTGAACCTCCGGAGAGTGCATGGCATGATGGGACGACTGGGCACGATACAAGAACCAGCGATCATAGTTTCGTTGGACGCCACGATGGCATTCGACACTATAGAATAGCCCTACCTTTTTGCTGTGCTCACGAAGATGGGATTCGGGGAGGGTTTATCCAGTGGGTTCGGCTCTTATATTCCAAACCCTTGGCGCAGGTCGTGGTAAACAACAAGAAGTCTACACTTTTCTCACTGGGTCGAGGTACTGCCGGCAGGGTTGTCCACTTTCTCCCCTCCTGTTTGCCCTGGCGCTGGAACCCCTGGCGGCATGGATCCGGGGGAACCCTGTCATACGTGGATTGAAGTGGGCTCCATCGTGGGAGGACCGCATCTCGCTCTATGCGGATGATGTTCTCCTCTTCCTAGCCGCTCCCAAAAGATCGCTGATCGTGGTTTTTGATATCCTTGCAATTTTCAGTAGGTTCTCCGGATACTCCATTAACTGGGGCAAGTCTCTTATTTATGTTTTGCATGGGGGCCACCCCGCTGTCCCCAAAGACTGTCCCATCCAAATTACCACTGAGGGCTTTAAATACTTGGGAATATATGTGACGTCCGACCCCCAGCTCTGCTACAGCCGTAACCTGCTCCCGAAGCTGCAAAGACTGAAGCGGGACGCTACCGCATGGAAGGCACTCCCTCTCTCGCTGCTGGGCAGGGCAGCACTATTCAAGATGATGTCCCTGCCTCGCATCCTATACGTGCTACAAAATTACCCAGACCCAGTGCCCACGAGTTACTTTAAAGAAATTGAGAGTATGCAGAGGGAATTATTGTGGGGAGGGAAGCCTCGAATAGCACTACCCAAACTCGCCCTTACTTGGTATGACGGTGGAATCAGCCTCCCAGACCTTAAGAAATACTACTGGGCGGCGCACCTCGCATCCATCAATCATGGCACTTATCGCAGTATGGAAGACCCAGGATATGCTTTGAACCAGTGGCTTCTCCCAGGTGGGAACTAATACAGAGCGCTGTACTCTAGGCCAAAACGTTTCCCCCTGACTGGGCCGATGAAACACTTGGTACATATCTGGCACTCAGCCACCAAGGGTCTGGGTTGGGGACGGAAACTGACGTCAGCCACACCACTCTGGGACTCTGAGATTCTTGGTGATCTTTGGAAGTCAAAGGGCTTTGACAAGTGGGACCTCATAGGGATCTCGACCATGGGGGACTTATGGGTAAAGGGAGCAGTAGTGACCTTTGCCTATCTCCAACAGAAGTATGAACTCGCCAACACAGAATACTTCCGCTACCTCCAGGTCCGCCACGCACTGCAGACACACATACCCAAAGGCACTTCTCTCCCAGACTACACACCACTTGAGGACAGACTACTTGACGGCTACCTACCAGAAAAAACGATCTTCCTCACTTACAAGAAAATTATTAATAATGCAGCAGAACCCCTTCAGGGACTAAGGGCAAAGTGGGAAGGAGATGGCCTCGAACTGGACAACGAGGAATGGCAGGAGGCATTGTCCTCCCCGAGGGAGGTGGCTATATCGGCAAGGTTACGGCTAGTCCAGCTCAAAATCCTGCATAGGGTATATGTCACTGGGCCCTGCCTGGTCCGAATGGGGTGGGCTGAAGGGGGTGAATGCAGATGGCAATGTGGCTCTGAAGGAACATTTATGCATATACTGTGGGAGTGTGACCTTATTCAGAGATACTGGCGTCAAATACACACACTACTAGGCAAAGTATTGGGTCTTGATATCCACCTCGAGGCGAAGAGATGCCTGTTAAATGTAGGGGAACCCACAGACTTGGGGAGAATGGACAGGATTTGGGTAACACTGGGACTTATGTTGGCTAAAAGGAATATAGCTCAGCAATGGGGAGCCACCAACCCCCCTACACTCGTGGAATGGAAGAAAAGCATGGATTGGTGCATGTTCCAAGAAAAGACGGTCTATATTGCAAGGGGGTGCCCGAAGAAATGGTCCTTAATATGGGGGGCCTGGAACACATACCGTGGGGAGATTTGTAGCCCACCACGTAGCGCTAGCCTGGATGACTTGTCCTCACCATAAAATGTACCATCTAAAGCTCTGTATTTTATTTTAATTGTCAAAATGTTGTCGAGTGAATTCCTTCTGTCTGTAACTTATCCATGTGCCTTTTGCTTCAGTGCTGACTTTTGTTTGTTATATATCAATAACAAGAATTATAAAAAAAAAGTGTGCAGACGGGAGCAGGCACAGACAATGGGAGGGCAGGTGGCAGCAGCCCCAAGGCAGGAATGCAGAGTGGTGGCGGTAGTCAAGCTACACACCCGTATCTGATACTGGGTATTGCGCTGTGGACTGCGCATGCAACTGTCACCTCAGGCAGTGTGGGAGACCTGGGACGTTGATGAGGAAGTTGATGCAGGTGTACCACACCCACTGCATCTGCATCAGGACTAACCCGAAGGGACACAGTCCTAGCAATTCCTTCACATGAGCGCGCTCTTCTCTAGTGCCCCTACCTCAGTGCACTGCAACTCACGGAACGTCCAGACTGAATATTGGGTGACCTCTGTCCTTACTCCGGATCCCTCCATGTTGCTCTGCAATTGACTCTGTTATGCTAGTGTTTTCTGTTTCCATTGCACTGGTGTCCACTGTTCCGGTTGTTGCCAGTACCAAGCACTCCGTGCGGGCTGGCTTATACTCACCCCACACACATCCAGCACAGGCGTCACTGTACATGTGGCCCTGCCAATAAAGGGGCCGGGCGCACGTGCCCATAGCCAGTTCAACATGATATGTGCATGTGTCTCTGTGGAGGTGTGGGTCTCCTTTGTGGGGTGTAGGTGGTCCCTGAAGGGTATTGGACACCCACGTATGTGTTCTACTTCGCATTACATGGGTTAGGCAACACCCTCCCCTGTTGGGCCACCTCCTTTTGGTGTTCGGCCACCTGGCATTGGGGTGCCATGTGTGGGTGGGTGACGTGTTGTGAGGCAGCCGTGATTGCGGGTGCTTCATGCTGTGTGGTCTGTTGCAGAGTCTGGGTTCTCCTCTGAGTAGCTTGTCTGCCCTGGTCCTGGTGGTGGGTTGTGTGGGATGTCCATGGGCTGTTGTAGGGCGTCGTGGTCGGGGGTGTGGTGTTCATCTCGGCCATCACTGATGGGTTGTCTGTTCAGACCTGCTGGAGGTGTTGTTTGTCCCTCTGCATTGTGATGGGGAGGTGCATGTTGGCATTGTGTTGGCGCCTTGTTCTTGTCGTCATGCAGACTGTGTGACAATGTACATTGTGACTGTTTGGGCGGTGGTGGCTATTTGAGTTGGGACAGTGTACATTTGGCCTACATGGCTGATGTGGGGTTGTAGGGGTAGATGTGCATCTCACAGTTCCCTGCTCTGTCCAATGTGATTGTTCTGTTTCTGCACCTGGGTGGACCCAGTTGTGTCCCCTGTTCTGCAGTGTGGGTGTTGCACTTTGTGCCACATTGTCATGGTATGTGCTGTGATTGCTATGTGTGTGTGCTGCAGTGTGCTACGGGGATGGGGGACATGTCCCTGGGTAATTGTGGATGTGCAGAGTGCTACACCTCATTGTGCATGTGTGGAATTGTGCCCATCATCCCCCGTCCCCCCAGTCCCTGTTGGATCCTCACCCTATTGTTGTTGTTTCAGGTCCTGTCGAGCTGTGTCCGTACTCCCTACTCCTTGCACCCTCTCCACACAGATGACTGTGGCCTGGCTTTCCTCCTGCTCCTCCTGTGTCGCTGGACTGCCACCTCCTGTCGCCTTTGCTGTCTTCCTGTTGGCAGCGGGTTTGTGCCTGGTTTAGGTTGTCACGTCCTGGCGGAGCCTCGTGGCCTCCTGTATTGGCCTCCTGGGCTCTGCGACTGCATTCCAGGCGGTCTGCTTGTGGGTCATTTGCTGGTAGTGTTCTGTCGCCTCCGTGGCCTTGGTCTTGTTTTCCTGCGGTCAGCAACCGGTCTTCCTCTCCATTTTCTCCTTGGCCTTCCCCGACCCACTTGTTCCTTGCTGGTGGTCTGTGGGGGTTGTGGGGTTCGCGTTGCCCTCTGCGCTTGGTCAGGGTGCATTGATGTTGCTACATGCTTTGGCTTGTTTCTGGTGTGTTGTGCCTGTGGTTTTTATGGTGCAATTGCCCGCCAGATGTGTGGGAGTTGCAGGCCTCAGGCTGCTTTTCGCAGCTTTTTTTACAGCGATTGGAATCATCGCATTATTTCTCGCGTTCGCGTTTCGCATTTTTTGGGCGTGGTGTTGATTTCCACGCTGGCATTTGACGCGTTATCTGGTGACTATCGCATGGTTCCGCCTTGTTGTGAATTCCACGTTGACACAGGGTTATTTTCCCGTGATAGGCTGCGTTATTGAAAGTTGCGTTACGCTACTCTTGCGGATATACCCCTTAGTGTTATTGTTGTTTATATTTTGATATATTTAATTAATATGTCTATATATATATTTATTGTTTAAAAAAAAAATATTAGACAAATTAATTAATTTTGTGAAAATATAAAAATTATATTTATGCATTTTAATTAATTTTACAGAAAAGTATTACATATTTTAAACTGGCTTTTTAATTTATAGTAGGCTTTTGGCAATTATTTCTAAGTATTCTAGGCCTTTTGTTGTTGGATATAGTCTGACTTGATGTTGTAAGTATTCAAACATTTGTTTAGTTTGTTTGGCTAGTTTAGGCCTGATTTGTGTTACAGATTGCTCCATTCTTAGCTGTTGGTAGCTTTGTTCTTTTTGGAGGGAGAGTAGGAGTTTGTGTAGAGTAGGTGGACCTCGTCCTGTTGTTGCTTGGAAGGCATTATGCCAACCTTCAACAGCATTGTTTGTTTTTGCCTGTTGGTTTAGTGTGCTAAGGTATACATTCCACCATGGAATTTGGTATTTTGGTTGCCTTCTATGTCCTGATCTATGGAGTCTTCCCACCCAGGTATCTTCAAAATAGTCTAGGAGGGGACTTAATTTTTATTCATGTTGCTGGTAGTAAGGACTTTCTATTAATAAGTTGTAATGTTCGGCCACGTTAGTAACTGGGACTTAGGCCAGTGCTATAAGTTTTTTTATTTGGTATGCGAATGAACTGTTTGTCGCATATTCAACACTTAGGGCCCGATTCCGATGTCGTTCGGAAGGCCTCCGAATCAGATGTGGCTTTACCGGACCCGATTCATAGCCCTTGTTCACGACCAAATCGTACACAAGTACGAACGACCAAGTACGATGTGAAGATTGCGTAAGCACCGACCGAATCGTTTCTGGACCCGAACCGCGCCGTACGTCTCGTTTGTAGACGAATCGTGTCACGCAATGGAGTCGATTTCCGACCGAGCGAGTACGATGCACGAATCGGACAGCCGCTTCACCTCGGTCTCAGTGAGACGAAACAGCTGTTGGAAGCGTGCTTCGGGGGGACCATACCAGGCCCCCCTTCACCCGGGACCCTCTGAATCTATCACTGGGGGGTGCCCATGGGTCCCCCCGATCCAAGCATGCACAGTGTGGCGGGCACCATGGGGTGTCTGCCACTGGGTGTACGCTTTTCCCCACCCACACCTTTTCTGCTATGGGAGACTGTGTACGCGTCTGTACACGGGATCCCATTGAGTTCAATGGGAGATTGAGTGAACCAAATCCGTAGGCATACAGCAGCATCGTACTCGCTCGTTCGGACTCCGGGAGCACGTCTCGCTCGGAAAGCCCTCCGGATCCGAGTCGTACGGAGGGCTTTCCTAGCGAGATCGGAATCGGGCCCTTAGTGTTGATTTTTGAAGGTGTCTCCATATACACTGATTGAAATTATAGTGGCAACCCTGAATTGATGTGTGTGGATTGGATTTTAGAATTGCATTTATCATTGCCTGCTCAAAATCAATAATTATTTTCTGTGGAAAATAATTATTTGTTTCTTGTTTTATTTTAGTTAGTACTTCCATATATGTGGAGTTTTGTTTATTGGGTAGTAAGGCGTAGATAAAAGGGATGTTAGTGTTTTGATATAGGGCATGGACAGTGTATAATTGATAGAATGGTTTGGGACAAATTTTAAAAGTCCCGTCCATCATCCATGTTTCTGATTGTTGTAGTTTTATTAAATTATTTGCTGTTGCAAACATAATTATTCTTTTCTCTTTGGATTTGTTGTCATAAAGAACAAAGGGTTCTTCATTATGAGTTATAGATAGTTCTGGGGGAATTACTACCTCTTCAAATGTTTTTGGGGCAGGTGTGGCGGTTGTTGTGGCTTTTTTTGTTCGAGCTATACTTCTTTTTAATGAAGAAATAGAGGGCATTTGGCCAGTAGCATGTTGGGGTACTTTGGGCAGCATCTCCTTAAGTATTTGAGTTGCAGATTTTTGTGAGCTAGTACTGGCTTCTCTAATGTCGTCTAGGGCATTCCTAACCTCTATTTCAGTAACATTTGGGGGGTGGTTATGCTCCCTTACATACAAAACTGTTGTTTCTCTAGTTGTTTCCCTCCCATAACACTTATTTGAATAGTACTTGCTACATTTCCAATTTACTTTAAGTCCACTTTGCTTTTCCTGTGTACATACATACCCCATGTAGCATAACAAAAACTTTCCTTTCTGGGAAGTGATAAATTGGGAGCCTTCTGTCATTGTGATGTTTTAAATGCTACGAAAAATGTATATAAAAATTAATAAATTAATATTGTACATGTTTTTTAATTATTGCAAACACATTGTTATTAATATACTTACAATGTTGATTTTGAGGTCGTTTTGAATGGAGATGTTCTTTCTTTGTTGGTTGAATTCTGTTTGTTGCTGATGTTTCTGTTGGTAGAGTAAAACATATTTTTAATTATTTTGTTAAATTGTATATGATGTGGGGTGGGGGTTTGGGGTGAAGTTGGGGTTTGGTCGGGTGTTTTAGATAATATTTAAAAAGCATTTTGCTGAATACTTACTTTATTTGTTAGATGATTTTAGAAGCTGGTATGTAATTGTTTGGATGCTTTGAGAATTATCTGTAGAGGAGACATAGATTGAAAAAAATATATAATAATTATTTGTGCATGATAAATAGTAGTTTTTGAAGATTAGTATTAGTGTTATATTATAAATGGCATTTTACTTACATTTTAAAATAGGAAATAGATTTTTCTTTAATGAAGTCCTTGCTTCTGGCAGCAATCCGGCAGAGTTTCGTCTTCTTGATTCTTTTTGGTTTGATGTGTAAAATAAGAATAATTTTTCATTTTTTATATAGTGTTTAATTAATTGTTTGTTTAATGTGATTGGTTTATTTTTATATTGTGTGTATTTGCTTGGTTGATATTTATTGTTTTAATTGTTTTGGTAGTTGGTTTCCATATATGGAAAACGCTAATTAAGAGTTAGTGCTTTTTTTTTTTTTTAAATACGTTGAACCTTTTAAATGTGTATTATAATCTATGTGATGTAAAATAATGTGTGTATATTATTTAAATATAAGATTTAAATAGTTATTAATAGTGTATTTATGATTTAATGTTTTATAATATGTTTTACTTTTTTTAAATTGATTGTATTGGATTTATTTTGTATGCAGTATAGGTTTATTAATTGAAATATATTTATTGAGTTAAGTTTTGTTTGTTTTATCTGTTTTTAAGTTGTCGATATTTTGTAAAAAACAATAATATTGCTGTCTATATTATTGTGATCAATATTTTTGACATGTATATTTTTAAACTATGTACGATATTTTGAATAACGATATTTATGTGTTCGATAATTATTGTTTGACGATATTTTGGTGTCGATAATAGTGTATTATTTTAATTAAGTATAGGTTATCGATATTAGGCACTCGATATTTTTGTGTCGATAAAAATGTAGGTCGATATTGTGTCTGTCGATATTATGTCAGTGATTCCCTTGAAACACCTCCCCCTCAACAATAAAAACAACATAATCAAAAGCAACCTGTGCCGGACAGCCCGTGGGCCTCCAGCACTAGTGTCCTTGTAGGGTAGGGTTGTGCTGGCGGGCATCTCGGCCAGAGCCCACAGACACGGCTGACCCTCTTGCTTAGTATAGGTAGCCAGCTCTTGTCTTGACCCACCTGGGGCTAGGACCACGCTGTGACGGGTGCCCTCTATCAGTCTGGTTCCTCCACGTTCTCCAGGGCCTTCCATTTCCCCCTGTCTTTTCCGTTTCTGAGGTGAGCCTCCTCCGCCGGTATTTCTCTGGCCCGGCTCCCACTGCACCTTTCATGTTACGATCTGGAACGTCCGCTTTTAGTGGTTGTACCTCATTGGGAGGCCTTGTTGCTGGCCCGCTCTTTCACCCTCGATGTACCCTGGTTGCTCTCAGCCTCCATGGGGGGGAGTCCCAATACTCTCAGGCCCTCCTCTAGTTCTGTGATATGGCGCATTTTGTTGTTATATTCAAAACTCAAGCCGAAGGGATATGTCCATCTATGTTTGACTTTTTCCGTTCTCAGTTTCGTGGTGATGGGTGTAAATTGTTGCCTCCGCAGCAACGTGGCAGGTGCTAGTTCCTGGTATAGTCCACTGTTCCGTTACCACGCTGCCAATATGCCCAGCACTGCAGGAGCGAAGAATATCCCAATCCTCTACCCTCACCGCAGTCACCATGCACCCAACATATATATATCAGGGTGACAGGTAACCACGGCGCTGGGAGAAGGTGGGGGAAATACAGGGAAAGAACAAAACACTGTAGTCAGGCAGGACCTCCTTCTTCTTCTTGTCTACCACCCACACAACGTCAGGAGAGCACAGCCAGCCCTTATAGGTGAGAAAGAAAAGGAGAATTAATCACATAAAAGGAGCGAGAAATCTCATTACAACGAACACACATAATCAGGTGCACACAGTAACATATATGGCTAATCTTACCCCTTTAGGCGGGTGGAGTCATCTTAGAGCAGGAGAAACACAACATTGCCTGACTCCAATACAAGAGGGGGGAATCCTTCCAAACAAAAAGAAGGTTGTATTTCCAATATTATAAATCCCCAAAAAGAAACACTTTCTTTAACACGAGAGGGAGGAAGGGGGAAAAAAGAAACACATAGGGGTCGATTCCGATTCGGGCCGGAAAAAGCACCGACCGACTCGGATCCGGAAAAAATACCGACCGACACGTACCAGTGGCGCCCGACACGCCAAGTACGATGCAAGCCGCGATAAATCCGACCGACACGTCAGGAAACCAAGCCGACCGACCGAGCCGCTCGGAAAATAGCAATCCGGCCGGAAAAACACGCGAATCCAACCGACCGACAAGCACCCGGAACAAATCCGACCCGAATCGTACCCGCCAACTCCAACCCGCAAAGTACGATGCAAGGCGCGAAAAACCACGACCGAGTCGGACGGAGGACAAGCCGTACGACCGACACGCATACAAAACCGAGCCGAAGCAACACAATACACCGCGACCGACGCGTACGCAGCATACAAAACTGCACAAACACAGCGTGAGCGAAGCGGAAAACACCGTACGAGACCAATGCAGGGTCCGACTCGGTCACAAGAACGTTTCCAACATACACAAACAGCACAAAGGAAAAATCACCCAAAAAAAGGCCAAACAAGCAATTACCAAGCCAATAAATACTGGGGGTGGGGACAGAGAACAAAGACACACCCACAACTCCACCTATATAAAGGACACAAATCACTACCATGAGCCTTTGCAAATGCCATTTCACTGCCAGCACCCAAGAGAAAGCAACCACACACCCACAGCTCATCCCTCACACAAGCCACACACCATCAGCACACCAACAAATACCTACCTCACATACACCCAGCAAAACACACACTCACACACCCTCACCTGCACACCAACACACACATCACTCACCATCACCACCCATCACCATGCCCCCCAAGAAGAATCCCAAGTTCCTAGATTGTGAATTGGAAGTCCTGGTAGACGAGATCCTCAGGGTGGAGCCACAGCTGTTTGGCACTCTGGTCCAACAGACCCCCATGTCGCAGAAAACCAAGATGTGGGAGAGGATCATCAACAGGGTGAACGCCCAATCATCATGTCGGCGCACAAAGACGGACATCCAGAACAGGTGGTATGACGTGCGCAGGAGGGTACGGGACCTGCTGAAGATAGACTACATCAACAGCCAACAGACCGGCAGTGGCCCTCCTGCCAAGCCAATATACCTCAGGCCCTGGGAGGAGAAGGTGCGGGCCATCCTTCCGCCAGTGAGCGTATATGGACTAGAGAACATCCCAGAGCCTGGTGAGTACACAACAAATGTACACAATAAACTGCCACAAAACACACACATCACTGTCAAGGGGAGAGTCAAACCATGCACACATAGCAATTACACAGCAACTAGAACAGAATCATCCCAAAATGTGTATGTCAGTCAGATAAACACAACACATGCCATCAAAAAAGTCACATCCAACTGTGCCAACACATGTACAAACACAACCACAACTACAGCTAGGCAGTGGCACAAATAGAACTAACACACACATCCACACATGTAGCCACCACAACAACACCAACACACAGTGAACACCACTCAAAGGAAGGAATTCTGTGTATGCTGGCCAAGTCAGTGTAGCCAATAGCATCATGGGAGTCGCAGTCACACATATTGCCCCCCACAACTGTCCCATCAACACCACCCTGAACCATGCTCACATCACAGGGAGTGGAGAAGGACTCACAAGATGGCTGACACTGGCTACTGCTGTGGGGAGCACAAGGCCCTGCTGCCAACTGTGCACCAACAAACAGCAGGACACCACTGACTGACATCCTGAGAGACAACTTACACTCCCTGCAATGCAAGCACGTTCCATGGTGGGCTATCTGGCTGGCTGGGTGGGAAGGGGGACTTGCAGCACTGACTATAGTCACCAGCACCTCCCCTCACACCCCCCCCAACACAAACTCCACAGTACCCACCTGGTAGAATGCAATGCCCTCCATCCTAACACAAGATCCCACAAAGCACCACCACCCTGGGTTATGTTGTGTGAAGCACAGGGACACTCTTGGGACTCTTAGCCAAACAACTGCCAGGACAACACTCCCAGCCATCCTGTCAGCACAGCCAGCCCACCCCACAGGGAAGCAGAGTCAAAAGGAAGGAAGCATGGGCATGCTGGGAAGGGGGTGGAGGCAATAGCATGATGGGAGTCGTAGTCACAGACATAGCTCACCCCCACAACTGTCCCATCAACACCACCCTGAACCATGCTCACATCACAGGGAGTGGAGAAGGACTCACAAGATGGCTGACACTGGCTACTGCTGTGGGGAGCACAAGGCCCTGCTGGCAACTGTGCACCAACAAACAGCAGGACACCACTGACTGACATCCTGAGAGACAACTTCCACTCCCTGCAATGCAAGCACGTTCCATGGTGGGATATCTGGCTGGCTGGCTGGGTGGGAAGGGGGACTTGCAGCACTGACTATAGTCACCAGCACCTCCCCTCACACACCCCCCAACACAAACTCCACAGTACCCACCTGGTAGAATGCAATGCCCTCCATCCTAACACAAGATCCCACAAAGCACCACCACCCTGGGTTATGTTGTGTGAAGCACAGGGACACTCTTGGGACTCTTAGCCAAACAACTGCCAGGACAACACTCCCAGCCATCCTGTCAGCACAGCCAGCCCACCCCACAGGGAAGCAGAGTCAAAAGGAAGGAAGCATGGGCATGCTGGGAAGGGGGTGGAGGCAATAGCATGATGGGAGTCGTAGTCACAGACATAGCTCACCCCCACAACTGTCCCATCAACACCACCCTGAACCATGCTCACATCACAGGGAGTGGAGAAGGACTCACAAGATGGCTGACACTGGCTACTGCTGTGGGGAGCACAAGGCCCTGCTGGCAACTGTGCACCAACAAACAGCAGGACACCACTGACTGACATCCTGAGAGACAACTTCCACTCCCTGCAATGCAAGCACGTTCCATGGTGGGATATCTGGCTGGCTGGCTGGGTGGGAAGGGGGACTTGCAGCACTGACTATAGTCACCAGCACCTCCCCTCACACACACCCCCAACACAAACTCCACAGTACCCACCTGGTAGAATGCAATGCCCTCCATCCTAACACAAGATCCCACAAAGCACCACCACCCTGGGTTATGTTGTGTGAAGCACAGGGACACTCTTGGGACTCTTAGCCAAACAACTGCCAGGACAACACTCCCAGCCATCCTGTCAGCACAGCCAGCCCACCCCACAGGGAAGCAGAGTCAAAAGGAAGGAAGCATGGGCATGCTGGGAAGGGGGGTGGAGGCAAAAGCATGATGGGAGTCGTAGTCACAGACATAGCTCACCCCCACAACTGTCCCATCAACACCACCCTGAACCATGCTCACATCACAGGGAGTGGAGAAGGACTCACAAGATGGCTGACACTGGCTACTGCTGTGGGGAGCACAAGGCCCTGCTGCCAACTGTGCACCAACAAACAGCAGGACACCACTGACTGACATCCTGAGAGACAACTTACACTCCCTGCAATGCAAGCACGTTCCATGGTGGGATAACTGACTGGGTGGGTGGGTGGGTGGGAAGGAGGTCTGGCTGTCAACCAAACACAATCAATGCAGACCATGTTCACACCCCAGAGAATACATAGAAATGCCCAAATAATGCAGGACAATGTGCCACACCAATATCAACCCCTGACTGTGACGACTTAGGACAATACAATGTACAGGCCCGCACCCCGAGGCACAGTCACAACTGTCAGGTGTGTCAACCACTGATGCCTGCAGAAACATGACATACATTGTTTGTGTCTCCCAAAAACAGGTGATGATAGGGACACAGCAGCAGACGCTGAGGAGTCCCAGTCCCAGGCTCAAGAGGATGCCGAGCTCACTGGCGTCGTACAGCCTCTGTCCTCCTCGGACGATGAAGAACAACCTGGCACATCCGGTGCAAGTCAACATGCTGCACCAGCAGGACCACCAGCTGCAGCACCAGCAGGTCCACCAGCTGCACCCCTGCACCCACCCCTCCAACGACTGTCACCACGAATACCATCCCTGCCGACATGGACAGAATAAGGAACAACACCAGCGCAGTGACCCTGGACCAACCTGGGGCCATGGACACCACCACCACCACCACCCCCAAGGTGGACCAGGGTTATCTGTGCGTGCAACTGCACACACTGCACATGTCAGCAGGGGTGGTGGGAGGGGTGGGAGACAGAGGTCGCTGCTTGCAGACGTTGCTGGTGTGCATGAAGACCCACAACTGGTACGCATAGCTGATGCGTACCAGTCCAGCACCGGAGAGCTCAGCCAGGTAGTGGGGCTCCTCAGAGACATCAAACAGCAGCAGGCTGCCCATCATGCCCGCTTGGACTCCCACATGTCCCAAGTGGAGTCACACATGTCACGTGTGGACTCCCACATGTCACGTGTGGACTCCCACATGACCCGCGTGGAGTCCAAGTGGGATGTACTACATGAGATGACGGCGGTGCACAGGGACATTTTACAATGCCTCCGCCAGATGAACAGCAACCAGTCCACACCTCCCTGTGTGCCAACAACATCTGGTACCGAACAAACTGCAACTGCCACAGGGAGGGAGGAGGACTCTGGCGGAGAGTCCCCTGCACCGCAGCAGCCTGCACTTGAGGGCCCCCCCAAGAAGAGGGGTCGTCCGAGGAGGGGAAAGTGAGAGGCTGATGGCCAAGCGCAACTCCCAGGAAGCCTGAACCTGTTCTGGATTTTCGCCTTTGTGCACAGACTGTTCACCCTGTTGATGGCAACACTACTCCCACACATAGCATGGGGAGTACAAGTTGGAACAATGTGTCAGACAACTGTGGCCCCGATACTGGGGATCCTGTCTACCTGGACTTTCTATTCATCTAGGAACTTGGGATTGCAAGATTCATGTACAGCACAATCCATCCTATGCACTATTATCACAATAAACACACTAATACACCATACTTGCCTCTGTCGTGATTCCAACGTGGGTGCTGTTATGGGGATGATGAACTGCAAAATTACACAGTGTATGCGAACTGCAACAGCAAGGCCAACACAGGCATGTGAGTACAGGCAACGTGACACATATGAGGGAGACACACCACCAGGGCTACACAACACATACACACCTAGGCCATCTGACTCATTGCCTACACTGATGTTGCCAGGGAAGACGGTGCAATGCACAGACACCACACCCATTCCCAGTTGTAGTCAAGTAGCCCACAGGTGCAGTAAGCAAATGGCACTCAAATGTGTGACCACAGACAACGCACATCACTAAGTGAAGCACAGGTTTATTACACAGTAGCAACATGCCGTAACCACTACAGATGCAAGGTAACCCCACCTGGTAGCGGGCACACAGTCAACAACTGTAGACAGAAGGAAGTCCATGGGTGTGGCGCACATCACCTGTAGGGACACAACAGCTACCAGCCTGGATGTGCAATCACGTCGTCGGTGGACACAGTTGACCAAACGAATCTGAAAGTACCCTGTGAAGGACAGAAATGACACACAGTCAAAAGCAATGCAGTACAGGACAGAACAGCAAAACTCATGCACAATACATGTTACAAGATACCCACCCAGAACCAAGTTAGCATGTCAACACTGTTGGGGAGTACAGCCCACCTGTCACCACACATCGCAACACACATCCTGTCAAGTAGCCCATGGACACACTCCAACAGCACCAGAGCACCACCCACACATCATGCCAACTCACATCATTCACATGACACCTCAGGATACTCACATTCAGCTAAAGAAGTTGGTGATGAGCTGTGTGCGGACATCACCATCACCATCATCATCATCATCGTCACTGGCATCGTGGTCCAGGCCAGGATCCTCCACAGGTGGCGGATGTTGGTCATCGTCATCCTGGATGAGAGGCAACTCCTTCCGCACTGCCAGGTTGTGGAGCATGCAGCAGACGATGATAATCTTGCACACTTTCGCAGGGGCATATGGGAGGGACCCTCCGGTCTTGTCCAGGCAGCGGAAGCGGCTCTTCAGGAGACCAAAGGTCCGCTCAATCACTCTCCTGGTCCGACCATGTGCCTCATTGTAGCGCATCTGGGCAGGTGTCACAGGGTTCCTGAGGGGTGTCAGCAACCACGGCATGTTGGGGTATCCCGAGTCACCTACGGACAGACAAGTGCACATCAGCTGACTTGGAAAAGTGGGCGGAATACTACAGATCAGATCACACACAATGGCACAAAGTCAGTACACACCGACAAGCCAGGCACGCTGGTTCTGCATCTGTGCCATCAACCTGGGGATGCGACTACTCCTCATCACAAAGGCATCGTGTGCTGAACCAGGGAAACGGGCACACACGTGTGTGATGGTCATGTCTGCAAGACACACCACCAGTGCATTGACCGAGTGGTAGTGCTTGCGGTTCCTGTAGGCCTGCTCCTGGGCCTGTGGTGGTACCAAAGCCACATGTGTCCCATCAATGGAGCCAATTACATGCGGCATCCTCCCCAGGGCATAAAAGTCACTCTTCACGTCAGTGAGTCGTCGCAGTCTAGGGAAATAGATGTACCGGTTCAGGAAGAGCAACATTGCCGCCAAAACATCGCGGAGCACACGGCTGAACATGGTCTGTGACATCCCACCAGCAGACGCCACAGTATGTTGGAAGGTACCGGTGGCAAAGAAGTGTAGGGCTGCCATCACCTTCACCTTGGGGGTCAGCGCTGTAGGATACGGCCGGCCAGGCTGCAAATGTGGGGACAACTGCACTGCCAAATCCTCAATCAGCTGCCTGGTGAAGCGGTACCGTCGGATGCTGTCCCGTTCCACCATCGTTGCCAGGTCTGGGAATGGCCGATGGACAGCAGGAGCCCTGCAGTGCAGAGGAGAAGTAAGCAAGATCGTCAGTCACCCCACATATGCGGCATTGAACACACTCAAGATCCCAACATACATCATCATGAGGCACAACTACATGAAGTGTGCAGTACCGGAACGACATTTATGGTACATACACGGCCAACATCTGTCAACACGGTCCTACAGGTGGCATCAATTTGTCCCAAGTTGGCCCATTGGATATCATGATGCTGTGTCACAGTCACCCCCCAGTGACATGTGAGGACAGATGTGCCCCAGGCACCACAGCTCAACGACAGGCACATTCCCAGGGACCCTGTAATGCCACATGGACACTGGCATCACCTGGAGTATCATGTGTACACCACAACAAAACAAACATGACCCCCACAGGTAGTGGCCACACTTGCCATGGCAGGAGAGCCATGGACGTCTGTGACACACACGCACAACATCAGAGTCCATGCACACACAACGTGGATGTGGAGACTGTCTCCCATTGTGCACATGAAATCAGAGACATTGTAAACACTACATGCACAAAGACTGTGGAGGGCCATCACTATTGTGCCACTGGGACACCCTGGCTCAAACATACCGTCCCACATGGGACTCACGGGGTATGTGACATGACATACACAAACACCACTGTGAAATGTGACCATGGCACATGCACAGATATGAACAGTTGCACATCACAGTGGTCACGTACACATAACACCCATGATCCTGTCCCCATGAACACGTGCACAGCCTGGGGGTGGCTGCCCACAGGTGACACCCACAGGACAACATGTACACCAACATACACACAATAGGAAATGCAGCCTTACATGCCTTATGATAAGGTTTGGACAGGCTGTCGTGATGTAGGTGTGCCCCTCACTCCCTGGGAGCTATCTGTGGCTGGCATATGTCCATCTGAGACAGGCATGCTGACATATGCCAGTCACATGTACAGTGATGCGTTGTACTGCAATGGACCGATCGGTGCCTCCGGCCGGCCCATTGCATTCAATGTGTGCGGGTACGCGTTGTACCCCTGTGCGCGTTGTACTGCAATGGACCGATCGGTGCCTCCGGCCGGCCCATTGCATTCAATGTGTGCGGGTACGCGTTGTACCCCTGTGCGCGTTGAACAGCAATGGACCGATTGGTGCCTCCGGCCGGCCCATTGCTTTCAATGTGTGCGTGGTACGCGTTGTACCCCTGTGCGCGTTGTACCTCAATGGACCGATCGGTGCGCACCCATTGACAATGGGCTTGCCTGGCAACGGACGCGTTTTCGAATATTCGAACGAGTCGGTTGCTGGAAAATCAGTTGGTCACCCACAACAATGTTGCAAAATCATGTATGTCATGAAGTTGAAATTTTGAAGGATGCTGTGGGCGTGTTTTGGTGCTGCTATTCCATGGATTGGCCATATTCAGAAGATGCAAACGACTTGGACCTATCACTTTGGACACAAGGGACAGTATCTGCCTCTCCAGCACATATATATTGCTGCATGTTCCCCTGAGAGCCCACTTGCCTGCACTACATGCTCCAGGACGACATCTGCCACTGCACTGCTGCTGTCTCTGCCCCTCTGGACCCTGCAATGGCACGTACTGTGGAGAGAGCCCCAGCCTTCAGCCTTGAAGAGAACCAGGCCCTGCTGGACAGCCTACTTCCACAGTACAGCAAGCTGTATGGGACACCAGGGGAGCAGGTGAGTGTTCTGTGCACTGCCTTTCTGAATGTGCATTTTGTCTGACTAGCAAGGCTGAGAGTCAGCACACCACTGGCTAGCAGGCTCACTGAGTAGTTGTCACCCCCATAGTGTGTAGTGACTTGCACTGGACAGGTATGGTGCAGTGACAGTGCTTCTGAACAGGGTTTTACTCCCCATGATATGATACCATGTAGTGACTTCTGGAAAACTGTCCATGGGCAGCCGTGCACTGCCTGGGTACACCATGTGCCCCTGTGATTGCGACATGTATATGCAACTGTGTCATGCACGGATATGTTGCATGTGTAGTAATGTCCTTATCACTTTGTCATCCTGACAGGCTTCTGCCCATCGGAAGCATGAGATCTGGAAGGACATCGTCCGGGCTGTCCGGTCCGTGGGGGTCTACAAGCGCCGGATCCGCAACTGCCAAAAGAGGTGGCAGGACCTTCGGGGCTGGACCCGGAGGATTGCACGGGTCCAGCTGAAGCTGTCGCCTCCTCGCAGGAGGGGCGGAACACGGACCCTGACCCCCCACATGCTCAGGATCCTGGCGGTGGTCTTTCCAGACCTGGATGGGCAGCTGAAGGCCAGAGAGCAGCAAGGAGGGGGTGAGTCAAAGACTGCACTGTGTACTCTGTCTAACATGTTATGTGCCCTCCTCGGGCCAGGTTGAACTGCCACAGTACAGCAGTCATGTTGTCCAGGAGCCATGTCCCTCTATTGTGCACTGCCCACTCCTCATCTGATACCCAGGTGTGGCCCTTACATGCAGGGAATTCTGTCACTTAGGACTGTGTCCTTGCAGTTTGCTTGACTCAAGGTGGGAGACAGCATCTGTTTCCCTGACTCTGTGGTGGGCATCATGGGTGGGTCCATTGCTTACACAATGCCTGTATTCTGACATGTATTCAGCGTGTTACTTTGATCTGTGGTCCAATTGCTGAGCTGATCCACCACATGTGGCTGGGGTACCTGGCACACACCCATGCTGCGGGTGGGAACAATGTTTGGGCCCCAGGAGTATGTATATGACGTGTGTCACACATACTTAGCCAGTTGCCTACAGTCCAGGGCTCATCCCTCATTCATGTGGGGCTGGACAGTCATGCCTACTCCAGGCCATACAATACACTCTGTACTCCCACTCCCGTGTATCAGAGGACACATTGTGCACAGTGATTTGCCCCTCAGGTGTCTGCCTCTGTGTCAGTGTGCTGTGCTGTGGAGTTTCTTGGTAGGGGCTCAGCATGCCACTGGAGATGTGACCATAGGAGACGATACTTGTGTGACACATAGGTGTCTGATCAGCTGCCCATGCAGACTGGGGCATGTAAATGTGAAGTTCAGGCAGCTGTTCCCCATGCACAGCAGAGTGTGAGGGGCTCAGGTTCAGAGGGTAGTGTCACAGGTCTCCCATATGTCCAATAGGTATGACCTGGACAGATGAGGGTTAAGAGGATGTGTTGTGGGGGGATGTACATGTGCACTTGTGCAGCTCCAGGACTTGCATTCCCCATGACCTACTATTGTGACACAGTGCAGAGTGTTGTTGTCTGGCTGCAAAGTCATACATCACTGAGACAGTGATGTATGACTTTGCAGTCATGCCTCCGCCATGGCATGTGTCTACTGATTGGTGATCCTGCAGGGGAGTGACATGTGCTACATGCACACCATAGTGGCGCTGGCTATCAGGACATGGGTGCATCATGGTGTCTGTCGCTGGTATGCATCACATGCATTTCCTATCTGACTCTGGGCATCCCTTACATCCGTAAACCTGTACTGACTCAGTGGCAAGAGCTGTGATGTGTCCACACCGTGTCCTCTGCACTGTCCAACTACTGTGTACTTGGTGCATGTGTCAACACTGGGGTGTTGCAATCCAACAGACACCAGACAGATGGGTGCAAGGCCATGTGGGATGTGAGTGCCATGCTTGGCATCAGACTGACAATTGACTTCTCCTGTTCAATTAGTGCACTTTTAGCAATGCACAACTAATGATGCCAGGGCTTGCTCTGTGATGTACTGTGCTCACAGTGGTGTGTGCGTTATGTGCAGGTGACTGATGTCTGTCTGTTTCCCCATTTTTTGCAGATACATCCACGGCCACGGAAGGGGACAGCTCCACGGACCAGGAGGAGCCGGAGAGCCAGACTGGGTCAGCAGCCGAGGAGTGGTCGGAGGGACCCAGTGGCACGGAGGGCGAGGGGAGCCACACCGAGGAGTCCTCAGCAGCATCCACCTCAGCTGAGGACCAGAGCAACTCGGAGGATGACTCCCTTGTGGAGGCGGGTGTCAGCAGCCACCACACCCCAGCTAGTGTTGCTGTCCCCGCCACCACCACCACCACCACCGCCCTCCCATCGGCTCCCATTCCCCAGGTCCGTGGAGGCTCCCATGTCCGGGAGCGTGTCTCCTTTGGGCCAGGCACCGCACCCCCTGCCCCTGTGTCCCCTGCTGCCCTGAGTGAGGAGTCTGTGTACCTCCTTCGCCAGCTCCATGTAGGGCAGACAGCCATGCTGAGTGTCCTCCATGCGCACACCGCGCTGTTGACTCAGCTGGTGTCGTTCATGGAGGGCATCTCATCGGGCATGTCTGACCTACAGAGGGGCAATAGGTCCATGGACTCCTCCCTGACGGCAGCAGTGTCCCTCCTCAAACGGTCCCTCACCCCTCCTGCCTCTGCTCCATCCACACTCCCCAGCACCTTACCCATCCCAGGCACACACACACTGGCACACACCAGCACACACACATCCAGCACACTGACACACACGCCAATGACAAAACGCACACGCACGCACATTCAGGGGACTGAAGCCAGACTCACAGGGGATGGGGCCCTGGCACACACACACGCATCCACATGCACTGCGCAGTCCTCAGTTCCCTCTCCCTCCAAAGCACCCTCCCTTGCCTCACCTGCAACCCCAAAGTCACAGCAGCTCTTCCTCTGTGACCTCGGCCTCTTCCCCACCGATGAAGCTGCTCCAGCATCCCGGGGGAAGAGGAAGCCCACCCACACGGAGCAGAGTGCCCCTCGCCCCCGGACACCCTCCCCCAGGCGCAGATGGACTGAGGCCCCCACCCGCAAGTCCCCCGGAGTGCTAAGAGCAAGACCCCGCCACCGCCCTGCAGCTCAGGCACAAGGTCTCCGTCCTCCATCCCTCAGGGCCCCACTGCACAGGTGCCCCCACCACACCCTGCCCCAGGTTCCCCCACCCACAGATATACCATCCCCAAGATGCTCCGGCCTTCTCCCCCTGCCACTTGCTCTCCCAGCACCACACCCCCGCTGCGCTTGTCTGTGCCACTGATGTGGTGAGGGTGTCCCCCCTCTGTCCAACCCACCTTGCCTGTTCCCCATTCTCCTCCCCTGGAGGTAGGCACTGCAGTGGAGTCCACTACCGCCCTGTCTGACTTGGGCACTGCAGTGGCGGACCTGTCCACCCCATCTGCAGGGTCCACTGCAGTTGTGCCGGCACCCACGACATCTGTGTCATGCCCCCCAGTTGTGCCGGCACACACCATGTCAGACACCTCCACTGCAGTTGTCAGTGGCTCTCCAGCACCCACCACCCCTTCCCTGACTCCCCCTGGTGAGCCCTGATCCTGTCCCTGCGGTGCCTGGCCTGCCCCCCCGGCTGCCCCTCCTAGTGGATTGTCCCTGGTATTGTGCAGGCATGCGTAGGGTGACATCTGCCAGTGTCACCCTGTTTGAACTTTGACAATGGACTGGCCATTGGCCTTTGCTCTTTTCTCAGGACTTCATTTGGCCTCAACACATATGCTGAATAAAGCAACTTTCTTTTCTCTAGTGCTCATGCTTCAGATGTACATGTTGTTGGTGCAGCTAACCATGCCCTTGCTGCAGTGATGGTGATATCTGGTCTCATGATTATGAAGTGTTACTGTGCAGGAACCCATGTGGTCCAGGGGGAATGTGTCCTATCATGTGGTGTATCCATGTCATCAATAGCAGCATCTGAGGGTGTCATGTGTTCAGAATTTGGCAATGGGTTTCCTACTTACATTGGCAATTTCATATCTGTGGCTTCCACCCCTGCACATCTGTTGTGCCTGCCATCATTGCATTTGTCTACTTCCCTGACCGTGTTGCCATCTCCAGTGGACATGCAGGTTTGGGCATCAATGGGGAGGGACTCATCCGTGTAGTCAGTGCAACATTGCTATACAAGTGTGTTGGATCTGTGCTGATGATTCCGTTGGCACATCCATGACCAGGCTGATGTGATGGGAGCCCTCATTTGGTGCTAATTGTTGATTGTGTGACCAAGTGCTCAGCTGACATGATGGGGCCCTACTGAGGCAACATATGGCACAGCTTTCCTCACACAGGAGTGGAGTCCCCTCATGGCAGTGTGTACACGTGTGACATTGCCTGCGCCCAAGGTGTGTGTTGTATGTGCATGTCTGTGTGTTCACTTCCATTCATCTGCGCATGCTGTGATCCCTAGTGTTGTACCTGTTTGTGATGCTTGCTGACTTGAGCTATGTTCCCCCAAAGTCTTCTCCCTGTGTTCTCTGTGATGTGGGTGCATGGCACATTACTGGTCATCAGGGTGTCACCCATAGGTGTGTTTGCTGTCAGGGCAGAGTTTGTGTGCAGACGCAGATGGGTCACAGTCAGGTTTCCCTTTGGCACTTGTTGTTTGCCCCTGTCATGTGATTTCCAGTTTGTGTTATCTTTCAGTGATTGTGACACGTTGTGTGTGTGACTGCTGGCACTCCTTAGGGTCCGGGCTGCAATGTTGGTTGTTGTCTATGTGTGTTCTTTGTGGGTGACCTTGGCTTCTTCATTGGTGTGTGACTGTGGCTGGGATCCCATTGGTCGGTGTGGTATTGCCGTCATGTCCATGTACAGCGTAGTGTGCAGTGTGTCAGACATTCAGGAGTCTTGTTGAGTGTCCATGTGTGATGTGTTTCTACACCTTGGTTCCCACCCACCACCCTGGAATAGTCATGGGTGCATGTGCAATGTCACCAGTGCATGTGTACTTCACTGCTGCACATTGTTGGAGGTCGAGGGGTGTGGTCTTGAGTGTGTGCAGATGAGAGTTGTTGCCCGGCTAGTCCCCTGCCTCCATGTTGGCCTTGGCTTACTGGCCATGCTGATTGATTTGTGCTTGTGTAGGTGTGATGGTAGTTAGTTGCTCAGGACACCTGACTGTGGTTCACAGTGTGAACGACATTTAGCTTTGTCATCACAGTGGTATTTTTCTTCAGCCCAGGGTCACCACATTGTGGGGGCCCTGGGGGTGGTGCTGTGGTGTGTCTGTGACTTGCTGTGTCAGTTGTTGTTCCTACGTGCCTGTGTGACATGTGTGTTTTGTGCTCCCTCTCACCTGTCAATGCCTGCTTGCCCACATAGGGATTTGGATCCATGAGTTACCTTAGTGTGGCAGTGTATGCACATCTGTATGATTGGTATTCAGCTCTCCTCATGTGTTGTGTTGTTGCCTGGGGACACTGGCACCCCCACCCCTCACCTGCTGTGTATGATGACAGTGTTGGTCTGCCTGTTTGTGTTTGTGCATCTGCACCACTGCATTGGCATATCTTGGGTGTGCCATTGGCTGTATGTTGTTTGGTGTGTTTCCCCTGCTGTCCCTGGGACTCCTAGGTCATCGGTCAGCACAGTGATCATGGTTTGTGTGTCCCATTGCTGCCATGGTATGGTATCTGTTCACCTCACATCTGCTGTCTCCACAGGGTATCTGCATTTGTGTGCCCATTGGTGCAAATATGTGGTTCTGCATTCTGATGGTCACTTCTGTCATTGTGTCATTGATGACTGTTGACGGTCTCAGCCCCCATGGGTGTTGTTTGTCTGCACATGGCCAAAGGAAAGATTCATTTGCACTGCAGTATTTGGCTCCCCCAATTTATGTTGCAATGGGACACATACACTACTTTGCCACAGATGAGTTTTTGGTTCTGTGACCAGGAATGATCCATGCAGTTTGGCAGTTGCAGCTCTTTCTTTGTCAACAATTACCTTTTGGTCACTGTGATGATGAGGGTGTAGACCCCATTGCCACAATGGTCAAAATGTGCTTCAGCTATGGACCCCACACTTGCCTTTTGGTCACTGTGATGATGGGGGTTTAGACCCCATTGCCACAATGGTCAAAATGTGCTTCAGCTATGGACCCCACACTTGCCTTTTGGTCACTGTGATGATGGGGGTTTAGGCCCCATTGCCACAATGGTCATGGGCTGCTTGCATTGTGGGTGCCACACACATATATGTGTGGCACATGTGCTAGGGGGTCACATTATATGTTCAATGTCATGTTCGGTGTTGTAGGCATTTGACACAGCCTGCTCACACGCTTGTCATGGTGGTGGGGGGATGTCTTAATCTTGCATTCCCTAGGTTGTGGTGTGCTTGTTGTGTCATGCATTGTCCATCCTATGAGTGGGGGTGGTAGTAGTGGTAGGCATCCAGCCCCCTGGCTAAGGGTGGTAGTAGTGGTGGGCATCCTGCCCCCTGGGTGAGGGTGGTAGTAGTGGTGGGCATCCTGCCCCCTGGCTAAGGGTGGTAGTAGTGGTGGGCATCCTGCCCCCCTGGGTGAGGGTGGTAGTAGTGGTGGGCATCCTGCCCCCCTGGGTGAGGGTGGTAGTAGTGGTGGGCATCCTGCCCCCCTGGGTGAGGGTGGTAGTAGTGGTAGGCATCCTGCCCCCCTGGGTGGGGGTGGTAGTAGTGGTAGGCATCCAGCCCCCTGGCTAAGGGTGGTGATAGGCATCCAGCCCGCCCTGGGTGAGGGTGGTAGTAGTGGTAGGCATCCAGCCCCCTGGGTGAGGGTGGTAGTAGTGGTGGGCATCCTGCCCCCCTGGGTGAGGTGGTAGTAGTGGTGGGCATCCTGCCCCCCTGGGTGAGGGTGGTAGTAGTGGTAGGCATCCAGCCCCCCTGGCTAAGGGTGGTAGTGGTGGTGGGCATCTGGCACCCCCTGGCTAAGGGTGGTTGTGGTGGTTGGCATCCAGCCCCCTGGGTTGGGGTGGTGGCGCGCATTCAGGCCCCTGTGTGCATATGTGGCATTGGTGATGGGCATCCCGCCCCTATGGTGCTGCTGGTGTAAGTATATTCAGATTCCCAGTGTATGTGTGTGATGTGTCGTGTACGTGTTGTATGTGTTTTGTGGTTGGTGTCTGACTTACCTTCTGCGCCGTACGCGTCCGTGCCTGTTCCGGTAGTAGATGTAGAATATTGGTATGATCGGGACGAAGGGATTCATGGTTGGTTCGTGTCGTTCGTCCTTCTCGTTGCTTCGCGTCGTCCTCGTCGCTTGGCTTCGTCCTCGTCGCTTCGCTCCGTCCTCGTCGCTTCGCGTCGTCCTCGTCTGTGCTGTGTTCGTCTCGTAGCCGTGGATCGTGTTGTGGCGCGATTCGGAGCTTATGTGCGCCTCTCCCGGATGCTTTGACGTGCCGTGCGTAGCGACGGGTTCGGGCGCGTACGGAAAGCGCATCGTACTTGTCCGGCCGGACGGGGCTGCATTTTCCCTTCCGTGCGACTCGATTCGGCGTTTCCGGATTCGCCTCGGTCGGAGAACAGGACCTGGTTTGGGTGAGTACGGCTCGGCCGGGATTTTTGCTGTTGTGCGCATCGTACTTGCTCGTTCGGTGTGCTGTACGGATCGGTCGGGAAACTGGCTTTCGCATGGCTTTTTTCCCGACCGAATAGTATTGGGTGCGCCTCCGACCGAGATCGGAATCGGCCCCATAGTGAATTAAAAAAAAAAACAAACACGAATGCGAGGGAGCGGAGAGCACAAAAAACGCCCATCTTGAAGCTACTCCGTGATTCCACCCAAATTTCCCATAACGAGGTGGATAGGATACAACACTGCAGGAAGTTCTAAAAGGGAAGACGGGAACGCAACCGCGTTACTCCCCTCGTTCCCTTCTTTGCATTCCCAGTCCAACAGAAGCCCACAATGAATCTGAGACAGTGAATAAACAAAGGGACAAGTAATCCCAACGGGGATACGACCAAGCACACCCCCAATCCTGGAGGCCACAAACAGTCCGCTAGTCAAGGGTCCAGCAGCAAGGCACAGGCGAAAACAGGAACTGACGACAGCGGGAATCCCAGA
Source organism: Calotriton arnoldi (assembly GCA_963921515.1). Classification (NCBI taxonomy): domain Eukaryota; kingdom Metazoa; phylum Chordata; class Amphibia; order Caudata; family Salamandridae; genus Calotriton; species Calotriton arnoldi. The sequence continues at coordinate 2,855,748 of CAWUFW010000351.1, read as the reverse complement.
GGCAAGGAACCGGAAACGAAACCAAGCGCCGGTATCCTGAAGGCAGGGACTTAAATACATGCCGCAAGTAAGCAAGCCCGTTCCCACATGTGCACCTCATTATGCATGCAGCCAAGAGGAGAGAAAGACAGTAGGAGGGGGGAATGGCATCCGACCCTACAAAACCCTATATCCCAACAGTACCTCCTCCCAAATGCCTCCCCACCAGCCTGGGTTTACTGGGGTGCCGTACATGGAACAGACGCACCAACCGAGGAGCATGTACATTACTAGCCGGCTCCCAGGTACGATCTTCCGGGGCATAACCCTTCCAGTCAACCAGATAATATAACCTCCCCCGTCTCCTCCTGGTATCCAAGATAACATTAACCTCAAATTCCTTGTGGTCATCAACCACCACAGGGGGGGGAGGAGGCAAAGCCTGCGTGGTCCTAGCATAAGGTTTTAACAGGGATGTGTGAAACACTGGATGGATACTATACTCATCAGGAAAAGACAATTTCTTTGCCACCGAGTTCACCACCTTGAGGATAGGAAAGGGTCCCACATACCTAGGCTGTAACTTCCTGGGGCCATCCAATCTCAAGTTCTTTGTTGCTAACCACACTATGTCACCCACTGCATATGAGGGAGCAGGACGCCTATGCTTATCCGCCTGTATCTTCATGCTCAGTTTAGTAGCCAATAATTGCTCCTGTGCCTTCTCCCAGATCCCTGACAGAACCCTACTCAAGGTGTCTACAGCAGGTACCCGCTCAGAGGGTTGTATAGGTATGGCTTTGGGATGAAACCCCATAGAACAATAGAATGGGGTCATACCTAAGGCTGAGTTCAGGCTGTTCCTTATACACACAGGGAAACCTTCAATCTCTCAGCTAACTGAATGTCTATAAAACTCCCAGTGGCACCGGAATCCAATAACACCGACATAGTAGACCTGCTGCTGTTAGAAAACACAAAACACGCTGAGATAGTAAAATGGCGTGGGACCCTCTGTACTGCCCCTGGAATAACATAGGGGTTATTACTACCCACTTCATCAGTAGATAACCCACCAAGGTTCCGTCCTACAAAAGCTACTGCCTTACTTGTGGAAAAACTAGAAGGTTTCACAGGGCATTCCTGTGCATAGTGCCCACTTTTCCCACAGTACAAGCACAAGTTTTGGGCTCGTCGCCTTCCCTTCTCCTCGCTTGTCAAAGGACCCCTGACCCCCCCAATCTGCATAGGCTCAGGCACTTGTTTAGATTCAACATTGTCCTTTGATTCCCCCCTAACGACTACCATTCGAGATGCCTGAAACCGATTCCTCTCACCCTTCCTTTAAGACAGCCTATGGTTCAACTTAACCACCAGATCAATAAATTTGGTGCAGTCTTCTGGGGGGTTAACCACCTGAGATACAACATCCTTTAAGTCTTCACACAACCCCTGATAAAACAATGAAGTTCTTTTTGCAAGGGGCCAGTGTGTTTCTGATACCAGACGATTGAATGAAGAGACATATGTTAACAAATCCTGTTTCCCTTGTCTTAGTTTGAGCAGTTCCGCGTCACTTGCCTGCATAAATGCATGCTTAGCGAATAAACTACACATCTGCTCTTTAAATGCTGGAAAATCATACAAAACAGGATCGTTACCCTCCACCAAAGGAACGGCCCACATAGCTGCTGTACCAGCTAAATAAGATATAATAAACGCCACCTTTGCTGAATCGTCCGGGAAGGCAGTGGGACGGCACATAAAGTGCAAATGGCACTGATTCATAAATACCCCGTATTTGTTACAATCCCAGAAAACCTTTCCGGAACGGCTAAGGGAACAGGAACTGGAGTAGTAACTGTGACGGCTATAGGTGTACCCCCACTAGCCCCTTGACTAGTAGTGCGGTCAAACTGAAAGGTAGCGGGATGTACAAGTGGTCCCTTTTCTGTAGAGGACGGGCCCAGCCCCTTACCCCAAGGATTTTCACAGAATCGAAACACATTGAGTTCCGTTGTAACCCATGATTTTCCTGTCTGAGATCCCATACCTCGGCCTGCAGAGCAGTGATGGCGGCCATTACATCCTGCATTGAGGGAACCTCAGCCCTACCCCCCCCACATCCATCTTTGCTCAGGCAGTGCACAATTCGTGGGCTTGGTTTTCTGTTCCGTTACCACGCTGCCAATATGCCCAGCACTGCAGGAGCAAAGAATATCCCAATCCTCTACCCTCACCGCAGTCACCATGCACCCAACATATATATATCAGGGTGACAGGTAACCCCAGCGCTGGGAGAAGGTGGGCGAAATACAGGGAAAGAACAAAACACTGTAGTCAGGCAGGACCTCCTTCTTCTTCTTGTCTACCACCCACACAACATCAGGAGAGCACAGCCAGCCCTTATAGGTGAGAAAGAAAAGGAGAATTAATCACGTAAAAGGAGCGAGAAATCTCATTCCAACGAACACACATAATCAGGTGCACACAGTAACATATATGGCTAATCTTACCCCTTTAGGCGGGTGGAGTCATCTTAGAGCAGGAGGAACACAACATTGCCTGACTCCAATACAAGAGCGGGGAATCCTTCCAAACAAAAAGAAGGTTGTATGTCCAATATTATAAATCCCCCCCCAAAAAAAACCACGAATGCGAGGGAGCGGAGAGCACAAAAAACGCCCGTCTTGAAGCTACTCCGTGATTCCACCCAAATTTCCCATAACGAGGTGGATAGGATACAAATCTGCAGGAAGTTCTGAAAGGGAAGACGGGAACGCAGCTGCGTTACTCCCCTCGTTCCCTTCTTTGCATTCCCGGTCCAACAGAAGCCCGCAATGAATCCAAGACAGTGAATAAACAAAGGGACAAGTAATCCCAACTGGGATACGACCGAGCACACCCCCAATCCGGGAGGCCACAAACATTCCACAAGTCAAGGGTCCAGCAGCAAGGCACAGGCGAAAACAGGAACTGACGACAGCGGTAATCCCAGAGGCAAGGAACCGGAAACGAAACCAAGCGCCGGTATCCTGAAGGCAGGGACTTAAATACATGCTGCAAGTAAGCAAGCCAGTTCCCACATGTGCACCTCATTATGCATGCAGCCGAGAGGAGAGAAAGACAGTAGGAGGGGGGGAATGGCACCCGACCCTACAAAGCCCTATATCCCAACAGTCCACAACGAAACCCCTGGAAGGCTATCTCATCCTTTTTCCTGGCTGCCTGCAGGATCGCCTCTTTTACCTTGAAAGAGTGGAGCTTGATGAGGATGTTGCGTGTGCGACGATGTTCCCCCACCGCTAGGTTCCCTACGTGGTGTGCCCTTTCAATCTTGATTTTTAGCTGGCTCAGCCCCAAAATCTCCGCAAAGACGCCTTCAATAAAGGCCTCCAGGTCTGGTCCCTCCGCTCCCTCCTCCGGGTCTCTAATTCTGATGTTGTCTCTACTTGATCTATTTTCCAAATCCTTTGTCTTCAGCAGGGCCAGTTGTAACTGCGTTTGGAGGTCTTGTATCTTGTCTTGTGTGACCGTGGCACATTTGTCTAGGTCCTGCGCCTGGGCTTCCACCTCCAGAACTCTGGTGTCCACGGAGTCTACATCATGCTGGAGGGCAGACATGCGATCGTTTAGGTCAGCTTTGAGTTGATCCATAGAGGACTTGATATCTATTTTAATCTCGGAGCGAAGTTCTGTCTTGAATTCCCTAAGTGAGGCCATTAAATCATCTTTCGTGAGCGCCATGGCAGCGGTGTCTTATCTGTGTTCCGGGAGCTGTCTCTTCTCGGTAGGGGTGAAGTAGTTGGAGACTCTGCTTGGCACTTTCTTTGGTGGCATAGATGCAGACTTGTCGCCACCCTCACCCCGCATGCACACGGCCTTCAGCAGAGAACAGGGGACCCTGCCGCTAAAGCATCTTTCACCTCCAGTAACTAGTGGCTCCTTGGGGGCACTCCCCCTCTCCAGACGTGATCAGCACCCCGGGTTTTGTTATCCTCTCGGCTGGAATATTTTATGTCCCTCTTGGGTTCCCTTACGCCTCCTGCAAATCGGGCCTTACCCTGCATGCAGCTTCAGGGTTTTCATTTCACTAGGTGAGGACACCCCCTACAGCGGTGCCCCGGGCTCCCCGCCATGCAGTAAACCCATAGAAGTCCGCCATTCGCGGCCACATAGGCTCCTCGAGGATGGCTGCCATCTTAGGGTCAGGCATTCCAGAAGCGGGACCGCGCGTTAGCCCACATCGCCTCCAGCAACTCTTGGATCTTGTGGGGGCTGCCTCTTCAGAGCCCCTGGTACCACACGTGGGTGTCAGGGCTGCCTCCTGACCCCCCTCTCACCGTTAGGTTAGCAGTGGCTGACTCGGGCTCCCCCGTGGCACCTCCGTCTTTGGAGTCGGGTGTGGCAGCAGTCACGCCGCTCCCCCCTCGGCAGTCTGCACTGCTTCACCGCACTGCTGGTTGGGTCAGGCCACTGTGGTGTCACTCCGAGCTCCCCTTTAGCGGGATCCTAGAGGCGCTGTTCCGCAGATTGCCACCGCCATCTTGTGGGACTCCGGCGCGTCTCCCTCGGCACTAATTCCTCCGTTCCCGACTCATGTATACACTCCTTTGCAGCACTGCCGGTGTCACGGTAGCTTAGCCATCGACTGGGTGAGTGGTTGGCTATCCCTCACATAGAATATAATATTCGGACAGCAACGTGGCTCCAGAGCCAAGGTGAATCACATTCACCCAGCCATCTTGCCTCCCCACGCCCCCCCAAAACTCCTTTTTGTCCGCAATTTTCTCCTTGACCAGATCCCCCATATTTGAGACCCAATCGAGTCTTGCCAGGACAACCTTCACTTCACCAGTGGCCATGCGTTTTACTTGGATGTTGCTACGTTCGTTCCGGAACTCCTTTAGTTCCTGTAAAACAGTCAAATGTTCATTGATGTCAAACGATGTGTCTGCCGCCACTGTGCTGACATTATCAATGCCAGTGACCCACCTTCTTACCCTAAACAGGATTTCATATGGAGTTTGACCACCCAGGTATGTTCTTGACATATTGTTAAGTGCCCTCTGGTCCCCATATAGGTGAAGGACCCAACTGCGACCTGAGCCTAGTACCCCCACTGTTAAAGGCTGCTTTAAGTCATGGTTTTTCCTCTCAACTACTGAATTTTCTAAGGATGATAGGGGGAGGAGTACCACAAGGTCACACCCATATTTCCCATGGCCTCTTTGTAAGCCCAGGGTTAAATGCCGGACCCCGTGGCCATATGCACAGGAATCTGGAGCATAAATCCACTGCCACCAAGATGTACTTGTAAGCCCTGTTAGATTGTAAGGGGCAGCATTGATCCAAATAGATGCAAGCAAGAGATTTGTTTGAAATCAACAGAGGTGTCTGTGGTGGATGTGCTATGGTTCAGCCCTTCACCTTCTGGCAGATGTCACATTTGAGGACAAAGTCCTTGGCCTGTTTAGTAAGACCAGGCGACCAATAGTGCTGCCTTAATAATGAAACTATAGCAGTAATCCCTGAATGTGCTGAACCTAGACCCTCATGCGCAGCTAGTATTAACCCTAATCTGTGATTAGTGTTAGGTATGACTCTTTCCCACATTCCCGGAATGTGAGCATATGGTATCTTTTGTGCATCTAACTTGTAGGAGTACTTGAGCGGAAAGCCTTTCAGCAGGTGTGTGTCATTGCACGCGGTATTGACAGCCACCATAATGTCTCTGTCTATTCTCGTACTAGAATGAGTGATAGCAGCAACTGCAGCAGTACGAACTGTTGCTTTAGCAGCTTCATCAGCCATGGAATTCCCTTCAACGTGAACACCAAACACGTTGGTGACTCAATATGTGTATTACATGAGCCCGTGGCAAGCAATCTTTTAGCTTTGCCACTTGTTCCCAAAACATTTTCTGCTTGATTGTGTAACTCTTGCAGTCTCGAAATCCATTTTGGCCTGAGTAGTGAAGAAATTAATTATATGACTGTAACAATAATACGAATCACACACTACCAGTGTGGGGAATCCATGATCTGTATTCTCCAGTGCCACTATCAGGGCCTTGAGTTCTGCCAGCTGCGCTGTGCAGTCACAAAGGGACTGGGTGTGTGTTATTTCAGGATGGAACTTTCCGTCATGCATGCGCTCTTTTACTATGGTGCATGCAGCGGAATATTGGTGCTTTGTCTCTATGGCTGGCTGGGCAGACCCATCAATGTAAATTATGTATTCATATTGAACTCGAGGCAATATCTCATTTGACAGAGGATATTGTTGTTCACACTGCAAAAATGTTTGTGTTTGTAATGTAGAATCAAATCTGTAGGCTACATCTGTTGCAGTGAGAGAGTTAGCCTGTTGTATCCATTGTGGATGTAAAGTTTTGACATTGGCTTTGGTGATAGCTTCTAGGGTCGGTACCAGGGTTATGTCAATTATGTGTTAACCCTGAGCTAGTGCTCTCTCTCTCTCACTACAGAACTCTGTACAGCTATGAGAATTTTCTCAGTAGGTGCAAAACACATTTCAGCGTTCATGTATAAATGTGATTTATATGCTATAGGCACTGTATCACCTTCGTTGAATGTGATATAAGTGCACCCAGTTGACCCTGCGACTATGCGGATCACCAGGTTTGTGGTTTTACACGTGTGTGTAAGTGTTTGGAAGCTATCATATCAGCTTGTACAGAATGCAAAATGCTAGTCTGTTCCTGTGCCCAATGTGTGCTGGAAAAGTCTGGTCTTCTAAGTCATAAAATGTCTTTACATGTTCTGCGTAATCCAAAATGTATGTTCTCCCAAAATTATAAAATCCTAAAATGGATTGCATTTTTTTCAGAGTCGTTGGAGTAATGCACATTTTTCTAAACAATGGGTCGCTAGGCTTTTGCCTTGACTTGACAAGTCATATCCTGAAAATTAGACATTGAGATGGGCAATTTTCGATTTTTTAAAATTAAATTGGTAGTCAATATACGCAATTCCCAGAACTATGCAGTCCACTCTGTCCAAGTAATTTATCGTCCATCAGATGTATCATCAACATAGGACAATGCCTCCTCATCAAAATTTTGGAGTAACTCCGTTACTCTTGCTGAAAACAGCCTAGGGCTGTTCTTATACCCCTGGGGCAATGGACAAAATTGCCCCTGTGAGCCTAGTACTGAGAATGCTGAAAAATATCTACTCCCAGGCGCTATATTTTGTCAGAAAAATCCATTTGAAATATCAAGTCTTGTTTTATATTTTTTCTGGAAAATGTTATTCATTAATTTCAACACTGTGTGCATTTTGCACTGCAAATCTGCGAGTAGATGTGTTTAGATGTCTGCAATCTAATACTAGATGGTATGAATTGTCCGGTTTCTTCACGGGAAGCAAGGGATTATTCATTGATGAGGTGCAATTTTCTATTACACATTGGTATTCAAGTTGTTCTAGGTTTTTCCTAACTTGTTTTTAGCTTCATGTTCAATTATATATTGTCTTTGGGAATGAGGAGTTAATTTGAACGGGATCTCGTGATGAGGTGACTCATCATCCCACCCCACATGATTGTGGTATAATGCAGGAGCTAGCACTAACACCCACTCGTTGGCCTAAGAATGTTTCACTGACTCTGGAACTAGGTCGGAAAAAGCAGGCAAAATTACTGTTTCCCCATATGGGCACTCCATTATGAACTCAGGTGGCCAGACTTTTTCAGCCAAAAGAAAATCGTATCCATATGTCAGGTTCTACCAAAAGAGAGACTTGATAAATCCTGGGTATGTCCCCCTCCAACTGGAGTGCAATTTCATATAAACAATGGGAAACTCTTACTTTGTTATCCAGTTTTTCCACCATGATATGCTCACTCAGCGCTACTGCCACTAGATAATCCATCAAATTCCGGCGAGCTATTGTGACTTCTCCCACACTGTCCAACATCATCACTGCCCATTCCCAATTCAGAAACAGAGCCCTCAGTATTCTGGGCTTGCCTGATTTTAATCCCGGCTACCTTTTACTTTTTTAATTGAGGTTTAGTAGTCTTTGATTTTTCTTCTTTATTAATGATGTAATCAGATGAGCTTTGTGATTCCTTCTTCGGCTTCACGTCCTCTTTCGATCTGCTCTCTGACTGCACACCTCTCTCCGAACATGTATCGGATGACTCCTGAAAGGAACATGCATCAGTATCCTGATACCTGTCAGGCTTTCTAATGTTATTACGGTTTCTGAGATTGTATTTTTTCAGTGGCTTCCTGTTGAGGAGACCCACCTAATGATCATGTCTTGTCTTTATTTTTTTGTTTATTATTCCATTTCTTCTTTGTCGAAGAATCGGATGCTTGCTTATAGTTATCCTTTTCAGAATTACTCTTGAGGTGTGGCTTCCCAGGTCTGGCTCCCAAACTATCTCTACCCAGACTAACATAGGTTTCTTCGATAATTTTTGGTATTGCTCGCTCTTGTTGTGTGGGAGTGAAATCCCTCAATGCAGCTGCCTCCCCTTTTACGTTGCTCAACATAGTGGCGGATACTGCAGCAAATTTCCCATCAGTTTAATCCCTAAGTCCAGGGTTGGTGCTGCCCCATACTCATTCTGAAACTGCTTTAATACCTCAGGTAAAACAGCCAGAGAAGGGGTACCATGTGTCCTGGTATAAACAGCAGTGAAGACTGCACCCCGAGTAGTGCAGTCTTCCACCAGGGTAGCCATCCCCATCGGCAAGCAAATAGTCATTATTCTGTGTTTTTCCTGCGGGCCCGTATGGGGAAACACTGCATCAAGCTGGCTAGTTTTTTGTGCTATCCAGAACGGTGGGAATATTTCACATAACGGCATTCAGTGTTTCTGGGCTGATACCAGTAGTAGCCAATTGAGGTTGTGCTGCTTAAGCAGTCCGTACAGGGTATACTGTTAATGTTCGCATTATGAACTTTGCGATATTTCTGTATATTTTTACTAAATCTCCATATAATGTACGCATTTCTGCTGCAGTTAGATAAGCAGTGTCAGGATGCAGTGTGCATGCATCTAAGACAGGCCATGTCGCTCCTTCTTTACTGAGCGGACCGAGTCTCAATTTTTCTTTTGTTTGTGGGAGGATGCCTTGAAACCAATTAATATGTTCTTGATAAGAAAGAGGAGATCTCTATGTCTTCAGATGAAGTGTATTCTGGTTATTCATCCTCAATGTAGGTATGAGACAATTCTGTTTGAGCATTTGCAGCAGGGAATTTTACCCAGGAATAGAATACCTCTGTCCTAAATGCTTTGTTTTGCTCAACCATGAAGGGAACATCTCCACCTGTAGCCGGGAGACCAAAATGTAATAATTTTAGAGTAACCACATGTCTGCAGTTCTCTGCAATCTTTAGTGCATGGTCTGCTTCGTCACCAGACATAATATAATAAATGAATTATCGAGAGGGTTAAAGCAATGTGGGAAATTTTATCCTGCAAGCTTGAGAAACGTACAGCCAATATATAGGGTCTACCTACTCAGCTGAGGCGGATTTCCCTACCACCACGGACGTCTCTGGTTTGGAGGTGAGCAGGAGTCTCTGAAAAGGCATGATTGAACTACTCAGGCGAACTGTAAAAATTTGAACCTAACCAACATTGGTGGCGCCATGTCATTTAGTTCCCGCTAATCCGTAGGATCTGCACGTTTGTAGACAACATAAACTTGGGTGAGATGCCTAGACTGGTTCCATGCACCTCTGTAATATATGTTGCCCTAGAGACCAGCTAGCTCACAGTGCCACCATAAGCCCCCCTAACCTAAACAGGGAGCGAATGGTTTCCAGCAACCCCTGTCATGACATCCCTGTCAAGGATCATGGTAACAGATCTAGAACCCTTTCGCTCAGTCACATTTGCACTCTTGAACCTTACAGAGAATACACAATGGGATGTTCTACAATATATTTATTGATCCAACGTTATTCTTGTATAGAATACATGTGCTGCGACAATCAGTAGACAGATGCAGATGAAAGTGATTACAAGCACCAAAATAGTAAATAGCTGTATGGGGAACATGGCGGCCGCTAGCTAGAGCGGTCGCGGGCTCTCTCAACATTCTAGGCGGATACTTACGGCCTTTTGGATGCAGCCGCTTCTGACACCAGTATTTTGAGCTAATAGTTGCGGGAGAGACGGGACGGGGGCTTGCGCCGGTTGACTTCTTTCCTCTTTTTTCTGTTTTCCTCCACGCTCCCACTCTCAGCCGGCACAGGACTGCGAACGACGAGCCGCGGTGGCAGCGGCAGTAGTGGGACCGCCGCAAGGCGGAAATTGGGCGGAGGGTGCACTACGGGTCACCAGAGGCCGGCTCGTAGCAGCGAGGATCGGCTTCCAGGGACGCAGAAGCTTTCTCTCAGCTTCCGCTGTTTGTGAACAGGAGAGGGAGCAGAGAAGCAGCACTGGGTCGGACTCAGGCAATACAAGGTCCCCCTCGATGACCCCGGTAAGGAGGAGGAAAAAGGGGGCACGGGGGCTAACTACTAAAGGGGGGGAGAGCAACCTTAAGGAGCAGCAGTCCTCAGGAGATTTGGGGGAATTAGGAAAAAACAATAAGCAGACCAGATACACGCTAAGAAGCAGGGGTCTTTGGGAGCAGGATTTGTCTCATACGGAAGTTTCATCTGAGGCAACTACCCCACTAACTTTGCTGCCTTACCAAAGGACTACAAGTTCCGGCCCTTCTGGTTCTATATCTCAAAAGGAAAAGTGGCTAGCAGATACGTTACAATCAACAGAGGGGAAAAAAGTCATTAAAAGCAAACAAATTAAATCAACCAAATCACCCCCTCTCTCCGCACATATTTCAAGGTGCAAGCACAGGCACTGTCTAAAAAACCCACTGTCTCCTCTGCCCTAACTCTAGAGAATAGCACCAATTTTACCCATAAGCTTCGAGTTAGCCCTGGTGACTCTATAAACACACAAACAAACATAAGAGTAATGGAGAATAGAAATGATTCCATACCACTGGAAAATAGATTTTCCCCCTTAATAGAAACCGAGCTCACGCCTACACCGGGTTTAATGAGTAGTGTTTCAGCACAGGGGGTATCAAACCCCAGTCCTAGCCTTAGTCCTCGTCCCAGTCATAATCCTAGTTTAGATATTACACAGAGTCTACCACCTGTGCAGGGAGAGGGTTCGAAGAGACAAGACACAGGTTTTAGTCCCTCAAAGCAGTCCTCCGCAGAGTCCCTGTTATCCACCTTAATATCTGAAATGAGAGAAAAGTTTGCAGTATCAGAGAGCAATCAGCATAAGATCCAAGGGGTATGCGAAGCTCCAGAACTCAAAATAAATGATATTATGGGAAGAGTAGAAGTAGTAGAAGGAGCAACCACCTGAAATGCATCCTGTTGAACACCCGCTCCGTCCACAGGCACGCTGTGGAACTCTGGGACCTGCTCGACGCAACAGCACCGGACGTCGCCTTCCTCACCGAAACCTGGATGAACGCCTCCTCAGCGCCCGACATCGCCATAGCCATCCCGGACGGATACAAGATCACCCGGAGGGACCGCGTCAACCAGATGGGAGGAGGCATCGCCATCGTACACAAGAACACCATCCGCATCTCGACTAACTCCGACGAGACCCTCACCGCCGCTCGAACACCTACACTTCCAGATACACACTGACCCCAAGACCACCCTCCGAGGCACCCTCATCTACAGACCCCCGGGACCACGCACACTATTCAGCGAAGACATCGCAGACTTCATCAGCCCGCACGCCATGCCCTCCGCCGACTACATCCTCCTAGGGGACCTCAACTTCCACCTGGAGAACAACAACAACAGAAACACCACCGCCCTGCTGGACAACCTCGCCAACCTCGGACTCAAGCAACTGGTGAACACGCCCACCCACTACGCCGGCCACACGCTTGACCCTCGTCTTCTCTTCCAGCAAGCACATCTCCTTCAGCCACGCCACCGGACTCCACTGGACCGACCACAGCTGCGTCCACTTCAGCTTCAGAAAGACTGCGACCCACCACCACCCGCAACAGGCTCCCCGCCGGAGCTGGAGCAAGATCACCGCCGAGCAGCTCACCGCCTCCCTCAGCCAGAACACACCCACCAACACAACGGACCCAAACGAAGCAGCCAGCAACCTCGCCAAGTGGCTGACCGCCTGCGCCGACGACCTCGCACCACTAAAAACCCTCCCAGCAGACCCGGAAGCAAGAAAACCCCTTGGTTCACCAACGAACTCAAGGAATCCAAGAAGAACTGCCGCACTCTCGAGAAAACCTGGCGACTCGACCAGACCACAGACAACAGGACCGCCCTCAAGCACGCCACCCGCAAACACCACCAGCTGATCCGTGCCACCAAGAAGTCGGCACTCAAAGAACGACTGGACAACAACGCCCACAACAGCAAGGAACTTTTCAGCATCGTCAAAGAGTTCTCCAACCCCAGCGCCGAGACACACGACATCACCCCCTCGCAAGACCTCTGCAACTCACTCGCCGCGTTCTTCCACCGCAAGATCACCGACATACATAACAGCTTCGACGCACAAACCACGCACCCTACCGCCGAACCAACGCCCGCCACCACCACCCTCTGCAACTGGACCCCGACCAGCACCGAAGACACCACCCGCACGATGAACTCCATCCACTCCGGATCACCAACCGACCCCTGCCCACACCACGCCTTCAACATAGCCGACGCCACCATCGCACCCCATCTCCGGGACATCATCAACTCCTCCTTCCACACCGCCACCTTCCCGGAGAGCTGGAAGCACGCCGAGCTTACCGCCCTCCTGAAGAAACCAACGGCGGACCCCACCGACCTCAAGAACTACCGTCCCATCTTGCTCCTTCCGTTTCCGGCCAAAGTCATCGAGAAGACCGTCAACAGACAGCTTGCCACCTTCCTCAAGACGAATGGATCCCTCGACCCCTCGCAGTCCGGGTTTCGGGCCAACCACAGCACCGAGACCGCCCTCATCGCAGCCACCGAGCGACATCAGAACCCTAAACGACAACGGGGAAACAGCAGCCCTCATCCTCTTGGACCTCTCCGCGGCGTTCGACACCGTCTGCCACCGCACCCTAGTGAAGCGCCTCAGCAACATCGGAATCCGAGAGAAAGCACTGGAATGGATCATCTCGTTCCTCGCCGGAAGAACCCAGAGAGTCCGCCTCCCCTGTTCAGATCCGAGGCCACCGAAGTCATCTGCGGCGTTCCACAAGGATCTTCACTCAGTCCAACCCTCTTCAACGTCTACATGAGCCCCCTCGCAGCCATCGCACGCCAACACAACCTCAACATCATCTCCTACGCCGACGACACCCAGCTGATCCTCTCCCTCACCAACGACCCCACCACCGCCAGAGCCAACCTACACGACGGGATGAAAGACGCGTCGCCGACTGGATGAGGATCAGCCGCCTTAAACTGAACTCAGACAAGACGGAAGTCCTCATCCTGGGCTCATCACCCTCCGCCTGGGACGACTCCTGGTGGCCCCCGGCCCTGGGCACCGCGCCCAAGCCAACGGACCACGCACGAAACCTGGGCTTCATCCTGGACTCCTCCCTGTCGATGACCAGACAAGTCAACGCCGCCTCATCTTCGTGCTTCAACACCCTGCGCATGCTCCGCAAGATCTTCAGATGGATCCCCACTGAAACCAGGAAGACCGTCACCCAGGCACTCGTCACCAGCCGACTGGACTATGGGAACACCCTCTACGCCGGAACCACAGCCAAACTTCAAAAAGACTCCAGCGCATCCAGAACGCCTCCGCACGACTCATCCTGGACATCCCCTGACACAGCCACATCACCGGACACCTGAAAGACCTGCACTGGCTCCCCGTCAGCAAGAGAATCACGTTCAGACTCCTCATCCACGCACACAAGGCCCTCCACGACCTGGGCCCAAAGTACCTCAACGACCGCATGACCTTCTACACGCCCACCCGCCAGCTACGATCAACCAGCCACGCCCTCGCCACCGCACCACGCATCCGCAGAACCACCGCCGGAGGAAGATCCTTCTCCTACCTGGCAGCCAAGACCTGGAACTCCCTCCCCACTCACCTTCGGCGAACCCAGGACCATCTCTCCTTCAGGAAGCAGCTCAAGACCTGGCTGTTCGAGCAGTAACTTACCCCCTCCCCCAGCGCCTTGAGACCCTCCCGGGTGAGTAGCGTGCTCTATAAATGCCGTGATTGATTGATTGATTGATAGTGGAAGCAGAAGTAGAAGACCTCTCAAAACAAGTGGAAAAAAATACATCAGAAGTCTCGAGATTAAACCAGAAGGAAAGAGAATTGACTGATAAGCTTGAAAGCTTAGAGAACAACGCTAGAAGAAATAATATCAGAATTTTAAATATCCCAGACGATCTTGAGGGGGAGACATAAGGTCCTTTGTTATTAATCTCCTTAACGAGCTACATCCAGAATTTGAGAAACAGTCCCTGGAAAGTGATGTCCAAAGAGTACACCGAGACCTCTTTACTAAAAGACCCGGTGAAAAAAACCCTAGAAAACTTTTAGTAAATTTCAAAACTTACATAATGAAAGAAAAGATTCTGGCAGAGGGTCTCAAAAACGGAGTCTACAATAAAGGAGACTGGTCCTTCCGTATTAGATCCGACATTTCACGCACCACACAGGATAGGCAGTGGGAGTTGGGAAAACATATACAAGAGCTGAAGAGCCTGGGTGCAACTGCAAAACTCCAATTCCCTGCCTCCCTGAAGGTGATGTGGAAAAATAAAATGTATAACTTCAGAGATCCCTCTGAAGTTAGCTCTTGGATCGATCAAATTAAAGGTACATCCAACTGAAAAATCCTAACTTCTTATATCCGCCTAGAAAGAGAGAGAGTCCGAAACGGAGGTACTCCAGTATACCTCTAGAGTTGAGGGAGGGTTCCCCAGGGTGGGCAGGGGTGGGTGGGTCTAAAAATGAAAATAAAAAATATAAAGCACAGGGGTTGTTTTTAGGCACAGGGTGGGGGAGCATGAGGGGAAAAAAAAAAAAAAAATGTCCTCATTTATGAAAGAAATCACTGAAATCATAATCTTTTTATCGGAGAGAGTCACAGGAAGCGTGTTTAAACAACTTATTTTCCCATGACAGATTTGGGTAGACCAAAAAACTTGAAAATCTTATCCTGGAACGAGAATGGGCTTAGGTTTCTCCCAAGAAGAAGAAAAATCTTAGAATACCTGCGCCTTGGGAATTATGATGTGTTGCTTATTCAGGAGTCACATCTTTGTAAAGAAGATTGGGTAGGGATACTCAAAAGCCAAAAATGGATAGAACATAGCGTTTACACAACACAGACCTCACCCACGAAAGGAGTCGCTATTATTTTAAAAAAAACATCACAAGCAATCTTAGGGAATGCTATAGTAGACTCAAACGGTAGATGGATAATTGCCAGGGCAAAAATTAACAGTTCCTGGTTTACTTTCGTGGGATACTATGGTCCTTATATGGACGATCCGACACATCTACAATCTCTGTTTCTCCATTTAGTTGACGTCAATGATCCCATTATGATGGGGGGGGATTTCAATGTAGTGTTGGATCCTAGGCATGACTCCACGTCTAAAAGAGCTGCAGGGGCCACACAAAGTACACGAAAAATCCTGAAACAACTGATGTTAGATATAGGACTTCTAGATATATGGGGAATAAAGAGACACGACCCGCAGACACCAGGGGGAAAGTTTACTTTCCACAATAAAAAATGCGGTCACCGATCTACGATCGATTTATTTTTGGTAGACCGCACCACCAGTAAAAACACGGTTAAAATCACTCATCTTCCAGAACACTTGTCTGATCATTCAGCTGTTCTTCTGGAAATTGTCCTACCAAAGAGTCCCCCCCGCGTAGATGGACACTAAGGGGTCGATTCCGATTCGGGCCGGAAAAAGCACCGACCGACTCGGAGCCGGAATTAATTCCGACCGACACGTACCTGTGGCGCCCGACACGCCAAGTACGATGCAAAGCGTGCAAAATCCGACCGACACGTACTGAACCCAAGCCGAACGACCGAGCCGCACGGAATACAGCAATCCGGCCGGAAAAACACGCGAATCGAACCGACCGACACGCACCCGGAACAAATCCAACCGAAACGTACACGCGAACTCCAAACAGCAAAGTATGATGCAAGGCGCGAAAACCACGACCGAGTCGTACGGAGGACAAGCCGTACGACCGACACGCATAGAAAACTGCGAGCCGAAGTAACACAAAACACCGCGACCGACGCGTACGCAGCATAGAAAACTGCACAAGCACAGCGTGAACGAAACGGAGAAGACCGTACGAGACAACTGCAGGGTCCGACTCGGTCACAAGAACGTTTCCAACATACACAGAAAGTACTAAGGGAAAATACACAAAAAAAGGCCAAACAAGCAATTACAAAGCCAATAAATACTGGGGGGGTGGGGACAGAGAACAAAGACACACCCACAACTCCACCCATATAAAGGACACAAATCCCAACCATGATCCTTTGCAAATGCTATTCACCTGCCAGCACTCAACAGACAGCAACCACACACCCACAGCTCATCCCTCACACAAGCCACACACCATCAGCACACCAACAAATAGCTACCTCACATACACCCAGCAAAACACACACTCACACACCTTCACCTGCACACCAACACACACATTACTCACCATCACCACCCATCACCATGCCCCCAAAGAAGAATCACAAGTTCCTAGATTGTGAATTGGAAGTCCTGGTAGACGAGATCCTCAGGATAGAGCCACAGCTGTTTGGCGCACTGGTCCAACAGACACCCATCTCCCAGAAAACAAAGATGTGGGAGAGGATCATCAACAGGGTGAACGCACAATCACCATGTCTGCGCACAAAGACTGACATCCAGAACAGGTGGTATGACGTGCGCAGGAGGGTACGGGAGCTGCTGAAGAAGGACTACATCCTGAGCCAATACACCGGCAGTGGCCCTCCTGCCAAGCCAGTATACCTCAGGCCCTGGGAGGAGAAGGTGCGGGCCATCCTTCCGCCAGTGAGCGTCTATGGACTAGAAAACATCCCAGAGCCTGGTGAGTACACAACAAATGTACACAATATTCTGCCACAATACACACACACATCACTGTCAAGGGGAGAGTCAAACCATGCACTCTTAGCAATTACACAGCAACCAGAACAGCAAGGTCTGAGGAACTCACCCAGCGAGGGTAAGTGAGGGAAGGCCTGGAGCAACCAGGGTGCCCAAGAAGAAAAGGATTGGCCTTCGTGAAGGGCTACTAGCCAACGGGCTAGCGACCGCGAAGGAGCCTCGAGACGTCGCACGTGGATCTGGCTCACAGGACACTCGTGGAGTGGAGGCCAGTGATCTTCGGTGCAGTTGGTGCTGGAGGCTAGGGCTACTCAGAGCCCAAAGCACGACTTTGTGGGAGACCCAGAAGAGGATGCACTAGCAAATGCATGCGGTGTCCAGGGGTCACGGTTCCACGTTACCCACAACAGCTACGGGCCTCAGCTTTGCTGGGGACTCAGGGCAGCCCCGGGGAAGTCTGGAAATCCACCTCTGGTGATGCAAAGACTTCGGCATCCGACGGGAGCTTAGGCGATGCAGACCGGACAGTTGCTTCTTTGGTGCCTGCCAAGCAGGGGAGTCACTCCTTGACCCCAAGGGAGATTCTTCTGTCCTCTAGTCTTTAGTAGAGCGTCGAAGGTCCAGGATTCTGTTTCAGAGTTTCGGTCCAGGGATAATCTAAAGTCCTAAGGACTGGGTTCCTATACTTATACTAAGTTTAGGGGTTGGACTACTCTGTGGCCCCACCTATGGGTGGGTCAGGGCAGAGGGGTGGCTACACCCCTTTCCCTTTGTCCAGTTCACGCCAAAGCAGGGGCTGCAAGCCCCTGATCCGGTTTGAACTGGGGGTATGCACAGGGACACCAAGTGTGCCCCCAGTGCAGGACTTCAAAGCACCCAAAGTGCTCCCGCCCAGCCCCAATACACACTATCCTGTCTGGGGAGGTGGTCACACCTCCCTGGGACAGGAAACCTATTGTCCAGGCCTCCCCTGCCGGAGTTTCATCCAGCAGCAGGAGGCCAGACTTGTGTCTGTGGCAGCAGCATCCATTTTGTGATGCCAGGGCTTTAGAAAGAAGTTACCGGCCAGGCCAGGGTTAACATGTCTCTCCCTCTAGAAGGGTGGAATGCTACCCCCGCCGCCAGAATTGGCGGGGGGTAGTATTCCAAGATGTTTGACACCAAACACGACATGTTTCGGTGCAGCCATTCCAAAGTTAGCATTTAACGCGAGGTTATAATGCGCTTAAGAGTATATGGTCAGGCTGCACTACAAACAGCATCAGAGAAGGGTCTCCGAACGCTGCAGAGGGGCCCTGCTCATGCAGGGGCACCCTCTCACATAGGAACCACGCACTCTGCCTTCAGGATTGATAAGGCCTGCCATAGGAGTGACTTATAGGTTTATATGTGTGTATGTATATAGTGATATAGGTAACCTATATCACAGTAAGGGGTGCATGCACCACCTTACCCAGGCTGCAGTAGCAGACCTGTGGTGTCAGTTTGGATGGCCTTCCAGGGTGGCACAATACATGCTGCAGCCCCTGGTAGGCCTCTGAGGTACCTATGCCCTGGGTACATAGTATACCATATACTAGGGACTTATAAGGGCACTCAGATTCCAATCAGAGATGTGCCTAAGGCACATGGAAACCTTTTACAGAGAAAGCAGATCGACTGGGGCCCTGAATAGCAGGATCCCAGTCCAACTAAGTCATAAACCAGCAAAACACCAGAAAAAAAGTGGGGGCAACCATATAGTCAGATTCCACCTTCCTACATAACCCCCCCCAAATGAAAGGAGATAAGGCTAACCTTGGCCAGTTGAGCCTTCATTGACTAAGTGGCCATATAAGGAAGCACCTGCACTAGCATGGTTGCCCCCTGTCTTATGGTCCACTAAGCAATCCCTCACCCTAAGGGTATGAGAGGGTCTCCACCATGGGGAATCACTACCTGTGGTGTGCTTAGGTAAAGTACAAGGCTGGTGAGGTGTCTGAGTACGGAAGTGAGGCCCTAGGAATGTTGGCCTCAGCTTCCTCAGATCACTGGTCACCATGTATGCCTGTCTTTCCATGACTGAGTTGCACTTTGCTCTAAGGGTCAACCTTTGGCTGCCTACAGCTGGGGGTTGGGTCCCTTTGGATGGCCTACTGGAGGGACATGGCAGGTTTGGAACCTTCTGGTCCCAGGTTTGCCCTTGCCTACCAGAGTCCTTCTGGGGGAGGTCCCTACATAAAGGTGTGGGGATCCCTCAGTGTGTAGAGGAATTTTCACCTGGCTAGGGCTACTAGACTGGGTGCCCCTAATCTGCTGATGGGGGGGTTCCTCTGGACAGGGGGCCCTGGGGGGTCCCCTGACCTCCCTGACCTCTGCAGCCCTGGGCTGGCTGAGGCAGGGTAGAGAGGGGCAGGTTACCTGCTCCAGACTGGGTACCACCTTGGAAGGGTCCTCTGCCATCAGGGGTGTGGCCAGGCCAGGCCTGACTACCTCTGGGGCAGTTCCTTCACTAGGGGTAGGGTCAGTTCCCTGAGGAGGCTGACCCTTACCTACTGTCTGGAGGGAAGAAGACTTTTCTTCAACCCTTGTGCTCTCTTTTGGGGGAGAGTGGGCCATTCTTCCAGGCTCCATCTCTCCAAAATCTTGGGCTGGGGCTGTGGCCATCACAGCCCCACTAACCTTACAGGGACGCCCAGCATCCTGAGATGGGTTTGGTGTTCAACTTCAGCCCAGGCTGAAATTTCCAGATCATTGCCCATCAGGCAATCTACAGGTAGGGTTGGGGACACTGCCACTCTTTTTGGGCCTGTGACCCCCTCCCAGCTGAGATTGACTATGGCCATGGGGTGATCTGTTCTGACACCATCAATGTTGGTCACCTGGTATTTAAACTCAGGTAAAAGCTGATGAGGGGGGACTAGTTTCCCTGCCACCATGGTGACACTAGCCCCTGTGTCCCTAAATGCCACAGCTTTCTGACCATTAATTATTGGCTCCAATCTGTACCTGCCCAATGCTGTGGGACCCATGGTAAAGGTGGCAAATCCTATACCACCATCAGAGTCAGAGGAGTCTGTTGAGGGGTCCCTGTCTAAACTAGGGCCCACCTCTGTTCCTCTTGCAAAAGCACCTAACTTTTGGGTGCACTACTCCCAACTGGAGGATTACTACTGGTAGTACCAGGAGGGGTGGTAGTAGTTGTGGGAGGAACATTTTCTTTATTGCCAATCCTGGGGCAACTGGGATCAGTTTTCCAGTGCCCAGGCTTTTTACAGTTTGGCAATATGGTTTCTTTTCAGGAGAGGAAGGAGTTTGGGACCCACCCCCAGAAGAGGAATTTTGGGGCCCTGTAGGGGACTTATCCTTAGATTTATCCCCACCTTTCTCTTGGGACTTAGTAGAATCTTTCTTCTGGTCACCACCCTGATTTTTTGTTTTTACTCTGGTTCTGACCCATTTGTCTGCCTTCTTTCCCAATTCTTGGGGAGAGGTCAGATCAGAGTCCACCAGATACTGGTGCAAAAGCTGGTTTTGACCA
Source organism: Calotriton arnoldi (assembly GCA_963921515.1). Classification (NCBI taxonomy): domain Eukaryota; kingdom Metazoa; phylum Chordata; class Amphibia; order Caudata; family Salamandridae; genus Calotriton; species Calotriton arnoldi. Next base: position 2,835,117 of record CAWUFW010000351.1, on the reverse strand, counting down.
TTATTAAGGATCTGCTCCCTCATAATCAAATTGTACAATCCTAAAAAGTCCTGCACTTTGTTGCCATGTATCCAACCTTCCAGAGCCTTAGTAGCACAATCTACAAAATCAACCCAGTCTTGAGTCTGAGCTTTTTGGGTGTCTCTGAACTTCAACCTATACTGTTCAGTGGTTAGGCCAAACCCATCTATCAGAGCACTCTTCAAGACTGTGTAATTGTCAGCATCCTCTTCTCTTACAGTGAGGAGCTTGTCTCTACCTTTGTCTGCAAAGGAGAGCCACAAGATTGCTGCCCACTGCTTCTGGGGGACCCTCTGAACTTTACAGGCCCTCTCCAGTGCAGTTATCCATTTGTGGATGTCATCCCCACTCTGGTAGGGAGGGACAATCTTGTTTAGGTTTCTATGGTCATAAGACCTTTCCCTATCTTTAGGGATATTGCTGCCACCATGGGACTCTAGTCCCAACTTTTTCTCTCTTTGTAGAGATCTAGGGACTCCCTGTCTATAGCCAGTTGCTGTTTTCTTTGTTCAAGCTGAGCTTCCTCATATTGAATCAGCCTCTTTCTCCTCTCATGAGAGGATTCCCTCCTATGAGAGGAGACAGAGGTCCCTATTGAGGTGCTAGAGTGGTTAGACTCCTGAAAAGGAGATCTAGACCTTCTAGGCACACTCACAATCCTTCCTGGGGGGACAAAGTGGAGGTCATTCTGAGCCTCCTCCTCATCCACAGGAGGAATTGGGTTATCCAGGTCAGGGTCATTGTCACCCTCCTGGTCAGTTCCAGAGGGGGGGCTGGGGGTATTGCTACCCCTGGCCCCATCCTCATCTTCTGCCCCACCCTCTGCTCCTACCCCTTCAGTCCCTAAGGGCCTGCTGAGATCATAAGCCTCCAACATCTCTCTAAGATGTTGGGTGGTGGGACTTTGGCCTGTCTTCAGTTTCCTCAAGTTACATAATGTTCTCAATTCCAAGAATGGGAGTGTGTCATACTTGGAGGGAAGAAGCCCAGGGGCTTCTGTCAAGGACTCACTGGGTCCTGGCTTTGAAGACATCACTAGTGAGGTGTGGTGTATGCACTACCTACTCTAGTGTGGCCTACTAAACTCTCTTGAGTTGTAGAAAGGGTGTGCTATCCCTTAACACACAACTCTAAGTTCAGTAGAACTTACTGTATTCTAAGCTTAATTTATATGTACCTTAGGTACCTTTAGTGGTTTTCAGTTGATCAATTCAATTGAGATTATCTGGTAAAACAATAGCAAGCTGGAATCCCACACGCTGCACACCAATGTGAGAAGTTGGCCTGGCATATGCTGTCCACTAATTATAGTGGGCACCTTGCACCAGTCCAAACAACCCCTTATTGGAGATAGGTTAAAGACAACCTTATTGAAAGCTATCCTAGTGGTAGCTATGGAGAGCAGCCTTCAGGCTAAGTCTTGAAGGAATGTAAAGCAGCTTGTTTTACCAGTCTATAATCTCTTGAGTGACCAAATGAAAGAGCACCACACCAGGTATATATTCAAAATATATGTATTTATTGCTAAACACACCCCTCTAGTCTCTTTATGAGGCTAGAGTTCGAAGTACACAAGTTATAAGTTATTTAAACACAGTAAGAGCACAAATACACGTTTGGGCCCTAGGGGCGTACCAAACCATATACCAATAAAGTGGTATAAGAACCACGACTGAACTAGACACTAGGCCTAGAGCCACTAGAAGTGCTTGGACCACAAGGAACCACCCAAGGTAGTGACACAGGGGACCCACGGGGACGCGTGCAGTGTAAATACACAACCGCGATACGCCGTTAACTTCTATGGAGAAAGTCGCGATCAGGAAATTAAAGAAAAGGGACACTTAAAGGAGGACTTGGAGCAAACCCTTTGAGAACTAGGTCGTTCTAGAGTCTCTACCCACGGGAGCACCGGAGTACTCGTGTTACCTCACCCAGGGAAGCCGGGTGCATAGGTGCCTTTCGGGGTCGGGTTTCGTCGTCGATTTGAATGGCGATCTGCTGCAAAGTGCTGCTGGCGACCAAGTGGAAAGTGTCCGGGTGGATCCAAGAGTGGATCGGAGATCTGAAGAACCTGAAAGCAGAGGGGACAGAGTCTGGGTCACTAGCCAGTGACCAGGAAGGCGATGGACAGATGCCCACCGATGTCGAGTGCTTCAGGTGCGTTGACGGTCGTCTTGACTCTTCAGCCATGAGGTCCAGGAGGCGTTGTCGGCAACCAGGAGCAGGATTCTGGCTGGTACACGATGTCTGTCGAGTGCTGAGGTGTCTGTGACCGGATTGGACCCAACAAGCCTTGGCAACAGCAAGTCTCGGTGAAGATGAAGATTGTCGATGGTGCAGACCAGCAAGGTCTGAGGAACTCACCCAGCGAGGGTAAGTGAGGGCAGGCCTGGAGCAATCAGGGTGCCCAAGAAGAAAAGGATTGGCCTTCGTGAAGGGCTACTAGCCAACGGGCTAGCGACCGCGAACGAGCCTCGAGACGTCGCACGTGGATCTGGCTCACAGGACACTCGTGGAGTGGAGGCCAGTGATCTTCGGTGCAGTTGGCGCTGGAGGCTAGGACTACTCGGAGCCCAAAGCACGACTTCGTGGGAGACCCAGAAGAGGATTCACTAGCAAATGCCAAGGGGACTTCATCCCCCAACTAGTACTGTGCCAGGAGGCGCATTTGCAGAGTTGTAGAGAAAGGACATCCTTAATGATTGCACAGGTAGTGTCTGTGTGATTCTATGAGTGCCATTGCCAAGAACACACTGCGAATACAGGGTGTTTTTGACAAAGTATATAGATATATTTTACATAAAGTTTCAGTGTAGCTATTTAGTAAAATACTAATTTTACTTTCCCTTTATATACATTTGTCAAAATAACTACATCAAAAATGCATTTTCCTTCTTCAAAGCAAAACCGAAGGTCACAATGACATCAGTAATCACAAATATAAATGACAAAATGTAAAACAGATATTTAAACATATTTTACACAAAGTTTGAGTCTAGCTGTTTAGTAACACAATTGTTTAACTCTATTTTAACAACATATTTAATAAAAACAACTATTTCAAAAAATAGCTTTCAACATCTGAACTCACGAATAGAACATAATTACAAAACACCCGTTAAACTACCCATTCTTACCCAAACTCAACAGGAATCAAAAACTGCTCCAAAACTAGTACAATGCACACTCTGTGAAAAGATCCAGTCTTGAGGGACAAACAGAAAGTATTCATGTGGGATGACATCCATGGTCTTTCATCTTAAACCCTAACATAGAAAACATCTCTAACTGGCAATCAAGTACAGAAAGCAGATAGACTGGGGCCCTGAATAGCAGGATCCCAGTCCAACTAAGTCATAAACTAGCATAACACCAGAAAAAAAAGTGGGGGCAACCATATAGTCAGATTCCACCTTCCTACAGTACGGGCATGCTGGGAAGGGGGGTGGAGGCAATAGCATGATGGGAGTAGTAGGCACAGATATTGCTCAGGCTTACAACTGGCCCATCAACACCACCCACAACCATGCTCACATCACAGGGAGTGGAAAAGGACTCACAAGATGGCTGACACTGGCTACTGCTGTGGGGAGCACAAGGCCCTGCTGGCAACTGTGCAACAACCAACAGCAGGACACCACTGACTGACATCCTGAAAGACAACTTTCACTCCCTGCAATGCAAGCACAGTCCATGGTGGGATAACTGACTGGCTGGGTGGGAAGGAGGGCCGGCTGTCAACCAAATACAACCAATGCAGACCATGTTCACACCCCAACAAATACATAGAAATGCCCAAATAATGCAGGACAATGTGCTACACCAATATCAACCCCTGACTGTGACAACTTAGGACAATGCAATGTACAGGCCCGCATCCAGAGGCACAGTCACAACTGTCAGGTGTGTCAACCATTGATGCCTGCAGAAACATAACATACATTGTGTGTGTCTCCCAAAAACAGGTGATGATGGGGACACAGCAGCAGACGCTGAGGAGTCCCAGTCCCAGGCTCAAGAGGATACGGAGCTCACTGGTGTCGAACAGCCTCTGCCCTCCTCGGATGAAGAAGACCAACCTGGCACCTCCGGTGCAAGTCATCATGCAGCACCAGCAGGACCACCAGCTGCAGCACCAGCAGGACCACCAGCTGCACCCCCTGCACCCCCTGCACCCACCCCTCTAACGACTGTCACCACAAATACCATCCCTGCCGACATGGACAGAACAAGGAGCACCACCACCAGCACAGCATCCTTTGCACCTCTTTCAGCACCTCTGTTGCTTCTTTCTGCACTTCTCTTGCCTCTTTCTGCACCCTTCGCGCCTCTTTCAGCGCCTCTGTTGCTTCTTTCTGTACTTCTCTTCCTTATTTCTGCACCCCTCCTGCCTCTTTCTGTACCCCTCTTGCCTCTTTGTGAACCTCTCCTACCTCTTTCTGCACCCCTCTTTCCTCTTTCTGCACCCCTCTTCCCACTTTCTGCACTTCTCTTGCTTCTTTCTGCACCTCTGTTGCTCCTTTCTGCACCACTCGTGCTTCTTTCTTCACCCTTCTTACCTCTTTCTGCACCTCTCTTGCCTCTTTCTGCACCTCTCTTGCTTGTTTCTGCAACCTTCTTCCCTTTTTTGCATCCTTCTTGCGTCTTTCTGCAGTTCTATTGTCATTTTCCGCACCTCTCTTGCCTCTTTCTGCACCTCACTTGCCTCTTTCTGCACTTCTCTTGCTTCTTTCTACACCATTGTTGCTTCTTTCAGCAATTCTCTTGCCTCTTTCTGCACTTCTCTTGCTTGTTTCTGCACCTCTCTTGCGCCTTTCTGCACCTCTGTTGCCTCTTTCTGTACCTCACTTGCTTCTTTCTGCACCCCTCTTGCCTCTTTATGCACTCCTCTTTCCTCTTTGTGCACCTCTCGTGCCTCTTTCTGCACCCCTGTTCCCTCTTTCTGCACCTTTCCTGACTGTTTCTGCAGCTCTCTTGCCTCTTTCTGTACCTCTGTTGCCTCTTTCTGTACCCTTCGCGCCTCTTTCAGCACCTCTGTTGCTTCTTTATGCACTACTCTTCCTTCTTTCTGCACCCCTCCTGCCTCTTTCTGTACCCCTCTTGCCTCTTGTGCACCTCTCCTACCTCTTTCTGCACCACTCTTGCCTCTTTCTGCACCTGTCTTGCCTCTTTCTGCACCCCTTTTGCCTGTTTCTGCAACTCTCTTCCCTCTTTCTGCACACCTCTTGCTTCTTTCTGCACCTCTGTTCCTTCTTTCTGCACCCCTTGTGCCTCTTTCTGCACCCTTGTTCCCTTTTCCTGCACGTCTCTTGGTTCTTTCCGCACTGCTCTTGCCTCTTTCTACACCTCTTTTGCTTCTTTCTGCACTTCTCTTGCTTCTTTCTGTACCTCTATTGCTTCTTTCTGCACCCCTCTTGCCTGTTTCTGCACCCCTCTTCCCTCTTTCTGTACTTCTCTTGCTTTTTTCTGCAACTCTGTTGCTTCTTTCTGCACCACTCATGCTTCTTTCTGCACCCTTCTTCCCTCTTTCTGCACCTCACTTGCCTCTTTCTGCACTTCTCTTGCTTCTTTCTACACCTCTGTTGCTTTTTTCAGCAATTCTCTTGCCTCTTTCTGCACTTCTCTTGCTTGTTTCTGCACCTCTCTTACTTTGTAATTATTGAGAGTGCAGTTATTTATGTTCAAATACTTAATTTATGTTCAAAAGTAATGAAAGTGTTTTTCTATTTTTTAGTTAATTACTGGGTGTGGCTAACAAATAGAAGGTGGCAAGAAAAGAAGCAAAAGAAAAGACAAGAAAAAAAAAGATTTACTTGAGGAAATGTCAAGAGGCTGCATTACAAAAACAAGAGAATGTGACAAAGGATAAAAAATATTCTGGGAAGAACACTAAACATTTTTGAAAACAGTTTCAGATAAAGTAAAGAAAGGTAACACTGTTGAAAAGAAAAAGAAATCTTCTACAACAAATAAAGTGAATGAAATTTCTGGAAAAAAAAATTACTTCATAGACAAACAACACATGTTGGAGCAAGACAAAAACAATTTAAAGACATACGTCAGCGTATGTTCAGAAGGAGAGTAATTCAAAATGTATTAAAGCATTGTAAACAGTATAAAAAACGGTTAGCACTGTCTAAGAAGAAGCAACATATAGAAAGTGTGGTAGATACTGCTTTTGATTTGAAACGAAAATTGTTTATTTTAATATTGAAAAGAATGAAAACGTTGGCTAAAACCATGAAATGTTTGAAAGATAAAAGCAGAAGAAAAAGACTTGTTAATAGGAGTAATTTCTGTGTAACTTTTGGTGGTGAATGTAAACATACTTCGACTACTGAGTCTTTCTTTAATGAGGAGAGCTACTTTCAACAGAATTCAATAGTCCATGCCATTGATAGCAGTGGTAGATGCTACGAATTTCTAAATGGATGTGCTATTTAAAAAGAAGAAATGGTGGTTAGCAATGTGGAAGAGGTAATAGCTGAAGAAGTGCAAGGGAGGCGTACACAAGCTCCTGTTTATAAGTGTAATTGTAGCAGTATTTGTAGTATTCAACAGGAATCTATTGATATATTGCGAAATTGTTTACGAGACTATGCCAAAGAAAATCTTAAACAAAAGATTAGGATGTTACAAGGACTAGATCCTTGCCCAATAAGAAAATATACTATGTTGCACAGGCATTCTCTGGCTTGTCTTTCGAGAAAGTTGCGTAAAAGTACTTTTCATCACTTAAGAATGTTCGGAGTGCACCATAGTAGAATGCGGAAATTATTAAGAAAATTGTATTTTGTGAAAACACCTGCATTATGTTTAAGTGAACTGAACACAGCTCTTTTACACGGGTCATTATTAGGTGTTGAAAAAGTTAGTGATGATATAAAGTTTTGTTTCTTTGCTTCACAACATGAGTGTGGAGAAAGTGAGAGCTTGATAACTGTAAATGATGAAGAACACGGGGAAGAGGTTAGTATTGCAGGGTTTGCTGATGAAATTACCAAATTTAAGAGGCTTTGCTGTGAGAAACCAAACTATGGGGGTCATTATGATGGCGGGCGGATCGCCCCCGCCGGGCCGGCGGTCGTCACTCCCAGCCCGGCGGGGGCGATCCGCCCGCCATCCACACAGCAAAGACCCCCCGCCATATTATGATGGCTGGGGGGTCCGCGGCGGACGGAAAGACCGTCCGCCACTTTTCCGCCAGTCGACGAGTCGACCGGCGGAAAACAAGGATAATATGGTGGCGGTGTCTCCAATACACCGCCATCCATATTATGATGCCAGCGGAGATCAGCCTTTCCATGGCGGCGTTGCCACCATGAAAAGGCATACGTTCTTGCATTTGGGGCCCGTTGCAGGCCCCCAGGATGTTGGGGGTGGGGGTGCACATGGGGGTACCTGTGGTGCCCCCTGCATTTGTATGCACAAGGTGGCAGGCACCGCGCGGTGCCTGTCACGTTGTGCATGCAAATGCACGACGTGCATTCACAGCATTGTGGCGGGCGGTGCGGTGAGCACCGCCCACCACAATGCTGGGAATAGGGTGTCCCACCGCCGCGGTGGCATCCTAATGTCAGGTGCGGGACCGCCGCACCCCTTGCAGCGGTCCCGCATTCCGTTACGGTGGCGGGCGGACTTTGTCCGCCCATCATCGTAATGACCTCCTAAGTTTGTATTTGTTGTCGATGTACTCATTATAGAAAACAAACTAGAAATGTTAATGTATATTTGAAAAGTGAAAAGGTAACCAATGATGTGTGGCAGGCATTTGGTGCTTATTTGTTAGTGGAAGGTCGCTTTGAGTTGGGTACTAATCAACGTCTTTGTAAATATTGTTACACAGTTGGATGAGAACAAGCTACCAGCTAGAGCAGTACATAACAGGTTAGAGTTAGTAGCCATTCCAGAGGAATTGGCAGATTTGAATGCATATGAGTCAATTCTAATTCAATCTGTACATCCATTTCAAACCATAATTCGTATGGAGCCTAAAACAGGTAAACTGCCTGCAGCAGATTTGCAAAGAGGTTTGAAAGGAAGAGTTGTGTACTTACCTTTAGATTTTAAGAAAAGAATTGAAACTGTTGGTGGAGATACAGAGCAAAATGAGCCAATACTTATTCTAGTTAATGGTGTGCCCACAAAGAGTTGAAAAATATGGCAAGAGTTTGTAGATGTTAGAAAAATTCGAAAAGCTACATTGTATCTGGTTGAGAACAATGTTTTTCATAAAACTGTAAATGTTGATGAGGCAGTAATAATGTTACAGGATGATTTAGAAATATCAAGTGGGAAATAGAAAAAGTGGACAAAAGCAGGAGTGAAGATATTTATGAACACTATACAATACATCCTCTACACTCAAAAGAAGTAATCAGAAATAACATTGAATTATTTCAAATGAAAAAAGCAAAGGGAACTCCAATGAGTGTATGGGAAAAAAGCTTAGAAGCTTGTTGTTTTCCTCATCTGTTCCCCACTGGAGAAGGTGGACGATTTGATGAGCGAGATGTACGGTTTCCAGCATCTGAATACCATTCCACAAGATTGTACTGTGAAGATCCATGATTTCGACAATCAATTCCATTTATATATTTCATCTTCTATTTGAAAGCGATTTGTCTGGTCTTTCTTATGCAGTGAACCACATATTAAAAACAGGAGCTCATCTTTCACATGTTTCTGCAAAACAATTCATGGAGAAAGTTCAAGAACGAGATGAACATTTGGAATCACAGTTAATTAATTTGATGGCATGTCAACGTGGGACTAATGAATATTGGTTTCGGCGTCATGGTGAACTGAAATGCATGCTAAGAAACTTAGGATCACCAACATGGTTTGTAACACTTAGGGGTCGATTCCGATTCGGGCCGGAAAAAGCACCGACCGACTCGGATCCGGAAAAAATACCGACCGACACGTACCCGTGGCGCCCGACACGCCAAGTACGATGCAAGGCGCGAAAACTCCGACCGACACGTAATGAAACCAAGTCGACCGACCGAGCCGCACGGAAAACAGCAATCCGGCCGGAAAAACACGCGAATCCAACCGACCGACACGCACCCGGAACAAATCCGACCGAAACGTACACGCTAACTCCAAACCGCTAAGTACGATGCAAGGCGCGAAAACCACGAGCGAGTCGGACGGAGGACAAGCCGGACGACCGACACGCATACAAAACCGAGCCGAAGCAACACAATACACCGCGACCGACGCGTACGCAGCATAGAAAACTGCACAAACACAGCGTGAACGAAACGGAGAACACCGTACGAGACCAATGCAGGGTCCGACTCGGTCACAAGAACGTTTCCAACACACACAAACAGCACAAAGGAAAAATCACCCAAAAAAGGCCAAACAAGCAATTACCAAGCCAATAAATACTGGGGGGGTGGGGACAGAGAACAAAGACACACCCACAACTCCACCTATATAAAGGACACAAATCACTACCATGAGCCTTTGCAAATGCCATTCCACTGCCAGCACCCAAGAGAAAGCAACCACACACCCACAGCTCATCCCTCACACAAGCCACACACCATCAGCACACCAACAAATACCTACCTCACATTCACCCAGCAAAACACACACTCACACACCCTCACCTGCACACCAACACACACATCACTCACCATCACCACCCATCACCATGCCCCCCAAGAAGAATCACAAGTTCCTAGATTGTGAATTGGAAGTCCTGGTAGACGAGATCCTCAGGGTAGAGCCACAGCTGTTTGGCACATTGGTCCAACAGACCCCCATGTCGCAGAAAACCAAGATGTGGGAGAGGATCATCAACAGGGTGAACGCACAATCACCATGTCTGCGCACAAAGACCGACATCCAGAACAGGTGGTATGACGTGCGCAGGAGGGTCCGGGAGCTGCTCAAGAAAGACTACCTCATCAGCCAATACACCGGCAGTGGCCCTCCTGCCAAGCCAGTATACCTCAGGCCCTGGGAGGAGAAGGTGCGGGCCATCCTTCCGCCAGTGAGCGTATATGGACTAGAGAACATCCCAGAGCCTGGTGAGTACACAACAAATGTACACAATTTTCTGACACAAAACACACACACATCACTGTCAAGGGAGAGTCAAACCATGCACCCATAGCAATCACACAGCAACCAGAACAGAATCATCCCAAAATGTGTATGTCAGTCAGATAAACACAACACATGCCATCAAAAAAGTCACATCCAACTGTGCCAACACATGTACAAACACAACCACAACTACAGCTAGGCAGTAGCACAAATAGAACTAACAAACACATCCAGACATGTAGCCACCACAACAACACCAACACACAGTGAAGACCACTCAAAGGAAGGAATTCTGTGTATGCTGGCCAAGTCTGTGTAGCCAATAGCATCATGGGAGTCGCAGTCACACATATTGCCCCCCCACAACTGTCCCATCAACACCACCATGAACCATGCGCACATCACAGGGAGTGGAGAAGGACTCACAAGATGGCTGACACTGGCTACTGCTGTGGGGAGCACAAGGCCCTGCTGGCAACTGTGCACCAACAAACAGCAGGACACCACTGACTGACATCCTGAGAGACAACTTACACTCCCTGCAATGCAAGCACGTTCCATGGTGGGATATCTGGCTGGCTGGGTGGGAAGGGGGACTTGCAGCACTGACTATAGTCACCAGCACCTCCCCTCACACCCCCCAACACAAACTCCACAGTACCCACCTGGTAGAATGCAATGCCCTCCATCCTAACACAAGATCCCACAAAGCACCACCACCCTGGGTTATGTTGTGTGAAGCACAGGGACACTCTTGTGACTCTTAGCCAAACAACTGCCAGGACAACACTCCCAGCCATCCTGTCAGCACAGCCAGCCCACCCCACAGGGAAGCAGAGTCAAAAGGAAGGAAGCATGGGCATGCTGGGAAGGGGGTGGAGGCAATAGCATGATGGGAGTCGTAGTCACAGACATTGCTCAGCATCACAACTGGCCCATCAACACCACCCTGAACCATGCTCACATCACAGGGAGTGGAGAAGGACTCACAAGATGGCTGACACTGGCTACTGCTGTGGGGAGCACAAGGCCCTGCTGGCAACTGTGCACCCACAAACAGCAGGACACCACTGACTGACATCGTGAGAGACAACTTCCACTCCCTGCAATGCAAGCACGTTCCATGGTGGGATATCTGGCTGGCTGGGTGGGAAGGGGGACTTGCAGCACTGACTATAGTCACCAGCACCTCCCCTCACACCCCCCCAACACAAACTCCACAGTACCCACCTGGTAGAATGCAATGCCCTCCATCCTAACACAAGATCCCACAAAGCACCACCACCCTGGGTTATGTTCTGTGAAGCACAGGGACACTCTTGGGACTCTTAGCCAAACAACTGCCAGGACAACACTCCCAGCCATCCTGTCAGCACAGCCAGCCCACCCCACAGGGAAGCAGAGTCAAAAGGAAGGAAGCATGGGCATGCTGGGAAGGGGGTGGAGGCAATAGCATGATGGGAGTCGTAGTCACAGACATTGCTCAGCCTCACAACTGGCCCATCAACACCACCCTGAACCATGCTCACATCACAGGGAGTGGAGAAGGACTCACAAGATGGCTGACACTGGCTACTGCTGTGGGGAGCACAAGGCCCTGCTGGCAACTGTGCACCCACAAACAGCAGGACACCACTGACTGACATCCTGAGAGACAACTTCCACTCCCTGCAATGCAAGCACGTTCCATGGTGGGATAACTAACTGGCTGTGTGGGTGGGAAGGAGGTCCGGCTGTCAACCAAACACAAGCAATGCAGACCATGTTCACACCCCAGAAAATACATAGAAATGCCCAAATAATGCAGGACAATGTGCCACACCAATATCAACCCCTGACTGTGACGACTTAGGACAATGCAATGTACAGGCCCGCACCCAGAGGCACAGTCACAACTGTCATGTGTGTCAACCATTGATGCCTGCAGAAACATGACATACATTGTTTGTGTCTCCCAAAAACAGGTGATGATGGGGACACAGCAGCAGACGCTGAGGAGTCCCAGTCCCAGGCTCCAGAGGATGCCGAGCTCACTGGCGTCGTACAGCCTCTGTCCTCCTCGGACGATGAAGAACAACCTGGCACATCCGGTGCAAGTCAACATGCAGCACCAGCAGGACCACCAGCTGCAGCACCAGCAGGACCACCAGCTGCACCCCCTGCACCCACCCATACAACGACTGTCACCACGAATACCATCCCTGCCGACATGGACAGAATAAGGAGCAACACCAGCACAGTGACCCTGGACCAGCCTGGGGCCATGGACACCACCACCACCACCAACCCCCAAGGGGGACCAGGGTCATCTGTGCGTGCCACTGCACGCACTGCACATGTCGGCAGGGGTGGTGGGAGGGGTGGGAGACAGAGGTCGCTGCTTGCAGAGGTGTCTGGTGTGCATGATGACCCACAAAGGGCACGCATAGCCGATGCGTACCAGTCCAGCACCGGAGATCTCAGCCAGGTAGTGGGGCTCCTCAGAGACATGAAACAGCAGCAGGCTGCCCATCATGCCCACTTGGACTCACACATGTCCCGCGTGGAGGCCAAGTGGGACACACTGCAAGAGATGACGGCGGTGCATAGGGACATATTACAATGCCTCCGCCAGATGAACAGCAACCAGTCTACACCTCCCTGTGTGCCAACAACATCTGGTGCTGAAACAACTGCAACTGCCACAGGGAGGGAGGATGACTCTGGCGGAGAGTCCCCTGCACCGCAGCAGCCTGTACTTGAGGGGCCCCCCCAAAGAAGAGGGGTCGTCCGAGGAGGGGCAAGTGAGAGGCCGATGGCCAAGTGCAACCCCCAGGAAGCCTGAACCTGTTCTGGATGTTCACCTTTGTGCACAAACTGTTCACCCTGTTGACGGCAACACAACTCCCACACATGACATGGGGAGTACAAGTTGGACCAATGTCTCAGACAACTGTGGCCCCGATACTGGGGATTTTGTCTACCAGGACTTTCAATTCATCTAGGAACTTCTGATTGCAATATAAATGTACAGCACAAACCATCCTATGCACTATTCACACAAATGTATCACAATAAACACACTAATACACCATACTTGCCTCTGTTGTGATTCCAACGTGGGTGCTGTCATGGGGATGATGAACTGCAAAATTACACTGTGTATGAGAACTGCAATAGCAAGTACAACACAGGCATTTGAGTAATGGCAACGTGACACATATGAGGGAGACACACCACCAGGGATACACAACACATACACACCTAGGCCATCTGACTCATTGCCTACACTGATGTTGCCAGGAAAGACGGTGCAATGCACAGACACCACACCTATTCCCAGTTGTAGTCAAGTAGCCCACAGGTGCAGTAAGCAAATGGCAGTCAAATGTGTGACCACAGACAACGCACATCACAAAGTGAAGCACAGGTTTATTACACAGTTGCAACATGTCGTAACCACTACAGATGCAAGGTAATCCCACCTGGCAGCGGGCACACAGTCAACAACTGTAGAAGGAAGGAAGTCCATGGGTGTGGCGCACATCACCTGTAGGGACACAACAGCTACCACCCTGGAAGTACAATCACGTCGTCGGTGGACACAGTTGACCAAACGAATCTGAAAGTACCCTGTGAAGGACAGAAATGACACACAGTCAAAAGCAATGGAGAACAGGACAGAACAGCAAAACTCATGCACAATACATGTTACAAGATACCCACCCAGAACCAAGTTAGCATGTCAACACTGTTGGGGAGTACAGACCACCTGTAAGCACACATCGCTACACACATCCAGTCAAGTAGCCCATGGACACACTCCAACAGCACCAGAGCACCACCTACACATATCATGCCAACTCACATCATTGACATGACACCTCAGGGTACTCACATTCAGCTAAAGAAGTTGGTGATGAGCTGTGTGCGGACATCACCATCATCATCATCATCACTGGCATCGTGGTCCAGGCCAGGATCCTCCACAGGTGGCGGATGTTGGTCATTGTCATCCTGGATGAGAGGCAACTCCTTCCGCACTGCCAGGTTGTGGAGCATGCAGCAGACGATGATAATCTTGCACACCTTCGCTGGGGCATATGGGAGGGACCCTCCTGTCTTGTCGAGGCAGCGGAAGCGGCTCTTCAGGAGACCAAATGTCCGCTCAATCACTCTCCTGGTCCGACCATGTGCCTCATTGTAGTGCATCTGGGCTGGTGTCACAGGGTTCCTGAGGGGTGTCAGCAACCACGGCATGTTGGGGTATCCCGAGTCACCTACGGACAGACAAGTGCACATTAGCTGACTTGGAAAAGTGGGCGGGATACTACAGATCAGATCACACACAATGGCACAAAGTCAGTACACACCGACAAGCCAGGCACGCTGGTTCTGCATCTGTGCCATCATCCTGGGGATGCGACTACTCCTCATCACAAAGGCATCGTGTGCTGAACCAGGGAAACGGGCACACACGTGTGAGATGGTAATATCTGCAAGACACACCACCAGTGCATTGACCGAGTGGTAGTGCTTGCGGTTACGGTAGGCCTGCTCCTGGGCCTGTGGTGGTACCAAAGCCACATGTGTCCCATCAATGGAGCCAATGACATGCGGCATCCTCCCCAGGGCATAGAAGTCACTCTTCACGTCAGTGAGTCGTTGCGGTCTAGGGAAATAGATGTACCGGTTCAGGTATAGCAACATTGCCTCCAAAACATCGCGGAGCACACAGCTGAACATGGACTGTGACATCCCACCAGCAGTCGCCACAGTATGTTGAAAGGTACCGGTGGCAAAGAAGTGTAGGGCTGCCATCACCTTCACCTTGGGGGTCAGCGCTGTAGGATACGGCCGGCCAGGCTGCAAATGTGGGGCCAACTGCACTGCCAAATCCTCAATCAGCTGCCTGGTGAAGCGGTACCATCGGATGCTGTCCCGTTCCACCATCGTTGCCAGGTCTGGGAATGGTCTATGGACAGCAGGAGCCCTGCAGTGCAGAGGAGAAGAAAGCAAGATTGTCAGTCACCCCACATATGCGGCATTGAACACACTCAATATCACATCATACATCATTATGAGGCACAACTACATGAAGTGTGCAGTTCCGTAAGGACATGTATGGTACATACATGGCCAACATCTGTCATCACGGTTCAACAAGTGGCATCAATAAGTCCCAGGTTGGCCCATTGGATATCATGAGGCCGTGTCTCAGTTCCCATCTCCTGCTGCCATGTCACAATCACCCCCACAGTGACATGTGAGGACAGATGTGCCCCAGGCATCACAGCTCAACGACAGGTACATTCCCAGGGACCCTGTATTGCCACATGGACACTGGCATTACATGGAGTATCATGTATACACCACAGCAAAACAACCATGACCCCCACAGGTAGTGGTTCCACTTGCCTCTGCAGGACAGACATGGACGTCTGTGACACACACACGCACAACATCAAAGTCCATGCACACACAACGTGGATGTGGAGACTGTCTCCCATTGTGCACATGAAATCAGAGACATTGTAAACACTACATGCACACAGACTGTGGAGGACCATCACTATTGTGCCACTGGGACACCCTGGCTCAAACATACCGTCCCACATGGGACTCACGGGGTATGTGACATGACATACACATACACCACCGTGAAATGTGACCGTGGCACATGCACAGATATGAACAGTTGCACATCACAGTGGTCATGTACACGTAACACCCAGGATCCTGTCCCCATGAACACGTGCACAGCCTGGGGGTGGCTGCCCCCAGGTGACACCCACAGGACAACATGTACACCAACATACACACAATAGGAAATGCAGCCTTACATGCCTTATGATACAGTTTGGACAGGCTGTGGTGTTGTAGGTGTGCCCCTCACTCCCTGGGAGCTATCTGTGGCTGGCATATGTTCATCTGAGACAGGCATGGTGACATATGCCAGTCACTTGTACAGGGATACGTTGAACAGCAATGGACCGATCGGTGCACGCGGCCGGCCCATTGCATTCAATGTGTGCGGGTATGCGTTGTACCCCTGTATGCGTTGTACCGCAATGGACCGATCGGTGTGCCCGGCCGGCCCATTGCATTCAATGTGTGCGGGTACGCGTTGTACCCCTGTACGCGTTGAACAGCAATGGACCGATCGGTGCACCCGGCCGGCCCATTGCATTTAATGTGTGCGGGTACGCGTTGTACCCCTGTACGCGTTGGAACAGCAATGGACCGATCGGTGCACCCGGCCGGCCCATTGCATTCAATGTG
The DNA here is from genome assembly GCA_963921515.1 of Calotriton arnoldi. NCBI lineage: Eukaryota > Metazoa > Chordata > Amphibia > Caudata > Salamandridae > Calotriton > Calotriton arnoldi. The sequence continues at coordinate 2,818,767 of CAWUFW010000351.1, read as the reverse complement.
TGCGGGTACGCGTTGTACCCCTGTACGCGTTGAACAGCAATGGACCGATCGGTGCACCCGGCCGGCCCATTGCATTTAATGTGTGCGGGTACGCGTTGTACACCTGTACGCGTTGTACCGTAATGGACCGATCGGTGCGCCCGGCCGGCCCATTGCATTCAATGTGTGCGGGTACGCGTTGTACCCCTGTACGCGTTGTACCGCAATGGACCGATCGGTGCGCCCGGCCGGCCCATTGCATTCAATGTGTGCGGGTACACGTTGTACCCCTGTATGCGTTGTACCACAATGGACCGATCGGTGAGCCCGGCCGGCCCATTGCATTCAATGTGTGCGGGTACGCGTTGTACCCCTGTACGCGTTGTACCGCAATGGACCGATCGGTGTGCCCGGCCGGCCCATTGCATTCAATGTGTGCGGGTACGCGTTGTACCCCTGTACGCGTTGTACCGCAATGGACCGATCGGTGTGCCCGGCCGGCCCATTGCATTCAATGTGTGCGGGTACGCGTTGTACCCCTGGACGCGTTGAACAGCAATGGACCGATCGGTGCGCACCCATTGTCAATGGCCTAGCCTGGCAACAGACGCGTTTTCGAAATTCGAACGAGTCGGTTGCTGGAAATTCAGTTGGTCACCCACAACAATGTTGCAAAATCATGTATGTCATGAAGTTGAAGATTTGAAGGATGCTGTGGGCGTGTATTGGTGCTGCTATTCCATGGATTGGCCAGATTCAGAAGATGCAAACGACTTGGACCTATCACTTTGGACACATGGGACAGTATCTGCCTCTGCAGCACATATATATTGCTGGCTGTTCCCCTGAGAGCTCACTTGCCTGCACTACATGCTCCAGGACCGACATCTGCCACTGCACTGCTGCTGTCTCTGCCCCCTCTGGACCCTGCAATGGCACGTACTGTGGAGAGAGCCCCAGCCTTCAGCCTTGAGGAGAACCAGGCCCTGCTGGACAGCCTACTTCCACAGTACAGCAAGCTGTATGGGACACCAGGGAAGCAGGTGAGTGTTCTGTGCACTGCCTTTCTGAATGTGCATTTTGTCTGACTAGCAAGGCTGAAAGTCTGCACGCCACTGGCTAGCAGGCTCACTGAGTAGTTGTCACCCCCCATAGTGTGTAGTGACATGGACTGGACAGGTATGGTGCAGTGACAGTGCATTTGAACAAGGTTTTACTCCCCATGCAATGATACCATGTAGTGACTTCTGGCAAACTGTCCATGGGCAGCGTTGCACTGCCTGTGTACATCATGTGCCCCTGTGATTGAGACATGTATATACAACTGTGTCATGCACGGATATGTTGCATGTGTAGTAATGGCCTTTTCACTTTGTCATCCTGACAGGTTAATGCCCATCGGAAGCAGGAGATCTGGAAGGACATCGTCCGGGCTGTCCGGTCCGTGGGGGTCTACAAGCGCCGGATCCGCAACTGCCAGAAGAGGTGGCAGGACCTTCGGGGCTGGACCCGGAGGATTGCACGGGTCCAGCTGAAGCTGTCGCCTCCTCGCAGGAGGGGCGGAACACAGACCCTGACCCCCACATGCTCCAGATCCTGGCGGTGGTGTTTCCAGACCTGGATGGGCAGCTGAAGGACAGACAGCAGCAAGGAGGGGGTGAGTCAAAGACTGCACTGTGAACTCTGTATTACATGCTATGTGCCCTCCTCTGGCCTGGTTAAACTGCCACAGTACAGCAGTCATGTTGTCCAGGAGCCATGTCCCTCTATTGTGCACTGCCCACTCCTCATCTGATACCCAGGTGTGGCCCTTACATTCAGGGAATTGTGTCACTTGGAACCGTGTCCTTGCAGTTTGCTTCACTCAAGGTGGGGGACAGCATCTGTTTCCCTAACTCTGTTGTGGGCATCATGGGTGGGTCCATTGTTCACACAATGCCTGTGTTCGGACATGTAATCTGCGTGTTGCTTTGATATGCGGTCCACTTCCTGAGCTGAGCCACCACATGTGCCTGGGGTATCTGGCACACACCCATGCAGCGGGTGGGAACAATGTTTGGGCCCCAGGAGTGTGCAGATTACGTGTGTCACACATACATAGCCAGCTATCCACTGTCCAGGGCTCATCCCTCATTCATGTGGGGCAGGACAGTCATGCCTACTCCAGCCCATCCAATACACCTGTACTCCCACTCCCGGGTATCAGCTGACACGTTGTGCGCAGTGATTTGACCCCTCAGGTGTCTGCCTCTGTGTCAGTGTGCTGTGGATTTGTTGCCAGGACTGCTGGGGTGTTTCTCGGTAGGGGCTCAGCATGCCACTGGAGATGTGACCATAGGAGACGATACTTGTGTGTCACATAGGTGTTTGATCAGCTGCCCGTGCAGACTGGGGTATGCGAATGTGAAGTTCAGGCAGCTGTTTCCCATTCACAGCAGATTGTGAGGGGCTCAGGTTCAGAGGGTAGTGTCACAGGTCTCCCATATGTCCAATCGGTATGACCTGGACAGATGAGGGTTAAGATGATGTGTTGTGTGGGGATGTACATGTGCACTTGTGCAGCTCCAGGACTTGCATTCCCCATGACCTACTATTGTGACACAGTGCAGAGTGTTGTTGTCTGGCTGCCAAGTCATACATCACTGAGACAGTGATGTATGACTTAGCAGTCATGCCTCCGCCATGGCATGTGTCTACTTATTGGTGATCCTGCCGGGGAGTGACATGTGCTACATGCACACCATTGTGGCGATGGCTATCAGGACATGGGTACATCATGGTGTCTGTCGCTGGTATGCATCACATGCATTTCCTATTTGACTCTGGGCATCCCTTTCATCCGGAAACCTGTACTGACTCAGTGGCAAGAGTTGTGATGTGTGCATGTCCACATGCTACACCGTGTCCTCTGCACTGTCCAACTACTGTGTAGGTGGTGCATGTGTCCACACTGGGGTGTTGCTATCCAACAGACACCAGACAGATGGGTGCAAGGCCATGTGGGATGTGAGTGCCATGGTTGGCATCAGACTGACAATTGGCTTCTCCTGTTCAGTTAGGGCACTTTTAGCAGATACATCCACGGCCACGGAAGGGAACAGCTCCACGGACCAGGAGGAGCCGGAGAGCCAGACTGGGTCAGCAGCCGAGGAGTGGTCGGAGGGACCCAGTGGCACGGAGGGCGAGGGGAGCCACACCGAGGAGTCCTCAGCAGCATCCACCTCAGCTGAGGACCACAGCGGCTCGGAGGATGACTCCCTTATGGAGGCGGGTGTCAGCAGCCACCACACCCCAGCTAGTGTTGCTGTCCCGCCACCACCAGCACCACCACCACCCTCCCATCGGCTCCCATTCCCCAGGTCTGTGGAGGCTCCCATGTTCGGGAGCGTGTCTCCTTTGGGCCAGGCACCGCACCCCCTGCCCCTGTGTCCCCTGCTGCCCTGAGTGAGTAGTCTGTGTACCTCCTTTGCCAGCTCCATGTAGGGCAGACAGCCATGCTGAGTGTCCTCCATGCGCACACCGCTCTGTTGACTCAGCTGGTGTCGTTCATGGAGGGCATCTCATCGGGCATGTCTGACCTACAGAGGGGCAATAGGTCCATGGACTCCTCCCTGACGGCAGCAGTGTCCCTCTCCAGACAGTCCCTCACCCCTCCTGCCTCTGCTCCATCCACACTCCCCAGCACCTTACCCGTCCCAAGCACACACACACCGGCACAGGCACACACCAGCACACACACGTCCAGCACACAGACACACATGCCACAAACAAAACGCACACGCATGCACAGTCAGGGGACTGAAACCAGACTCACAGGGGATGGAGCCCTGGAACACACACACGCATCCACAAGCACTGCGCAGTCCTCAGTTGCCTCTCCCTCCTAAGCACCCTCCCTTGCCTCACCTGCAACCCCAAAGACCCACCGGCTCTTCCTCAGTGACCTCGGCCTCTTCCCCTCCGATCCAGCTGATACAGCATTCAGGGGGAAGAGGAAGCCCACCCACACGGAGCAGAGTGCCCCTCGCCCCCGGACACCCTCCCCCAGGCACAGACAGACTGAGGCCCCCACCCGCAAGTCCCCCCGGAGTCGTAAGAGCAAGACCCCGCCGCCGCCCTGCAGCTCAGGCACCAGGTCTCCTTCCTCCATCCCTCAGGCCCCCAGTCCACAGGTGCCCCCACCACACCCTGCCCCAGGTTCTCCCACCCACAGATATACCATCCCCAAGAGGATCCGGCCTTCTCCCCCTGCCACTTGCTCTCCCGGCAACACCCCCCCGCTGCGCTTGTCTGTGCCACTGATGTGGTGAGGGTGTCCTCCCCCTCTGTCCAGCCCACCTTGCCTGTTCCCCATTCTCCTCCCCTGGTGGTAGGCACTGCAGTGGAGTCCACTACCACCCTGTCTGACTTGGGCACTGCAGTGGCGGACCTGTCCACTCCATCTGCAGGGTCCACTGCAGTCGTGCCGGCACCCACAACATCTGAGTCATGCCCCCCAGTTGTGCCGGCACACACCATGTCAGACACCTCCACTGCAGTTGTCAGTGGCTCTCCAGCACCCACCACCCCTTCCCTGCCTCCTCCTGGTGAGCCCTGATCCTGTCCCTGCGGTGCCTGGCCTGTCCCCCGGTTGCCCCTCCTAGTGGATTGTCCCTGGTTTTGTGCAGTGCAGGCATGCGTAGGGTGACATCTGCCACTGTCACCCTGTATTGACTTACTTGATGGACTGGCCATTGGCCTTTGTTGGAGCATTACTGTTCTCTGAGTTTTTGGACACACATATGCTGAATAAAGCAACTTTCTGTTCTCTAGTGCTTATGCTTCTGATGTACATGTTGTTGATGATGCTAACCATGCCCTTGCTGCAGTGATGGTGATATTTGGTCTCATGATAATGAAGTGTTACTGTGCAGGAACACATGTGGTCCAGGGGAATGTGTCCTATCCTGTGGTGTATCCATGTCATCCATAGCAGCATCTAAGGGTGTCATGTGTTCAGTATTTGGCAATGGGATTTCCTACTTACATTAGCAATTTCACATCTGTGGCTTCCACCCCTGCACATCTGTTGTGCCTGCCATTGTTCAATTCGTCTACTTCCCTGACCGTGTGGCCATCTCCACTGGACATGCAGGTTTGGGCATCAATGGGGAAGGACTCATCTGTGTTGTCAGTGCAACATTGCTATACAAGTGTGTTGGATCTGTGCTGATGATTTCGTTGGCACTCCCATGACCAGGCTGATGTGACAGGAGCCTTCATTTGGTGCTAATTGTTGATTGTGTGACCAAGTGCTCAGCTGACATGATGGGGCCCTACTGAGGCAACATATGGCACAGCTTTCCTCACACAGGAGTGGAGTCCCCTCATCGCAGTGTGTACTCCTGTGACATTGCCTGCGCCCAAGGTGTGTGTTGTATGAGCATGTCTGTGTGTTCACTTCCGTTTTGCTGTGCATGCTGTGATCCCTAGTGTTGTACCTGTTTGTGATGCTTGCTGAGTTGACCTATGTTCCCCCAAAGTCTTCTCCCTGGGTTCTCTGTGATGTGGGTGCATGGCACATTACTGGTCATCAGGGTGTCACCCATAGGTGTGTTTGCTGTCAGGGCTGAGTTTGTGTGCAGACGCAGATGGGTCACAGTCAGGTTTCCCCTTGGCACTTGTTGTTCACACCTGTCATGTGATTTCCAGTTTGTGTTATCTTTCAGTGATTGTGACACGTTGTGTGTGTGACTGCTGGCACTCCTCAGGGTCCGGGCTGCAATGTTGGTTGTTGTCTATGTGTGTTCTTTGTGGGTGACCTTGGCTTCTTCATTGGTGTGTGACTGTGGCTGGGATCCCATTGGTTGGTGTGGTATTGCCGTCATGTCCATGTACAGCGTAGTGTGCAGTGTGTCAGACATTCAGGAGTCTTGTTGAGTGGCCATGTGTGATGTGTTTCTGCACCTTGGTTCCCACCCACCACCCTGGGATTGTCATGGGTGCATGTGCAATGTCACCAGTGCATGTGTGCTTCACTGCTGCACATTGTTGGAGGTCGAGGTGTGTGGTGTTGAGTGTGTGCAGATGAGAGTTGTTGCCCGGCTAGACCCCTGCCTCCATGTTGGCCTTGGCTTACTGGCCGTGCTGATTGATTTGTGCTTGTGTAGGTGTGATGGTAGTTTGTTGCTCAGGACACATGACTGTGGTTCACAGTGTGAACGACATTTAGCTTTGTCATCACAGTGGGATTGTAATGCAGCCCAGGGTCACCACATTGTGGGGGCCCTGGGGGTAGTGCTGTGGTGTGTCTGTGTCTTGCTGTGTCAGTTGCTGTTCCTACGTGCCTGTGTGACATGTGTGATTTGTGCTCCCTCTCATCTGACAATGCCTGATTGCCCACATAGGGGATTTGGATCCATGAGTTACCTTTGTGTGGCACTGTATGCACATCTGTATAATTGGTATTCAGGCCTCCTCATGTGTTGTGTGGTTGCCTGGGGACACTGGCACCCCCTCACCTGTTGTGTTTGATGTGCAGTGTGGGTCTGCCTGTTTGTGTTTGTGCATCTGCACCACTGCATTGGCATATCTTAGGTGTGCCATTGGCTGTATGTTGTTTGGTGGGTTTCCCCTGCTGTCCCTGGGACTCCTAGGTCATCAGTCAGCACAATGAGCATGGTTTGTGTGTCCCATTGCTGCCATGGTATGGTATCTGTTCACCTCACATCTACAGTCTCCACAGGGTATCTGCATTTGTGTGCCCATTGGTGCAAATATGTGGGTCTGCATTCTGATGGTCACTTCTGTCATTGTGTCATTGATGAATGTTGACTGTGTCAGCCCCCATGGGTGTTGTTTGTCTGCACATGGCCAAAGGTATGTCTTATTTGCACTGCAGTATTTGCCTCCCCCAATCTATGTTGCAATGGGACACATGCACTACTTTGCCACTGATGTGTTTTATGTTCTGTGACCAGGAATCATCCATGCAGTTTGGCAGTTGCAGCTTTTTCTTTGTCAACACTTACATTTTGGTCACTGTGATGATGGGGGTTTGGACCCCATTGCCACAATGTTCAAAATGTGCTTCAGCTATGGACCCCACACTTACCTTTTGGTCACTGTGATGATGGGGGTTTGGACCCCATTGCCACAATGTTCAAAATGTGTTTCAGCTATGGACCCCACACTTACCTTTTGGTCACTGTGATGATGGGGGTTTGGACCCCATTGCCACAATGTTCAAAATGTGCTTCAGCTATGGACCCCACACTTACCTTTTGGTCACTGTGATGATGGGGGTTTGGACCCATTGCCACAATGTTCAAAATGTGCTTCAGCTATGGACCCCACACATTACCTTTTGGTCACTGTGATGATGGGGGTTTGGACCCCATTGCCACAATGTTCAAAATGTGCTTCAGCTATGGACCCCACACTTACCTTTTGGTCACTGTGATGATGGGAGTTTGGACCCCATTGCCACAATGTTCAAAATGTGCTTCAGCTATGGACCCCACACTTACCTTTTGGTCACTGTGATGATGGGGGTTTGGACCCCATTGCCACAATGTTCAAAATGTGCTTCAGCTATGGACCCCACACTTACATTTTATTCACTGTGATGATGGGGGTTTGGACCCCATTGCCACAATGTTCAAAATGTGCTTCAGCTATGGACCCCACACTTACATTTTGGTCACTGTGATGATGGGGGTTTGGACCCCATTGCCACAATGTTCAAAATGTGCTTCAGCTATGGACCCCACACTTACCTTTTGGTCACTGTGATGATGGGGGTTTGGACCCCATTGCCACAATGGTCATGGCCTGCTTGCATTGTGGGGGCCACACACATATATGTGTGGCACATGTGATAGGGGGTCACATTGTATGTTCAAAGTCATGTTCAGTGTTGTAGGCATTTGACACAGTCTACACACGCTTGTCATGGTGTTGGGGGGATGTCTTTTTCTTGCATTCCCTAGGTTGTGGTGTGCTGGTTGTGTCATGCATTGTCCATCCTATGAGTGGGGGTGGTGTTGGTGGTAGGCATCCAGCCCCCCATGGGTAGAGGTGGTAGTAGTGACAGGCATCCAGCCCCCCCTGGGTAAGGGTGGTAGTGGTGGTAGGCATCCAGCCCCCCATGGGTAGAGGTGGTAGTAGTGGTAGGCATCCAGCCCCCCCTGGGTAAGGGTGGTAGTAGTGGTAGGCATCTAGCCCCCCCTGGGTAAGGGTGGTAGTAGTGGTAGGCATCTGGCACCCCCCTGGCTAAGGGTGGTAGTAGTGGTAGGCATCCAGCCCCCCTGGCTTAGGGTGATAGTAGTGGTAGGCATCCAGCCCCCCTGGGTAAGGGTGGTAGTGGTGGTGGGCATCTGGCACCCCCTGGCTAAGGGTGGTAGTAGTGGTAGGCATCCAGCCCCCCTGGGTAAGGGTGGTAGTTGTGGTAGGCATCCAGCCCCCTGGGTAAGGGTGGTAGTAGTGGTGGGCATCTGGCACCCCCTGGCTAAGGGTGGTAGTAGTGGTAGGCATCCAGCCCCCTGGGTAAGGGTGGTAGTTGTGGTAGGCATCCAGCCCCCTGGGTAAGGGTGGTAGTAGTGGTGGGCATCTGGCACCCCCTGGCTAAGGGTGGTAGTAGTGGTAGGCATCCAGCCCCCCCTGGGTAAGGGTGGTAGTGGTGGTAGGCATCCAGCCCCCCATGGGTAGAGGTGGTAGTAGTGGTAGGCATCCAGCCCCCCCTGGGTGAGGGTGGTAGTAGTGGTAGGCATCTAGCCCCCCTGGGTAAGGGTGGTAGTAGTGGTAGGCATCTGGCACCCCCTGGCTAAGGGTGGTAGTAGTGGTAGGCATCCAGCCCCCTGGCTTAGGGTGATAGTAGTGGTAGGCATCCAGCCCCCCTGGGTAAGGGTGGTAGTGGTGGTGGGCATCTGGCACCCCTCTGGCTAAGGGTGGTAGTAGTGGTAGGCATCCAGCCCCCTCGGTAAGGGTGGTAGTAGTGGTAGGCATCCAGCCCCCTGGCTTAGGGTGATAGTAGTGGTAGGCATCCAGCCCCCATGGGTAAGGGTGGTAGTGGTGGTGGGCATCTGGCACACCCCTGGCTAAGGGTGGTAGTAGTGGTAGGCATCCAGCCCCCCCTGGGTAAGGGTGGTAGTAGTGGTAGGCATCTGGCACCCCCATGGCTAAGGGTGGTAGTTTTGGTAGGCATCCAGCCCCCCCTGGGTAAGGGTGGTAGTAGTGGTAGGCATCTGGCACCCCCCTGGCTAAGGGTGGTAGTAGTGGTAGGCATCCAGCCCCCATGGCTTAGGGTGATAGTAGTGGTAGGCATCCAGCCCCCCCTGGGTAAGGGTGGTAGTGGTGGTGGGCATCTGGCACCCCTCTGGCTAAGGGTGGTAGTAGTGGTAGGCATCCAGCCTCCCCTCGGTAAGGGTGGTAGTAGTGGTAGGCATCTGGCACCCCCCTGGCTAAGGGTGGTAGTAGTGGTAGGCATCCAGCCCCCCCTGGGTAAGGGTGGTAGTAGTGGTGGGCATCTGGCACCCCCATGGCTAAGGGTGGTAGTAGTGGTAGGCATCCAGCCCCCCTGGCTTAGGGTGATAGTAGTGGTAGGCATCCAGCCCCCCATGGGTAAGGGTGGTAGTGGTGGTGGGCATCTGGCACACCCCTGGCTAAGGGTGATAGTAGTGGTAGGCATCCAGCCCCCCCTGGGTAAGGGTGGTAGTAGTGGTAGGCATCTGGCACCCCCATGGCTAAGGGTGGTAGTTTTGGTAGGCATCCAGCCCCCCCTGGGTAAGGGTGGTAGTAGTGGTAGGCATCCAGCCCCCCCTGGCTAAGGGTGGTAGTAGTGGTAGGCATCCAGCCCCCCCTGGGTAAGGGTGGTAGTAGTGGTGGGCATCTGGCACCCCCCTGGCTAAGGGTGGTAGTAGTGGTGGGCATCCAGCCCCCTGGCTAAGGGTGGTAGTAGTGGTAGGCATCCAGCCCCCTGGCTTAGGGTGATAGTAGTGGTAGGCATCCAGCCCCCCTGGGTAAGGGTGGTAGTAGTGGTGGGCATCTGGCACCCCCTGGCTAAGGGTGGTAGTAGTGATGGGCATCCAGCCCCCTGGGTAAGGGTGATAGTGGTGGTGGGCATCTGGCACCCCCTGGCTAAGGGTGGTAGTAGTGGTAGGCATCCAGCCCCCTGGGTAAGGGTGGTAGTAGTGGTAGGCATCTGGCACCCCCTGGCTAAGGGTGGTAGTAGTGGTAGGCATCCAGCCCCCTGGCTTAGGGTGATAGTAGTGGTAGGCATCCAGCCCCCCTGGGTAAGGGTGGTAGTGGTGGTGGGCATCTGGCACCCCCTGGCTAAGGGTGGTAGTAGTGGTAGGCATCCAGCCCCCTGGGTAAGGGTGGTAGTAGTGGTAGGCATCTGGCACCCCCTGGCTAAGGGTGGTAGTAGTGGTAGGCATCCAGCCCCCCTGGGTAAGGGTGGTAGTAGTGGTGGGCATCTGGCACCCCCATGGCTAAGGGTGGTAGTAGTGGTAGGCATCCAGCCCCCTGGCTTAGGGTGATAGTAGTGGTAGGCATCCAGCCCCCTGGGTAAGGGTGGTAGTGGTGGTGGGCATCTGGCACCCCCCTGGCTAAGGGTGGTAGTAGTGGTAGACATCCAGCCCCCCCTGGGTAAGGGTGGTAGTAGTGGTAGGCATCTGGCACCCCCATGGCTAAGGGTGGTAGTAGTGGTAGGCATCCAGCCCCCCCTGGGTAAGTCTGGTAGTAGTGGTAGGCATCTGGCACCCCCATGGCTAAGGGTGATAGTAGTGGTAGGCATCCAGCCCCCCCTGGGTAAGGGTGGTACTAGTGGTAGGCATCCAGCCCCCGCTGGCTAAGGGTGGTAGTAGTGGTAGGCATCCAGCCCCCCCTGGGTAAGGGTGGTAGTAGTGGTGGGCATCCAGCCCCCCTGGCTAAGGGTGGTAGTAGTGGTGGGCATCCAGCCCCCCCTGGCTAAGGGTGGTAGTAGTGGTAGGCATCCAGCCCCCCCTGGGTAAGGGTGGTAGTTGTGGTAGGCATCCAGCCCCCTGGGTAAGGGTGGTAGTAGTGGTGGGCATCTGGCACCCCCTGGCTAAGGGTGGTAGTAGTGGTAGGCATCCAGCCCCCCTGGGTAAGGGTGGTAGTGGTGGTAGGCATCCAGCCCCCATGGGTAGAGGTGGTAGTAGTGGTAGGCATCCAGCCCCCTGGGTAAGGGTGGTAGTAGTGGTAGGCATCTAGCCCCCCTGGGTAAGGGTGGTAGTAGTGGTAGGCATCTGGCACCCCCTGGCTAAGGGTGGTAGTAGTGGTAGGCATCCAGCCCCCTGGCTTAGGGTGATAGTAGTGGTAGGCATCCAGCCCCCCCTGGGTAAGGGTGGTAGTGGTGGTGGGCATCTGGCACCCCTCTGGCTAAGGGTGGTAGTAGTGGTAGGCATCCAGCCCCCCTCGGTAAGGGTGGTAGTAGTGGTAGGCATCCAGCCCCCCTGGCTTAGGGTGATAGTAGTGGTAGGCATCCAGCCCCCCATGGGTAAGGGTGGTAGTGGTGGTGGGCATCTGGCACACCCCTGGCTAAGGGTGGTAGTAGTGGTAGGCATCCAGCCCCCTGGGTAAGGGTGGTAGTAGTGGTAGGCATCTGGCACCCCCATGGCTAAGGGTGGTAGTTTTGGTAGGCATCCAGCCCCCCTGGGTAAGGGTGGTAGTAGTGGTAGGCATCTGGCACCCCCTGGCTAAGGGTGGTAGTAGTGGTAGGCATCCAGCCCCCTGGCTTAGGGTGATAGTAGTGGTAGGCATCCAGCCCCCCTGGGTAAGGGTGGTAGTGGTGGTGGGCATCTGGCACCCCTCTGGCTAAGGGTGGTAGTAGTGGTAGGCATCCAGCCTCCCTCGGTAAGGGTGGTAGTAGTGGTAGGCATCTGGCACCCCCTGGCTAAGGGTGGTAGTAGTGGTAGGCATCCAGCCCCCTGGGTAAGGGTGGTAGTAGTGGTGGGCATCTGGCACCCCCATGGCTAAGGGTGGTAGTAGTGGTAGGCATCCAGCCCCCTGGCTTAGGGTGATAGTAGTGGTAGGCATCCCGCCCCCATGGGTAAGGGTGGTAGTGGTGGTGGGCATCTGGCACACCCCTGGCTAAGGGTGATAGTAGTGGTAGGCATCCAGCCCCCTGGGTAAGGGTGGTAGTAGTGGTAGGCATCTGGCACCCCCATGGCTAAGGGTGGTAGTTTTGGTAGGCATCCAGCCCCCCCTGGGTAAGGGTGGTAGTAGTGGTAGGCATCCAGCCCCCCCTGGCTATGGGTGGTAGTAGTGGTAGGCATCCAGCCCCCCCTGGGTAAGGGTGGTAGTAGTGGTGGGCATCTGGCACCCCCTGGCTAAGGGTGGTAGTAGTGGTGGGCATCCAGCCCCCCTGGCTAAGGGTGGTAGTAGTGGTAGGCATCCAGCCCCCTGGCTTAGGGTGATAGTAGTGGTAGGCATCCAGCCCCCTGGGTAAGGGTGGTAGTAGTGGTGGGCATCTGGCACCCCCTGGCTAAGGGTGGTAGTAGTGATGGGCATCCAGCCCCCTGGGTAAGGGTGATAGTGGTGGTGGGCATCTGGCACCCCCTGGCTAAGGGTGGTAGTAGTGGTAGGCATCCAGCCCCCCTGGGTAAGGGTGGTAGTAGTGGTAGGCATCTGGCACCCCCTGGCTAAGGGTGGTAGTAGTGGTAGGCATCCAGCCCCCTGGCTTAGGGTGATAGTAGTGGCAGGCATCCAGCCCCCTGGGTAAGGGTGGTAGTGGTGGTGGGCATCTGGCACCCCCTGGCTAAGGGTGGTAGTAGTGGTAGGCATCCAGCCCCCCTGGGTAAGGGTGGTAGTAGTGGTAGGCATCTGGCACCCCCTGGCTAAGGGTGGTAGTAGTGGTAGGCATCCAGCCCCCCTGGGTAAGGGTGGTAGTAGTGGTGGGCATCTGGCACCCCCATGGCTAAGGGTGGTAGTAGTGGTAGGCATCCAGCCCCCTGGCTTAGGGTGATAGTAATGGTAGGCATCCAGCCCCCCTGGGTAAGGGTGGTAGTGGTGGTGGGCATCTGGCACCCCCTGGCTAAGGGTGGTAGTAGTGGTAGGCATCCAGCCCCCCTGGGTAAGGGTGGTAGTAGTGGTAGGCATCTGGCACCCCCATGGCTAAGGGTGGTAGTAGTGGTAGGCATCCAGCCCCCCCTGGGTAAGTCTGGTAGTAGTGGTAGGCATCTGGCACCCCCATGGCTAAGGGTGATAGTAGTGGTAGACATCCAGCCCCCCCTGGGTAAGGGTGGTACTAGTGGTAGGCATCCAGCCCCCCCTGGCTAAGGGTGGTAGTAGTGGTAGGCATCCAGCCCCCCTGGGTAAGGGTGGTAGTAGTGGTGGGCATCCAGCCCCCTGGCTAAGGGTGGTAGTAGTGGTGGGCATCCAGCCCCCTGGCTAAGGGTGGTAGTAGTGGTAGGCATCCAGCCCCCTGGCTTAGGGTGATAGTAGTGGTAGGCATCCAGCCCCCCTGGGTAAGGGTGGTAGTAGTGGTGGGCATCTGGCACCCCCCTGGCTAAGGGTGGTAGTAGTGGTGGGCATCCAGCCCCCCCTGGGTAAGGGTGGTAGTGGTGGTGGGCATTTGGCACCCCCTGGCTAAGGGTGGTAGTAGTGGTAGGCATCCAGCCCCCTGGGTAAGGGTGGTAGTAGTGGTAGGCATCTGGCACCCCCCTGGCTAAGGGTGGTAGTAGTGGTAGGCATCCAGCCCCCATGGCTTAGGGTGATAGTAGTGGTAGGCATCCAGCCCCCTGGGTAAGGGTGGTAGTGGTGGTGGGCATCTGGCACCCCCTGGCTAAGGGTGGTAGTAGTGGTAGGCATCCAGCCCCCTGGGTAAGGGTGGTAGTAGTGGTAGGCATCTGGCACCCCCTGGCTAAGGGTGGTAGTAGTGGTAGGCATCCAGCCCCCTGGTTAAGGGTGGTAGTAGTGGTGGGCATCTGGCACTCCCATGGCTAAGGGTGGTAGTAGTGGTAGGCATCCAGCCCCCCTGGCTTAGAGTGATAGTAGTGGTAGGCATCCAGCCCCCCCTGGGTAAGGGTGGTAGTGGTGGTGGGCATCTGGCACCCCCCTGGCTAAGGGTGGTAGTAGTGGTAGGCATCCAGCCGCCCCTGGGTAAGGGTGGTAGTAGTGGTAGGCATCTGGCACCCCCATGGCTAAGGGTGGTAGTAGTGGTAGGCATCCAGCCCCCCCTGGGTAAGGGTGGTAGTAGTGGTAGGCATCCAGCCCCCCTGGCTAAGAGTGGTAGTAGTGGTAGGCATCCAGCCCCCCTGGGTAAGGGTGGTAGTAGTGGTGGGCATCTGGCACCCCCTGGCTATGGGTGGTAGTAGTGGTGGGCATCCAGCCCCCTGGGTAAGGGTGGTAGTGGTGGTGGGCATCTGGCACCCCCTTGGCTAAGGGTGGTAGTAGTGGTAGGCATCCAGCCCCCCTGGGTAAGGGTGGTAGTTGTGGTAGGCATCCAGCCCCCTGGGTAAGGGTGGTAGTGGTGGTGGGCATCTGGCACCCCCTGGCTAAGGGTGGTAGTAGTGGTAGGCATCCAGCCCCCCTGGGTAAGGGTGGTAGTAGTGGTGGGCATCTGGCACCCCCATGGCTAAGGTTGGTAGTAGTGGTAGGCATCCAGCCCCCTGGCTTAGGGTGATAGTAGTGGTAGGCATCCAGCCCCCCTGGGTAAGGGTGGTAGTGGTGGTGGGCATCTGGCACCCCCTGGCTCAGGGTGGTAGTAGTGGTAGGCATCCAGCCCCCCCTGGGTAAGGTTGGTAGTAGTGGTAGGCATCTGGCACCCCCATGGCTAAGGGTGGTAGTAGTGGTAGGCATCCAGCCCCCCTGGGTAAGGGTGGTAGTTGTGGTAGGCATCCAGCCCCCTGGGTAAGGGTGGTAGTAGTGGTAGGCATCCAGCCCCCTGGGTAAGGGTGGTAGTTGTGGTAGGCATCCAGCCCCCTGGGTAAGGGTGGTAGTAGTGGTAGGCATCCAGCCCCCCTGGCTAAGGGTGGTAGTAGTGGTAGGCATCCAGCCCCCCTGGGTAAGGGTGGTAGTAGTGGTGGGCATCTGGCACCCCCATGGCTAAGGGTGGTAGTAGTGGTTGGCATCCAGCCCCCCCTGGGTAGGGGTGGTAGTGGTGGTGCGCATCCAGGCCCCTGTGTGCATATGTGGCATTGGTGATGGGCGTCCTGCCCCTATGGTGCTGCTGTTGCTGGTGTAGGTAAATTCTGCATCCCTCTGTGTGTGTGTGATGTGTCGTGTACGTGTTGTATGTTTTTGTGGTTGGTGTCTGACTTACCTTCTGCGCCGTACGCGTCCGTGCCTGTTCCGGTAGTAAATGTAGAATATTGGTAGGATCGGGACGAAGGGATTCATGGTTGGTTCGTCTCGTTCGTCTTTCTCGTTGCTTCGCGTCGTCCTCGTCGCTGGCGTGTTCGCCTCGTAGCCGTGGATCGTGTTGTGGCGCGAATCGGAGCTTATGTGCGCCTCTCCCGGAAGCTTTGACGTGCCGGACGTAGCGACGGGTTCGGCGCATACGGAAAGCGCATCGTACTTGTTCTGCCGGACGGGGCTGCATTTTCCCTTCCGTGCGACTCGATTCTGCGTTTCCGGATTCGCCTCGGTCGGAGAACAGGACCTGGATTGGGTGAGTACAACTCGGCCGGATTCTATGCTGTTGTGCGCATCGTACTTACTCTTTCGGAATGATGTACGGATCGGTTGGGAAACAGGCATTCGCATGGCTTTTTTCCCGACCGAATGGTATTACGTGCGCCTCCGACCGAGATCGGAATCGGCCCCTAAATCGTTCAATACTCTTTGAACCATTAATTATTGATAGGCTAAAAAAAGACACCAATGAATTCTTTTTATTCAATACAAACTCCGCATCTCCACACATAGTTTGGGATACATACAAGGCCTTTCTGAGAGGTTTATTAACCTCTCTCTCAATAGCCCAAAACAAAAAAGTGGGGGAGGAAATCAAAACGTTAGAAGCAACAATACACTTAAAGCAGGCGGCGTTAGAACATGCGCCGAATGATGTAAATAACATACAAAAACTCTCCATGGCCAAAAATGAGCTAGTGGCTTATTTAGAAGCAATAACTAAAAAGAAATGGGAAGCAAGCAGGTTATCTCACCATGAATATGGAGAGGGGTGTGGCAAATTCCTCGCGTGGAAAGCCAAGGCGGACCACTCCAGAAATATGGTGAAAGATCTTAAGTGCCCGACTTCTGGAAGAATAATTTCAGAGGATACAGAGATCGAGGAGGCATTTGCTCTTTTCTTCCAAGATCTCTACGCGGAAGATTTAACCCCGAGTAAAGAACACATTGAAAATTTCTTCACAGGCTTGCAATTTCCCACACTTTCTGACCCTGATAGAGACAACCTGAGCAACCCAATCACCTTAGAAGAAGTTCTACATACTATTAAAACCCTGAAGAAAGGAAAAGCCGCAGGCCCTGACGCCATTCCGAATGAATTATATAATATTCTTATAGAAGAGTTAGCTCCAATTTTGCTTCAACTATTTAATTCTGCTTTTATACCCTCCCAAGACCTCCCCCCATCCTGGAATGAAGCCACTATAACTATCATCTTGAAACCAAACAAAAACCCACGAGTTTGCGAATCGTACAGGCCTATCTCTCTCTTGAACAGTGATCACAAAATTTACACTCAGATCCTAACGAAAAGACTAGATAAGGTAGCAGGGTCTATAATTCATCCTGATCAGAAGGGATTTATGAAGGGGAGGCAGCTCCATGAATTAACTCATGATCTAATTGGAGCAATTGACCTGGCGAATTTATACGAGACCCCATTGGCGATTATGACTTTTGATGCTGCAAAAGCTTTTGATAGGGTCAATTGGCCCTATTTACTAGGGGTGGGCGGAATTTGCGTAGTCGCGCTACGCAAAGCTCAGCGAAATAGTAAAAATTCACCGCGAGCACACAAAAGTTCCGCGAACACGCGGAATTGCTTGTTCCGCCCATTCGCGATGCTTTTTTCCTGTTCGCGAACTCTGTTTGCGTGCTCGGGGAGAAATATCTCGCGAACACGCATTTTGAAAGCGCGAACAAGCAAAAAATTCCGCGAAGCCGCGGATAGCGGAATTTTTGGCAATTCCGCGTTCTCCGCGGAACGCGAAATTACCCAAATTCCGCAAATTCCGCGGGCGGAACGGAATTTACCGCCCAGGCTACTCCACGTGATCCAACGTTTTAATCTAGGAGAAACCTATTTAGCAGCAGTGAGGGCTCTTTATAAAAATACATCTGCCAGGGTACTGGTTAATGGTAACTTAACAAAACAAATAAAAATCTCCAGAGGCACTAGACAGGGATGTCCCCTTTCGCCCCTTTTGTTCAATATGTATATTGAACCATTAGCATGCAAACTAAGATCTTGCAAGGGCATCTCTTCTTTTAAATGTGATGGCTGGGAAAAGAAGATAGGCCTGTACGCCGATGACCTCATGATTTTGACGGGGAACCTAGAGCGCTCACTCCCTGAGATTTGGAAGCATCTGGAGAATTTTGGGAGGGTATCTGGCTACTCAATTAACCAGCAGAAAACAGAGCTAATGACATGGAATACCCACTATAAGAGTGATCTTTTAAAACACCAAATAAGATAACTAGGGGTTCAAATAGTTAACGACATAGACAAGATAGCACAGGTAAACTTCGATAAAACAACTGCCAGTGTAAGACAACAGTTACAGACATGGGAGACCCTTCCACTTTCTATCCTGGGTAGGTCTAACCTGCTTAAAATGTCAATTTTATCCAAGTTCACGTTCCTATTTGATTCCATACCACTAGAATTCTCAAAAATTTGGTTTAGGAAAGTGCAGGGACTATTCTCCTCTTTTATTTGGGGTAGGAAAAACCCAAGAATTTCTCAAAGGAAGCTTAGGAGGAAAACAATCCATGGTGGCATAGCCACCCCGGACCTTTATATATACTATTGTGCCTTCCATCTGAAAAACTCACGTCAACTTTTAAAGGATAGCTCGGCTTTCTCCCCACTTTTTAAGGCTTTAACAATGATACATAGGAATCAAGCAGACTCTTTTCTCTTAAAGTTCGGGCACCCCAAATTCTTTAAAAAGGTTAGGTTGAAGACCCTCCTAGCCGCAACCAGAGTTCTACAACGCGGAAAGAGGTAGCAGCATGGTACAGGTTGATAATCGAGACAGGGGAGGACACTCAGAATCCATTCACTGAGAGCTGGAAGAAGGACCTGCCGGGTGAAGACCTCGAAACTCTTGGGCAAGCATCTCTGTCTACATTGTGGTCATATGTGAAAGCTGCACCTTTAAAGAGAAACCATCTTTTCACTGTCCATAAAGCATACTGGATGCCACAGAAACTGTCAAAGATGGGGAACGGAGTGACAAAGAAGTGCACGAAATGCGATGAGAACAACGCGAATGAGCTCCATATGTTCTGGCAGTGTCCTTCAATCCAGCCCTTCTGGAATCATGTGGGTAAGATCATCTCCGACATTATGGGCAGAGAAATTAGGTTGACCGGAACCTCAGTTATTTTTGGGGTCATCCCAGGTGGGTTAGAAAACTCCACTTTCTCTAAAATTGAGAAGGCGCTCTTTTTTGTTTTGATACTTTTGGCGCGAAGGGAGATTTGTGTAAAATGGATCCTCCCTTCTCCCCCTACTAAAATTGAATGGATTGGCTCAGTACAGAGAACTGCCCAACTTGACCGTGCAAACAAGCGGGTCAAGAAAACAAAATTTTGGGATATTTGGGATACCTGGTTTATAACTTATGTGTCTAGCTTCTCTCAATGAACATTATTCTCACTGCTCCCTTTTATAGGTTTAATCTATTGACATTTCTTCTAGGTGGGGTCTATCCTCTCCTTATTTTTTTTTTTTTCCTTTATCCCTCTTTTCTTTTCATTAATGTAAGAAATATATTTTGAGCACTCAATGGTCCAATGATTACTAACTCGCTCTATCGGTCGTCACGATGGTGGTCTGGTTACGCCAGACCACACAGGCCTGTAAAAGTATAGAGGCCATGGTCAACACAATGAGGTTTACTCAGATAATAGACCCCGGGGCTAAAATCTACCCATCCTCTGATATGGAGTGACCGGGTGCCTTTCTGTTTCTTATTGGTCTGACTGGCCCTATCTTCTTTGAAATCAGAGCATCCTTTCGTAAAATGAGGACTAAAAAAAAAATAAAAAAAATTGTAAATAGCTCGTAGAGTTCCTCCATGGTGCTAAAACATTGTATATATGCAGGCATATAAAACAAGGTTGTAATCAGACGTACTCCTACTATGCAATGCCTACTCTATGTGCATCTAGAGTGTATGTGCATGTGTATAGCCAAGAATCCCCCCGAGGGACAATCCAACCCCATTATCTGGTGGTACAGAATGTAGGACCCCGTCTTGGTCACAAACTGGACACCCCTCACAGGGATGTTAGATAGCTGCTTGGCAAAGCATCTGCATGCTGGGAATTCTCGATGTCAGCAGAAGTGTCTCCTCTAGCTAACCCCGAGAAATTCAATTTTATTTATAATAAAAACATCCTTGTGATGTATATACTGATTAGCACTGTTATGGTTTGGCAGATAGCCCTGTTGCTCCATGGATAAAGATAGGATGACATTTGTACAGCGTGCAAGGCCTTGCACTCGGTGTTCGAGGTATCATGATAATGTTGCGCGAAGCAAAACGTGGAAGCAAAGCGATTTCAGAGAAACTAATCCAACATTGTCACACACAGAAATATGTGCAGAAGGTTACAGCAAAATGTTTACTGTGCAGAAAGAGGACAATATAAGAAAATGTGCAGCGTTGCTAAGTGAGCCTAACTCAGGCACATAACACCCACTCCTCATACTAGGGGTCGACCTAAAATCTATCTAAAAACAGCAGGCCATATACAATTATAAAAATTGTAGAATCTAAAACCACTTTAAAATTGCCTAAAAGCAATCTCTCACCACGCCATTACAGTTTGGACCCAGCCATATGCAAATCAATCTTGACCCTGCTCCCTGGATGGGAAGCAAGCATCCTAGGACCGTTTTCCAGGTATCACCCCTCATCACCCAGAATAGCTTGAATCCGGTGGCATGCTGAGCATGGGACTCACATCTGGGCATACCAGCCCCACTTAGGGCAACAAATGCAAAAAGAACAATTGATGGATGGAATGCTGTACAATGTTCCAAAAATTTACCCTGAGTACAAAGATCATTTGTTCTTTTTGCTTTTGTCACCCTAAGTGGGAAGGGTATGCTCAGACGTGGGTCCCGTGCTCACTATGCTATTGAATTCAAGCTAGCCTGGCTGATGAAGGGTGAAACCCCAAAACCGGTCCCAGGATTCTTGTTTCCGGTCCAGGGAGGACCTGGCCTGGCAGTTCAGGGTGGACTACTCCCATGGAGAGCAGGGTCAAGACTGATTTGCATATGGCTGGGTCCAAACTGGGGTGACGTGGTGAGCAAAAAAGCAATGGATTAAACCTAGATCCGTGACTGGGGGTAACTGTTTAATTAGTTCAGCATTCTGTCCATCATTTGTTTTTTTTTACTTTTAGAAAGTGGACATTTCTCTGTGCTTACTGCTCTATGTGCCTTACAGCCTGTCTCCAATACACGTCTGGCGTGGGTGCAGCTACACTTTGTGAATTGCCTCTAGACAGCCACAAACATAGGAAGGTGAGGCTCACCTGCATTCTGAGCACTCATCTGCATTCTAATGAGTCTTTCTGGGCAGGTAGGAATGGAAGATACTGACAATTACATTTCAAAGGTAGTGTCCTGTCCACACACAAAGCCCTGATTCGCCCCCCCCCCCGGGTAGCCTGTCAGACAGGGCTGGGTTGGAAGGGATCATTGTGCACTTCAGAGAGCTGCTTTGAAGTTGCCCCCTACACCAAAGGAACTTTTGAGTATAAGTACTGGGTCCCTAAAATCTGACACTTCTGGATCTTGAATTGAACCTTTGAAAGAAGGACTGGTGTGCTGCTTAAAGGACTCAACTGGACTGCTTTTCTGGAAGGACTGCTTTTCTGCTTGTTGCCCTGCTGCCTGCTGCTCCCTGGTGCTTCTGTTACAGGAGAGCTGGACTCTGCCTTCCCTCCAAGTGATCTCCAAGGGCTTGCTGGCTTGCCTTCTGTTTTCTGAAGTCTCAGGGACACAAAAGACTACCTGCAATTCTGCTGGTGCTGCTGAACTTTGCCTTCTGTGAGTCCCACCCTTGCCTGTGGTGCCCTCTGCAATTTCTGGGCATCAGAAGTTGGTTCTGCTGTTTTGCTGCAAAACCGACACACGTCACCACTGTGCAGGTGGGAACTGATGTATCGCCCTTCGACGCCAACACAGAGGCTGTTCGACGACAGGGATTCTACAGCCTGTACAGCCCGACAACAATGATCTGCCTCTGATCACCAGTGGTGATCTCGAACCTCTGATGTTTTCTGGAGCCCAAAATATGTTTATGTGATTTCGAGTGTCTGGCCTCTCCACTTTGCCACCTCGGCCCACTTCGAGGGTGGCCTTGCCCTAGGGGCTTCTTCTCTCCTCCGCAGCCTGGGGCCCGACTGTGCCACTCTGTGTCTCCGGCCGGTGGCTGGGACGGCCCTGAGCCTCGTCTGGCGGCGAGGGCTGCCAGCGGGCCTGAGGCACATAATGTTCTGTCCGGTGCGGCCCGGTCCCCGCACCTTCGTCCCCGCAGCCCGGAGCCTCCTGTCCACAGCGTCAGTTCGCCTCAGGGGCGGCCCCAGCATGTGGTCTGATCGGCCTCATATGCTTAAGGCCAGTGACTCTGCACAGTAGCTTGACCACTCTTCTCCGTTCATCTAATCCGGCCACGTTAGCAGCCATTTATCTGCCCGTTCTGTTGCCCAGAACATGCCTAGCGTCCCCTCGGTCCTAACCCTAGGCTGTTCTCAGTTGCCTTCCCCCCCTGCAGCCAATGTGGCAGTGCCTCCAGCGGCCTATCTCCTCTCCCTCTATTACCACCAACGGAGCCATCTGGAGTGATGCCGTCCTCCCCAGCCACAACCTACTCACACGCATACTGTCTGGCCACATGGTCTTATGCTCGCTCCCTTTACTCTTGACGCCCTGCTACTCTGCGGACCTCCGGTTTATGCCCCGGAGCAGTACCCTTCACTGCCAGAGCCCTGCATTACTGCGGACCTCCTTGTCTGTACCCCAGAGTAGGGTTCCTCACTGCCGGAGCCACACCCGCAACCTCCCTTAGCTCTCCCCTGGCCCTAAAGCTTCCCCTTGATAAAAAGACGTAGTCTTCAATGATGTAAGAAAACTCTTTATTACCGGTCTCCTCTATCCACCAACAGCGCAGCAACTGCCACACCTGAACATTCCAAGGTAACCTCCTGGGGACAGCGGAAGGTACCAGGTAAGAGGAAAGGAGGGGGGCACAGCGGAGGAATGTACCAACATTAAATAGGGATGGATTAGGAGGTGACACCAATAAACAAATAAGTGTAATTACACATTATAACACAACTTTATAATTATACATTGTAACACATCTTCCCCCTGCAGAATGAAAGGAAAAGATAAATAAAACAAAGAAGGTTATTTGGACATGACATAGTCTTGTTGCCAACTGGGTGCTTTGCGGATTCTCTGCATCGTAGGTAACTTGTGTGGAGCCTGCTCGTGAGATTCTATGGTGGATCTGTGATTGGATGTCTCACTATGTTTGGGTTGAGATTTAGTCAATCTATCCATGCTCCACATTTGGTCATTATCCATTATGGCTGTATTTCTTCTGATCGCTGTGATTTGCATAGGTTTGGAAAATTTAGAGTCGGCATTGCAAATTCTGGGATTTTTAACACATACCCAGTCTCCAACTCTCCATTGCGGAGTTTTGGTTCCATATTTGAGGTCGTAATGAGTTTTATATTTGGTTTGGTGTGTATTTATTTTGTCTTTAGAGGCCTGAATGTCGTGCATAACACTAGTTCCACCTCCCAACCAGTTTGGAAAGAATTTGGTGTAGGGTTTCCTTCCCTTTAATGCAGTAAAAGAGGAGATGCCTGTAACTTTATTGGGAGTGGTGTGGTAAGCCCATAACATCTCCTGTATTGCCTGTTCTATTGGAATTCTGTTAACACTAGCTAACTGTATGCAACTTTTGATCATGCGGTTCATTCTTTCTACCAGGCCGTTGGCCCTGGGACAGTAGAGGGGCGTTTTCAAGTGAGTAATATCCAATTGATTAAGGAACTCTGTCATGGTGTGAGAAGTAAATTGAACCCCATTGTCAGTAATTATGGAAGATGGAATGCCTTCTAGGACAAATGCATCTTTGAGAAATTGAATGACGTAGTCAGTAGTAATTTGTTGACCATCCTCACTACAGTCCAGTGAGAATGGTAATCTATTAAGACCAGTGCGAATCGTTTTAGTGTACTTTTGTAATTGAGCGGACCAATTATGTCAAGAGCAATCTTCTCCCATGGTTTGTCTGGTACTGATACTGGGGAGATGGGTGCTTTCCTAGTTATTTTTGACTTGTCGCTATTGGCACAAGTTAAACAGTTCTTTACCTTGTTTTCTACAATCGAATCCATGTTTGGAAACCAGTATCGTTCACGTAACCTAGCTTTAGTCAAACTTCTGCCAAGGTGACCCTCATGTACAAGATCAACAATTTTGTATCTCAGAGGATCAGGTGGTACAATTTTGTCATTTCTAAATAGGACTCCCTGCTCAATGTTGAGTTCATGACGAACCTCCCAGAATTTCCTGACATCTTCACTTACTGAATCAGAGGAAGTGGGCCAACCCTGTACCGTGTAAATTAAGAGTTGAGTCATAGTAGTGTCTTTGCTCATACAATCTAACCATTCTTGGGAAGTGATGGTGGTGAGATTAAGTTGAAGGATGGGGTACTCAGGGGTGTCAAACTGCTCCTCCTTATCTAAAGGACTTCTTGAAAGAAAATCTGCTGCAGAATTGTGAATACCCGGAACATATTCCACCCTAAAGCAAAAACCCTCTAATCCAAGGATCCATTTGGCTATGCGGGGAGTGTTGCATGAGTTATTTTTTGGATTGAACATGAAAATTAGGGGTTTGTGGTCCATGCGTATGCAGAATTGAATGCCCCATAGGAAGAATTTAAAATGTTTTACACCCCAGAAACAGGCTAGGGCTTCCCTTTCTATTACAGAGTAGTTAATTTCCGCTTTGGTGAGTGTACGTGCCACCTCAGCATTAATCATTGCCACTTCCCTGACTTACAAATTCCGGAGGACGATGAGGTGACATCTCTTTATCCTCACGCTTCATCCGACCAGGGGTATTTTCTTAGTCTTCGCAGAGGTGCCCTACATTGTCCTCAGCGGTGTCCTGCCAGCGCGAAAAGCCGAGGCGCGCCTTGCTTCTCCACAAACTCCGCCTCCACCTCCTTCCGCCTTTTGCTTCCTGCAAAGGCGTGGTGATCGTCCGGTGGGCGGCCCTCGGCGATGCAGTTCCTCCTTGTCATTGCCAGGGGCGGCGGCTTTGCAGTCGTCTGTGGGCGGCCCTGGGCAGAGCTCTTCCCTTGTCATCGCTGGGGGCGGCGGCTTTCTACTCAGCGCTGCCGAAGAGTTTTGGCAAATACACCATGCCAATCTGTGTGTGCACTTGTCGGTGACACGCACACCTCTACACACAATTTTCTCAGCACTTTGCGTGTCAATCCACGGTGACACCCACACCTTAAAGCCTTGGTGCACTTGCAAATTACCGTGCCAATCTGTGTGTGCACTTGCCGGTGACACGCACATCCTCTTACACAGTTTGGGACCGGATGGCAGGAAAATATTTGGAACATTACCAGAACCTGAGGATGATACTGATGAGGAAGATGATGATGATACTTACACATCCACCTTGTTAAAGTTACGTACCCACTTTGGTGACAAAGTAAACATAGTGCTGGAAAGACATAAGTTCTTCAGTCGTTCTCAAGGCAAGCAGGAAAGTGTTTCCACTTACGTAGCAGCACTTAGAGGTCTCAGCAAACTATGTGAATTCCATGACCTGAATGATTCCTTAATCAGAGACCAACTGGTACGTTGTACAAATAATAAAGAAATCCAGAGGAAGTTGTTACAAAAACAACCTAATCTTCAAGAAGCCATTGAAATAGCCAAATCGGTACAACACACGGCCATTTGCATAAAAGAAATAAACTCACTAGATTCCAACGGAACAGTGGCAGAAATTAAAGAAGCAGAAGTTAAAGAAGTAGAAGTTTGTAAAATAAAGAACGATCCTTGCAAAACTAAGAATGATAATTGGCGCAACCAAACAGGAGACTCAGAAAATGTCAAATTTAAATGCTATCGATGTGGGAGCAGCAATCATTTAGCAAATAACCCCAACTGTCAAGCCAAATCAGCAATATGCAGGAAATGTAACAAAAGGGGTCATCTTGCAAGAGTGTGTGGATGCTTCCCAAAGAAAACTTGGGGAAATGGTGCCTCTGATGACAAAACCCAAGTCAAGAAAATCATACTACAAATTAATGAAAGTGACGATGAAAAGCACCAAAGATATCCTGAATGCAATGTATCCATTGATGGCAAAGATGTTAAGATGTTTGCAGACTCATGTTCTCCTTTCACTCTGGTAAACTTTGCTGACTTTAAATCCATCTTAGGTAAAGAACAAGATAAGTTATGTAAAGCAGACATTTCACCTAGTGGATACAATAGAGATCCCATACCGATGAAAGGTATGATCAAATCTCTCATCTCCTTTAAAGATCGTTCTACAGTGGGAAAAGTATATGTAGTAGAAAATGGATCCAATTTATTAGGATGGCAACATCAAAGAGAACTGGGCATTAAACTGGACCCTAATAATCCGGAACAAGTTTTAGTTGTAATTCCTTCAAGCAACAGTGAACACATTGCCAATGAATTTCCAGAGGTTTTTTCAGAAGATTTAGGTTTACTAAAGGACTTTCAACACAAAATTCAATTAAAACATAATGCTAAACCCGTGATTCATAAAACTAGACCCATACCCCACCTTATGTGGGAACCCCTGAAAAGAGAGTTATCTAGACTTGAAGGGTTAGATATTATACAACCCATTGATTGTTCGGAATGGGTTGCACCCATTGTTATCGCAAAAAAAAACCACAGCCAAGACATCAGAATGTGCATTGATTTGCGTGACCTAAACAACAACATCTGGGTAGAGAGGCACCCACTACCTCGCATCCATGAGATGCTAAGCACAATGGGGGAGGCCACTTGGTTCAGTGTTCTGGATCTCTCCATGGCGTACCATCAGGTAGAGCTACATCCAGACTCTAGGAGACTCACTGCATTCACTACTCCTATGGGTACATACATGTTCCGTCGCATGCCTTTTGGATTGGCCTCTGCGGCGGCAGTATTTCAAAAAATTATGCAACAGGTATTAGAAGGTGTACCTAAGACATTATGCTTTCAAGACGATGTATTGATTTACGGGACTAGCATTGATGAACACAATAATATTCTTAAGCAAGTCTTTTCTAGATTCAAGAAGGCAGGGCTCACATTGAAGAAAGAAAAATGTCAATTAGGTGTGGAAGCTGTGGAATATTTGGGGCACTGCATTTCGAAGGAAGGCTTTAAACCTAAATACTGTCTGCTAGAAGCAGTAAAGGATGCTCCAGCACCTACAAACAAAGATGAACTTAAGTCATTCTTAGGGCTAGCAGAGTTCATGGCAAAGTATGTAGATCATTTTGCTGACCTAACCTCCAGCCTGAGAGATCTCACAAAGAACCACACTCACTTCCAGTGGTCAATAGAACAGCAAGCCTCATTCTTGAAAGTAAAAGACGCAATTCTTTCAGCTCCATACTTATGCAATTTTGAACACAATCGAAAAACTATACTCACTACCGATGCAAGCAACAAGGGCTTAGGGGCTACTCTCTCACAAATAATCGATGGCAGAGAAATAATTGTTGCATTCGCTTCACGTACACTCACCAAAGCGGAAATGAACTACTCTGTAATAGAAAGGGAAGCCCTAGCCTGTTTCTGGGGTGTAAAACATTTTAAATTCTTCCTATGGGGCATTCAATTCTGCATACGCACGGACCACAAACCCCTAATTTTCATGTTCAATCCAAAATAACTCATGCAACACTCCCCGCATAGCCAAATGGATCCTTGGATTAGAGGGTTTCTGCTTTAGGGTGGAATATGTTCCGGGTATTCACAATTCTGCAGCAGATTTTCTTTCAAGAAGTCCTTTAGATAAGGAGGAGCAGTTTGACACCCCTGAGTACCCCATCCTTCAACTTAATCTCACCACCATCACTTCCCAAGAATGGTTAGATTGTATGAGCAAAGACACTACTATGACTCAACTCTTAATTTACACGGTACAGGGTTGGCCCACTTCCTCTGATTCGGTAAGTGAAGATGTCAGGAAATTCTGGGAGGTTCGTCATGAACTCAAAATTGAGCAGGGAGTCCTTTTAGAAATGACAAAATTGTACCACCTGATCCTCTGAGATAAAAAATTGTTGATCTTGTACATGAGGGTCACCTTGGCAGAAGTTTGACTAAAGCTAGGTTACGTGAACGATACTGGTTTCCAAACATGGATTCGATTGTAGAAAACAAGGTAAAGAACTGTTTAACTTGTGCCAATAGCGACAAGTCAAAAATAACTAGGAAAGCACCCATCTCCCCAGTATCAGTACCAGACAAACCATGGGAGAAGATTGCTCTTGACATAATTGGTCCGCTCAATTACAAAAGTACACTAAAACGATTCGCACTGGTCTTAATAGATTACCATTCTCACTGGACTGTAGTGAGGATGGTCAACCAAATTACTACTGACTACGTCATTCAATTTCTCAAAGATGCATTTGTCCTAGAAGGCATTCCATCTTCCATAATTACTGACAATGGGGTTCAATTTACTTCTCACACCATGACAGAGTTCCTTAATAAATTGGATATTACTCACTTGAAAACGCCCCTCTACTGTCCCAGGGCCAACGGCCTGGTAGAAAGAATGAACCGCATGATCAAAAGTTGCATACAGTTAGCTAGTGTTAACAGAATTCCAATAGAACAGGCAATACAAGAGATGTTATGGGCTTACCACACCACTCCCAATCAAGTTACAGGCATCTCCCCTTTTACTGCATTAAAGGGAAGGAAACCCTGCACCACATTCTTTCCAAACTGGTTGGGAGGTGGAACTAGTGTTATGCACGACATTCAGGCCTCTAAAGACAAAATAAATACACACCAAACCAAATATAAAACTCATTACGACCTCAAATATGGAACTAAAACTCCGCAATGGAGAGTTGGAGACTGGGTATGTGTTAAAAATCCCAGAATTTGCAATGCCGACTCTAAATTTTCCAAACCTATGCAAATCACATGTTCCCTTCCACAGATCGTCGCCAGTGATAAAAAGACGTAGTCTTCAATGATGTAAGAAAACTCTTTATTACCGGTCTCCTCTATCCACCAACAGCGCAGCTACTGCCACACCTGAACATTCCAAGGTAACCTCCTGGGGACAGAGGAAGGTACCAGGTAAGAGGAAAGGAGGGGGGCACAGTGGAGGAATGTACCAACATTAAATAGGGATGGATTAGGAGGTGACACCAATAAACAAATAAGTGTAATTACACATTATAATACAACTTTATAATTATACATTGTAACACCCCTCTCTCGCCAGTATGGCAGGGCCTTGCCTGAACTCAACAGGGGACAACTCCTACACCATTGTTTATCCTCCTAATCTCTCCAAGACTGCCGCTAAAACCTTCAAACACTCCATTCTGAAAAGACACCCTGAGACCCTGATCTCTTACCTACGATATAGCGCTGACAAGGGCACAATCATTAATGACCTCATCTTCTACTCCAGAAAAACATCCCTATGGTGCGAAACCATCTCGAACCTCCTTAACGTACACGAAACCAGGAACATTCCGTACGGCACCAAGCTCACGATCGCGCCCTCCTCAAACTTGCGAGCTGACCTTACCATCACCTTATACAAAAACGGCATCGTCCTGATCCAAGCACCAACCAAAGACCTCAATAAATTCGCGGACCTTTTCACCCTCCTCAAAAAACACGTGCACGACCCTTATCCTTCCACTCTCCCCTACACCAACTTTCGCCACCCGACCCCCTCCCTCGCTCCGTTCAATGCAGCCCAAAGGGTAAGGGTAAAATTCCCCCGCTTAGTCCCACCAAAGACCCAACCACTCCCCCTTGCCCCCCCACCCCCTCCAAGGGTACAGACTAGACCAACCCAACCCTTGCCAATCCCCACTCTAAACGGCCCTCTAGACAATGTCACCCATACTTCTGCTAGGGATTTTCCTTCCACTCCTACAAAACCTCCGCCATCCCTCAAGGAGATCTTGCCGCCGCCCTCCTCCTCCAACCAGTACTCCTCCCCCACTTCCATAGTGACTCATATGCTAGACACCTGCAGGGTAGCAAACACCCGCCCCAACGATCCCTGGACTAGTCCGGCAAGCACACCTAGCCACTCACAAACCCCTCCTCTAAGGGTTTATGACACAGGTCGCCCTAGCCCCACTACCATGCCAACAGAACCGTTCCCAAACCATTGACCTCCTTCCCTAAAGCTCTTCCCTCACTTATGGATATTGAAACCCTGTACCTCAGAGCAGACAACCTAACTCAGAGCATCCATAACTCCATCCTGGAACTAAGAAACATCCTTCACCTCACCGAACTCTCCTTCTCAAACCTCAAGCTCCTGCAGAACTCTACCCCCCTCTCACTGAGCCCCTCCATCACCCGTTACCGTTATCCCTGAGACACCTTCGCCCTCGCAAGCAGCCCTGCTACCTCTCGGAGGAGGAAATTCTAGCCCTCCTCCTTACCTACAAGTCTACCCCTGAAACCCCAAGTCCACTGGACATGAGTGACGAACACGCTATCCATATGGTTGCAATCAACTCTAACAGATCAGCTACTCTCAGCAACAGAGGAGTTATTAAGAACAACCTAGCGCAAGTACCCATTTCCGCCCCAACTCACAACACACACCCTGACTCCCCTCTCTCTGGCCTCTTAATTAACTGCCGCTCAGCAGTAAAGCATGCCGCTGATGTCGCCGATCTCATCCTGAGCCAAAAATCTGACATAGCAATCCTGACCGAATCTTGGCTCAATGAATCCTCATCTCCCTGCCTAGACCTTTTAGTCCCTCCTAATTATAATATTGCAGGGCTGGACAGGCAATCAAAAAAAAGGGGGAGGCATTGCCTGCATCTACCGCTCTAACCTCCTCGTAACTAAACTTCTGGCAGATCCCACAGACTCCTGCGAATACCTTGCACTCTCCATATGCAGCAACGCCACTCAACTGTGCAGACTGCACATCTTTTACCACCCCCCAGGCATGAATGACACCTTCACTGACCACCTCATGGAAATCATCACAGCCAAGGTTTCCTCCAATTCTAAAGACATTTTCCTCAGTGACTTCAATCTGCACTGGAACGACCTCAAGGACCCTCAGGTCAACGCCATCAAAGACTTCCTGGCCGACCCAGCCCTTACCCAAGCCTGCACACTCCCAACACACTCGAAAGGCGCCACTCTAGATTGGATCATTGCTAAGGAATCAGCGGTCAAGCTTATGTCTATAGACCCATGCGACTGGTCTGATCACCACGCTATTACCTTCCATTTACCTGGCACCCACAAGACAAGGGCACCGCAACCTGTGATTCCAAAACTTTGGGTTAGAGACACTAAGAACCTTGATCCCGGGAAACTGGCTGCACGCTGCGAGATTGACCTCCCCCCCCTTATATCACAACGGTCAACAACCTCACAGAACACTATACCACGACTATGTCTAACATTCTTCATGATCTTGCTCTGCTAAAGCTAAAAAGAACCCAAATCAAAGACAGAAACCCCTGGTTCAACGGATCCCTCAACAATGAAAGGAGAACCCCCCGGCAGACTGAAAGAAACTGGAGACAGCACCCCTCAGCCTCCCATTTAAAACTTCTCCGCCAGACCAGAAATGCCTATAATAGGAACATCCTCAATTCTAAAAAGAATTCTTCAGATCAGAACTGGGGAACGCCAAGAACAGACCTCGCAAGCTCTTCGAAATGGTCAAACACCAATCTAACAAACTGGCTAAAACCTCCAAAGAAACCCCTAAATCCCTAATAACATGCGAGGAATTCTCCTCCTTCTTCTCTGACAAAATTACTGCCCTAGGAAATGAACTTAGATCCGCCACCTACTCCCAACCCCCTCCGGAACTGCCTCATCTCTCCGCTCTTCCCCCCCAGATATCACCCAAAAACCAAGCGCACTGGTCCAACTTCAAAGTTTATGACGACCATTCCGTCTCGAAAATTCTATCCTCCTTAAACCCAAACAACCATTTAATGACCCACTCCCCTCTAACTGCTTAGCCGCCGCCTCCCAATCTATCATTCCTAGTTGGACTGCAATAATCAACGCCTCCCTTCTTCAGGCGTCGATACCTGATTCTCTAAAAGCCGGACAAGTCATCCCCATCTTAAAAAAAACCTGCGCTGAATCCTGCTTCCCCTGACAACTTTAGACCTATATCCAATATCCCACTCCTCGCTAAAGTTCTGGAGAAATGTGTGCAACAGCAGTTGAGCCAACACATCACCAACTTCAACCTGCTAGACGATTTCCAATCCGGGTTCAGGCCTGGGCACAGCACTGAAACCACCATTCTCCACATTGTGGATGATGCCCTCCAAGCCCTTGACCAAGGCAAAACCTGTCTCCTAATCCTCTTAGATCTATCCTCGGCTTTCGATACGGTCAACCATGAAAAACTCCTCGAACGCCTCAATCTCAGGATGGGACTGGATGGCCCCGTTCTCGAATGGTTTAGGTCCTTCCTCCAGAACCGATCTCAGAGATTCCTAATCAATGGCAACTTGTCCGCTTCCTCTCCGATTACGGTCTGAGTCCCCCAAGGATCAACCCTGTCCCCTACCCTCTTCAATCTTTACCTCGAACCGCTAGCAGAAGTACTACGCACCGCCAATATCTCCTACCACATGTATGCCGACGACACCCAGATCTACATCAAAATCTCTTCTCCTGAGGAGATTCTTTCCCTGAATGAGGCCTTGAAGCTGACTGTCCAATGGCTCACCTCTAACCAGCTCAAACTAAACGCAAAAAAAACAGAATTTCTTCTAATCTCCCCACCCAAAACCAACCCTGACATTCAGGAATGGACTAAGGCGATCACAGCCTTAAACTGCCCGCTGACCATAGTGAACTCTGCCAAATCCCTTGGAATAACCCTAGACTGCAGTTTGAACATGCATGACCACATCAACTCGATGGCCAAAACCGCCAGATTTCACCCGAGCTAGCTAAGAAAACTGAAACCCTTCCTCGACACTCCCGACCTAAAAATGGCAGTCCAGGCACTAGTCATCTCCAGACTCGAATATGGATGCTCTACCCTCTCGGGTCTACCCAAGATCTCCCTGGCCCCCTTAAAAGCCTGCCTCAACGCTGCCAACAGACTCCTAACAGGTTCAAAGTAATTCAACCACATCTCACCACATCTGAAAGTTCTGAACTGGCTTCCTCTTGAGGCCAGAATCCAACTTAAACTGGCATGTATCACTCACAAGGCTCTATACACCAAATCCCCTGCATTTCTCGCCCAGAAACTCGTGGTATCCGGAGGAGCCAGAAACTCCCGGTCCGCCAGAGACCTCTTGCTCCAGCCTCCACACTTTCGAAAGAAAAAAACATACAATCGGGCTTTCTCTGGGGCTGCACCAAGAATATGGAACTCACTCCCGTCCGCCATTAGAAGAATTCCGTCTCTGGCACGATTTAAAAAGGAGGCCAAAACCTTCCTAATGGGCAAATTCCTCTCCTAATTCTTGCATTGCACTCACCTCAGCGACTTTGTTTTATATCCTATTACTGCCACACCTTGGACTAACCAGATGCTATCCACCCGGCACCTCCGGGCATCTCACTCTTAGGCTCTTGGAAATTTTGCTCTTGTAAAATGTATGCACTTGTTTTTATCCCAAATGTTTCCACCCCCCCCCTTCTAAGTCTTTTGTATACAACTTGTTAATCCTGTAAAGCGCTCTGATACCCTAACGGGTCAAGTTAGCGCTTTATAAAACACAAAAATAAAATAAAATAATAAAATAAAATCTGCGTTGATAGACGACAATGCATTGCCTTCACCTCAATGAAGCCCGACAACGACGCAGCGACCCGACTTTGTGGAAAAAATCGACGCATCGTGCCCTCAGCATCGACACTTTGCTCCATCCAAGATCCTTTCTCAGCGGGCCCTGCATGGGTCCAGTAGCAGGTCTGCCCTCTTTCGCAGTTGGTCTGAACTTTGAAATTGCACCAGTCTCTCGTGACCTCAAGTAATCTTTTGACCACTAGTGACTTCTAAGCACTGTTTTTTCATTTAATCTTTAAAAATTCATATCTCAACTTCTAATGGTTGGAGTTTTGTTGTTTTGGTCTCACTTTGCTCAGATAAATAGTCTCTATTTGTCTAACCATGTGTGGAGTCTTTTTGTGGTGTATTCTTTGTGTTACTGTGTGTGTGTGTTGCACAAAAAGTTTACACATTGCCTCTTTAGATAAGCCTGACTGCTCCGTGCCAAGCTACCAGAGAGTGCGCACAGGTTTTCTTTTAGTGCGTATCTTGCTTAACCTGACTAGAGTGGTAGTTCCTGCCTGGCTTGAGTGCATACATCACCCAACCAGGAATCCCATTTCTAACACATTCTCAAAAGTATTTTATCCAGTGATGTGAATGTCTGTACATAAGCAGAAATTACCTTAACAAATTTGTTACCAAAAAGGTTTCCCTCTGCATCCGTCCAAGATCCTTGTCTGATATATCAGCCAGTTTAACTGACTCCACAAATGTAGTATCTTACTGTGTTCCTCTGATATAGAAGCATTGACATTGGCAAGCAAGCATAAAGCATATTACATCCAAACCTGTGTTAACTGTAGATTGTTAGGGGTAGCTTAGGCTGCATCTCCTTCTGTCAATCCCATAACTTGTGTCGGGGCTAATAATATCTATGAATATCCAATAACTTACCTTGACATAATTTTAAAGCTTTTGAGCTATGCCCAGTTTAGATTTATGTATGTAGGAAGTGCTTGTATAGCAGAACCAAGCCAAAAAGGCAGAAGAGCACTGTACAGGGTCAAAGGCAAGCAAACAGTCAACGTTATAGGAGAGTTAGCTAATTTTTAGATTGTTACTTCATTTTGATGCAGTCTTGATGAAAAGGCCACTGTAGCAGGATCGGTATCGGGAGTGAAAGAAGGATGTGTGGCAAATTGGGTGTAGGGCACTCTAAACAGAGTTTGTCTATCTAATTCAGTGCCATAGATTTCGGGGGGTGTTTGGGGTGTGACACCCCCAAAGTAAATGCATTATTGGCTTGGTAGTTGGGTCTGGGGGACCTGAATCAGATCTACAATCTCCGGGTCCGTTTTTCTCATCAAGAGCCATCCATTAAAGCCACAACGGTGACTTTTGTTGTAAACGGGAGAGAACTAGAGAGACAGAGATACCCATCTGATAACCTGGAATAATTACCAACTTCCCTACGTGTCAAAATTGTGTTCTCCTAGGCACATTTTTTCCTTCAAGGAGGCTCCTTGTTCTTTATTACCACATAGGAGTGCACTTTATATAAATACTTGAATTCAGGATGTGCACTGCACAAGCATCTCTTATATTTGATTTAATACTGTAATGGTGCTCCATCTATAATAAAAATTTAAAGCACGTTTAGGATGTACATGATTACTGACTTGCCTCTTAGATCACCAAGGCATTGTCATTGGAGTGGTGAGCCACGATTGCTTCTAAAAATTATCAGGTTTAATAAATGTCTGTCTATGCCGTGATAAATTGTGATGTAATAAGGTAACACTTCTGCATGTTAAAGAAATACTCTTTTTGAATTTTGAAAAGATTGTATCATACTTTTACATTATGTTTGTTGCACGATAAACATGCTAAATGTTTTCATGGCTCGGATCATGCACAGACTCTTATGGCCAAGCCAGACCCATGGCTCAGCTATGGCTCAGCTGCCATATTAATTTGCCTGATTGCCAGCCTCTATTTGAAACATGAGCTTAGAGACATTTGATAAAATGATTTGTAAAAGATGATGATTAGAAACATGTAGTCTTGCGCACATGCATCAATTTGACAACTTTAACACCAAGGCTTCTTGCAGCATAAATGAAGAAGAGTGTGTACAGCGAAAATACATTTTAAATACATGATCCTAGGCCAGGGACATCAGGCCATCATATAGTCATGAGTTCTCATGAATAACTACCAGGCCCAGGTACGATGGCCAGGAGCGAGGATGTTTGGAGTGTGACACTTCTCAAATGTATTCTTAGTTTGGTTGTTGGATCAGAGGGCGTTGAGTCAGATCTGCTATGTCTGTGTCAGTTTTTCCTTATCATTATCATTTCACTAAGAGGTTTTAATGCGCTCATTTTTTGTATCAGATTTTAAATACATATAGTAACCGGTTTACCAAAAAAGTAGAAAATCTGCATTGTTGGAAATACTCCTTGAATGGGTTCAAATTTCCTAGTTTTTGGAATTCGCAAACATTGCCAGTAGTAGACTGGGAAAGCTGTGCCTATTTCAAGTTTCCAGGCAAACTACTGTCAATAAAACACCTAAAAGGTGATAGCATCAATGCTTGCAAATAGTCTAATTGGTGGCAATTGCTCAGGGTAGAATTGTAGCCCATCATTTTATGCCCACTGTGCTACTCTAAACAGAGGCACATCTAATGCAAATCAGTACTGACCATCTTGCTCATGGAAACAGTCTATCCCGAAACTTGGTCATTGCACCCCTCCACCCTGCAGCCCACTATTTTTTTAGTTGAGAAATTTGAGATTCACTCCCCTTGAATCTCACTGAATAAGCTACACCCCTGGTCTCATTTTTCCATAGACAATATAATCCAATGACTATTAAAATTACAAGTTACTGGACACAGAGTCCACTACCCTGACCTCCAATAAAAGTAGGGTCAAAAAACGGCTGCTCTGAGACATTCAAGATTGCATGCATCTGAACTCTTAGTGGGTGTACATTTATCTTGTGGATGCATATCAGCGCCCCCATCAGCATTCTTTGAGTCTGCATGCACAGGATGTACAGACAAAGACTCAGCATCTGGGGTACTAATGAAAATGCTATTGACCATGTCTAACATTTGCTCTCTTTTGAGGAATTTCCCGGATAGATGTGCTTATAAGGATTAGCGATGACCTAAGAACCGCTTGTCCCTGAAATGCCACAGGAATACTTTTTGTTTTTCTTGAACATTTCTTTAACTCTGTCGACTACAGAACAGGAGAACATCTCAAGAGATGTAGCAACCAAGGCTCCAAACACTTCACTTAGGGTTTTCATGGCTGCTCTCTCAAATGATTGGATCACATCTTGAACCTTTGGTTGTGGTTCCACTGAGGCAGACTTCTACTGAAACTGTTCAAAAATATACTGTTATTCCACAGATACGTCTGTACCAACAGGTCCAGACCTTGTAACTTTCGATATTTTAAATTTATACACCCCACTTTTATTATCACCCGCCACCTGTAACAACTTATTTTATGAATACAACAGGCAAGCACCCAGGATTCTCACAAACAACAGCAGAGGTAGGAAAGCAGAAAAACAAGTGCGCTGGGGAGAGACAAAATCTGATGTGCAATCAAGGTCTTCTGAGTCAACTATGTTCTAAGCAATGGAAAAAACAGCATGCTCAAGTATGCCAGCTGGAGTAGATCAAAACACACACCTTACCTATTGTGGGCATGAGACGTCATTCAAGGAGACCAAGCCTCAGCACAATCACAGGGAACCACAAACCTGGCAGCCAAATTAAATAGAGTCTCTCGAGACACCTTTGGCACTAATTTAAAAAAACACTGATCGCAAGAAACAGCCATTGGAAGATCTCAAGGTATAAAAAAGACCCTCATAAGCAAGTAAGGTAAAGGATAATAAGCTAAGCGAAACGGATACTTAGAAACAATACATCCTTAAATTTAGTTGATGACATTTGCACTTCTCCTGGTTGTGCAGTAAAGAAGAGGAGATGCTGATACACCATCCAGCATTTATAGTTCACTGATATCCGATGAGGACTAATTATGATGTCATGTTCATTATCTTGTAGACCATTGTGTGCTACTGTTGAAACTGTAATTGGAACTGTTAAGAAGCCAGGTTGGAATATGTTTTTTCGTACTTATGATCTTTGCTGCTAGAGATTTCAATGAAGTAGTTGATCCACAGAGTCTCCGGTCTTTTATAGTTAACTCATAGTGAGAAGAATCCATGTTTACTAAGCTCAGCTAGGCAACCACAAGATAGGGTGTTCCAATTTTTTCCTTGACATCACTTCTGCCCTCAATCAAGGTCAATAATCCTATTCTCTGCAGCATACATGTTCATACATTCAGAATTATCTGGCCAACAGCTTTCAAGTCAGCATTATATCCAAAATGTCCTATTCTTTCCTTGGTTGCTATTTTTTTCCAACACAACACAACAAACTGACATCATAGAAATATGTTATCTATCGATGTTTGGAAAAGAGATAAGAAATGAGGACCGTTTCTTACCTCCATAAAATAACTTGTATGCATTGTTTAATTCATGCATTAAGGTAGTGTTTAACTAGAAATGGTCGAGGAGGCCCATCATTTGCACCTCACCACCTTGTGATTTGTGGTGCCAATTAAAAAAGCTTTATTTTAAAGTTGCCCTTGTCTTTAAATTGCTATTTTGACTTATTACTAAATGTCTGATCTTCTTACTAATTGCACAATATACCTAGTTTGTTTTATGCGTTCATCATAGAAAGTGCTTGCAGCTGTGTTAAGTAGATCATAAAAGTGTTAAATAAACCACATCATGTCTGTTCAATTAAATTCTATTTTTGTTGGAAGAAAAACGTGGATGACTTAAAATGTTCACATGAGTTCAAGTGGAAAATGTTCCTTATTCTCACGGGTGATTGTTTATTTTGCCTATTCCCCCTGCTGCTTTAGACATTAAATATATTTTATACAAGTTGCAATCGTTCTACGTACTGGATGCCAAATAAATTGGAATTGTCTAAATGGATCTTCGCGCAGAGATATATTGTGTAAATGGGATTATTGCTCAATGACTTGGGCACATAAAATTAAAGAAGTGAAGATATCACATTCGCCTTCAGCTGTGAGGGAGGCCAACATATACCATCAGGTGAATGACACATTCCAAAGAAACTCGCATAGATTAGGGCGTCTATTGACCGCCTTGCAACTCGCTTTTGTGCATAGAAAGATTAGTAACATGGAAAAATAGATAACATGCAGACGATTGTGTCACTGTATAATAAGTGCTAATTATTTTGTTATAATAGAAGTAGACCATTTTATTTCTACATATTACTCTTGATG
Organism: Calotriton arnoldi; assembly: GCA_963921515.1. NCBI lineage: Eukaryota > Metazoa > Chordata > Amphibia > Caudata > Salamandridae > Calotriton > Calotriton arnoldi. The sequence continues at coordinate 2,780,232 of CAWUFW010000351.1, read as the reverse complement.
TGAGAGAGGTTGCTGCTCAAGTAAATGACAGTTGAGCCCGGGTCCCTGCTGAGTAAGCTGTTAAGTCACTACACTTTCATACGGTAATTTGTCTTTCCAGTATTTTTCAGACTCGTGCCCTGCAAATAAATCCAAAAGTTAAATATCGCCCATATAGCTATTTGTAGCAAAGTGTTACAATAGATCACAAACAGAATGTTTCTCCACCAATACAAAAATAATATACCAACAATCAGAGTGTTTTCTGTAGATGCATTACTTTTCTCTATCCAGTGCAAAGGGCCAGTAATCGTATCTCATAGATGTAGGCAGCTGAAATGTCCTACCAGAAACTCGACAACAAACCTAAATTAAAAATATTTAGAAAACCTCATAGTAGTACCACCCGACATCCAAACCAATAATGAATCAGTGGGTGTTGGCATTAAAAAGACATACATTAGGCACCACAACACTTCTTCCTCTTGTTCTTTATGCCGTCTAAGCTGTTCTCATTCTTTCACTCAAAAGCACATATCAGGCTTCCCATCAACTACAAGGTTTATGTTTTGGTTTCTGCTATGTTATGACAGCACATTGATCAGCTGGCCAACAGGTGTCCCAATATCCTTTCTTTCATGCATATGAAAATTATTGGAACATATTATTTCCTGCCAGTTGGAAATCTGTCCAAAAGAGAGTGGTTTCTAAAATTGCTGCGCTGAGATTTATGCCTGCCAAATCAGCCAAGTAACGTAGAATAGGTCATGTAGGTGATCCTCCTCCTCCCCTGCCATGCTCTTGCCTGCCCACAGGCCAGGATCAACAGTTGATTGCCTTATTGCTACTAGTTTTATAGTTACCCGCCCCCCATTATGCTGTATTATCATTATTGAAGGTAATTCTACCTACTTTGTAGGTTGCTCCTCCAATGGTCCTGATGAAGACCCCCTTGTAAGGGCTGAAGCACCCTCTTCCAGTATCTGGGTTCGAAACGTCAACTTTACATTTAACTCGGACCTGTACTTATCTATCGAGCCCAAAAGCGGATCATTCATTATGGATTTGGGCTGGAATTCATGGTAAAGCAGCTTCCTTTCTGGTTTTTCCCTACCACTTTAGTTGCTGTTGCAGCAAGCTGGTTTTCTTAATTCCTGCCCTCTTCCCTCCACCGATAGCCCGCTGCTATTACTGCCTCCGCCACTGTTCCCAACTCACTTGGGGAGCCAGGTGAGTTTCAGACATGTGGCAGGGTGGCAGGTTGGTTCTGCAGACTAGGGTTGTACTCAGCAGGGGAAGGTGGTGGTACCTTAGCTCTTCAAGGCTCCCCCTACACAAAAGGAAAACCAAAATAGAAAAATCAAGGAAAAACCGGGGGAAAAATCAAAATGTGTTTTGCCTTGAGTGTTTTTAGCACATTGGGGACAGTGTTTGGGAGTGCCTTTCAAGTACTCTTTTTGCCAGTGCCTGTGGGTGGTGGTGGCAGCCGTCATCAGAGACCAGGGAAGGAGATAAGTGACACCGCATTTTGACACATTTTCTTGCTGCATTGCAATGAAGAGGGACTTCCAGTCCCAGGATACCGTGGGGCAGAGGAGGACCATGTTATTGCCTGCACCTGTTTCTGCTTCTGTTGGCGCTGTAAAACTCATTGGTCACACCCCTGGCGCAGGTCAAGGGCAAGCCCGGAGGAGGCTGGGCTGGGCCCATAGTCTTGGCTGCATCTTATTTTGGTTTTGACTAAATCAAAATCTCCTGGAAAGCAGTGTACCTCACTTATGAGCTATTTAACTGGGACAATGGGAGCAATCCACAAGGGCCAGAAAGGTAAAATGGGTTGGTAGGGGTATTAAAATGCTATCTGGTGATAGTGTTGTCCTTTCCTTTAAATATCCAAGTTTAGTTGACACAATTTTGCATAGAACTAGCTCCCTTTCAGTGTTCCTAAAGCAAATATCAGTGCTACCGCTTGGCTATTTCTAACAACCACTGGCCACTATTAGAGTTCCTAGGCTACCCGTTAGACTTCTAACTGCTATTGCCTAAGAATTTTACTTGGCTATTGCAACCTATAATATCAACAAGAGAGAGAGGGAGAGGGTCACTCTTATTCCCCCTAACGTATGAATTCAATAACAACAAAAGAGTGAGTAGAAAAGGGACGATGGGGAACGTAGCACGAGGAAAAACCTCTTATTTAAAAGAACCCTCACTCACCAACCTAGTTGGTGACATGCTTCATCATTAGGTTCCCACCAGAGAGGCCGAGTGCCTCCCTGGTGTGCTACGACGCCTGAATTACAGCGGAGCGGGTATTTTGTTGGGGTAGTGTCAGTGCAACAGTGAAGGTAGTGCAAGTTAAAAGATATCTGGTTTAATCCCAAATCAATTTTATTGGTGGAAAACCAGGTAACATTAAAAACAAGTGAAATGGACACTAGGTGCCTAGCTAAATTGACCAGGCGCATCCAAATTGGTTTAAAAATGATCAATGGTCAACATGTTTCTGCTTATAATGTGTAATTTACAAAGCTTTCATCAGGACCAGGCCTCCACGGCGGTGTACACTCGCTAAGGTGTACCCTAACCAGTGGAGGTATATGGATGGTAAAACTCCCGGTTTTACCATAGGGCCTTCTGGGATTCCAAAAGCCAAAGAACTCTGTAAGAAAACACAAATACAACAGTTTTGTAAGTTCAGTGGTATTTCTTGCCAGGTATTCTGGAGGTCTAAAATGTTTAAGAAACCTTGTGCTATTAATTGCCACAGCGTGATTGTATCACGTACACCTTTCAATCAGGCAAACGTGTCAGACATACCGCCACTCCGTGTCTATTTGTCTCCGGAGGGGTCATTATTACTAGATAAATACTAGTAACATTTAACGCTTTACTTAGTGAGCGTAATAGAAGCATTCTCAATTATGCAACAAACTTGGAATATAGTGACAAACCCGTTAAAAACGCGGATAAAGTGTGCACGCGTTTGTTAAAATCCAAAGGCAGCTTTTCAAAACATGGAGAAATTAGGGCTTACGTGAAGAAACTACTAGCTTCACGTCATGGGTCCGGGAGGGGGTTAGAGATGCTGGTGGAATCTAAACAAGATAAAAAGGAAGTAAGTTTCTAGAGAATCTCCGGTGAGTTACCGGTGAACCTCGTGTCAAAGTAACAATCACCACCCCGGAAACCTCCCAGCCTACTTACTTCCAAAACAGCACTCTCCCGCACACAACCTATCGGTGCCAAACCTCGGACCCGAATGTTACTACGATGTTTCAGCTGGAGAAAGAAATGCCGATTCTCAATCACGTGACCCGTGCGTAAACCACCGAACGCGGTGCGTCCAGGACACGTGACTTCAAAGACTAGACTGCAAAGGTCGGGACTTAAAGCGCTTAGTAATAAAGTTGTTATTTGCTTGAAACAACTCTGTACTGAAACGATATGAATTCTGAATGACTAATTTAAGTAAACTGTGATAGAAATAGATAAAGTTTGGGGTCAAATGGTACTTGTGATACCAAATAATAATGACACACAAGTATCGGAAAATATTAAAGACACTATACTCTAGAGCATAATAACCCTATTGAAATCTATATACATAGCAGATGATAATGGTATGGGCTAATCAACCATTAACTATGTATACAATCATTACACTATAAGTCAGTAACTTCCTAAAAGCGTGTCTAGAGGGCAATGGTGGTCCCAAATCAGACAGTGAGGACACAGGTAGGCATAAAGGTGAAAAAGGGGAGTAACCCTCCATGCTCAAGGGACTGAGTCATTGGTCAGGCATAATGGCTGAGACTATAATCGAGTGATGTCAACGTTTCATTACTGAACCCCAAGGGATATTATCGTTAAGCCCTATCTTATGTGTAGAAAGGCGATAAATCCAATGTTGTTCCTTCTCGAAAAGCGCTTGCTGTATAGTAGGACCTTGCCTCAATTGCTCAATAATTGTCCAACTCAAATCATTTGTAGTGTGATTTTGCTGTAAAAAATGATCAGTAAGTTTTGTAGTGTTTTTCGGCATCGGATATTGCTCCTGTGCTCACATATTCGTTGTTTAATCTTACGCGTAGTCATACCCACATACCTGGAACCGCACGGGCAAGTAATCAAATAAACCACGTTTGTGGAATTGCAGTTGGTATGGGCCTTTTGTGACCATATTTTTCCAGTTTCAAGTTCCAGGTACTTGGTAGCGATAGTCAAATGGCACACGCTGCACGCCCCACATGGGAAATGACCTGTCACAGGAGGAAGTCCCCAGGCATTCAGGACTGAACGATTTTCTTCCCTTTCTGGTAAACTAGGCCGCGTATGTACTACGGTATCCTTAATGCTCCTTGCTCTTTTGAAAGAGAAGAGCGGTTTTTCCCACTTGTGATTATTACTCTCCAGGATTCTCCAGTGCTTCCTAATTGATTTACTGACAGCATTAGAAGCCACATTGTACGTTGTAACGCATGTAAGTGGTATTTCCACTGAACTTCTGGGATTTTCCTCCAGAAGGGCTTCCCTGTGTTGGTTCCTGGCCCTCTTGCAGCTTCTTTTTAAAATACTGTCGGGGTACCCCGCTTCTGGAGTTTGATTGTAAGGTCCTCTGCCTGGGATCTAAAATTCGTCAATTCGCTACAATTGCGTCTGAGGCGGAGGTATTGGCCGAAGGGGAGGTTTTCCCGCAGCGGTCGCGGGTGGAAGCTGGAAAAATGCAGCAAGTTGTTTTTTGCTGTCGGTTTGTGGTGTGTCTTGGTCTGCAGTTGATTCCCAACTTTCATGATAACTACATCCAGGAAGACCATCTCATCCTTCTTATAAGAGTAGGTGAATTTTAAGTTCGGATCGCATGTATTTATCCACCCAAAGAACTCCAAAAGGACATCTTCAGTCCCATGCCAGATGATAAACACGTCGTCTATGTACCTCTTCCAAAAGGAAACAAAGGACGCGTAAGGATTACGGGCTGATAAGATGTATTTACACTCAAAATCGTGCACATACAGCCCGGCTACACTTGGGGCAAATGTACTGCCCATCGAAGTGCCCGTAGACTGTAAATAAAGCTCTCCCTTGTATTCAAAGTAATTCCTTTTCAAGGCGAGGGTGGCACAAGCGATCACGAATTCCTTCGGGGTTACAAAATCCCAAGGTGCTGTCTCCAAAACCTCTTTGAGAACCTTGATGGTGTCATCCTGCGGAATGCAGGTATAGAGGCTTTCAATATCTAATGAGACCAGGAAAGTAGATTCATTGGTAATGTCAATATCCTGTAATAAGGATAATAAGTTTTTAGTGTCTTTAAGGTAAGTACTAGTTGCCTGGATCAAGGGTTTCAGAAAGAAATCGCAGTACCGCGACAAAGGTTCGAGGAGGGAGCCAATGCCCGACACAATTGGACGTCCTGGAGGGGGCATTCTGTTCTTATGCGTTTTTGGCAGTGTGTAGAAGTATGGAATAACACCCCTGCTTGTTGTCAAAAAATCAGCTTCATGTTTGGTAATGTGTCCATTAGTTTCAGCCTCCTCTACCATGTCTGTAATCATAGATTTTAGGTGTGGAGTGGGATCCGTATCAAGACGAGTGTAGTTGGCCTGGTCACTCAGAAGTCGTCTACACTCAGTATCATATGCCACCGCATCTTGAATCACAACACCACCCCCTTGTCTGCTGATTTTATGACAATGGTGGTGTTGGACTGTAATGATTGAAGTGCACGAAATTCTTCTGCACGCATGTTCTTGAAGACGACCGTCTCCTGAAAAGACTCAATATCATTAAACACAGCCTGTTCAAAGGCTGTGATTTCAGGTGGAACCGCATGAGGTGGAGGAGTAAAAGTTGATTTCAACCTTAGGCCTGAATCCCCAGTGGAGACCTGGGTACCATCCATGGTTTGTTTCTCAAAAAAACTCTTGAGTTTCAATTTGCGGAAAAAATCGGCCAGTTCACAATGGAGCTTAAAACGATCGAGGCGTGCCGTGGGTACAAAACCTAAACCCTTCTCTAAGACTGAGTTTTCATCTTCTGTAAGGACGACAGAGGAGAGGTTGGTGATTAAACTCTCTGGTTGCTGGGGCCTGCTTGCTGCTCCCGCGCCTTGCTACGTGTGTTGTCGCCGACTACTTCGTGTTCCCAGTGCACTTGGTTCGTACCTCTTCTTTTGCCGCGTCCTCTCCGGCCTCTCTCTAAAAAAGGAGGGTGATACATATTTTGTTGGAATTGTGGATGTGGCACAAAATTTGGATTCCAACCCATCATCTGCTGGAACTGTGGTGGTTGGAAAGGATTCTGAAAACCCCCTCCCCCAGCCAGCGGAAAAGGTTGCCATGGTTGCTGGTATTGTTGCCTTCTGTTCCTACCTCTCCCTCGGTGATTGGGTTTGAAACTGTCCCCACTTGACCCACTAGTTGTTGATGCGTCGTCATCTGAGCCATCTGTACTATATGTGTTCCTTGGTGGAGGGACATAATCGGGATTGGCATATGGATAAATTTTAGTGTATGAGAACCGCTTAAGGTCCTTCTGAAAGTTATGTGCCTTGGACTGGGTCAAGGTATCTTTATACTCATTAACCTCCTTATTTAATTCATCCAGCCTCTTTTTGTATCCCGTGAGTGTTGTTCTGAAGTGTGTCTCAGTTTATTGCAACCTATAACCACTTTACCAGTTTAGCGACGTTAGACGGGGTTGACTGATTTGTTGCTAAATCAACTCTGGCTCCTTTACCTAGCAATGATCAAGCCATAGTGATTAGAGGGCTCTGGTAAATTTTCCATTAGAAGAAGACGACTGCCATTACATGTCAAGCCCTTCTCTTCCTCCATCTTTAAACAATTTGGTTATACCCCCATCTCTGATTTACGTCCTGCAGGAGACTTGGGGCTTGATTTAGATTTTGGCAGATGGGTTACATAACTTTTCATGTTTCAGTGGTGCCTTCTAAAACTGGCAGAGCTAAGGGTGGTCCATGCATTTCTATTTTGAACTATTTGCAGTTTTCCATTACCTCTATTGTGATGACCACCTTATATTTTAAAATCAATGTCATTGAAACTTTGTCTTATTATCAGTTTGTGTTGGTTAACTTTTACACTAATGCACTGCTTAGCGATGTATTGATTGTTCTTGGGCAGCTGGATCAAGAACTTGAGGTCATCTGTAGGAAAAACAAGAAAGAAGCCACTATTCCTTGGGGTGGCGATTTCCAATGTTTACTTGTGCCCACTGAGTTCCAAAAAGGTGTGTGGTTTGACAGAAATCCACGATTATGATCAATCACATTTTTTTCATAATGGTTACGGAGACAAATTAAACAAATTGTTGTTTAAATGTGACCTTGTCTTTTGTAATGAATTGTGTTATCCGTCAGTTCCATTTAAGTGTATTTCTATTGAAAGAGGTGATAACTTTGTTATCGAAAACATAAGTTCACCCCATAGATCTTCCAATTTTACCACACATAGGGCTTGATTATGAGTTTTGGCTGTGCGGGAGCAGGTGGCACACCACTGCCATGCTCCCGCACTGCCAAAACTCACCAACGCCGGCCTGGGTGGCGGTCCCGCAGTGGTGCATTTTAAAGGCTCATGTCAGCAGCGGCCCCTGCAGGTAAGATCGGTGGGGCAGTGGGGCCGAGTGGGGGGTAATCGACAGACACCAATGAGGGGAAATGAATTTTTTATTTAATTTTCCCTCATTGTCGCCTGTCAAAATTCCCACTTGGCCCCACCGCTCTTACCCGCATGGGCCGCGGCTGCTCATAGTGAGCCTTAAACTAAACTGCCACTGGACCGCCAGTGCATGTTCCTGCATGGGAAGGAATGCACCATGTCATGCATTCCTTCCCATGCAGGAACTGGGGTTGCAGAAATACAGGGGGGGCAGAACATGTGCCCCCATGCATGCACCCCAAATGCACAGGGGCAAGAGGGGGCCCCGTAGGGCCCACTTTCTTGAACTCTCCACCAGCATTTCATTGGAGGAAGAACCTCCATGAGACCTCTGGCAGTGAGGAAAGTCGTAATATGCTTGACGGTGCCTCAGGGAACCACCAAGCATATTTTGGCCCTCAGACTGGCGCACCATTGTGGCCGTGCAATGGCAATCTGACCGCCCTAGTCATAATAGGGAGGGCAGACCATGACACCGTGAGTCTGGCGGTCTGTGGACCGCCAGACTCATAATCAGGCCCATAGTATTTCTCTGAGTGATAACTATCCACAGAGTGTTAATTTAAATCTTAGCTGTGTGAAGAAACAAGTAAAGTTGGATAAATCACACCTAGTGGATAATATAGAGACAGCTATTTGTAATGGGTTTTTTCTACTCTGGAGCTGGTTAATTCCAAGGATTTCCTGGAAAGATTAGTAACTAAATACAAGGAGGCATTTGAGCCATGTTTTGGATGAGGCTTGTAGCTCTAACAATATTCCTAAGGGCTTCCATACTATTACAAAGGGGATTAAGGAATGTCTAACGGTATCAGGGCGACAACCTTGTCAAGGTTGGTTTGACTTCATTTGTTCTAAGGTTCATAAACATTTTTATCTCCAAAGTGCACACAAGAAGTACAGATATATAGATGTGAATACAAATCTGCCCTAAAGGGGAAGGAAAAAGACCTAAAGGACGAAGCTTGTGAGTCTCTTATTGAAGTCAACCTAAATAAGGATAGCACAGCTTATTTGTGCGCTATCAACAGTCCTTATCTAAGAGATGACAGTGGTCCAATAATAGAGAATGTTATCACTGAAGCTGACTAAGTGACTCATTTCACTAAAATATACTCAAACCTAGCATGGCATCGGTAGGGATGGTATCCCCGACTTCAATTTTGTTCCTGTGGACTCGGCTAGTAGTCTTGTTGGCCTTACAATGACTTTAGATGAGGTTAATAGAGCCCTTATTGCCAGAAAGGGTGGGAAAGCACTAGGGGCCAGATGTACGACCTGCCAAATAGCGCCTCTCAAATTGCGTCGCATTTGTGACTCGCAATTTGCGAGGCGCTATTTGGCATGTACAATAGTGTGTTTAACACTGTTTGCGATTCCCAATGGGGTCGCAAATTGCGAGGCTCATGAATATTAATGAGCCTCTCGCAATTTGCATTGGGATTGACAGGCCATCCTAGGGATGGTGGCCTGCTGGGCTCAGCAGACCACCATGTCTGGGACTGCTTTTAAATAAAGCAGCCTTTTTTTTCAAATGCAGCCCATTTTCTAACCCTGGGTGGAGGCTACGCAAAGCTGCAAAACCACTCCGCAACGCTACGCGGAGTTACGCGAGCATGCGGAGTTGCTTGTTCCGCATGCTCGCGTATGCTCGCGCATGCTCGCTGGATGTTTTTGACGTTCAGCAATGCGGATTGCGTATTCGGGGGGAAATATCGCACAAACTTCACCACGCGATCGCCAATGGGCACGGCCATCTTTTTTTCCTACTCTTTGCATGGTTCTGGGGCCTGTTTCTCATCCTGCTCTAATCTTTTCAATCCTTTGTTTTTTACACAGTTTTTCTGATCTTTTTTATTTATTATCTATCCCTCTCTCTCCCTAAGTGTGTATTTTGCATTTTATTTCTACGTTTATTGCGTTTTTTTGACTTTTTGTCTACAGTTTTATATTACTTGCTTTTTTACTCTCCTACTTCTCCTGACTTTATTTTTTACTCCTACATTTTCTTTTCTGCCCCCCGCCCACCCAGAACCATGGCTAAGGGTACCACTACCTCCTCACTAGCAAGGGGAAGGCGCCTGCCACGAAGAAGAGCCACCTTCCTTGCGGTAGACAGCGCCCAGAAGGTGTGCAGCCCGGGCCCTTTTTACTGAGCCGGAGGTGGCTGCCCTTGTTTTTTTTGTTCAGCGCCACCTCCCCTTGACCTTGGTAGCAGGTGGCAGGCCTGGCTCCGGTTACGCTACCCAGGAGCGTCACCGCCGGTGGGCGAGGGTGCGCCGGGCAGTGTTTCGCTGCACTGGGGTCCGGCGCACCCATAACCAGCTGACCCACCGGTGGTCAGACATCTTGGACCGGGAGCAGGACCTGCTGGACCTGCTAGGTGTTGAGGTCGTGGGGCTTTGTGAGTAGCTAATTATAGTAGTATTGTGTGTTCTGTTCTGTGTTACTGTTATTGCGAATATTATTTTATTCCCAAATAGCAAGAATGCTGCTGCTTACATTGCAGGCAAGTTTAAAAATCTTCTGTGATTGTTATTTTTCTAGACCCTAGACAGGTGCTCGGTGCTACTAATCTTACTTGTTTGCAACTTTGCGCTCGCTTGGGCTTGACAACTTAAGTTAGGTAATGCTAGAGAACTCTAGTCCTTTCCTTTGTCCTCCTGTCACTAAGATATTGGTGGATTGATAGGTAGTTTAGTTACTTAGTATTAGTTGGTAATTTTTTAGCGGTCTGCGTGACGCATCCTCCGTCACGTCACGTACTGCTGAGTGCTGACTCCAGTCCTTAGTAGAACCTTTTGTAGTTTGTTAGTGAGTGAGTAATATAGCAACTGAGTCATCATCAGCAGAACATCAGCAGCAACCAACCAACAATTTGGTGTATGCAACTTTATGCATGCGTCCTCCATCTATACATTTTTGAGGACTAAAATAAATGGAAATGCAGACTTAGGGGTCGATTCCGATCTGGGTCGGAAAGCCCTCCGACCGAGCCGAATCTGGAGTGTTTTCCAACCGAGCCGTACCCCTGGAGTCCGACCGAGCGAGTACGATGCTGCCGCATGCTGACGGACTCGGTCGGTCGGATTCCCATTGAAGTCAATGGGAGCCGGTCGTATGACGCGTGCATGGCCTCGCATCGGCTGAATAGGTGAGTCTCGCGACAAGGGCGCCCTGCAGTGGGTACGCGTTGGTGCCATCCGCACCGTACATGCATGTATAGGGGGAACCCTTGGGTTCCCCCTGTGTCCGACTCGTGGGCTACGGGTGAAGGGGGTCCGGCACGGACCCCCAAGTCCGCTTCCCAGAGCGCTTATGTGTCGGAGGCGCCGACTCGATCCGGCTGTCCGGATCGTGCATCGTACTGGCTCGGTCGTAAAACGTCTCCATTGCGCAGTACGAATCGAGTGCGAACGAGTCGTACGGAGCGGTTCGGTCCCAGAAATGATTTGGTCGGTGATTTTGCGTGCATTCGCATCGTACTTGGGCGTCCGTACCTCTGTACGACTAGGTCAGAAACAAAGCCTCCGACTCGGATCCGGTAAAGCCGAATCCGATTCGGAGACCTTCCGACCGAGATCGAAATCGACCCCTTAGTGAACAATTGGCCCGTCTGGAATAGGTGGGCTAGGTCAGGTGGTACTTAGGTTTAGGATTCTGGAATCAGAATGGAACACTGGATTAGTTCATAAATAATAACTAGACGGTCCGCGAATCCCGCGAAACTACTAGTCGATCAGATTAGATGGGTCAATTTTATTGCAATTGTTGTTTCCAAAATAGTTTTTTTGAGCGTTTTTTAAAATATTTTATTTGTTTCACAACAATCATCAATGTTTGTCTCTTTCTTTATTATATCTTACATGATCAGCACCCAGGGGCAAGAAGACGGGGTCAGAGTCCGCAGGACCTGGAGACGATGCCTCCCAGGGCCAGGACCACTCCTCTATCGAGGGCTCTGCTGCTGGCCCCAGTAAGTCCTCCTGTTGTTAATATTAATAATGATATTTCCCTAACTTTTACTGCACCTTATTTTTTCTGAACTATTATTTCCATTTCCTAATTCTATTTTTTACCAAATCTTCTTTGATCTATCTGTTTCTAAATTCTTGTTCTCCCTGCCTCTAACTGCCTCTGCTCTGACTCTCTGTACTACTACTATTAGTCTGTCTGTAGCTAAGCTTGCCCAGTTGGCCACTCTTTATTTTTAAAAAGTTTTAAAACTCAGATTCACCAATAGCTCTAGCCACTGAGTCCAGTCCTTTGGGCTTTCCTCTTCTAGTCTTCTTGAGAGGCTTTTCGACAATTGCCACCAACAAAATGCCCAACCAGATATTTTACTATTTTTGATAAGATAAGACATACTACTACTGTCTACTCTACTCTAGTACCCGATTTGTACTAGTGATGTATGTGGTGTATGTATGTATTTTAACTAGTAATTTTTCAATCTTGCTAGTGAAAAAGAATAAATAGGGGGAGGCGTATATGGCATCTAAAAAATGTGTAATGTTTTTTCTAGGCGTACCGACCACCAGTGCCGGGGCCAGCAGCGGGGCAGGCGACGCCAACCAGGAGGGAGCAGCAGATGCGGCAGCTGCCACAGGGGTGGGTGAGCCAACAGCAGTGGCGGACAGTGGTAAGTTATACTTACATTCCTTACTTATTGACAACAGTTACACACTCGCTGCAAGGGTGTACACTGTATGTTGAGAGAGACTAAGTTGTTGTGAACAACGGTTGAAGAAGACACCCTTTACTTAGCATTAGAGCAATAGCATTAGCGGCGGGAGTGAGTAACGATTGGCCTCTTCTATCTGACTTCAACTCTGCTGGGAAAGTTTTATGGAGAAGACTAAGAGTCAGATGACCTTGATGGATGGGTTGAATGAAAATGGAAAGAAGGATGCAAGGAGGAAGGATGGGCAAGATGTAATATATGACTGGCAGAGAAGGATGAGTGGGATGCATAGGTGGCTGATAGGAATCAGATGCATGGGTGGTTGAAGGATGGGTGGAAGGTGAAAGAAAAGATGCCTGCCTGGGTGGGTGAAACTGAATGGGTGATAGGAAGAATCCTCCGGGGTGTTTCATGGGTCAAACTCAAAGGCAAGCAAGGAAGGAAGGACGCATGGGTAGTGGTTTGAAAAAAATATAAAATGTAGGTTGTTGCTGAAACTAAGGATTCTTGAGAGATTAAGAAGAATGATAGACATGTTTACTTTTAATGGCTGGATACCTGGATGGTTTTCAATCATCATAGCATAGGTGAAGACTGTCACTGGATGAAGAGTCTTTGAAGAGAATTTAAAAGAAAAATAAACTGTGCCAGAGTAGCAAAGCCAAGGAGAATAGAAGATTGGAATTGAAAAAATATGAGGCTAGAAGAGCAATGCAATGATTGATAAATGGAAAAATCGCTGGGAAGAGAAACAACAGGACTGGTTTTATGCAGGGATTTTGATTCAAGGTTGTATTTTCAGAAAACTCCCTTTAATCACAGTAGTTTGCAAGCACAGCATATATATTGTGTATGTATGTTATCAAGCGCCTCCCTCCGACTCTGAGGTCCACTCCCTACCTATGTCATTTATTTTCGACTGTGTCAGCCAGCCTGCCATGGGTGGCCTATCGGCTGCATGGTTACACAATCAATCAAAAGTACCTCATGTCGTCCCATATATAATCAAATATCATTTGGATCAGATATCATCTGCCTTGTTGTAGTAGTCAGGGTGAAAGTGAAATTGAGCAGTTGCCCTCATGTAACAGAGTATGGCCACCCATAATAGAAAAATAAGATGATTGTGTAGTCAGCTTCCCCACCTGTAGACAGTAGTAAATAAAAATAATGTGAGTCTACGACACAAGTATGTTTGTCTAGGGAGCAAGCTGACTGAGCTGGCATGCCGGCTACAACAAGGTTAATTTAGCTAAACAAGAGAGAGAAGAAGAAGACTGGTCTACTCCATAGTGCCTAGTAGTATTAATGCCTGAAACTCCCACAAATGTTAGAGGCCGAGGAAGTGGGAAGATACCACAAATGTTATGTAGTGTGCTTGCTAGTGCTACTGTGCCACTATGTGTAGAATTAATTTTGTGTTACTGTTTTGCCAAGAGTATTGGTTACAATAGTCTTTTTTCTTTCTTGATATAGCTACTCCTTCACAACCAATAAAATCAAAACCGGACAGGAAGGAGTTGGCAGCCATGGCCCGGCACCGGAAGCTGGAGGCCATCTGCAAGGTATATCGGCGGCTGGTGGTTCTGGCGGAGGAGGAGGCAGCAGCAGCTGCAGCCTCTTCCAATGCCCCGGGACCCAGCCAGGCCCCTCCAGTGGTACGGCGCCACGGTCTGCCAGCCGCCCGCCGCGCTTCATCATTCAACACTGCTGCCCCCCCCTCTGGATTCAACTGCAAAGCTTTCAAGCGCCGCTTGCTCCTCCGGATTGGGTGCCTAGAGGAGCGGATAAAGGTCCTGGAGGGTAACAAGCGAGCACGCCGATAGAGATTCCGTCGGATTTCCCCTTTTTTAATCTTTGTTTTGGTGGGTGGGAATTGGGCGTTGGGGAAAAGTTGGGGTTTATATTTATTATTTATTATGGACAATTGAATTCACCGGACATTGGTTGGACTCTATCTTTTTGGACATTGGTTGGGGTTAGGGAGAGGTGTGGGTCAGGTGTTGTGGGATTTTTTCATTAGTTTATTTTGTTAGGGAATTAAATTATATTTATACTTTAACTTTACATACGATGTAAATGTTTTGTGGGGGGGTTACTCTTTTACTTCACACGGTTTCCTTTGCTGCTGTAGGGCCACAGCCAGTTTTTGATTTAAATAATCTGCCGATAGTGTAACACACGAACAGATAGATGCGGTACCCTCACTTGTGAGTGACTTGTCCTACTAGTACTGTCAGTCTCTCCTTCTAGTCTATGCAGTCTGCAACTGGACTCGGAAGGGTGTGGGTGTGTGAATTAATGAATTAATTTCCATTATTAGTTATGCCTCCCCCAAACTTCTTCTCTTACCTGTGATTGATGTTTATTTAAACTTAGGCAAAGCAATGGCTGCATGGTGATGATGGTTTGGTTTCCCAAGATGCCATGGTGGTGGTGGTAGTAGTAGTAGACACTGGCAGTAGCATTTACAAAAAAAGAAAATGAGACAGTCATTCGCCTGAGGGAGACTCTGGAAGGAGTAGTAGAACAAAGTACAGTACAGTACACAAGAAGACTGCCAAACAAGAAACCATAATAATGATTAGCAATGCTAAAGTAAAATAAAACATAATGGTGGCGGGGATAGCCTAGTACAAGTTACAAACTGTAGTTGACTCGACATATGATATGAAGTGGACAAGCATAACCTTTATTGCTGTACGGAAGATCAATCGATGCCGGCAATTAATTATGATGGATTATGTTCCTCTGGAAAAAAAATTGACTTGAAAATACTGAGCATGGGTGGGCAAGCAGAAGAAGATCCTCGCCCTGCCTTGAGTTAGTGTTGCTTTCACCACATCTGCCCCAGCAAGTGTGTGATCAATTATTGGTGTAAATTAATTTAGTCACACCTCAATGTAAAACGCACAGCCCGGGGGAAGAGGGTTAGGGTTTGATGAATGGTTGGGAAGGGGTATTTGAGGGAAAGGTTTGACAAAGACAAACACACAATCTTGGCAGACGACCATCATATTCATAAATCTGTTAAGGGAGAAAAGGGAAATGCATGCATGATGATGACTTGATGGTTAATGATAAGTAGTACTAACTAGACTAGTAGACAGTACAGGGCAGCAGTATATTATTAATTATTATTATTATGTAATTGCCTTGCCTGTCTGCCCTCAGACAGACTAAGACTGAGACCCAAATTACATACATTTTATGTTCTGTTGTACCGGGCTTCCTTTTAAAGCTACCAAAGAAAATAAAAAAATAGCTGTAGGGATCAATTATAAGCAAAGAGCAAACATAATAAACAACAACACACAGTCGTAATGATTGAAGAGAAAAAATTAATCAAATTAATTAAAAGATGATGAATGATACTAAGTTACTGTATGTTATCCTGGTCAAATTGAAATTGGGGAGTTGCATCTCGGCATTCCTCTTGGTCCTCCCTTCCATGGATGCTCCGTCCATCAATCTTGGGTGCCACTGCCTGCCTGACAGATGCGGATTGGTAAGGTAAGTGTGAGTTGTTTTTCCCAGTATGGCACAGGGTAAAGGCCGGCCTATAAGTGTAGATGGAAAAACAAAATGGATATTGAAAAATCAAGGAGAAAAAAAATGCATAAATTATGGAGGAGTGCAACAAGAACACTTTCAGAGGCGGCATGGCTAAATCATGTCTACTACTCTGTTTCCAACATTAACCGACAACAACAACAGGACAGAGCAGGCCCACGGTGCCCACCCAACCTCCACTTAGCTTAGATTTTGAGCCAGACAGAGCACACATATACAGCAACATAGCATTTTCCAAATTAAGTAACTAAATCAATGCACCACTGTCAGTCATACCACTACTCTCGCCTCCACCACTACACAGACATGTAGGTCTGCTGTGGTTGTTGTTGTCTTGTTTACATTTTAGGCCACTTTATGAAACGCCCCGAGTTATTCCATCAATCATCTCCGATCCTACTGACTGACTGCGATGAGTATAGTAAGGTCATCATCATCATGGTGTCCAACTCTGTAGTATACTGAGTGAGTCCAGAATAGATTTCATATTCAAAAATGCAATGGATCGGCCTGCAGTAGAAGTACAATTTTGTTATTAAACAACAAGAAGGGAAACATTGACTTGAGTCACTTTTTTGTGTGTAGATTAAATAATACTAGTACACTTCATGCACAACAACAACAACACAAACACCAATCACTCAGAGTGAGCGCCCAATGCATGCCATCCATCATTACCTGTTGTTCTTAAGGGGCAGTCCTTCTCGGCTCGGAAAGGAGGATAGCTATAGTCATGTTCTTTGGAGGGACTCGACGAGGCAGGCACATATTTCTTGTACTATTCTCCATCCAATGTCTGGCTTGAGGGAAATGGATTTAGGGCGAGTCAGGATGGAGCAGGACTTGGAGGAGTGGACTTACTTCTTTAATAAATGCACACAGTTGCAACTCCAATACAGCAATAAAAAGAATAAGACGGTGGTGATGGATTTGTTGTGATTCGAACCAGAAAGACAGACACCCACAAATAATAAAAGTAAATAAGGAAGAAAGTAACAAGTTGAAAGCCTAGTTGTCAGGGAAGTAGAGCTTGTCCTCAAACTCTGGTGGTTCACCCAGAAGTAGGTCATCTAACACACTACTTCCATGACCTAAGTCGCCATCATCATCTTCCTGCTGTGTTACTTCAGGTATGGTGTAATCCGGTGGTATAAAGTGCTGATTCATTTTGATCATGGTTAACCTCTCCACATTTTGGGGCGAGAGACTGGTCCTTTTCACTGTTACAACGGCACCAGCAGCACTGAAAACACACTCAGAAGAAACACTTGCGACAGGGCAAGCCAGATAGTTTATCGCCAGCATGCTGAGCACTGGCCTGTGGCGCCTTTTCCCATACCAATACAGCAATGGATTTTGATCAATGTAGACCTCTGTTGGGTCATCCAGATAGGCCTGGATCGTCCGCTCAATGCTCAGGGGTGCTCCGCTTTGCTTGGCCTCTTTTGCCTTAGCTTCAGCACTGGACCTAACAAGCCCTTGCTGTAGAAACCATTCCTGTGCCGATTTTGGTGGGGCAGATGCTCCTGTTCTTCTTGTTTTTGATGTTGTTCTTGGTGTTGTTGGTGGTTATGGCTGCTGTGAACCAACCGCACTGCCGTCAGACTCCGAAGTTGAACTTGACGCCGGCTGCCCTGCAGTACTTGTTGTGGGCTGAAGTAGCAGGCCTCTAATTCCCAGCCATTCTTTTTCTAAGCGACTGGCTTCCGCAGCTATCCAAGTTTTGTACTTGGCAACATCCACTTCTGAAAGGAATCAATGTGTTAGTGTTCAGTACTGCTTTGTACGGTGGATCCAGAATTGTGGCAGAAATGTAATGGTTGGATGACACAATTTCTCTTTGCACCCTTGTATTTTCAGATAAGCAAAGGGTTAAGCTCTCTACCAACTCATATGCTTCTTTTTCCTCCACACCCGCTTACATTGCAGACACCCCCTTCAGCTGTTCCTGTAGCATGTGCAACAATGGGATAGCTTGGCCCATAGTACAGTCCTCCTTGCTGACTTCACTTGTGAAGAGATCGAAAGGAAGTAGCATTTCTGTCAGGCATTTAACTAGGCCCCATTGGTCCATCTCAACGTTTATGCCTTTCACAGTAGCATCCCCTCTTTGCATGACATATTCATTGATTGGTCTGTACTGCTCAAACAGACGTTCAAGCATGTAATAAGTTGAGTTCCAACGTGTGGGCACTTCCTGGATGAGTGCTTTAACTGGCACTCTATGCTCACGTTGAATGATCCTCAGCTGCTTCTGGGCTTTAAAAGAATGGCTGAGATGTGTGCAGATTCTTCTGCAGGTGGTCAGTAAGTTGCTGACTCGGTCTTCTTTTTTTCAGAAAGTCTTGAACAATAATGTTAATGCAGTGCGCCAAACATAGGACCCTGAAATATCCACCATTGGACATGGCCCTAACTATATTACTGCCATTGTCCGTGGCAACAAAACCAATGTTAAGCCCTCTTGGGTGCAGCCATTCAAAGACCTTGCCATTAAACTCTTCCAAAATATTTGCAGCAGTATGAGATTTCTCCATGGCGAACATGGCTACAGTTGCATGTTTCCGAGTGGCATTAAAAATCTCAGCAGTGTCAACACCTGCAGATATCTTTTCCCTAACCCCCACAAAAGAGATCCAGTGTGCAGTGATGCACATGTAATCAGTGGTTTGGCAACTGGTCCACATGTCTGTTGTCAGGTGGATAGTTTGAACAGCACTCTGCTGCAAAGCTTGGCCAAGCAATTCCAGCACATCGTGATGTAGTGCTGGAACAGCAACTCTGGTATAATAGGACCAGCTGGGAACCTTCCATTTTGGGCAGATGGCTGTCACAAATTCAAGAAAACCCACCCCTTCCACAAAAGAAAAAGGGAGGAGGTCCAGCACTAATATTTTAGCCAGCTTCGCATTGTACAAACGTGCCGTTGGGTGGTTGCGTTCGTACTGCCCCTCCGACCTAAACATGCTGAGAATGGTAGGCTGGATTTTTTTCTTTTCTGGTGCCACTGATGCAGGTGACTTCTTGGCGCCAGATGTTGTTAGGCTCAACGCCGCACATTTTTTCGTTGTGGTACTCTCTTGCCTTAGTGTCTCAGCCTGACTCTTACTCTTATACCACTGAGATGTTGCTGAGGCTGATGAGGATGTGGACGGTACCACTGCACTGCTGGGGACAGGGCTACTTTGTGTTCCAGAGAAAATGTCTCCCTCTTGTTCACCTTCCACCGCGATCGTATCTTCTACTTCTTCCTCACCACCAACAGCATTGGGTGCAGTTTTTTTGGACTTTAAGGTGCGCCTCCCACTGGATCAAGTGGTGTTTTTTCAGATGGGTTGTTTGGCCTCCGGTACCATAGTTTGTACCAAGCTTACCCCGACTAACACCTTGTCCACAAATATAGCATATAACAACGTTCTCCTCCTTACTGCTAACCGAAAAGAAGTCCCTAACTGGGGAGGTGAACTTTCTGGTGCTGCTGGAGGTGCCACTTGCAATGCCGGATGAACTGGAAGGTGGGTGTGGTGGAGTTTGACTCTCTGCAGACGCAGTACCTACTTCTACTAAGGTGGTTGTGCTGGATGTAGGTCGCTGCCGGGCCTTTGCAAATGCAAATATGGAAGCTGCAGGGGGTGTTGGTGTTATCTGTGTTGGTAGTATCCGTGCCACATCCCTCACAGCAATTTGGGATGGGGTAATAATGTCAGTCTCCACTGGGGCAGGACTAATGTCCATGATGACTGGCTTGTTATCATCCTCCTCTTCTACAACTACCTCCATAACTCTAAGGCTTTCTGGAACCTTCCTTTTCCCTAGTCTTCTCTCGTGGCATGTCTCACTTTCAGACTGAGGTGGTGGCATCCAATTGGCAACTAGATCATCAGAAGGGGGCTTGCAGAAGAACTCGATGGACTAACCCTCCTTTCCTTGCTGGGGATCTGGAAGACAATGGATCTTCTGAAAGAGTGGCCTGCTCCTCTTCCTCTGCAGGAAGCTCTATCTCCTGAACTGCCCCTACTTTGGGAGGAACAACTACTATTGTGGGTGGTGGTTGTGGCTGTTGTTGTCCACTTATCTGAGTTTCCTGCGTTGATTGGGTACTATTTTGCGATAACGATAAGTCAATTTCAACAGCACTGCTCGTCGGTGTTGTCGTGATTAGACTGGCTGCCTCTGCGACAGACATGGGCTTGGGCCTAGGTTTAAGGGATGGGCCCACTGATGCGGGGGTGCTGCTCCCAGCTTGCTCCCCGGACACCGCTGCTGCAGGCGCAGTTTTTTGTTTCCCAAAAAACATCTTGGGTGGCACACCAGTCTTGGTAAGTGGCAGTTCCTTCTTCTCACTGGCAACTTTCTTGGTACTGGAGGACCTGGTACCTTTCTTTGGGGCCATCTTCTTCAGATGTCAGCAGCACGCAGTGGCACAAGTTGAAGAGATGTCTGTCTGTGGTCACACGTCACATGACGTCGTGCGCAGCAGGACTTCTGTCTGGCAGTACAACAGGTGATGATGACACCTCCTCCTCAGTCTTTTGTACACCTAAAAGCAAAGAAGCCAGAAGAACATCAGTGAAACGTGGCATTTGTTGTTGTGATTCAATTCCTACTGGTACAAACAAACAAATATAATAATATATAACTTAGTGTGTGGTCACACTTGTTAGTGTTATTAATAATATTATTCAAATTTATTAACTCAGTTTAGTTATTAACAAAACATAACAACAGTGTAGCCATTTGTGAGACTTTGACAACAAGGGCTTTCATGGTGTGCTGTGTACAGTCAGGAAGGATAAGAAAGAAGAAGAGCAAAAAAAAAATACAAATGTAATGGAACCTGTTTGGCATTGTGCATCACGTGGGATGCAGCATTCATGGAGCTGCAGCTGGCAATGGGGATGGAAGCAGTAAGCCAAGAGGAACAAAGGAAAGACATGCAGGGCAATGGCAAAAGCAGCACATGAACTAGTACTACCACCACAAAATGGCCACCAGCCACATGGTCACTCACAGTCACAACAAGCAGGAGGCCTGGAAAACAATTAACTCAAGCAGGCCCCATAAAACTACAGGGCTAAAAAAGATTTCCAAGTTACACAACAACCACACCACACATATCCAGCAAAGGCATTCAATTAACACACATGAAAAAAGTGAAATACCCCAAAAAAACACATTTTGCAATTCAATCCAATGCCATCCATGCCCTAAATGATGTTTAAATTCAACAGACACCACAGAAACATTTGCTTCATGCACCCATGAGTAGCTCTGGGCCTATTGGTTGGAAAACCCATTGGCAGACTAGGCCACATAGTGAATCAATTCAAATCAATAATATTGAAAATGTATTAGAAAATGTAGTGAACTGTGATGCATTTAATGCTGGGTAAAAGAAGAAACAATTGCATGCAAATCAACAACAAGGCATGGGCACCACAAAGAAGGCTTGCAGGCCTAATGCAGAAGCACACTGGCTGCCTTCACAAAATGGCCGACAGCCACATGGCCAGGACACCACAACACAAAAGGGGAGACAGACAATGCAGGCCTATGGCAAAAGCACCCTGACTACCTTCACAAAATGGCCGCCAGTCACATGGCCAGGCCACAACAACAAGAAAGGGAAGACAGACAATGCAGGCCTATGGCAAAAGCACACTGGCTGCCTCCACAAAATGGCCGCCAGCCACATGGCCAGGCCATAACAACAAGAAAGGGGAGACAGACAATGCAGGCCTATGGCAAAAGCACACTGGCTGGCTGCACAAAATGTCCACCAGCCACATGGCTAGGCCACAACAACAAGAAGAAGTAAGCCAAGAGGAACAAAGGAAAGACATGCAGGCCTATGGAAAAAGCAGTACACTAAGTACCACCACAAAATGGCCACCAGCCACATGGTCACTCGCAACAAGCAGGAGGCCTGGAAAACAATGAACTCAAGCAGGCCCCATATGGCCAGACAAAGGAGGCATGCTAAACAACACAGCTTTAATGCAACAATGCAAAAACGAAAAACCACAGGGCTAAAAAAGGTTTGCAAGTTACACAACAACCACACGACACACATCTAACAAAGGCATTTATTGAACACACATGAAAAAAGTGAAATACCCCCAAAAAAACACATTTTGCTATTCAATCCAATGCCACCCAGGCCCTAAATGATGTTTAAATTCAACAGACACCACAGAAACAGTTGTTTGATGCACCCATGATTAGCTCTGGGCCTACTGGCTGAATGGCCTATAGTATTGGCAGACTACTGGGCTAGTGAAGTAAATAAATATTGCAAAATGCAGTGAACTGTGCACCATGTTTCCTTTATAAAAGATGAAAAATTACTTACAAAGAAACAACTAGGCTCCTACTGAACTACAGGCCACCCACCACAATAAATTTAAAAAAACGATGAAAAATACCAAAAAATGTAGCTGCAATGCCCCAATCAAACAAACAACACCAATTTTCCAACTTACTTGTGAAATCTCAGATTCAAAAGTCCTCAAATCCAATGATATATGATGCAGCAGCCACAAAGAGTGATCCTTCGAGCTCCAAATCCAAATGAAAAGTGAACAGGAGATGGACAAAGCTCTGGGAGAAGCCATCTGGACAGGAACAGGAAGTTGGAGACTCTGGGGCACTTCCTTCCTCTTAAAAAAAAAAAGTAAAAAAAGAAAAAGGACTCCTTGCACAAAAAAGGACAGCCAAATGTCAATCTGAGGAGTTTTTTTAATCTGAATCACCGTTTCGAGAAGGTTTTGTTGCTGCTCGAGAGAGATTCTTCTCCAGATTGCAAATCCTGCGTGTTCGGGATTGCGATCTTTGCAAAACTTCCGCCGGAAGTCCGATGGCGCGCCCGAATGACGTGTTCGCGATCGCACACTCTCGCTGGAACGTGCGGCCGGCTAACAATTCTCGTGGCACTCGCGAACAGATGGGAAATCTCGTCGGCGATCGCAGGCATCCCGGTAAGTCGCTCCAAGCGCGCGAAAAAAAACATTTTGAGATCGCGAACACAAAAACAACTTTGCTACGCTGCGGAGCATGGCGTTTTCGGTAATTCCGCGTTCTACGCGGAGTTGCCAAAAATCCACAAATTCTGCGAGCGGAGCGGATTTTACACCCAGGCTTACCGTTTTCCTTAAAGGAAAATGGGATGCATCTTTTAAAAAAAATTAAACTTCAATGGCGGAATTCTAAATACTAACATCGACGTTTTTGCATTGACGATATGGTTTTCTGGTCTTGATTTTAGCGTACTGGTTGATGATTTAAAATCATCTGGGGGACGCATCCAGACCCGGAAGTCCGTTAGAGCAGGGAGGCCATCCGCCATTGAAGTTTGTGGCACATCTGCTGGCTAGAATAGAAGAAAGCCTGACAGAGCTGATTTTAATCCGTATATGTCCTGTACTACGGTGGCTCTAACGGACAAAGAGAAGGCACTTATTATCATTTTTCAAAGGCCCTATCATTGTAGACTTCTTATGTGGTATGAGGTCTTACCCTCCACAGATTATGTAATTTGAACATAATCCAATTTATCGTAAGATTTTATGAAAACTTTTAGTCCTGAGGAAGGTGAAAAAATCAAGGTCTCACCAAAACGCCGCGTCAACTGTTTTTAAAGTTTTTAATCTTTTTTGTGATTTATTTAGACTGTAACCTCCCCTGGGAGGAGTGTTAATACACTAATTGTATAAACATGTGATAACATTTGTATGTTTGCAAATATATTTTTACATAAAATATTTTTTTTTTATTCATATACATTTTGTTTTTAATGTTGATAAATTGAAAGTTTTTCTTGTTCATCTTTCGTGCTAGATTGGTTGTATTTATATAGAGACACTTGATCCAAAATGAGGCGTTTTGCCCTTTCCATAATCTATTGTAGGGACTGTTTGTGTCTTTCTCTCTCTCTATTCACCCCGTCCCTCTGTTTAACATTGGGGTAACTCCCTCTGTTTTTGTCTTTGGTTCCAGGGGACCTTCACATGCTCCCTTAATTCACCATTTACTTCCTGTTGTTAAAAGTGGCGTGGAGGGCAAAAAAGTGATGAAGGGAATGTGGTCCCAGGTGATAACCAGCAGGAGAGATTATTTAAGCATTCCATCGATTAGACTTTTGTTTTACTCAAGTGCTTCAATTATAGCACTATGCAAATGCAGTCTACCTATTAAATTACATTTAACATTATTATAATGTATAATTTATCTAAATGTATTATACAAATAAAGATCATTCTTAAAAATGTATAATATTTGTAATTTAAGTAAAGAACAAACATGACACGATCATATAATTTTTGCTAATTTAAACAAATATACAAAGGATCCGCGTTGAAGATGCATCGCGCAGGTGAAGCGATGTGTCTATTATAAGGTATGGTGAGACTGGGATGTGCGGTCCTGCATCATAGAGGACTCTGTTGATGCAGGCTTGTGATGCAAAGTCCTGAGTCGAGGATGTGTTGTGCAGTTGGGGTGATGCATCTGCTCCGACGAGCTGCGAGACTACAATGCGGAGTCCGGCAGTGTCATCTAGGCTGCCATCGATGAGGAATAGGAGGGCCTGTGCCGAGGATGTTTTCCATAGCAGCGGTTCCAATGCAGTGATGGGCTGTGTTGCGCTGCAGGTCTTTGCAGGAGTTCTGATCCACGCTGCAGTGAATAGTTTGAGGCTGAGGTCCAGTATTTATACTCTGTGGTGTCTTTGAAGTGAGGGAGAACCTTTTTGAGGCTTCTCTTGAAGTCCACAGGCATACTGCCTTCCCTGTCCTGGCTCTAGAATAACTACAGGGGTGTTCACCCCTTTGTGTGGAGGCAGGACAAAGCCTATTCAAGTGCAAGTAGGGCTGTGCTCAGCTCTACCCTCCAATCCTGCCACTAACGGTCCATCCAGGCACACCTAAACTCTCTATCTTGTGTGGATGTTTAGGAGAAATACATAAAGCCCAACTGTCAGCTACAACCAGTCATATAACTCAGAGGCAGGCTACAGGCACTAAATGACTTAAGCTGGATTCCTTGTGGAACCTGTGCACGAGGTTCTAGGGAAAAAGGGTAATGAATTAGAGTCAATTAGAGTCATCTCATGGAATATAGCGGGATACAAAAAGAAAAAGGACAACCCGAATTGGCTGGCCCTGGTGACTCGTTATGATATACTATGTTTCCAGGAAACGTGGGAAATTGACCAAATTAACATACACAGCTATCGGTCTTTTCAATCCCCTGCATTACGGTCCAGGGCTGGCCGCCCCAGAGGAGGCATAATAACACTTGTGGCAAATACATTGAGACTGAAGGTAATAAACATTTTAAACACTACACCGTATTACCAAATCCTGTTGCTGGAGGCACACAAAGCCCGCAACTGGATTCCTATCAACTTCTACAATAATAACTTTGAAGGAAAACAGGAATCAGTCCTGGACCCCCTGTAAGCAGACATCGCCGATATCCTGGAGAGCTCCCATAAAGTATGCGACATTGTTTGGATGGGTGATTTGAATGCCCACATTTGTAAAAGGGGGATTCCATCGCCTGTGGGATCTCAGACGCTGATGGGGAACCTCTTCCTCATTTTTACCATAATGATTATGGTAATACATTAAATAGGATTCTTACGGCCAACAGTCTTGAGGTAATTAATCCACATGATACTCTAACTGGCCACCTGCTTCCCACCTTTACGACAGGTTCTTATTATTCGACCCTGGACTATATTATATTGTTGGAGGCTGTTAAACCTCGATTTACTGATCTTAAGACACATTTCAATGCCTTTAGTGACCATGCGCCAATTACATGTTCCACCACAATCGCCCAGAGGCCTAAGTCAGCTGAGAAACCTTTACCTATTCTTTCCATAGCCAGGAAAAATGGGATTTCTTTGAAATGGGATGAGGTGGATGCCGCAGAGTTTACTGCCCGAATAGTTGGTAGGATGAACCAGGAGATTTTGATTTGTCTAGACTCAAATACATCTCGTACCCAGTTTCTGGCAGCCTTTGAGCAGATCTTATTGGAGATCAGGGATAATTTAGTTTACTCGGGCACAAATGGGACACCCAAGAGGGTTCGTTGGTTTGATGATGCATGTGTAAAGGCCCTTAAGAATCTTCATGTTGCCCTGAAGGCAGATCCTAAAGATCAGAATTTGGTGAAATTATTACCCTTGACCTATAAAAAAGCAAGATCAGATAGGCTACTAACGTTGAGAGAGGAGGCATGGGAGAATCTGCAGATAGCGGCAGGACTAAATAGTGGCAGGGAGTTTTGGACTATAATTAATGCCCCATTTTCAAGAGAGGAAAATGAGATTACGTTGGAATCCCATGTGGACGAGAATGCATGGGTTGAACACTTTGAAGCACTCTTTGGGAACCCAGGCCAAGCAACTCTCCCGTCCGTGTCATCCTCATTTTATCATCCTGGAGACTCCCTTTGTTTTAGTCTGGATAAAATTAAACTCACTCTTAAGCATTCTAAAAGATCTAAGTCACCTGGACCCGATGGGGTACCGATCGACTTCTTTTTGGATAACCAGGACCTTTGGGCTCCATTACTCACAAATGTGTTTAACATCATAGCGAGGACAGGTCCATTGGCATCCTGGAAGAAATCAGTCATAATACCGATCTTTAAGAAGGGAGATAAGGCCAGCCCAAAAAACTATAGGCAGATATCTCTATTAGATACAACTGCAAAGCTAATGGGGCGGGTATTATTAAATAGGTTGGAGGAGTGGGCCCTTGAAAAGAATATAATAATCCCTACCCAATATGTATTTAGAAAGGGAAAGGCAACGGTAGATCAGTCCCTCAATTTGAGCATGATAGTTGCGGAATATACGGCGGCTAAAAAGCCCATCTATACATGGCATTTATGGATTTATCAGCCGCCTTTGACTGTGTGGCTCATTCTAAGTTCTGGGTTATAATGAAGGATATGGGAATAAAGATACAGATAATTAGTTTCATTCGAGAGATGTACGCTAACGCTTTGGCTTGCGTACGTTATGGAAAAAAGGGGGAACACACAAGATATTTTAGTATTACTTGTGGTGTGAGACAGGGCTGTGTACTCGCCCCTTTTTTATTTGCTCTATACACCAATGTGGTGGAATCGGCCTTGACAGATTCTACCCCAGATGTTCCCATCATTAATTCTCTCCCTGTTCCAATACTCCTCTATGCAGACAATGCAGTGCTTTTGGCACGGACTGGCAGAGCGCTCCAGAGACTCATAGAGGAGTATGTAAAATTTATGAATAACCTGGACATGAAGATAAACCAATCCAAATCATTTGTACTTGTGGCGGGCACGAAATCAACAAAATATCCCACTCTTTCTATTGAAGTCTGAAAACTCGAGATTGTGGACTCTTTTAATTATCTTGGGATTATTTTTATTATGAAAAACACCTAGTTAGATATGGTAACTAATAGAGCCACTGCAATGGAAAAAAGCGTTGGAGGAATTTTTAGGTTTACAAAGAAGCTCGGCTCAAAACCATTAAACGCAATAAAAAAGATCTACGAGGCAATATCATTATCTATTGCCACTTATGGGCAGCTGTTTGGGGCTTTTCCAATGCTATAAAATTGCAGAGCATAGATGACAGCTCCTTTAAAAGGCTGATATGTGTCCCACACTCCTGTTCCTCATATATTACCCACTCTGAGCTGAGTGTCCCTTACATAATAGATAAAATTCGTATTGCTCCAATTCTCTTTTGGCATTCAGTCTGGAGGAAAGAAACATTAACTCTGACAAGACACATCCTCACACACTGTTTGAATTTAGATGGCGTACATCATATGAAATGGTTTAAATATATTGAGACAAACTTACAGGCAATCGGTTTACCCAACCTATACGAGGCCCTGAAATCCTGTCTGAAAATTACCAAAAAAGAACTGAAGTTGCGTCTACTAGATTATTTTGCTACAAAGAGGTATGAATTTAATGGTAACCGCTCTACTGTAAGACGTTATCTTTCAGCTAAGAGTATAACTAATATTTCAACTTCATACCAGACATTTGTAACGAATCCCCATCACAGATACATATTATTAAGATTTTGGTTACAATATATTCCACTCATGTTGGGTTTTCCTCCCAGAACTTATTCCTTCGATTGCCTTTCTTTATGTCCTGTTATATCTCGCGTAGAGGCCCTAATGTAGACCCGTTCGTACATGCCCTAAAATGGATGTATTCATATTTACCCTAATGTGGTCATATTCGTACTTGCCCTATTATGGTCATGGCCGCATATGCCCAATTATGGTCATAACTGTACATGTCCTATTATAGTCATGATTCCTTATATAGGCATGATCTTTCACCTACATTGGTCCCAGCTAGTACACAACGAGCTCTGAGAGCTGAACGTTATCTATCCTGTGGTTTTGAATACAGCAGGGTTTTTCCAAACACAGGCCCACACTGTACTCATTAATTATGCATGGCTCTCTAGGAGTACACCACTGGCATAATATGTATGTACAAAGTTCACCCCTGACGTCTTCCTCATGTCCAATACAAACCATACTGAGGACCGAGACTCTTTAGGGTATAAATACACCACATCTTGCCTGGGTAAGACAGAGGGAGCCGAGACTTCCATGCTGACACACTGACCAGAGACGCTGAGGCTCCTGCATGCAGTCGCTCCAGCTGACAGTGGTCTGACACAGCCCTGACGGGGTGTCCAACTCGAGACCCGGACGGTGTTCCACACTCTCTCTATTCAGGTATGGGGGTTCGACTAAATCCTAGAAGGATTCTTGGCTCTTAGGCTTTAGACCTACACACATATGCTAGGTACACTTAGGTACATCTAGTTAGGCATCATAGGAGTAAGCGCACTTGCATAATGCTTTTATATTCATGTATGTATTCATGATAATTGCAATATGGTAGAACTGTTCTATCCCTTTGCTTTTATCGTACTGCTGATAATATATCTCTGCTATTGTCTGCTGGTTGCCGCAGCACATATATTTTACACTAGAATAACAACTGTTCAATAAATACTTATAGATACGCCCGACTGCTTATTCTGTGTAACTCTCTGAGACAAATCGAATAAGTGAGCACGAGTGACTGAGCGAAAGGTAGTACATTGCTTCCACGATTCTGAGGGAATCAGGGTTGTCATGTTCTAAGGTTGCCAGAAACGAATCTCTCCCCAATAAGAGGAGACACCAGTGGCACTGCGAGCTAGCTAAGGCAAACTAGGCTAACATATACCGGGGGTGCACAGAGTCAGTCTGCCACCAAGCCCGCAGTATATGTTATCCAAATGCGCAGGTCCTGCAGGGGTACTATAGGAACTACACGACAGTCCATGCGATAACCATTCAGCACAGGATGATTTACACATTGTTTTCTTTTGTAAATTTCACATGAATGAAAGGAACTGATATATTCTTCCCCTTATACGCAAGCTAGGGATTAGACAATGTCATGCAGCACTCTATTACGTATAGCAACTACCGGATCCTTTGGTATGCTTCTCTCTGGCCTCGTTCTTTTTATCCGCACTAAAGATGAGAAGACGCATTCCTTAGTTGGAATTTCACACCTAAGAGAAGGCTCAATGTGACTAATTCCTGCTTTATTGATTATTCCTTTTAAGTGATGAGTTATTTGTATTTATTATGACTTTTTACTCTTTTTATATTGTATAATAACTTTGAGTGCTAATAGATAATTTGTTTATTATTAATGTTTTATTGTAGCATACTTTTATGCCATTATTTTATCGGTGAAATAAAGTTATTATGAGTGACTTAAGTTGGAAAATGTCCACTTTCTAAAAGTGCCATTTTCAAAATTGTAATTTACAATCCAACTGCACCATAAGATAGGATTTTTCATTACAATTCCAAAAATACCAAACATGAACTGATTTCCTGCTCCCATTTGGGAAATACAGCTTATTACATGTACTAAGGTAAATCCAATGTTATTCTATAGGAGAGGTAGGCCTTGCAGTAGTGAAAAATTAATTTAAGTATTTTTCACTACCAGGACATTAAAAACTTAAAAGTACATGTCCAACCTTTTAAATCCACTGCTCCTTGCCTCCTGGGCTGTCCAGGGCATGCCCTATGAGTGAGTTATATATTTAA
The DNA here is from genome assembly GCA_963921515.1 of Calotriton arnoldi. Lineage (NCBI taxonomy): Eukaryota > Metazoa > Chordata > Amphibia > Caudata > Salamandridae > Calotriton > Calotriton arnoldi. The sequence continues at coordinate 2,750,152 of CAWUFW010000351.1, read as the reverse complement.
AAAAAATAGGATCGGACCTGGCAAACGACATATTTTGCCAGGTTGAAATGGCAGTTTAAAGACAGAACACACAGGGTGCAATGGCAGACCTGAGACATGTTTAAAGGGCTAATTAAGTAGGTGGAACAAGGAGTGCTGCAGGCCCCCTTGTGGCATTTCATTTACAGGCCTTGAGTGCATATAGTCCCACTTTACTAGAGACTTATATGTAAATTAAATATGCCAATTGGGGATCAGCCAATGTTACCATGTTTTAAGGAGTGAGTACATTATTAGCACTGGTTAGCTGTGGTAAATTGTGCAGAGTCCTAAGGCCAGCAAAGACAAGATCAGCAAAAATGGAGGAGGAAGGCAAAATATTTGGTGAAGACCACCCTAAGAGTGACAGGTCTAATAGTTCCCTACACATGACTCTCCTCAATACCATGTCCCTGAGTAAGTATAGCACTGAAATCTACTACTCGCTGGAGGAGAACTCACTAGATATAGTCTGTCTTATAAAAAGCTGGCATAAGGATTTGCCTATGCCTGATATCTTGGAGGCATTACCCTCTGAATATATTATTTTTTAACACCAATAGAGGCTCTCACAAGAGGTGGAGGAGGGGTCCATTATCGCCCGCAGTGATCTTAACTCATCTGTTGTGACCTGAACCACTACTCCTCAAGCTGACTTTATGATGGTAAAAATATAAATTCCCTCTTGCACGGTCATTTATAGACCACTGCGTTGCATGCCCAACTTTACTGACTCCTTCTTTGAATTAATTTGTAGCCTTGGTACCTCATATAATCATCTGCTGGTTGGCAGGGATTTCAACTTCTGGTACGACAACCCTGCAGCAAATTCCAAGGACAAGGAATTCTTTAACCTAATGTCCTCTTTATCTTTCACTTAGCAGGTCCAATTTCATATCCATGCTAAGGGACATAATTTGGACATGGTATGGTCTCACAACATACCTATCAAGAAGGTGGCGGTCCTCCCGTGCATGTGGTCAGGTCACTGTAGGAAAGTAGGATCTGCTTCTTATGGTTACCCCCACTTTTTGCTTCATGTTATACTGTTTTTGACAAGTCTGACTGGGATCCTGCTAATCAGGACCCCAGTCTATCTGCTTTCTCCCTAACCTGTTCTGTTATGTTCTTAGGTACACTCCAGATTGGATACTGGGGTACTCTTGTCAGTCCCTAGTATATGGTACCCATGTACCCAGGGCATATGTACCCCAGAGGCCTCCCAAGGGCTGAAGCATGTAAAATGCCACCCATGAGAGGCCATGCAAAATGGAACTACATGCCTGCCACTGCAGCCTGTGTAATTTGGTGCATGCACCACTTACTTAAGATATAGATTTACTATATCTAAGGGTCACTACACTTAAAACCTATAAGTCACCCCTGTAGCAGGCCTTAACAATTCTGAAGGCAGGGTGCTTGGTTCTAAGTGAGAGGGTGCGACTGCAAGAGCAGAACACCCCTGCAGCCTACATAGTTCATTCTCCCGGGTTGTTAGTGCTGCAGCCATTTACGACATATAGAGTGACATTATGCAACCGCGTAATGACCAACTCTAAAATAGCTGAAATAACCCTATCGTGTTTGCTATCAAACATTGTGGAATCATATCCCCACACCAGTAATCGGTGTGGGTGATATGATTCCACCCTTCAGAAACGAGCGTTGTGAGGTCCCTGGTGTTCCTGGTACCAGCCTTCTAGTCCCGGGCAGCCAAAATGGTTGCTGCCGACCAGAGACACATCTCTGCCCTCCTGCTGCTGAGCCAAGCTCTAGCAGGGGCAGGCAGAAGAATAGGCATCCTGTCACAGGGAGGTGTGACCACCTCCCAGACAGGATTTGGTGTATTAGGCCTGGGTGGGTGTGCTTGCCAGTGACCGAAAGTCTGCATGAGGGGCACATTCATTGTCCCTGTGCATAGTGCAGTTCAAACCAGTCCTGGGAGCTGTTGGCTTCTGCTCTGGCGTGAAACTGGACAAAGGACATGGGAGTAACCTCCCCACTGTCCAGACCCTCCCCTGGGAGGGTCCCCTGAATCTGTCCAACCCTCTCCCGTGGGTACAAAAGGGCTTACCTGGCTGTAGGACCCTATATTCGATGTGGATAAGATTCTGATCAAGAAACCACTGACCTTCGACCGTCTGGACACTCTAGACTTCGTGGACTTTGTTTGGGCCCGACTTCGTCTCCCTCTCCGTCCAAAGCATCGTATATGCCCGTGCACCATACAGGCTCCATGCAGGACCTGTGGAGCATCAAGGACAACTGAAGATATCTCCCTTGGAGTGAAGGAGTTACTCCCCTGCAACTGCAGGCACCAGATCTCAACTGACCGGTCTGCTTCTCCTGAGCTCCTATGGATTCCAAAGGCTGCAACAACACCGGAGGTGGGTTTCTATGTTTCTCAAGGTCCGAGCTGCCCTCCTACCAAGTTTGAGGTCAGAATCTCTTGTGGGGGCTGCAATACTTGTACCCCTGTGCACTGCATACTTTTGGAAGTGCATATGCTTCTTGGCATTTCCTGAACAAGTGCACTGGTCTTCAAGTAGCCCCAACTTCTGGCACCATTTCCTACAAAGAACTCTGGCCTCCTTGCACCGAGTGCTCCGTGGGCTGCTGCTTTGTGAAATTGCTTGAGGTCCCCTCGTGGCTCCTGTGCTGCCTGCCTGTGGGTCCTCTTGAGGGTCAACACTGCTTTTCTTGGGATCCCCTGATTGCTCTAGGCCTGTCCTGACTACCCTGTGTTTGGTGAGTCTCCTGGACCTTGCTGGTCCGAACCATAATCTTTTTTAACCTTCTGTGTGGGTTGCCACTGCCAAGGCTTGTTGGTGCTCCAGCCAGACACCGACCCCTCAGCACTCAACATCCTTTGTGGGAAAGCTCGCATCCAGCTCCTGGTTGTCCTTGACATCTCCTGGTCCCGGTGGCTACAGAGTCAAGAACCCCCTCAATGCACCTGAAGCACCCGACATCGGAGAGCATTCGTCTACTGAGCCCCTGGTCACTCCTGAGTGACCCAGACTCTGTCCCCTCTGCTTTCAGGGACTCTTAACCAAGAATACACCTTTGGATTCTGACGGACACTTTTTTTCTTCCCAGCAGTGGCTGTTCTACGAAGTCCTCCATAGAGATCGACGGCGGTATCCGACGCCACTTCAGACCTATGCACCCGGCTTCCCTAGGATAGGTAACTCTGGTACAACAGTATCCAAAGGTGGGGTGGCTCTCCAACCTCCTAAATTCTATGGGGTTTCCTCGTAGTTCGCTCAGAAGGGTCCTTAAACTTTAAAACTGTTACCGCGACTCTCCCATAGAATTGTACGGCGCACGCGGTTGTGTTCCCACACTGCAATCGTCCTCCGTGGGGTCCCTACTTACTCACCTTGGGATGTTCCTTGGGGTCCCAGCGATTCTACATCCCCTAGACACTGTCTTGACTCGAGTCGTGGTTCTTATACCACTATTTTAGTATATGGTTTGGTCTCCCCCTGGAGCCCACTGTGTATTAGTGCTATTTACTATTGTTTCTGTGCTACAGTATTATGTGCTTTGTGATTATCTGCATGTAGCAGATACTTTATTGTACTTAGAGTGTGTTATATTAATAAATACATATTTTTTTATAACTATGTGTGGTTCTCCTTTCATTTAACCAATACTATAAGGTTGCATTCTGGTAAAACAAGCTGTTTAACATTCCTTCAAGACTAAGCCTGAAGGCTGCTCTCCACCGCGTCCACTTGGATAGCTTTCTAAGGTTATGTTTGACCTCTTAAATCACCATATGGGTTGTTTGGACTGGTACAGGGTGCCCACTTTAATTAGTGGACAGCATATACCAGGCCAACTTCTCACAGTCACCACCTCATGAAATCTGAGGATCAGCTCTGCATTGAGTAATGTATGCCAGAGCACCTTCCACAACTGTATTACGGTTAATCTTCAGGAAATGACTAATAACCTCAGCGAAAACTGCCCAGTCCTCAACCCCTTTGTTCAGAATACTGTTGGTTTTTCAACTGGCTGTGGCACACCCCTGATGTACAAGTCACAGAACGTTCTCAAATGATGTTTTCTCCTTCAAAACTCACTCCGTGGTTCAATGATGAACTGCAAGCGGCAAAGCTCAGGCTATGCCAACTTGGAAAACACTGGCATAAAAACTACAGCACTTTAGAAAGAGAACGTTTTAGGGAGGGCTTTGTTCTAACTGTATTAATTTAGTGGCAAATACACAAAAGGAGACTTTTAAGATATTAAAGAAACTCCGCTTTTCCAAGTGAGTAGTTGTGAAGTCCGCCCCTCCCAAACTCTGTGTGATGCACTCAGCAGTTTTTCAGTGAGAAAATTATATCATTTAAGGATAGCATTCTGCCACTTCTCTGCCTCAACAAAATGGGGAGATTGTGGACTGAGGCACTATTAATTCTTACTCCTTGGTACAGTTTACCCAGCTCCACCATTAGACCATTATTTATCTCATGCATTAAGGGAAATCTGACTCCAGCTGGATCCCTGCCCCCCTACTATTATGCGAGCTCTGTCTGTCATAACAGCCACCCCTCTGTTAGACCTTTAGAATAAATCACTTACTCAGTGCATTGTCCCTGACAGTTTTAAAGCTGCTGAGTGCTTCCTTTGCTGAAGAAGCCGGGCAATGATTCAATGCTGAAAAAGTATCGACCCATTTCACTTCTCCCCTATGCAGCCTAAGTTTTTAAAGTTTTTTTACTCAGGAGCTAGGCAAGTTCCTATATTCATCCAACTTTCTTCATCCATTGCAGGCTGGATTCCATCTAGCCCACAGTACAGAAGCACTGATGCTTTCTGTCCTTAATAATCTACAATCAACGTGTTAACGCTAGCTCTCCTAGATTTATCATCTGCCTTCAATATTGTCAACCACATGATTCTGCTGAATCGTCTGAAGACAGTTGGTCGATTAGGTCTGGCTCTAAGTTAGATGTCTTCCTTTCTAGGAGAAATCAAATAACAATGTCTCAACAGGTAATGATACAAGACAATTTTAGAAAACATGCACAATATTTGCAAAAAGGAGGATACAGGGAGGCAATAATGGTATTGCAACAAATGCACAAAGCGGTCTATATTTGAAAAAGGGAGCAAAAGCATTTGCAATGCAATCGGTCTTGCCTTTGGGACCTTATATGTATTTAGCTATGCAGCACATTAGCCTGGGTGCTGAAACATCTACTGTTCTTTAACATGGAGGGAAAGTAAGCACCAAACGGCATGACACGCCAGGTATGGGAACACATGGAGAGAAATATTGCCTTTCAGCAGGAAATGCTAGTCGAAAGCTCTGTTTTTAATATAAAATCAGGGCCTTTGGTGGTCATATCACTGAAAATACAAGATTGCTCGTGGAAAACAATTTCTATGGACTGAAATCTAGAGAATGCTAAAGTGATTCTGGTATTTTACTGACCTCTGCTGGTCGTTTTCTATCAAGACAGTTAAATAGCGGCAGTTGCCAGAAAAATAACACAAAGAAAGTCCCTCAGCAGAAAGCAATTCTGGTATTTTACTGACCTCTACTGGTCGTTTTCTATCAAGACAGTTAAATAGAGGCAGTTGAACAGAAAAAAGTCCCTAAGCGGAAGCAGACAAGTCCTAGGGCTGATCTCCAGAGCCCACAAAGTACATACACATATAAGTGAATCCTAAAGTATATACAAGAGGTCTCGAATGCTCGACCTGAAAATCAATGTCAGCACTATATTACAATAGATGTACATGTAACCTGTACAAACTTGTGCACATGGGTGATCGTAAGAACAAAACAAAGTGAGCGGCGCAGGTGACAAGTGGGACAGCGGAAAAATGGCGCAGTGGAAACATTAATGACAATATATACAAGGATTATATACACATTTCCAGTGGTTCAAATTCATATACAGGTTTTTAAGAGGAGATAGGAAATTTGTTGAACCACAAGGATTGCGCCAAAAATTGCGCTGGATAGTCGACGGCCTTTTGACCTGTAATCAGTTCAGGTCATCTTCAGGACCAGGTTACCAATATGAAAGAGTGCTGTCAGAGAAGGGAGAAAAGATAAATGGAGTAAGGGTAAAGATGAAAACCGGCATGGCCGATTTAATCGGGGGGAGGGTGGAAAATACCTGCGTATTCATAGGAGGGAGAATGCCGCAAAGCGATCAAAAAGGTGCCCTTATGGAAGGTATGCGACCACCTGCTGTGGTGGTGCCACCGTAAGAAGCTACAGAAGGATAAAATTATATATTAACCATTGAGGTGTGAGCTGTTCCCAGGGTAAACAATAACGAGGAAAGGAACTGAATTACAGATAGAAGGCAGAAGCATAACGGCTGGGAAGACAAAGGAGCATAATCAAAAAGAGGCAGCAGATTCAAACAAAAAGGACTCACCGATGGGGGTCGTTTAAATCATAACTTCAAATTTTATCGAACGCATGCTTGGAACTAAATTAGCAAGACAGGCGAGGAACCAAGTGGGTGAGGCAATGTATGATTGGGGACTAGCATCTGAAAAGGGCGTCTAGGGTCTGCATCTGCAAGGAAAAGGGGGAACGAATGAGCAATGTAAGAAAAACGGTCGTGGACCAAGGATGCCAAGGTGTTGCGAATGCATGGGTATATGGATCTAACCTGTAGACTGTTCAGTGGTGAGAGAACTGTTGAGAAGGGCAGTGGTGAACAAGAGCCAGTGTCCAGGGAAGGACGTCCGGTCCTGGAATCTGGAAGGGCGAGAATGAGTATGGGATACATGAGGTGCTTGCTCATGGACAGAGCAACCTCCAGTGGTGAAAGACAAGGGAAGGAGTATTCACCCGATTCGTAGTTGTTAGGAGGGCAGAAAAGAGGTTGGACATGGAAGGTGGGATCCTCTGTTAGCATTAACTTCTTCGGCGTGAGTCTGATCGAAGGGTCGGTGTACTGACGAAGCCTCAGTTACATGTAAACATGGGCAGTGTCAGGACGGCTAGCATGCATGACATAGGAGGCAGGACGGAAGCAGCAGTCTCTGATATTTTAAAGGGGCCGGTCCGAATAGATCAGAAAAAGAGGTACAGGAAAGTGGACAGATGGAGGCCATCTATATATATTTAGTATGTGCAAACTCTATTATTTGAATAATGTTTAAACATTACAATATTAAACCAGGATGTATGGTAAAATTAACAGTAATAAATAAATACAATATTGAAAGTTCACAAATCAGCATACAAGAAGACATATCAGGTTGAGTGGCAAGCCGCAGCCATGTAGCATAATTAAGTGTTCCGGCAAGCATTATTCATAGAATACAGGGAAGGGAAGGAGTAAAGTGGGAAGGGCAATGGGAGGCAGAGGAGGGTGGGATGGGAAGGGACAAAAGACATGAACACAGTCGTAAAAACGGTAATAGCTATACATTAAAGAGTACATTCCTATAATGGTGGAAAAGGGGGCAGAATCATCAACTCATGGAGCATATATGTACGTAGATGAATCATAAATTAAAAGGATGATTTAAAAACATAAGAAAAATAGAATTATGCAACAGTAACATCATTTTTTAGGCCAAGGTTTGATCAGATGTATATAAAGATATAAGTATACATAGGTATATACATGCATGCAAATAGTATGTGTAACAGACAGGTTAACAGATAGTGATGGTGTTGTTCCATCCATCCAGGGTGTTGGGTCCATGGTTAACTGAGTTGCAGTGACTGATCCATCTGCACTTGCACCTGTTCAGGAGTTGTTGTAGATTACCACCACGTTGTGGTAGTGTGGGTTGGTCAATAGCTTGCCATGTGAAATCTGTTTCACAATGGCCTTTCTCAAGGTAGTGTGCAACGAGGGGGGCATTCTCCACTTTGCAGTGGATGTGGTTCTTGTGCTGGATGTTATGTTATGTTAAAAACATTTGTTAAGCGCACGTTCACCGGACGGTTTCTTGGCGCTGGGGTAGTGAGTAAGGTAGCAGCGGTGGGAAAGTAGCCTAGTTATCATACGCCTGGGAGAACAACCAGGGCTTCAGCTGTTTCCTGAATAGTGCGAGGGAGGTAATGGACCTCATCTCCACGGGGAGCGAGTTCCAGAACTGAGGGGCTAACACCATAAATCTGGAACCTCCATGTTTCTTGCGTTTAAAAGTTGGAGTGACCAACAGATTCAGATGGGAGGATCGCAAGTTACGAGAGGGGGCATAGCGTAGAATCTTAGAGGAGATGAAGGCTGGACTGTTGCCGTGAAGAGCTTTGAAAATAGTACATCCCAGCTTAAATACACAACGCTTGACCACTGGGAGCCAATGAAGGCTTTTCATCAGTGGCTTAACGTGATGCCATTTAGGTTGGTGAAAAATCAGTCTGGCAGCTTGATTCTGGACCAGCTGAAGGCGTCTTAGTTGGTAAGCCGGGATGCCTACATAAAGTGAGTTGGCATAGTCCAATCGGGATATGACCAATGCCAGGATAACTAGAGTCAGGGCTTCCCTGGACAAAAATCTGCTAATCTTCTTTATTCTCCGCAGTTGAAAAACCAGCAGAGACCACCGAGCCGATCTGAGCCTTCATGGACAGATCGTTGCTTATCACTATGCCCAGGCTTTTTGCTGAACTGACCGGTAAAGGAGGGCTGCCCAGGAGAGAAGGCCAAAGTTGGAGTTCCATGGATTAGCAAGCCCGCCAGTGAGGATAAGCTCAGTTTTATCGGGGTTGAGCTTCAGTTGATTTTCGTTCATCCATTCACTTATGAAGATCATGGTATCTTGAAAGTGAGACACAGAGGATGGTGAGAGATTGATTTCGAAAACCAATTGAAGATCATCAGCATAATTATATGTTCCAACTTTCCTTTCTCGCAAAGAGGAGATTAAAGTAAGTAGATACAGATTAAAAAGGAGCGGAGAAAGGGAGGAGCCCTGGGGAACCCTGCAGGTCAATTCCATCTTGGTAGAGGAGAAGTTGGCAAGACGTACCGCTTGAAACTGGTTACTGAGGAAGGAGGAGAGCCACTTCAGAGCCAGACCCTGGATCCCGGCATTACTGACACAGTCGATCAGGATGTTATGATCGACCGTGTCGAATGCTGCTGACAGATCCAGGAGTACCAGGGCCTGGGTGAGGCCCCTATCCGCCCCCCCTCTAAGTTCATCCAAAACTGTCAAGATGACTGACTCTGTAGAATGGGCGGGTCAAAACCCAGCCTGATGGGAGTCCAGAACATGGGACTGTTCGACAAAGGAACTAAGTTGGTTCAACACATGGGCCTCTAGGACCTTACCCAAGTAGGGCAGCAAGGAGATAGGGCGATAGTTACTAAGAATAGATAGATCCGCACCAGGTTTCTTTAAAATAGGAATGATTTCCGCACTTTTAAAAAGGTCGGGGACAATTCCAAACTTAAGTGAGTTGTTAAGGAGAGAAAGTGGGGGGTCCGGGCATATGGTAAAAACTTCCTGAAGAACGTGAGGAGGACAGCAATCACTAGGGGAACCAGAGCCAACCTTTTTAAGTAGACCCAGAAAAGTCTCCTGGGAAATGGGGGGAATCAGAACCAACTGAGATGGGGTCTTACAAATGTTGGAAACATCTGTGAAAGAAATGGAGGTAGGAATACTGGCCTTGATGGCCACGATTTTCTCCATGATACATTGTTTAACCATTTGTGTGGTCTGACCAATATACAATTGGCCACAGGGACAATGTATTGCATAGATCACGTTGGTAGAAAGGCAGTTGGTAAAGCTCTTCAATTCGTAGGACTGACCATGTTCTTTGAACTCTTTGGTAGTGATCGTGGAGGCACAAGCCACACAGTTCTGGCATTTGAAATGTCCTAGTATTGGAGGTAGTCCCCATGCTGTAGTGATGGAGTCGGCATTTGCAGGTTTTTTGGGCCAGGTGATGGCGTGTACCAGGTGGTCTGGCAAGTTATTACCTCTCTCATAAGAGAATAACGGTGGTTGTTAAAAGGACTCGTGAGTGTCGAGAATGTTCCAGTTTTTCTTGATGATTTTACTCACTTTATTACTGGAGGGGCTGAAACTGGACACAAAGGGGATGCATTTGTTACTGTACTTTTCTTTGGGTGACAGTATAATGTCCCTGTGGCTATACCAAGCACCTTTATGGGCCCTTGAGACCAACGAACGGGGATAGCCACATTGAATGAGTTTTTAAGTGAGGACGACAGCTTCAGAGAAAATGTCCTTTGACCTCCAGGAAAGTCTGCTTCAGTTCTTCAGACGTATTAGACTCAAACAATTCTTTGCAGACAAACCTACCAGGGATTATATATCTTACTCTCCCATTGGGAGCCTCTGAGAAAGGAGTGCATAGTGTGGTAAGTCACCACATGTTAGGAGCTGGGAGTGCATTATTGCCAGGGTTTGGAAGCAAACAGACCCATCATTGGGTGTACTGTGGATAGTTCAGCTATGTCATTCCACGATCTTGGAAACGTTATCACATGACAGCAGACTCAGAGGTCTCTGAGGTTACATGGGGGCCTGTTATGCAGTACTTAACATCACTTAATCTCCATTGTGATTCCCTGCTCAAAATGTGAGTTCTGTAACTATATGAGATATGAACACTTACACCAAAAGTTGAGCATACTGTAATTCTTAGATGTTGAGAGTGTTCCCAGGCAGAAAAGGTAGGAGGTGGAGCTTTTGAACCTGGTGGGGCTTAGGGGGTTTAGTTGGAGGAGGGGCTTGGTGTGAGAGGGACAAAAGTGTTTTCTCCTGACTAGTGGTTAGATGCCTCTGAGGGGAGGTGTCCTCCATTATAGCTTTACAGGCTAAACAGTATATTGTTCATATGCTGTTATATGTTGAGGTATTCCTCTATATGGTGATGTAAGTGCTGGAAAAACATTCTGGTTTGGATTCATGTTTACATGAAATCCTAAAACAATGTTATTGCAAAAACATTTTTTTAAAATTTGCCACCTAATCAACTAATTTTAATAGGTTTGTAAAATATACAGCACAAAATTAAATTAAAATTAATTAAAGCAAATACAATTGTTTTTAAAAATCTATAATTTAAAATTAAATGTGTTAAAAAAAACATAAAAAGCTTGCATGATAAAGTAACAAGTAGAAACCAATCCAATTCAAAATTATTTAAAAAATAAGCAAAAGATAATTCAAATACACTATGCTAACTATATTCCTGCAACAGCTGGGAAAATGCATACGTTGTGTGCAGGGGATCAAATGTACTAATCTAACTCTATTCTTACAAATATTGAATAAAGTAAATGCATTAAGGGTGTCATATCCACTATTCTATTTTCAGTCTAACAAACATTGATAAAAATGCGTACATTGGTCAGGTTCACATTTACCATTTTAACTCCAGTTTAACAAACATTGAAACACTGGGGAAAGCGCATACATTGGGTGGGTCTGATTTACTTGTCTAAATCCAGTATTTAAAAATTTGAGAAAGTACATAGATTGGTAAGGTCATATTACTATTGTAGCTCCAGTCTAAAAAACATTCAGGAAAGTGCATACATAGCGGAGGGAGGGTTAGATTTAGTATCTTTATTCCAGTCAAACAGCACAGGGGAAAGCGAGTCACTATTTTAACTTCAGTCGGACAAGCGTTGTGAGGAGTGTATACATGGGGGCCGTATATATACTATTATAGCCCCAGTATTGCAAACATTGGGGAAAGTGCATGCATTGGGAGTGGGTGAGATTTACTATCCTAACTCCAGTCTAACAAACATTATGGAAAGTGCATACTTATGGGTTTCAAATTTAATATTCTAACTCTATTCTCTCGAACATTGGGTAAGGTGAGCATGCTGGGGGTTTACATATAGCACACACAATAATATACAATAATATAAATACACATTATTAATTATTACTTAAGTGTAAATAAAATATTTAGAAAACAAAAATATATTAAGAATGAAAGAAAATCAGAATTGTACTGTTTTATATATTAATCAAACAACAATTGAAATAAAAATGAATTGCTTAATCCTCTTCCAACATACCTCACACACACTCAAAGGAAATGTAATAATATCTACTGTAATAAATAAATATTTGGTATTTAATTATATGCACATTCCCCCATTGTTCCTAACACACTGCTTTTTTAATTAAATCACAATAAAAAAAATAATATCAAACATATTTTTTTAAAGAAAGTAACAACAATTGATATACAATTGAAAATAACAGTCTTTGCCCAAATTATAATACACAACACATGACATAAATAAGATAAAATAGTTAAAAAAACACTTTTATAAATTAAAAATAAACATATAGAAAAATGGTTTTGAATAACTTCATAGCATACTTAAAAGCATAATACAATAAAACCCAACAAATAAAAATTGTTATAGTAAATGATATCTTAGACTTAATATTATTGTAAATAAGTAAAAGAAATTATATATTTACTTTAATTTTTTGCCCAAGATATATTTGTATTCCAAATAATTGGACCATGATATTATGGCCACATAATTTTTGCATCAATTTTTAGTTGGAACACCACTTCTCATAGACAGATAGGCTGGAAAAAAGTGAGTTGCACACCCTTTTCTTCTGTTAGGATAGATAAGGAAAAGTAGTAAGGAGTTTACTAAATTATAACAATCTTCAGATATGTTTCAATGTGAGATTTACAGTGCTCAGACTTCCTGGCATAATGTTTTTGGAGAACTCTTCAGCAACATAAGTCTGTGCTGTCTTTTTGTCACCTCACTGGTTAAATTGACATTCTTGGATAGGGTTTTAGCACTGTCAATTGGTTGAGGGTGGTCATCATTTCTCTCTGGATCTACGATCTTAGTGGTTTCTGGGCACATCATCCTTGAGCAAATTGTTCTCCTAGTGGAGACATAGCCAAATATCCTGTGGCCCTTATTAAGAAAATGGTTCCATCACTTTCTGTGAAAAGTCTTGAAATCAGAACCCAAGTCAGGAGATGAACAAAGCTTTCCATTCTTACCCCATTGTCAGGTACTGCAAATTTTCGTGATGCAGGCTGAGAATCTTTTGCTTTGGTTGTGCTTTTAAGCAGGATTTGTGGTGGTAGTAGGTAAGCTAGGATTTCTTTTTAAAGAGCTCCTACTATACCATTGATGAGAGACTTGCAATAAATGTATACATATTGCCACACTTTCCCTCCAAAGTGATATAGGTCCAGGGACACAACACTCTCTAATGTTCCTTCTATGCTAAATAGCAAGATGGTGGAGAACAGCCTTGAAGAGAATGAGTTTAACAAGCTTAATTCAGAAAATAACACATTATTTTAAGAACTGTAAATATACTCATATATTGGGTGTAGACTTATCATTTGAATTCACAAAGGTTTCCAGAAGACCTTTATGAATGGTGTATCAGCTCAGGAGTGCTCTATATTTAGAATAACATTCATATGAATGCATTATCATATACAGAATTTAGCCCTCAGTACTTTGAACATGCAAACGTGGCATTGGCATTAGATCAAATGCTGTTGCATGTTTGTATTCCCCCCTACACTCAATCCAATTTGTGGTGGTCCCTGCCATGCCCATCCTAGAAAGAGATATCTCTGATGATTTTCGCAGGAGTAAATGTCTGACCATTTCCATAATCAGAATGGAAACATTTGTCAACGAAAATGTTTGGCAATATCCACAAACATGTTAATTTGTGGAAGTGCATACATTTTTTGGAACATGCCTGCCCTCCAAAACCCATGTCGGAAAGTACTAACTGGGTACCTTGGATACAACAGGATCGGTGCACTCTTCTGCCACTTATGGACCATAAAGAATATGCCATGCAAATTTCAGAAGCAGGAAAAGGGGCTGGGATAAGAGGGAAAAAAGAGACATTTGGTATTACTGTCTGCCATGTCACTCTAGTTACAGATTGCAATTCATATTGAAAGGCAAATAAGGAAGTGTTTAGCAATGTGTCATTAATCAATTTTCAACATTGAATGTTTTACCTGATTTATATCACTGTGTAACCAACGATTTGTCTCAATTTGAAGCAGACTTCCTGAAACTAAAATACAAGATATAAGTGAATAATGTAATATTTACACAACTCCTTCTCTATCAATAATATAATTACATTTGAATTTATAGATGTGTGTTTTCTGGAATTAGTTGGTCATTTTCTGATAAAACGCGAGACAACTGGAAAACAATTAAACAATCATTAGTGCTCTGTAAATCGCTAACTGGGCATCATTTATATTTAGTTTACTTAATATATACATAACAATCTCAATGATGTTGTGCCAGTAGATTTACTTCTGTTTCTTCACAAAAGAATTCAAGCTCAAAAGGCTACAATAGTTCCTGAAATATTTGTATTTAAATGACGAGCCAAGAATATCTCAAAAGGTTGATACAGTGTTGAAAAATGGGTTACTGGTTGAGGGGGTGCAACAATTCTCAAGCAGCAACCAAAATTTCTGTTAGGGTTCAGTCACAGCAACCCCCCAATTTAAACAGTATAAAGTGAAAACACAAAGCAAGAAAAATCCCATAGCAATGTAGAAAAATAAAATACAATTCAATAAATGATTTGACACCAAAACAACAAAAAATTAAACCGTAGAACTGAAGATATCCTATTTTAAACATTTCAGGTAAGTAAAGCGCCTAAAAGCAAAAAACTCTACTTACAGTTATCTGATTGTGCGAGACCGGGTGAAAGTCACAAGTTCATATTGACTGCGATGGAGCGCAGGCTGGACACTGGGACTGGACTAGTCCAGCTAAAATTATTACCTTCAAGGTCCAGCGCGAAGAGTTCTGTTCATTGTAGAAGGGGCCACAATGATGAGGGAGAGTGTTGCGGGTGGTCATCGATGTAGCATGAAGAGCAAGCTGGGAGTCATTGAAGGTTATCACTGTAGCACGAAGGTCCTGTCGGGCATTGTGGATGGTCATTGCTGGAGCTTTGCATTGCCAGCCACCATGCGCTGTCGATGTTGATGCTGTAGTGCCAAGTGCAGATCTCGTGCTGCCAGATGCCGCTGGCAGTCACTATATCGTGAAGAGTTGGGTTTGCCGGAACTTTGCGTTGGCAGGAGGTGCGGGCAGCAAGATCTTGGCATGAACTGGCCCATTTGCATTCACTAAGAGCCCAAAACTTCAGGATTTCTCCTTTTCTTTGGGGAGGAGCTCAACTGAGGGAGCACTAATGTCCAGGACCTGAAGGGCACTCTTATAATATGATTAGGCAGTCTGATCTAGACTGAGACAGGTATGACATTCCAGATGACATGTGTAAAGGTCTAAGGTGGAGTGGCTGGGAGTTATGATTTGTACCTGGCAGTGTCGTTTGGGTGACTGTACTGCTTCTCAAGAATAAAGCTCTTCCAAGCTACAAAGAAGAATGTCTCTTCAATTAATTTATCACATTCTTGGTGACAATCTGAACCAGGCAGCTGGAGAAGGAAGCAGATCACCCTGACGGACCTACGCAGTGCTGCACGGTTGAGGGATGAGGGATAGAGGTCGCAGCAGCCCTAGACTGTAACGGCTGCACGCTGTCCACAACGGTGCGAACGCAGTGCAATTGAGAGGTACTTTTAAGGTAAACTACTCCCTGGAGGTACGTGACTTTGTGGGCCATAATTCAACAATGAGTCTGTCAAGGGATAGGTGCAGCGACTGTTAAGTTTCCCGCAAGCAAACTAATTGGGTGCCTGTTTGTGACATATGCTTAGCGGAGTTTGCCAACAGAATAATCAGCATCAGCATTGTTTAACTTCACATAGTGCTCATTCAGGCACGTGCAAAGCTCTTACTGAAGGTGCGAGGATAATGGGAATTTCTGCGAACCCCTGTACTTCGTATATAAAGTGAGCTTCTTCGAGTGGGAGGTGCGCGGCTCCCGCAGAGGAAAGAGGGAGGAGCAAATTAGGCGAGCCTATCCACCACACGTTTGTTACAACTTTGACATGCACACCTTTGAATTTGCTCATAAAGGGGCAGTGTGTTTTTCTGCCACTGCGTGTTGCTGTAACCATTGACGGTGACACGCACACCTCGTAGGAGCAGAAGGAGTTTGCGTGCAGCATATAAATGGATACATCGCTGACACGCACATCTTGAAATTACATTAGCGAGGAAAGGTTCACTTGGAGTGTGTGAACTGATACAGCGGTGACACGCACACCTTGAAGTTGCATATATTAATGTGAAAACTTGCTGGTCGTGCAGGATGGTTTTGGTTATTTAAGATACAGGCACAATTCAATGCGTGTATACTATTACAGCGGTGATACACACACCTGGAAGATGTTTATGTAATTCAGGAAATGTTCTGGTGGTGCAGGCTGATTTTATTATTTAATTTACAGGCCCGATTCAATAGTGTATAATTCTGATAAGTAGTTTCAGCAAGTCTGTCCTTCAGTGATTTGCATAGTATCATTCAACTATTGATAAGGTACTTGGTGGGCTTGGTGTGGACAGATGGAGGGCGCAGCCCCCGACCGTTCCCCCCCCAGAACTAAACTCAATATCCTTGCGCACACCCTGGGCTGGACGGACACATGGCGGGCCCTTCACCCTTTCGAGGCGGGATACACATATGTGTCGTCGGTACACCCTGCGCTTTCCCGCTTGGACTACCTGTTCCTTCCACATAGCTATACACATAGGGTAGTGACCACTTCTATCCTCCCGCATGGCTTGTCGGACCACTCGCCTACCCAGCTCACGCTCAGTCTGCAAACTAGTCGCCCCTCCTATCGCTGGCGCATGTCACCGTGGCTGCTTCGGGATCCTGAGTATCGGGAGGCACTTCGCCGCGCTACGGAGGATTACTTTGCCACCAACGTCGGGTCTGTTTCCTCCAAGATATCACTGTGGGAAGCCTTTAAGCCCACGATACGTGGGATAGATATCAGTTACCGCATGGGAGAAAAGAAACGTCGCCTGGCGCAGGTACTGGATCTGGAGGAGCGACAACGCACTCTCCAGGACGCTGTGGTGGAGGGTTCGGACGGTGGTGCCCGCCGCAATCTGCTTCAGGTTCAACAGCAGCTGCACCAGTTGCTTACGAACACGGCCAAGGACGCCTGGCTGGCGACTCAATATCGGATATATCAATGGGGCGACAAGTCCAGCCAGATGCTTCATAGACTCTGCCAAGCGAGGTCCTCCCCGACTCAAGTCCTGGTACTCCATTCCTCTACGGGCGCCTTGTGCTCCTCCCCGGGGGCAGTTGTACAGACTTTCACTGAGTTCTACGCCGCGCTCTACAGTGCCCGCGAGGAACTCGCCGATTCGCTCATAGATGCCTTTCTCGTAGATATCCCTCCGAAGCGCCTTTCCGATGAGCAGCGAGACGCCCTTGACAAACCTATCTCGCTAGATGAACTACAGGCCGCCCTTACCAATATTCATCCAGGCCGCGCACCTGGCCCTAACGGGTTCCCCAGTGACTTCCTACGTCCCCACATGGGGACCGCTGGGCCCCATCTTCTCAGCGCATTACATCAGGCGCTCGAGCAAGAGATCTTGCCTCCGGACTGGCGTCATGTCGAAATTGTTGTTTTTCTCAAGCCAGCCAACCGCCGGAAGACCCAGGCTCTTATCGCCCCATATCTTTGTTGAATTTTGAGCCGAAGCTGCTGGGGAAGGTGTTGGCTGATCGCCTCCGTACATGTATCCTTGACCTTGTCCACCCGGACCAGTCAGGCTTCATGCCGCACCGCTCCACTAGGCATAACATACGACGCGTACATAATGCCATCGCCGGGGCCCACCGTCTGGGACGCCCAGCGGAGGCCCTACTGGCCGACATCAACAAGGCCTTCGATTCTCTAGGTTGGCCGTACCTTTTCAAATTATTGGAGGTGGTCAATTTGGGGCCTCGCTTCCGAGCATATGTCAAACTTTTATACACGGACCTAACGGCTTCTGTTCGGGTGGCCGGGTTCCGCTCGGACCCCTTTCGTATCCAGAGGGGTACGAGACAGGGATGTCCTCTTTCCCCGCTTCTCTTCGCCTTGGCAATTGAACCTTTGGCAGCTTGGGTGCGCCTGGACGCGGTATACAGGGGCCTGGTTTGGTCCCCCGAATACTCGGATAAAATAGCACTTTATGCAGATGACGCATTATTCCTTTTCTCAGACCCCTGGGTCACCGGACCGAGGGTGCTGCACATTCTGTGGGTGTTTGGTGAAACTACAGGGCTCCATGCCAACCCGTCCAAGTCGACGCTTTTCCCGATTTGTGGTGATCAGGGGAGTCAGGACTGGGGCTCGCAGCTGGTCAGGGCACAAGACGGATTTAAATATCTTGGGGTCCATGTTACCAGAGACCCCACCATGGCGTGGTCACTCAACATTGCCCCTCTGCTTCCTATGGTCCGGGAGGAGACAACGGTATGGTCTCATCTCCCCTGTCTTTATACGGCCGGTCTGCAATTTTTAAAATGGTGTCCTTGCCCCGCTTGCTCTACAGACTACAGAACTACCCATACCCCATCCCGCCGTCCTGGTTTCGCCAGGTGAACGCTCTTCTGAACGGTTTTCTGTGGGATGGCGGGGCGGTTCGGGTGGCCTTGGCGACCTGTGTCCAATCTACCTACTGCGGGGGCATTGCGGCGGCGGACGTGCGGTCCTATTACTGGGCGTCCCAGTTGCTGGTCATCAATGATTGGTGGTACAGCCAGCAAGACGATCCGGCTTACGCGGTGGAACGACTCTTCTTGGAGGTGTATCCACTATTAGATCTCCTGTAGTAACTTGGCTCTGGAGGCCCTCCCCCCGGCCAGTCGCACGGTGATCCAGATATGGAGACGCGTTTTGAGGTCCATGGGGTGGTGGGGCATGCTAACATGCGAGACGCCCCTCTGGCGGGGCACGTACCTCCGGTCTCGGCTCTGCCCGGTTTCCGTCGCTGGGACACTATAGGGATCTCGACATTGGGGGATGTGATGCGCGGACCCACACTTAAAACCTTTCAAATGCTACAGGAGGAGTTTGATCTACATAAGTCCCAATTCCATAAATATCTCCAGCTTCGCCACGCCTTCTCTCCCCTGGTTAAAAACCTTATGACGCTGCCAGAATTTCACCCATTAGAGGGTAGACTATTGATGGGGGATCTAGGGGGACATAAAATCCGTCAGCTCTATCAGACACTGACCACACATGCCAAGACGAACCTGGACCGGACGAGGGCAACGTGGGAGGCAGATGTACCGACCCTCTCTGACGACGACTGGACTGAGGCCCTGGCCAGCCCTAGGGGTGCAGCTGTGTCCCCTAGATACCGACTGATCCAGTTTAAATATCTCTACCGTGTGTACTACACCCGCCTCTGTCTTTGGAGGATGGGGGCTATTTCATCCCCCACCTGCCTCAGATGCCAGTCGGATGATGGCTCCTTCGTACACACGGTCTGGGGCTGCACAGCGCTGCGGCATTTTTGGTTGGGTGTGTTGTCCTGCCTAGGGCGTGTACTGGGTTGGGATCTCCCAGCAGATCCCCATCTAATTCTTCTCCACAGCACTGATGATATAGGGGGGAACATATACAAAAGACACCTGCTCTTCTTAGGACTCACATTGGCCAAGCGCGACATAGCCCAACAGTGGAAGTCCTCTTCTCCCCCTGGGGTAGCGGCTTGGAAGTCCGCATTAGACAAATGTATGTCTGCTGAGGTGGCGGTGTTTCAGGCTCGAGGTTGCCCGCAAAAACATGGGAGGATCTGGGCTGTATGGGCTAAATACCGTGGCATTGACCTTTCTATCTTTCCCACGTCCACAAATCAGGATCTCATAGACAGGCTTACCATATAATGACTTCCAATCTCAACTGAGGTCTAGCTGGTGCGAAAATATGCCTATATGTTTTTATATCTGTATAATGTTTCAAGCGGGAAGTGCGGTGCAGGGGAGGGGGGAGTTGGGTGGTGGGGGTTGTTGGTTTGAATGTTTTATCTATCCTCAAGAGATTCCCTCTTCAGCGACACATGTATCATTGATCCGCGCCCTGTATAAATACTGCCTGTTGGGGGCTCACCCCGTTGGATGTAAAATTTCAATAAAATCTATTGTCAAAAAATAAATTACACAATGGTCAAACATGGAACCTTAGGAGGGTGGCCCTTTATCAGAACCAAGAAAAGTATGGGAAGCATCCTAGGGATGTTGAAGAGGTGGAGTCATCTTGGTCACTCATAAGGGATGGTGTTGTCGAAAATAGCAGTCAGTGTGATTTCACCATCTCCTCTGACCAAGGTTTAGGTAAACCAAGTGATCGTATGCAGAGGGAACGGGATGTCAGGAAAAGAAGAATTCTGGATTACTTAAAGGACTACATGTGTGGCTAAGTGGTTCCACACCTTGGAACCTATAGGGAAGGAGTAGATATAGTGGCACATGCGTTACATGAGGATGACCCTGCGCTGATGGTACTTTCTGTATTTGTGTTTACTTTTTGTTATGGTTTCTGTTATATATCCTCCATTTTCCCTGTTCTACTTCTAGCTTTGTTTCGAACTTCTATGTGAATCTAATCAGCATTTTGTTAATCATCTAGTCTTGTTATGGAAAGTAAGGAGATGTGGTAGAGGTACCTCTTGAGGTTCGGGTACTCACTCCAGGAGAGGTCAGCAGGGCTCAGGCAGGCCTAGTTGCAGGTCCATGCAGCAGGTCAGCTGGGTAGTTGAATTTGAGCCTCTGGTGCTTGCTACATCCCTCTACCTCAAAACAGGAGGTCAGCTGTGGAGTCACTTGATCCTGGGATGAAGGGTGCATATCCAGTCTTTATTCTCAGCAAGCAGGGCAGTAGACAACAGAGCGGCAGAGTAGAAGGGCAGCAGAGTGGCAGTCCTTCTGGCAGCAAAACAGCACAGCAGTCCTTCTTCTGTAGTATCCACAGGTCCAGATCTATACTGAAGAGTGGGGTCTGAAGGTCCAATATGTATACCTCATGCTCACTTTGAAGTAGGAAGAATTCCCTTTGAAGTCCTCGATGTGTTGTGCTTCACCTGTCCTAGCACCTAGCTGGCTGCTTGAACAGTGCAGTGGTGACAAGTCCTTTTTTGTGAAGACAGGGTACAGCCTATTCAGTTGCAAGTGGGGCAGTGCCCAGCTCACCCCCACATCCTGCCAGTTAATGGTCCACCCACGCACACCTGATCCCATTATTGTGTGGCTGTCTGTGAGGAATAAACAAAGTCCAACTGTCAAATACACTTAGTCATGTTACCAGGAACAAGCTGCAAGCACCAAATAGGTAGGGTAGGAAAATGCCAACTTTCTAAAAGTAAAATTTTCAAAATGGTAACTTAAACTGACTTTACCTTTATAGAGGATTTTTAATTATAATTTCTCAGGCACTAAACATTAAATATTTACCTGTTTCCAATCAAGAGGTAGCACTTATCAAAAGTGATAAGGCAATCCAATGTTATCCTATGGGAGAGGAAGGCCTTGCAGTAGTGAACAACAAATGTAAGAGTTTTTCACTACCAGGACATGTAAAAATTAAAAGTACATGTCCAACTTTTTCAATACACTGCACCCTGCCCTATGGGCTGTTTAGGGCCTACCCTATGGGTGACTTATATGTGTTAAAAAAAGAAGAATTAGGCCTGGCAAGAGGTTTATTTGCTGGATAGAAATGGCAATTTAAAACTGCAAAAAAAGGCTGCAATGGCAGCCTGAGACATGTTTAAAGGGCAACTGGCAAGTGAGTAGCACAATCAGTCCCACTGCAGGCCCACTAGTAGCATTTAATTTACAGGCCCTGGTACATGTAATACAACTTTACTAGGGGCTTACAAGTAAATTAAATTTGTCAATTGTGTGTAAGCCAATTTTACCATGTTTAAAGGTGCAAGCACGCACACTTTAGCACTGGCTAGCAGTGGTAAAGTGCCTAAGGCCAACAAAAATATGATTAGCAAATAAAATTGAGGAGTAAGGCAAAACGTTTGGGATAAGATCACTCTAAGCCTGACAAGTCTAACATACACTAAACAAGTTTAGTTCAAAGTTAATTTTCTCCAACACTTTCCAAAATACCACTTTGTATTTAAGATTGTCCTCAGCAAATTCTCAAGAACATAAATTCCACAAATAGGAATCCATGAAACAAGGTTCCTGACTGCAGCAACATAGCTGCAAAGATGAGGTAAAACACAAGCAGAGCAATGCCCAATTACCCTAGATGGCTATCTGCAACTGCGAACAAAATGAAGGTTCAGAAATTCTGGAATTTGTAGATAAGGGAAACTACAACTTGCAGGACACTGTCCACAAGTTCAAAACCTTCTGTCAGGCAGTGCCAGCACTCTTCAATCACCACCAGCCTTTTATTAACTGCATTAAACTCAGCCCAGGTGCTTTTTGAACTCCACATCTTGCACCAGTCGTGACACGAACAGCAAGTCCTGCTTCCTGATTTGATTCTTGATAGTCCACTACTGTAAGGAATTCATAGTTTAGCTCTCAAGGGATACAGTGCACATTGTAGGGACCAACAGATAACAAAAGGTAAGTAGGAAAATGAGTTGGGAAGAGCTTAAGGTGGACATGCAGTTTTGAATTAAGTTTACAAGCCAGTACCTATGCAACAAACTCTGGCCATTACTACTTTGTAACCCATAAATGAGGAATAACTTCCCACACTGATATTTTTAGAGTGCCCCTAAAAGCAGTTTTTCACAATTTAGGTGAAAGAAACTGACATTTTCAGCTGGCTCTAATCCGGTGAAAAATGTTAGTGGGACTCCTGGTGGAGGTATTGATTGGGGGTATGCGGGTGATGCCACTGTTATGCCTTTCTCCGGGGAACATTAAGTGCTTCCCGTGAACTATAGCAAGGCTGTGCAATGCTACATGCTGTGCTACCACTCGCTGGAGTCTCATTGAGAGGCCCTGTGACACCAGGTCCAGAAATAATACATCCCAAGATTTCAGCCCAGACAATTCTATGTCCTGAAAGACTCCTATTTCTGATTTGCATTATTTCACCCGGAGTTGCCACTCTGGATAAGATAGTACATAATAGTTCATAATGACTGGACTGGACTCTGCTGTGCACTGGATTGGAGATAACCTCTATTTGGACTGAACCCCAATCCCTGATTGTGTTCTCAATGCGCCACAACTGCCTGCAAGATAAGAATATAATCAATAAACCTGCACAATAGTCTTTTGTTATCAATTTATACAGAGACTCCGGGAAGGAGAAGGAGGAATAAAAGAAGGGAAATGGTAATCGAAAAGGTAAAATGTATGTAAAACGCTGACTATGGGGGAACCTGAACATTGAAACTTAAGAAAGGTGAGGGAGGACTGCCACCTGCCTTGGTATTCTTAAGATACAGTTCTGTCCAGCTTACTCAGTAGTGAAGCTAACTTAGATGTTGAGTGTCTACACATCTGTTATGCAGTTTAGTCTTTTGTGGATTTCTAGTCTACACTCTCCCATCTCTCACAGTTTCCATTTCCTTCTGTACTTATTAGGGATTGTGCATTATCTGCCTAATATCATTTTTCGGCAGAGATTTGACAGGGATCTTGCTGGGAACTTTGACAACTCCTCACCAGTTGTTGTAGATTTACTGACCACAGACATGTGATTAATTCTTTTCTAGAGTGTTAAGCAACAATTTGAGAATAACAAAGTGGCCTTAATCTCCTAAAATGGTACTTGCCTGCATAAGTCGAACTTGGTGAAATCTCTTTGAGTATATCCTCTGTGGTTGCTAGGAAATTCTCTCTGAAAGACAACAAATGTGCCCAGGTATCTTTCCTTCTCTTTTCTTGGTTTTTTGTGTACTTCCTTTGATGTTTGGAGCAGCAGATGTTATTTATCGTTAAATGAAAATAGTCTCTATTCTTAGAGGGATGTAAGGGTGTGAAAATGTTCCAACCAAAATATGAATCTTAAGGCTACTATAGTTGATTTATGCTTAAAAATGATCACAGCTCAAAATTTGCAAATTATAATAAGTAGTACAAATCAGATAACAGACTAAGGTATTTCTGTGTAATTTATATTTAGATCCATTTCTGATGTTGGTGGCATTTACTAAACCTTAAATTCAAATTAATAGGGAATTTATAGTTTGTTTCACACCACAATCTTCTAATGTATTTGGCTGAGTTGGCAGTGAGAGACAATTACAGAAAGTGGTAACAATCCTTCCTTAGCGACAGAGAGCAGGCTGTGTTCA
Organism: Calotriton arnoldi; assembly: GCA_963921515.1. Classification (NCBI taxonomy): domain Eukaryota; kingdom Metazoa; phylum Chordata; class Amphibia; order Caudata; family Salamandridae; genus Calotriton; species Calotriton arnoldi. Next base: position 2,725,937 of record CAWUFW010000351.1, on the reverse strand, counting down.
TCTCCAAATTTAAGTCTGGCTTTTGCAAGGTACCCTGTGGAGTCTTGCAAGGATCTTCATGCAGTATTACTTTCTTCAATATTTACCTTCTACCTCTAGTCTTCCTTATAAGAATATTTTGCTATGTGGCGAACACCCAAGTTATCTTCATTACATTACTTCCAGGAGAGACACCAAGCAATGTCATACTTTTTAAAATCTCCCTAAGTGAAATCACATTGTGGATGTTCAAAAACCATATGCATTAAAACTCCAACAAAATGAACATTTGCTTTTTAGGCCTCCTAAAGTTTCATAATGATTTGTTTTGTAACCCTCTTCACTAGTATCCAGATCTACTCCTGTTCCACAAGCTTGAAATGTAGAAATATGTTTTGATGGTCAGCACTCAATACAACTCCAACTTCCAAAATTTGCATTTACCTGCTTTCTAATTTTCTGGTTTCTGTGGGACAGACTTTCCCTCATGGACCTGCAAGAAATAGATTATATATTTTCTTATATACTCTAAATGAGATTACTGAATTGCCATATAGTTAGGTCTTTCACAATACTAATACAAGGCATCCAAAATCTCGTTGTTAATCTCTGTTGGAAATGATTATCTTTCATGTAGTAACACCCATATTTTTGCCTTGACTAGTTTTGCTGGCTGTAGAACTCTGTACACTTTACCCCTACTACCAGTGGAAAAGTGCCTGTGCTCCTTGTTTCAACATGATAAAACTACCAAACCCTGACTGGCATACTTATTTTACCTATAAGTGCCTAATATATAGTGCCATAGTATACCCAGGGCAAGTACGTTAGATATCGCAAGTGGACTGCAGCACTCATTGTGCCATCCAATATAGTGATAATGTAAACATGACTGCAGGCCTGCCACCAGTGGCCTGGCTGTGCAGGTAGCCTGCAGGTTTAAACTGTAAATTCAACCTGTCAAATGTACTCCTTTTGACAGGCATGAACCTTATTTAATATAATAATACGTCACCTCTATGTTGGCCTTAGATTCCCATAAGGCAGGTTGCATGACATTTAACAGTAGGACATTGGATGGTTTCAATTTAAACATGTCTTCACAGTGAAAAAGCCCTTAAAGCTATTTTCACTGTAGCAGGGTTAACTAATTTTTAGGAAAGTGTTGGTATACAATATTAAATTTCATATTTGCTATCTCTGCGTAATAATCAGCTACAGAGTTCATCTTTGGATTTTTAAAAATATTTATTACAAGCCCAATTCATTGATGAAGTAGGATTTGTAATACATATTTTAGAAGAGGTACTTTTAGAAAAGGTGCCTCCGTAAAGCTGTTAGAAGCCTATTTGCATGAGCTTCCAACTGTCACCCGGTATCTGACTAGCTCCCCGGATGAAGTGTGAACTTGCTCACTGAGTTGAGACAAAGTCCTTGGTTGTGGGAAGGTGTTCTGTTTCTCTAGCAGGCTGACTACTTAGGTATGCCCAGTACCTTAATGAACTTTAAAGGGGCCTATTGTGTCACAGGCAGGTGTAGCTAACAGCAGGGCCTGCCCCCTTCTTTGTCCACCTAGCCAGTCAGGCACCAGGCCCAGTGGGAAAGGAGCTGCCCCCAGAACTAGTTTTGAGTGACCACAGAAGAGGGGTTGCCTATTTCCCTGGCCACTCCTCTAGGGTGGGCCCAGCAGCTCTTCAAAGGGGAGGAAAAGTTCTGACGTGCTAGTTTTGTGCAGAGATTGTGGGATTGTGTGCAGTAAAACACATCGAAACTGCTGTTTTAGTGATTTGGGTAGGACCAGGAGTGATGTCATTTGAGAGGTCATCAGTGATGACACTGACCATGTCATGAGTGATGTAATATGTGACGTCATCAGCAGTGCATTGAGGGGGCGCAAGTTATAGTTAGCTCAACTAACTATAACAGCCGCATTTCTCTGGTTTTGTACGAGTGAAATGTCCAACTAACTATAACATCCCTGAAACCTATGGTTTTTTCAGTGAATTTCGAAGGTTTTTTAAATGCTAATTTCTAACTATAACGTCCATGAAACCTATGTTTTTTTTAGTGAATTTCTAAGGTTTTTTAAATGCTAATTTCTAAATATGCCTACATAGGTAGGACATGTGCAGAAAGCGGAAGAAAGGCGCAGAAAGAAGCAAGAGAAGAGCAGAAAGAGGCAACAGAAGTCCAGAAAGAGGAAGAAAGGTACAAAAAGAAGCAAAAGAAGTGAAGAAAGAAGCAACAGAAGTGCAGAAAGAGGCCTACTTAGACTGTACCTTTCCACAGACTCATACAAAGTAGCCTACTCACTAATCCTTTCTCTTGAAGGTTCACTATTCATCAACTGTTCAGAATGTTAGGCCTACCAATTGTAAAACAGCAATCCTAACCATATCACTGTTGTAAGTCTGACCAAGTTTGTGAAGGTATGCATGCGTGTGTCTCTGCTTTTACCTGGTGACATGTTACATAAAAATAAACATACAAAAACTTGAATATCCGTGTTTCAAACAGCATACTCTATAAATTTGTGTACAAGAAGGTGCATGTATTTCTTTCTGCTTCTAATACAGGGCACATGCATATTCAATAGTACATTTGAGGTGCTCTATAACATCTATATACATAACACATGGCTGCCTGTGCAACCAAATGACAGAGCAGAACTAACAAGATTTGACCACCTATAAGAGAAGCTACCCGCTTTTTAAGCTACCATCTTCAGATCCATAACAGAGCAGAACTAACAAGATTTGACCACCTATAAGAGAAGCTACCCGCTTTTTAAGCTACCATCTTCAGATCCATAACACATGTGAGAATACATGTACACGTAAACATATACCTCAGTCACGGGAGCATGCAGACCTTTAAACTTAACAGCTTGCACTTCCCATTCCAATATAGAAACAGGCGAGAGAAGTACAGAAAGAAGCAAGAGAATTACAGAAAAAAACAAGAGAGGTGCAGAAAGAGTATGAAATGTTCAGAAAGAGGCAGAAGTGCAGAAAGAGGCAAGAGAAGTGTAGAAAGAGACAAGAGATGTACAGAAAGAGGCAAGAGAGGAGCAGAAAGAGGCAAGAGAGGTGCAGAAACAGGAAAGAGAACTGCAGAAAGAGGCAAGAGAGGTGCAGAAACAGGAAAGAGAGGTGCAGAAAGAGGAACAGGGCAGTAGCGGCCCGTGGTGGGAGGGCTGCCGGGCGCTGACGTGGGGGAGGGGCAGGGTAGGGGGTAGTAAACTACAGATTACGGCCGATTAGAGGTAAGTAAACATATAAATAAATAAAAGGTATTTCGTTGCACGCGCTGCATCGCATTTGGCGATGCAGCGAGCGCAACGAAATTCATTTTATTTATTTATATGTTTACTTACCTCTAATCGGCCGTAATCTGTAGTTTACTACCCCCCCACCCTGCCCCTCCCCGCGTCAGCACCTGGTAGCACTCCCACCACGGGCCGCTACTGGAACAGGGGTGCAGAAAGAGGGGAGAGGTGCAGAAACAGGCAAGAGAGGTGCAGAAAGAGGAAGCAGGGGTGCAGAAAGAGGCAAGGGGGTGCAGAAAGAAGCAAGAGAGGTACAGAAAGAAGCAAGAGAAGTGCAGAAATAAGCAAAATGGGTACAGAAAGAGGCAAGGGGGTGCAGAAAGAGGCAAGAGAAGAGCACACAGGAGCAACAGAGGTACAGAAAGAGACAACAGAGGTGCACAAAGAGACAACAGAGGTGCAGAAAGAGAGAAGACGAGTGCAGAAAGAGGCAACAGGGGTGCAGAAAGAAGCATGAGAGGAGGTGCAGAAATTTGCAAGATGTGCCGAAAGAAGCAAGAGGAGTGCAGAATGAACCAACAGAGGTGCATAATGAGGCAAGAGGAGTGCAGAAAACGCAAGAGAAGTGCAGAAAGAAGCAACAGAGGTGCAGAAAGAGGCAAGAGAACTGCAGAAAGAGGGAACAGGGGTGCAGAATGAGGAAAGAGAGGTGCAGAAAGAGAGAAGAGGGGTGCAGAAAGAGGCAAGAGGGGTGCAGAAAGAAGCATGAGAGGTATAGAAAGAAGCAAGAAAAGTGCAGAAAGAAGCAACAGAGGTTCAGAAAGAAGCAAGAGAGGTGATGAAACAGACAAGAGAGTTGCAGAGAGAAACAAGAAAGGAGCAGAAAATAGGAAGACAGGTGCAGAAAGAGGCAGGAGAGGTGCAGAAAGAGGCAGGAGAGGTGCAGAAAGAGGCAAGTGAGATACAGACAGAGGCAAGAGGGCTGCAGAAAGAGGGAATAGAAGTGCAGACAGAGAAGATAAGTGCAGAAAGAGGGAAGGGGGTACAGAAAGAGGCAAGAGGGGTGCAGAAAGAAGCAACAGAGGTGCAGAAAGAGGCAAGAGAAGTGTAGAAAAAAACTACAGTGGTGCAGAAAGAGGCAAGAGAAGTGCAGAAAGAGGCAAGCGAGGTGCAGAAGGAGGAAAGAGGGCTGCAGAAAGAGAGAAGAGGGGTGCAGAAAGAGGCAAGAGGAGTGCATAAAGAGGCAAGAGAAGTGCAGAAAGAAGCAACAGAGGTGCAAAAAGAGGCAAGAGAACTGCAGAAAGAGGGAACAGGGGTGCAGAAAGAAGAAAGAGAGGTGCAGAGAGAGGGAAGAGGGCTGCAGAAAGAGGATGAGGGGTGCAGAAAGAGGCAAGAGGGGTACAGAAAAAAGCAAGAGAGGTGTAGAAAGAAGCAAGAGAAGTGCAGAAAGAACCACCAGAGGTGCAGAAAGAGGCAAGAGGGGTGCGGAAAGAGGCAAGAGAAGAGCAGAAAGAACCAAAAGAGGTGCAGAGAGAGGCAAGAGAGGTGCAGAAAGAGGCAAGCGAGGTGCAGAAACAGGCAAGAGAGGTACAGAAAGAGTGAACAGGGGTACAGAGAGAGGCAAGAGAGGTGCAGATAGAGGGAAGAGGGGTGCATAAAGAGGCAAGAGGGGTGCAGAAAGAAGCAACAGAGGTGCAGAAAGAAACAAGAGAAGTAATGAAAGAGACAAGAGAGCTGCAGAAACAGGCAAAATAAGTGCATAAAGAGGCAAGATAAGTGCTGAAAGAAGCAACAGAGGTGCAGAAAGAAGCAAAAGAAGAGACGAAACAGACAAGAGAGTTGCAGAAAGAAACAAGAAAGGTGCAGAAAAAAGCAAGAGAAGTGTAGAAAGAGGCAAGACAGGTGCAGACAGAGGCAAGAGGGGTACAGAAAGAGGCAAGAGAAGTGCAGAAAGAGGGAAGAGACGAGCAGGAAGAGGGAAGGGGGTACAGAAAGAGGCAAGAGGGGTGCAGAAAGAAGCAACAGAGGTGCAGAAAGAGGCAAGAGAAGTGCAGAATAAAACAACAGTGGTGCAGAAAGAGGCAATAGAAGTGCAGGAAGAGGCAAGAGAGGTGCAGAAAGAGGCAAAGGGGGTGCAGAAAGAAGCAAGAGATGTACATAAAGAAGCAAGAGAAGTGCAGAAATAAGCAAAATGGGTGCAGAAAGAGGCAAGGGGGTGCAGAAAGAGGCAAGAGAAGTGCACAAAGAAGCAACAGAGGTGCAGAAGGAGGCAAGAGAACTGCAGAAAGAGGCAAGAAAGTTGCTCAAAAAGGCAGACAAGGTGCAGAAAGATGGAACAGGGGTGCAGAAAGAAGCAAGAGAGGTACAGAAAGAAGCAAGAGAAGTGCAGAAATAAGCAAAATGGGTGCAGAAAGAGGCAAGGGGGTGCAGAAAGAGGCAAGAGAAGTGCACAAAGAAGCAATAGAGGTGCAGAAGGAGGCAAGAGAACTGCAAAAAGAGGCAAGAAAGTTGCACAAACAGGCAAACAAGGTGCAGAAAGATGGAACAGGGGTGCAGACAGAGGCAAGAAAGGTGCATAAATATGGAAGTGGTGTGCAGAAAGAGGCAAGAGGGGTGCAGAGATTTGCAAGAGAGGTGCCAAAAGAAGCAAGAGTAGTGCAGAAAGAACCAACAGAAGTGCAGAAAGAAGCAACAGAGGTGCAGAAAGAGGCAAGAGAACTGCAGAAAGAGGGAACAGGGGTGCAGAAAGAGGAAAGAGATGTGTAGAAAGAGGGAAGAGAGGTGCAGAAAGAAGCAAGAGGGGTGCAGAAAAAAGCAAGAGAGGTGTATAAAGAAGTAAGAGAAGTGCAGAAAGAACCACCAGAGGTGCAGAAAGAGGCAACAGGGGTGCAGAAAGAGGCAAGAAAAGTGCAGAAAGAACCAACAGAGGTGCAGAAAGAGGCAAGAGAGGTACAGAAACAGGCAAGAGAGGTGCAGAAGAGGGAATAGGGGTACAGAAAGAGGCAAGAGAGGTGCAGAAAGAGTGAAGAGGGGTGCAGAAAGAGGCAAGAGGGGTGCAGAAAGAAGCAACGGAGGTGCAGACAAAAGCAAGAGAAGTGATGAAAGAGACAAGAGAGTTGCAGAAACAGGCAAAAGAAGTGCAGAAAGAGGCAGAAAAAGTGCTGAAAGAAGCAACAGAGGTGCAGAAGAAGCAGAAGAAGTGATGAAACAGAGAAGAGAGCTGCAGAAAGAAACAAGAAAGGTGCAGAAAAAAGGAAGAGAAGTGCAGAAAGAGGCAAGTGAGATGCAGAAAAATGCAAAACAGGTACAGAAGGAGGCAAGACAGGTGCAGAAAGAGGCAAGTGAGGTGCAGAAAGAGGCAAAAGGGGTGCAGAAAGAGGGAAGAGAAGTGCAGAAAGTGGGAAGAGATATACAGAAAGAGGGAAAAGGGGTACAGAAGGAGTCAAGAGGGATGCAGAAAGAAGCAACAGAGGTGCAGAAAGAGGCAAGAGAAGTACAGAAAGAGGCAAGAGAGGTGCAGAAACAGGCAGGAGAGGTGCAGAAAGAGGGAACAGGGGTGCAGAAAGAAACAACAGAAGTGCAGAAAGAGGCAAGAGAAGTGCAGAAAGAGGCAAGTGAGGTGCAGAAACAGGCAGGAGAGGTGCAGAAAGAGGGAACAGGGGCGCAGAAAGAGGAAAGAGAGGTACAGAAAGATGGAAGAGGGGTGCAGAAAGAGGCAAGAGGGGTGCAGAAAGAAGCAACAGAGGTGCAGAAAGAAGCAAGAGAAGTGATGAAAGAGACAAGAGAGTTGCAGAAACAGGCAAGAGAAGTGCAGAAAGAGGCAAGAGATGTACTGAAAGAAGCAACAGAGGTGTAGAAAGAAGCAAGAGAAGTGATGAAACATACAAGAGAGTTGCAGAAAGAAACAAGAAAGGTGCAGAAAAAAGGAAGAGAAGTGCAGAAAGAGGCAAGACAGGTGCAGAAAGAGGCTGGAGAGGTGCAGAAAGAGGCAAGTGAGGTGCAGACAGAGGCAAGAGGGGTGCAGAAAGAGGGAAGAGAAGTGGAGAAAGAGGGAAGAGACGTGCAGAAATAGGGAACGGGGTACAGAAATAGGCAAGATGGGTGCAGAAAGAAGCAAGAGAGGTGCAGAAAGAGGGAAGAGGGGTGCAGAAAGAGAGAAGAGGGGTGCAGAAAGAGGCAAGGGGTGCAGAAAGAAGCAAGAGAGATACAGAAGGAAGCAAGAGAAGTGCAGAAAGAAGCAAAATGGGTGCAGAAAGAGGCAGGAGGGGTGCAGAAAGAAGCAAGAGAAGTGCAAAAAGGAGCAACAGAAGTGCAGAAGGAGGCAAGAGAACTGCAGAAAGAGGCAAGAAAGTTGCACAAATAGGCAAACAAGGTACAGAAAGATGGAACAGGGTGCAGACAGAGGCAAGAAAGGTGCATAAATAGAGAAGAGGTGTGCAGAAAGAGGCAAGAGGGGTGCAGAAATTTGCAAGAGAGGTGCAGAAAGAAGCAAGAAGAGTGCAGAAAGAAGCAACAGAGGTGCAGAAAGAGGCAAGAGAACTGCAGAAAGAGGGAACAGGGGTGCAGAAAGAGGCAAGAGAGGTGCAGAAAGAGGGAAGTGGGTTGCAGAAAGAGGCAAGAGGGGTGCAGAAAAAAGCAAGAGAGGTGTAGAAAGAAGCAAGAGAAGTGCAGAAAGAACCACCAGAGGTGCAGAAAGAAGCAAGAGGGGTACAGAAAGAGGCAAGAAAAGTGCAGAAAGAACCAACAGAGGTGCAGAAAGAGGCAAGAGAGGTACAGAAACAGGCAAGAGAGGTGCAGAAGAGGAATAGGGGTGCAGAAAAAGGCAGGAGAGGTGCAGAAAGAGTAAAGAGGGGTACAGAAAGAGGCAAGAGGGGTGCAGAAAAAGGCAACAGAGGTGCAGAACAAAGCAAGAGAAGTGATGAAAGAGACAAGAGAGTTGCAGAAACAGGCAAAATAAGTGCAGAAAGAGACGAGAAGTGCTGAAAGAAGCAACAGAGGTGCAGAAAGAAGCAGGAGAAGTGATGAAAGAGACAAGAGAGTTGCAGAAAGAAACAAGAAAGGTGCAGAAAAAAGGAAGAGACGTGCAGAAAGATGCAAGTGAGATGCAGAAAGAGGCAAGACAGGTGCAGAAAGAGGCAAGACAGGTGCAGAAAGAGGCAAGTGAGGCGCAGAAAGAGGCAAGAGGGGTGCAGAAAGAGGGAAGAGAAGTGCAGAAAGTGGAAAGAGACGTGCAGAAAGAGGGAACAGGGGTACAGAAAGAAGCAACAGTGGTGCAGAAAGAGGCAAGAGAAGTATAGAAAGAGGCAGGAGAGGTGCAGAAAGAGGGAACAGGGGTGCAGAAAGAAGCAACACAGGTGCAGAAAGAGGCAAGAGAAGTGCAGAAAGAGGCAAGAGAGGTGCAGAAACAGGCAGGAGAGGTGCATAAAGAGGGGACAGTGGTGCAGAAAGAGGCAAGAGAGGTACAGAAAGATGGAAGAGGGGTGCAGAGAGAAGCAACAGAGGTGCAGAAAGAAGCAAGTGAGGCACAGAAAGAGGCAAGAGGGGTGCAGAAAGAGGGAAGAGAGGTGCAGAAAGAGGGAAGAGACGTGCAGAAAGACGGAACAAGGGTACAGAAAGAGGTAAGAGGTGTGCAGAACGAAGCAAGACAAGTGCAGAAAGAAGCAAGAGAGGTACAGAAAGACGGAAGAGGGGTGCAGAAAGGGGCAATAGCGGTGCACAAAGAAGCAACAGAGGTGCAGAAAGAAGCAAGAGAAGTGATGAAAGAGACAAGAGAGTTGCAGAAACAAGCAAAAGAAGTGCAGAAAGAGGCAAGAGAAGTGCTGAAAGAAGCAACAGAGGTTCAGAAAGAAGCAAGAGAAGCGATGAAACAGACAAGAGAGTTGCAGAAAGAAACAAGAAAGATGCAGAAAAAGGAAAAGAAGTGCAGAAAGAGGCAAGTGAGATGCAGAAAGAGGCAAGACAGGTGCAGAAAGAGGCAAGAGAGGTGCAGAAAGAGGCAAGTGAGGCGCAGAAAGAGGCAAGAGGGATGCAGAAAGAGGGAAGAGAAGTGCAGAAAGAGGGAAGAGACGGGCAGAAAGAGGGAACAGTGGTACAGAAAGAGGCAAGAGGGGTGCAGAAAGAAGCCAGACAGGTGCAGAAAGAAGCAAGAGAAGTGCAGAAAGAGGCAAGAGAAGTGCTGAAAGAAGCAACAGATGTGCAGAAAGAAGCAAGAGAAGTGATGAAACAGACAAGAGAGTTGCAGAAAGAAACAAGAAAGGTGCAGATAAAAGGAAGAGAAGTGCAGAAAGATGCAAGTGAGATGCAGAAAGAGGCAAGTGAGGTGCAGAAAGAGGCAAGACAGGTGCAGAAAGAGGCAAGACAGGTGCAGAAAGAGGCAAGTGAGGCACAGAAAGAGGCAAGAGGGGTGCAGAAAGAGGGAAGAAAAGTGCAGAAAGTGGAAAGAGACGTGCAGAAAGAGGGAACAGGGTGCAGAAAGAAGCAACAGAGGTGCAGAAAGAGGCAAGAGAAGTATAGAAAGAGGCAGGAGAGGTGCAGAAAGAGGGAACAGGGGTGCAGAAAGAAGCAACACAGGTGCAGAAAGAGGCAAGAGAAGTGAAGAAAGAGGCAAGAGAGGTGCAGAAACAGGCAGGAGAGGTGCAGAAAGAGGGGACAGGGGTGCAGAAAGAGGCAAGAGAGGTACAGAAAGATGGAAGAGGGGTGCAGAGAGAAGCAACAGAGGTGCAGAAAGAAGCAAGTGAGGCGCAGAAAGAGGCAAGAGGGGTGCAGAAAGAGGGAAGAGAGGTGCAGAAAGAGGGAAGAGACGTGCAGAAAGACGGAACAAGGGTACAGAAAGAGGTAAGAGGTGTGCAGAACGAAGCAAGACAAGTGCAGAAAGAAGCAAGAGAACTGCTGAAAGAAGCAACAGAGGTGCAAAAAGAAGCAAGAGAAGTGATGAAACAGACAAAAGAGTTGCGGAAAGAAATAAGAAAGGTGCAGAAAAAGGAAGAGAGGTGCAGAAAGAGGCAAGTGAGATGCAGAAAGAGGCAAGACAGGTGCAGAAAGAGGCACACCAGGTGCAGAAAGAGGCACGACAGGTGCAGAAAGAGGCAAGTGAGGGGCAGAAAGAGGCAAGAGGGGTGCAGAAAGAGGGAAGAAAAGTGCAGTAAGAGGGAAGAGACATGCAGAAAGAGGGAACAGGGGTACAGAAAGAGTCAAGAGGGATGCAGAAAGAAGCGACAGAGGTGCAGAAAGAGGCAAGAGAAGTACAGAAGAGGCAACAGAGGTGCAGAAACAGTCAGGAGAGGTGCAGAAAGAGACAAGAGAGTTGCAGAAACAAGCAAAAGAAGTGCAGAAAGAGGCAAGAGAAGTGCAGAAAAAGGCAAGAGAGGTACAGAAACAGATTGGAGAGGTGCAGAAAGAAGGAACATGGGTGCAGAAAGAGGCAAGAGAGGTACAGAAAGACGGAAGAGGGGTGCAGAAAGAGGCAATAGGGGTGCACAAAGAAGCAACAGAGGTGCAGAAAGAAGCAAGAGAAGTGATGAAAGAGACAAGAGAGTTGCAGAAACAAGCAAAAGAAGTGCAGAAAGAGGCAAGAGAAGTGCTGAAAGAAGCAACAGAGGTTCAGAAAGAAGCAAGAGAAGCGATGAAACAGACAAGAGAGTTGCAGAAAGAAACAAGAAAGATGCAGAAAAAAGGAAAAGAAGTGCAGAAAGAGGCAAGTGAGATGCAGAAAGAGGCAAGACAGGTGCAGAAAGAGGCAAGAGAGGTGCAGAAAGAGGCAAGTGAGGCGCAGAAAGAGGCAAGAGGGATGCAGAAAGAGGGAAGAGAAGTGCAGAAAGAGGGAAGAGACGGGCAGAAAGAGGGAACAGTGGTACAGAAAGAGGCAAGAGGGGTGCAGGAAGAAGCCAGACAGGTGCAGAAAGAAGCAAGAGAAGTGCAGAAAGAGGCAAGAGAAGTGCTGAAAGAAGCAACAGATGTGCAGAAAGAAGCAAGAGAAGTGATGAAAAAGACAAGAGAGTTGCAGAAAGAAACAAGAAAGGTGCAGAAAAAAGGAAGAGAAGTGCAGAAAGATGCAAGTGAGATGCAGAAAGAGGCAAGTGAGGTGCAGAAAGAGGCAAGAGCGTTGCAGAAAGAGGAAAGAGAGGTGCAGAAAGAGGCAAGAGGGTGCAGAAAGAGGGGAGAGAAATGCAGAAAGAGGGAAGAGATGTGCAGAAAGAGGCAAGAGAGGTGCAGAAAGAGGGAACAGGGGTACAGAAAGAAGCAACACTGGTGCAGAAAGAGGCAAGGGGAGTGCAGAAAGAACTAACACAGGTGCAGAAACAGGCAGGAGAGGTGCAGAAAGAATGAACAGGGGTGCAGAAAGAGGCAAGAGAGGTACAAAAAGACAGAAGAGGGGTGCAGAAAGAGGCAAGAGAGGTGCAGAAAGAAGGGAAGTACAAAAAGCGGAAGAGATGTGCAGAAAGAGGCAAGAGAGGTACAGAAAGGCAGAAGAGGGGTGCAGAAAGAGGCAAGAGGGGTGCAGAAAGAGGCAAGAGAGGTGCAGAAGAAAGAAGGAAGAGAGCTGCAGAAAGAAGCAAGAGCGATGCAGACAGAAGAGAGGTGCAGAAAGCGGAAGAGATGTGCAGAAAGAGGCAAGAGAAGTGCAGAAAAAGGAAGACAGGTGCACAAAGAAGAAAGAGAAATGCAGAAAGAGGCAAGAGAGGCTCAGAAAGAAGCACAAGTGGTTTGCATACCATTAGTACCAATTTAACACCCACATTTAGCAATATGTAACAGGTGACCATTCCAGGTTTGCAAAGGGCCTTCCACCAAGCTGTAACACTTGTCGCTGCATTTTTGGTAATGTTTGAGCCGTTTGAGCTAGAAACAAGGTTTTTTTTGTTCAAATCTGCAGAATATGTAGCAGATGATGGATTATGTGGCAAATGCGGAAAATTTCTAATTATGTGAAAATCGGTGCAGACGAACAGTCGCATAATTCCAGTGGCCCTGCTCATACCTCCGACTAGGTCCAGAAGTGCTCCTCAGTGGTTCCTTCTTTTTTTTGTCTCATTGAGTTTATGGTTTAGCTTCTATGGAAACGAGGAAGACTAAACCTGAGGTTACCACTCCAAAACACAGACTACCATACCACATAATTACTCTCCATAACACATAATCCCACTCTACATAATGCCTATACACTAAATACCACATACTTTCTATCTACATAATTCCACTACACACAACGTACATCCACTCCACTCCAAAAAACATTAGTAAAAAACGTTTACATTTACAACGCCAATAGCCGTAACTTTCGCAAATGCGACACCTATTACATTGCAAATGCTTCTTTAACAAGTAACAATGGCAAAGTGTTCCTTGAGGAGTCATTCGCATCAATAGTTCAATATTTATATCGTCACATATGTGAACAAATTATTCTTACATGAGTTATTTTTGTATATTTAGTGATTTTAATTTAATCAAAATATCACTACAAAGTCTTAAAACCATGAAAGAGATATAAATACATTAATTTTTTCATGTGCGGCAACAGTTGCACTACTACCTCGATTATAAAGCTAATAGTCGTGTTTATACACCCTTTTGTTGGAAACACAGTATGGATAGTCCCTTAAATCAACCATACATTGTAATCAGTTAATCATTTATATTCATTTCATTGTTCATTAACAATCTTTATAACAAAAAGGGTATTATTGCGTCGACGTTTCGGTCTCTATACGGCCACCAAGATCCACGAGACCATCTTCAGGACGATATGTTGCACAATGAATCTAATGAAAATAAAAACCATCATGACAAACAAATCAAACAACATAGAAAAAACCCTGAGTTCAATAGTATCGCCTGCTCATATCTCAATTAGACAGTGGTATTGAATTCACACTGTATACACCACCCTGCATAACAAACAACCAGTGCCAAACACCAAAATATGTTGGTCCAAAAAACGTGCACACCACTAGTGCCAAACTTACTAAATCCGCTAATCATTTGTCTGCTGGTGAACACCCATATTACACTACCAAATATCAGAACATAAAACATGAAAGGTTTTCCAGGTATATATGTATATGACCAGGAAACTGAACCTATTGTTGATTCTACAAATAGAACGCCCTGTAAGGTTCAAGGGCTAAAATATATCGACTATGGCCATACATTAATACGAAAGGGCCTTATCTTACCTTCTATTTTAAAAAGGATAGTTCTTATCTAAGAATCCATAAACAAAGACAAAAACGAAAACAAAAGCATAAGATTCTACCATCTGTATGCCCCCATATGTATCTATCTAGGACACTCACGACTGAAAAAGAATGTCGTTCAGTACTTACTCAAAGGATGTAATACATCTTTTTCTAATTAAGGCCTGCAAAAGCAACACAGAAGCAACAGAAATACTTAGATAATGAACCAACCCTCTTCCGAGACTACAAAATCTAGAATGACTCAAGAGACTACACAAGTATTGTAACCTTCAGAACTTACTTGCGTTAAGCAGGAGTCAATCCGCACGTGGCTCAACAAACAGTCCGAGTGCGGAAGCTCCGTAAAAGTTAACCTATAACCTTCAGCTCACAGAGCGTCACGTAACGTGTCGGCCATATTGAGAGTATAATTTTCATCAACACCTCGGTAATTATCGTACCACGTCGACTACTCACCAAAACGCACCAAGATCATTAGCACTGAAACCGGACTAATTTTAAGTCACGAAGGAACTATTATGAAGTCATATAAAAACATACATAAAACCCAAATGCAGTATGGTAGAATAGTTGGGCATGGCTTATTACAATAAGCAATAATTCATGTTCACATATAGAAATCAGCTCTACACAAAAAACAAGAAACAAGAAATTCAGAAAACTCAGAACGACAAATTAACTGTACCTTATCTAATCTACAGAGTTGCCAGAACATGCCATTCTACAAAGAGTTCAAACCCTTTTCCACTGTCCTCGCTGACCAAATCCATCTGTTCTCCTTGAGTGTGAGCAGTTGATCAACATTACGTTGCCTTTTTGAACTCTTCACAATCTCAAGAACAAACCATTTCATATCTGAAGGAGTATGTGATTTATTTACATAATGCTCAACAAGTGGTGCAGATGTAATTTTGCAACGTATTCGTGATTGGTGCTGCATGATTCGTTTTTTCACTTCTTGTTTAGTTTTCCCAATATAAAACAAGTAGTCGCATTTGCAGAGTGGTGGAGAAAGGGGGCTGGGCCTCCAACCAGCGCTCAGGAATTCCGCTGCGTAGGACTTACAGGAGGTACCAGGAAGGCTTCTTGGCCCCCAAAGTCCCTCAGGAGTAAGGTGGACTTCATCCCCCAACCAGTAGTGTGCCAGGAGGCACGTTTGCAGAGTGGTGGAGAAAGGGGGGCGTGGCCTCAGAAGACTTCCTAGCAATCCCACTGTATGGGACTTACTGGATGTAACAGGAGGGGTAGTTAGCCCCCAAGGACATCTTTGGGGGCCAACTACCCCTTCTATTTCCTCCAGTAAGTCCCACACAGCAGGATTGCTAAGTTCTCATAGCAGGCCACGCCCCCTTTGCCCACCACTCTGCAAACGCGCTCCCTGGTGCGCTTTTGGATGGGGATTGAAGTCCCCTTCGCTGCTGGGAGTCCTTAGGGGCAAACTAGCCTACCTGTTACCTCCAGTAAGCCCCACACAGTGGGATTGCTGAGAGGTGGACACAGGCCACGCCCCCGTTCTCCACCACTCTGCAAACGCTCCTCCTGGTGCGCTCTTGGTTGGGGGATGAAGTACCCTTGCCTCCTGACGGCCACTGGGCGTCAACTAGCCCTCCTGTTATCTCTAGTAAGCCCCACACAATGGGATTGCTGAGAGCTGGTCCAAGGCCACGCCCCCTTTTTACACCACTCTGCAAACGCAGCTCCTGGTGCACTGCTGCTTGGGGGATGAAGTCCACTTTAGTCCTAAAGTCCTCAGGACACAAGTGGACCTCATCGCCCCACCAGCAGTGTCCCAAGAGGCCTGATGCAGAGTGGTGTAGAAAGGGGCGTGGCCTCGTACTACATCTCAGCAATCCCACTGTGTGGGGCTTACTGGAGGTCCCTGGTGGCCTAGTTAGCTCCCAGGGACCCTCAGTAGCGATGGGGACCTAATCCCTCAATGCAGAGCGCACCAGGAGGCGCATTTGCAGAGTGGCACAGGGAGGGGGCAGGGCCTCCGGCGAGTTGCCGCTTTCTTTTTTATTTTTTTATTTTAGAGAGGGGGCTGTGTGACCCCCCATTCCCTAGAACCTTTTGAGCCCCAGGGACCCTATCGCCTGGGGCCTGAGACATTTAAAAAAATATATATATATTTGTAAAGGCAGGGGGGCACGAGGCCCCCCACCTGAGGCCGGTTACAGCCCCGTGGACCCCATTCCCCAGGGCTAGGCCCTTCTTTCTTTTTTATCTCTAAGAGGGAGGGGGGTCGCCCACCCCAGGCCAATTTCGGCCCCAGGGACCCCATCCCCCAGGGCCCGGCAAAGTTTTTTTATGGAAGGGGCGCGTGGCCCCTCTTCCCTGGGCCACATTTGGCCCTGGGGACCCCATCCCCTGGGGCCTGCCCGGCCTTTCTCTTTTTTTTAATTTTGGAGGGGTCCGTGTGGCCCCCCTCCTGAGGCCAATTTTGGCCCTAGGGACCCCAGCCACCGGGGCCCAGCCTTATTTATTTATTTTTTAATGAAAAAGGGAAGGGGGCCGAGTGGCACCCCTTCCCTGGGCCACTTTTGGCCCCATTGGACCCCATCCCCCATCCCCCAGGGC
Organism: Calotriton arnoldi; assembly: GCA_963921515.1. NCBI lineage: Eukaryota > Metazoa > Chordata > Amphibia > Caudata > Salamandridae > Calotriton > Calotriton arnoldi. Next base: position 2,709,914 of record CAWUFW010000351.1, on the reverse strand, counting down.
CTGGCCTCTTTGTTGGGGACCCCAGGGGGAGCCACAAGGCCCCCATGGTCCCAGCCAGCTCCCCGCCCCTGCGGGAGCTGGCATTGCTTTTAGACAAGGGGAGCTGCTGACATGCAGCTCCCCTTTTCCAAAAGTAATTCTGCTTTGCTTCTTGGAAGCGAGAGCAGGTTTCCTGCTCTCGCTTTCACAAAGCAAAGCAGAGTTTGCAATGACAGGGTGGGAGCCGTGTGGTGGTCCCCAGGGCCATGAAGGGCTCCAGGAGGGGGGCCGTGCAGCCCCACTCCCGATATGTAAATAGCCCTGGGGAGGTGGTGGTCCCCAGGGCCGGGGGTCGGCAACAGACCCCCGCATTAGGATAATTTGTGCCACAGGGAGGTGGTGGTCCCTGGGGCAGTGTGGGCAGGCAGGAGCCCCCCCACACTTGTTTATTTAAATTGAAGCCCCTGGGAAGAGACATTTAAAAAAATATATATATATTTGTAAAGGCAGGGGGGCGCGAGGCCCCCCACCTGAGGCCGGTTACGGCCCCGGGGACCCCATCCCCCAGGGCTAGGCCTTTCTTTCTTTTTATCTCTAAAAGGGAGGGGGACGCCCGCCCCAGGCTGATTTTGGCCCCAGGGACCCCATCCCCCGGGGCCCGGCAAAGTTTTTTTATTGGAAGGGGGCCGCGTGGCCCCTTCCCTGGGCCACATTTGGCCCCGGGGACCCCATCCCCTGGGGCCTGCCCGGCCTTTCTCTTTTTTTTTATTTTGGAGGGTCCGTGTGGCCCCCCTCCTGAGGCCAATTTTGGCCCCAGGGACCCCAGCCACCGGGGCCCAGCCTTATTTATTTATTTATTTTTTAATGAAAAAGGGAAGGGGGCCGAGTGGCACCCCTTCCCTGGGCCACTTTTGGCCCCATGGGACCCCATCCCCCAGGGCCTGGCCTCTTTGTTGGGGACCCCGGGGGGAGCCCCAAGGCCCCCATGGTCCCAGCCAGCTCCCGCCCTTGCAGGAGCCGGCATTGCTTTTAGACAAGGGGAGCTGCTGACATGCAGCTCCCCTTGTCCAAAAGCAATTCTGCTTTGCTTCTTGGAAGCGAGAGCAGGTTTCCTGCTCTCGCTTTCACAAAGCAAAGCAGAGTTTGCAATGACAGGGTGGGAGCCGTGCTCCCGGCCTGTCATTGCAAACTGCAATGTCCCCGGGGTGAGCACCCCGGGACATTGCTGGAGCCGGCCCTGGGGAGTGGTGGTCCCCAGGGCCATGAAGGGCTCCAGGAGGGGGGCCGTGCAGCCCCACTCCCAACATGTAAATAGCCCTGGGGAGGTGGTGGTCCCCGGGGCCGGGGGTCCGCAACAGACCCCCGCATTAGGATAATTTGTGCCCCAGGGAGGTGGTAGTCCCTAGGGCAGTGTGGGCAGGCAGGAGCCCCCCCACACTTCTTTAATTGTTCTGGAGCCCTGGGGAGTAGGTGGTCCCCGGGGCAGTGTGGGGAGGCAGGAGCCCCCTCACATTAATAACAAAGCCCCGGGTAGGTGGCGGTCCCCGGGACTGCAGTGGCCCACACAGTCCCTGCATGATAATGTTGTATTGCCCCCAGGAGCTAGCCCACCCAGGAGCTTCTAGAAAACGAAGCGCGGGAGTCCGCGCTTGTTTTTTTTTTATTTATTTGGCCGGATTCGCGCACCCAGCGCAAATCCCGCCGAATAGTTTTTTAAAGAATGCTTTTTTGTGCCCTGGGGGTCCCTGTGGGACCCCCTGAGCAGGCCTAGGGCGTCAGGGTGTTTCTACCCTGCCCCCTTTTCTTCATTTTTAACCTTTTTTCTTGTGACTCGGTTATATATCTATTTCCCAACAATTTGAAGAATGCTATCACGACCGGGAGACTCCCAGGTAAGAGCTTAAAAGTAATACCAGGAAGGTTACTGATTATGTGCTGCAGTGAGTGTAACCACTTCACGCAGAATGACTGCCTAAAGCTGAGTCAGACGGAATAAGTCATACACTACCTTGGAAAACGAACTAAGAACATCGGTCGAACTAGACATTTTTCCATCTTTAAAATTAACTCTCTGTCTCCTGAAATTGTAAGCAAGTCCTGCATGAGTATTCTGAGCAGGAGTGTCTCAGAATAGATACATTGTATACAAGAAGACAGTTTGTTTACTGATACTCGATTAAAATCAAAACGGAAGAGAAGAGACTGCCAAAAGCTTGCAAAAAGCTGAAACGATGTTTCAGAAAGGAAATACTAGCGCCACGAACAAATCTGATGAGGGGAGATCTGGGAATACAGGCGCGAAAACAATGAAACAACTGTTCATCCAGTTAGAGAGACTTTTACACAAAGAGATATCCAAGAGCTGGGAAATTATAACTCTTGAAAAATACGTAGAGTGTGGCAGAGTACCAAGAGGAATACGTATTTTTACACTACCAAACCACCCGGATACCAGGCAAGAGATGCTGGAGGAGTGGGGCAAAAACAACATGGAATGCTCACGCCAAATGATGCTAATAATTATCAAATACGCTAAACGGGATGTTGAAGAATTGCACCTCAACATTACTGAAATTGAATCACAAATTCAAGCATCAAATCAAGAGGGGGAAACCATAAAAAAACTGAGAGCAAATATGGACCGGAACTTGGATAAGTATGAAAATGAAGTTGAAGAATGTAAACAGCGTAAATTTAGGAGGGATGAGTGTGACTACGAATATGGGACAATACTGACATTTGCGAAACGGTTCGATGTTTTAAAACAGCAACTACACACAAAGAAGCAATCTGTACAGGAATCTCCATGTACCACACAAAGCGAATCTGCGTCGGATTTTAGCGAAGGAGAATTGAGAACATCAGCAATACGGCATACGTGTTTTTTAGACAAAATGAAGTTCCTCTACCAAGACCAACAAAACCCGAGAACAAGTGGCAGAGGACGCGGAACTGGATGCACCCGGGCAAGAGGAAGAGGAATGGCTGGCAACAGAGAAAACGACGCAAGACAAGGAGAGGATCCAGAAAGAACAAAGGGGTACCAGCTGCGCAATCGCACAGTAATGAAGAAGTAATCAACAGTGTTCAAAAAGAAGAGGAACCGGATTTGATCATCAATCTCTCCAAACATACACTAACTGATGCGGAACGAAGCCTCTTGAATAAAGGATTGACATTTTGTCCAGAGAGACATCATGATCATGTGGAAACCAAAATAGATATGTACAAATACATACGGAAGCTGAAACTAACAAAGTTTTTCAGCAAATTGATGCCCTTTGTTGGAGCAGGGAATCTAGTTGGAGAAACAACAATGATAGAGCAAGAGGACCAATACACGATTGCTGAAGTGCAAGGCCTAAGAACTGCATATGGACTAGCTAACGAAATGAATGAGACAGATTTATCGGATGCCCAAATTTTGGAAGAAATGGGCATAAATATAGGCAAACATCAACAAACTGATTTTAAAAATCAGTCAAAAGTCTGCCCAGCTCTGCACCCTGGCAACCGTGTCGACACCTTTCATGATCTAGTGGTGGCCGAACTAGATGTGATGGAAAATATTAAACATAGCAACAAAAGTGAGAATCTATCTGCAATGGAACGCGAAACCTTGAAATCATTGAAGGACAACACCATGATCGAAATAAAGCCAGCAGACAAAGGTGGCAACATCGTCATCCTGGACAAGCAGAATTATATTGAGGAGGCGATGCGCCAACTGAACAACACAAAACATTATCAAGTACTAAAAAAGAATCCCATTAATGATCTAATAATTGAATTGAGCAACAAACTACAACACTGGTATGAAATTGGACTACTCAGTGAAGAAGAAAGGAAGTTCCTGATGATCGACAATCCAGTGATACCAACCATATACTTCCTGCCTAAGGTGCACAAGACTCTAAATAAGCCTCCAGGTCGTCCAATAATATCCAGCTGCGGGGCACTATATGAGAATATGGCATCATATGTGGACCACTTCATAGCGCCGATAGTGCCAACGTTGAATTCCTACATAAAGGATACAGGAGACTTCCTGCGAATACTGATGGAAACTAACTGGCAGCAAGACTACTTACTCGTGACAATTGACGTTGTCTCTCTTTACACCTCAATCAGCCATGACATTGGAATGAGAGCCGTCACCTACTTCCTCAAACAAAGACCAATAGGAGAACTACAGCACACCACCATGCTAATCGAAATGATGCAACTAAGTCTGAATAACAACATCTTTTTATTCAATAAAAAACTGTACTCCCAATGCTGCTGAACTGCGATGGGAGTTTCCTTCTCTCCAAGCTATGCCAACCTCATGATGGGTTGGTCGGAGAAAAACATAGCTTGGAGAGAGGAGAACAACCAATACACAGCCAGAGTCGCTCTCTGGCTGTGCTTCATAGACGATCTATTCCTTCTATGGAGAGGTACAGAAGCAGAGTTCTTGGAGTACTTAGCGATTTTGAATGACAATGAAGTGGGTTTAAAATTTACCCACAATATTAACTCCAAGGAGATAGACATTTTGGACACAAAGATATATATCAAGTCAAACAAAATACACACAACTGTGTTCAGAAAGAAAACTGCCACAAACAGCGTGCTTCATGGCTCGAGCTTCCAACCCCACTCCCTCAAGAAAGTATACCATATGGGGAATACATAAGAATGAAGAGAAATTGTTCAGAACTCAAGGAAATGGAAACGAAATTTGCAGAAACCAAACGACATATCCTTAAGAGAGGATACAAACACAGTGACATCCAACGGGGTGAGGAGAAAGCAAGAGGAGTAACCAGGGCACAGACACTAATAGACAGCAAAAAACAGACCAACAAGAAGGGAATACAATCACAGGATGGAATACCACGACGTATACTAACGTATAGCAAAGAGAGTTTTAAGATCCAAAAAATCCTAAACAAATATTGGAATGTCCTTAAAAAAGACGTGGACATTGGGACAAAAATAGGAGACCGCCCTTTAATATCCTACAGGAAAGCACCATTCCTATCGGATACACTTGTGAACAGTCATTTTGAATTGAGGAAACCGGAAATTTGGTTGCAGAGCCGACAAAAAGGCTTTGGAAAGTGCAACAGCTGCAAGGCTTGTAAGATTGGAAAAAATCTAAAGTCAATCAAGGACCCACGGGGAAAAGTGTTTAACATCAATGAGGCAATTACGTGTGACTCCACATATGTGGTATACTTGATCGAGTGTTTCTGTGGGAAAAGGTATATAGGGAGCACTATATGCCCACTCAAAAAGCGAATACTGGAGCATATAAGGGCAACACAAAATCATGACTTGACATATGCAATCGCCAAACATATGAACACACACGAAGGTAAAACCTGGATGGACATGAAGTATTCAGGTTTGGTTACCATACCACCACATGAGAGGGGTGGTAACAGAACACTGAAGCTGAGATGCCTAGAATCCAAACTCATTATCAGATTTAAAACCAAGACCCCACAGGGACTCAATGGGGATGAAGAGATGTATATTCATCTCTAAAAGACTGAACTGAGAACCTTTTGAAATAAGCCATAGTAGGTCACTATGAGCTGCAAGAATGTGGCATTTTTGTAGTAATTACTTTGTGAACATAAACGTAGCTGATAATTCAAATGACTAGGAATGTACCATAGAATTTGATCATACAAATAGCAGTAGTGATATTTTTTTTGATGTGGTAGGGCTGATTTCTGTGAAATGCCTAAGAGTGGAGTATTGATGCACAAAGAGACTGTGATGACAAACAGGCACTCAGCCTAACATAACTGAATATGACACTAAATCGAGATTTGTCGTAATAGAACATGTAACAATGTTTTCCTACTATCCTCTATCATAGGGGATGTCATGGGAATATCAGTTTGTCAGAATATGGTGAAAATAACATGACTGGCGATAACATACTCAATGTTACAACATATGCGCTAATCGACAGGTTAAGAGCATAGAATGTAGGAATTTGCGACAATATATAAGTGTTGTCTCAGTAACTACTGGGGCTTTGAATGGTATCGCCTGAACCCATCATATGTGTATATTTCAATGATATTACAATTGAATTTTAAATGTAAACTACGAATCCCACAATGCCTCATTATGGGCGGAGTGGATACTGAGTATAAATAGTAAAAAGTAAGAAAGGACTGTGTTTACTACCGTGATCAAGACCGCGATGGTCGAAACACGTAGGAGGAGGAGAGAGATGGCTTAAATAAATAGTTGAAACATCCAAGGAGAGTGCCGCGTATTTTTTTCAAATTGTTGGGAAATATTTTTGCGAGAATCAGTCCTTTTCTCGCCGTGAGCACCAGCTGATCTGTGCGCCCCGCTAAGGCCTGTTTGGTGGACCATATATATATATATATATATATATATATATATATATATATATATATATATATATATATATATATATATATTACGTGTTTTTCTCCGCTTCAAAAAGGATACATCCATCCAACAACGGACACAGACCCAGGATCAGTGCAAATTCTTTTATTGTTCCACTCTCGTCGCCATTACGCGTTTCGGCTCGTCCGAGCCTTGATCACATGACAGTGGCAAGTGCAGAATGTAAAATATTTAAAGTGACAGTGCTCAATTCGTAATGCATCATGTGATGTCTAAATCATTGACATGAAAGAAAGATATCATTACCTACGCCCATTTGTTGAAAAACATATACTTTTTTGTAAACACGTTGTTTCATATATAACAACCTGAAATGTTTTTCTGTTGATTTACTTCTTTACATGAATTTGTTGATCAGCGTATGATTGCAGTTTAGTTCAACATTGTTGCTATTTTGTGCTGGGTTGAATTCCAATAACCGATAATTAGGGTAAAATACCTATATACTAGTTTTCAAACCATACATAATTAAAATAAGCTAATAAGATTTCTGGGTTAAATCCCTAGAGAACAAATACTGCTACACCCTGATTGTCTTTAACATTCTCGAGATGTAATACGAGATGCATTAATAATAAAGTGCTGGTGCTCATAAGTGCAAACGTGTGTTAATGAAACTTAAAAACATCCCTTACTGTTTTCAGACCTCATAATTTTGATTCTTCTATGTGTGGGTTTCGACTCCCATTGATCTATCTTGTTTGATGTCGTTCGGAATTGGATCAACTATTTGCTGAATATTGTATTGGACATATATAGGTCCAAAATTACAGTTGAAATTGACACAACCTGTAATCCATCCTTTTACTGATTTGTTTTTCACTTAAAATCTTCATGTGCGATTCGAAGCCATCTATTTATATATCAATCAGATATTCTCAATACAAAATAGGAATAATGTGCAAATCATGCTTATATATGTACATATAAGAACCATAAAAACCACATAAAATTACGGGTTAATATAAATATATAAATATATAAATATTTATATAATTCCTTCATTTGATAAAAAACCATTGTTGATTTTATAAAAATTGTAATAAAATAAATAAATAGATTCACATAGCACATATAAGTATTCATTTTATGAATGTATTTGTCGAAGTTACTGCTTAGTGTTTCCATTATTACAGTGATCTATCCTCTTAGTCTGCAAGCTCTATCAAATCAGACAGGTGTGTAAATCCTCAGTGGCATTGAGTCCCCCCGGGTATTTGGTGTCTAGATGTAAGATGTATCTTGTTTCCAACTTTCTTAATTTCTTTTCTCGATCACCTCCTCTCCTACTGGGGGGGACAGCATCAATTACAAAGAACTTCAGGTTGGTGTTATTAGATCCATGTTTCTCCCTGAAGTGCTGTGCCACCGGATAGGTGTTGTCTTAATTTGTGATGGCGCGTAGATGTTGCAACACTCTTTTATGTACCTGCAATTTTGTGCTGCCTATGTACTGTAGGTCACAAGGGCACAACAGCACATAGACAGCAAAATCTGTTTTGCAGGTTAGTAGTTTTGAAATTTTACAGACTCTATCACTGAAAGGTGTATTATATGTACTCATGTTGATCCAATGGGAACAAGCTTTGCATGTTTTGCATTTATAGAACCCTTTGTTCATTTGTAACCAGCTACTGTTGTCAATGACCTCTGGGATGGTTCTAACCAAGTTATCCCTCATGGATGGTGCTTAACTGTATGTGATGGACACCCTCTGCGGTAGCAGGGGTCCAATCACCGGGTCGCTCAACACCAGAGGCCAATTTCGCTGAATAATTTTGTTCTGTGACTTGTGTTGTTTGTTGTATCGCATTATTAATCTGAAATCCTCACTGCCACTATCTTCATCATCTGTGTTGTTGTTTGTTAGAGTTTCAGTGTCTCTCAGTTTACCTATTAGTGCCTCTTCTCTCGTCAATAACATGGATTTGGTTATAGCTTTTTCTATTACATCCCTTTGATAACCTCTTTGCTCAAATCTTACTCTACTCTCATGTTGTGCTTTCCTAAGGTCCTCATCATTACTGCATATGCGTCGTAGACGCAGCATTTCCCCGTAGGGAATGCTATTGATGAGGTGTTTTGGGTGGGAACTGCTCGCATGGAGAGTAGAGTTACCCGCTGTTTTCTTTCTGAATAGACGAGTTTCCATTTTATTGTTATTGATATACACTTGAGTATCCAAGAACTCGACACTTGTTTGACTGAATGTTGCAGTGAAGTGTAGATTAATGGTATTAGAATTAATCTCCTCTACAAATTTCTTAGCTTCTTCTATTGTTCCATGCCATACAACGAACAAGTCGTCAATATAGCGCAACCACAATTTGACATTGTTGAGCATATATTGACTGTGCATTTGCATGAGGACCAGCTCCTCCCACATGCCCATATGTAGACAGGCATAACTGGGTGAGAAGTTGGCCCCCATGGCTACTCCTTTGGTTTGCTGATATAGTTGGCTACTGAACATGAAAATGTTGTTAAATAGACAAAAGTGAATCATTTCAATCACCATGATGCTGTGATCTCTATATTGCTCAGGTCTACGTGCCAAGTAATATTCAATAGCTGCAATACCATCAACATGCTCAATGCTGGTATATAGTGTGGTTACGTCTAAGGCTATAAGTACAAAGTCATCCTGCCAAACAAACTCTGAAATTTTTCTTAAAAAGTCACTTGTGTCCTTAACATACGACATTAGGTTCTGTACATAACATTGCAAAAAATAATCAACATATTTGGCAGTGTATTCTAAAAGACCCTCCCTGGCAGAGATAATTGGTCGCCCTGGAGGGTTTATGGCATCCTTATGTATCTTTGGGATAAAGTACATAGTTGGGGTCGTAGGATTCTCATTTTTTAGATACTTGTACTCATCCATGCTGTTTAAGTTTGCATTTTTCCATTTGGAGAGTTTATTATAAAACTCTTTATTTGTGGCTTTCAAATTGCTTGCATTGGTACGATTGTAGCAAGTGCGGTCATTTAACTGGCTGAAGGCTTCTTTTTTGTACTGTTCTTGTGGCCAGATTACAATATTCCCACCTTTGTCACTGTTACGAATAATTATATTCTTGTCTTTCTGTAATTTGGAGATCAAATTCCTATACTGTTGATTTTTCTTATTATTGTTTTTTGCTTTGGAAAGCACAGTTTTATTCAAAGTTTTAATTTGTGATGTAACAGTCTCGTGGAAGATGTCAATTGAGTCTCGGACCGCAATGGGATTGAACGATGATTTTGGTTTAAATTGACTTTGTGGCCTTCGTATCGTTGTGTTGTCCTGAAAATTGCTTGCATCTGCCGTGTAGTTCAAAGGACTCAAATTTTCTTCTTGCAAATCCTGCATGACTTGTAACAAAGGCAAATCTGACTGTGAAAGCCCTGGATTGAGGTCACCCATCATTGTTGTTAAACGGCTATATGTTCCCTCCTTCTGCACTTTATTGATGAGAAAATATTTCTTCAGTTTTAACTTTCGTACTCCTTTGTACATATCTAATCTAATGGCAGCATAGTCAAAATCCATTTGTGGAGCATACGATAGGCCCAGATTTTATATATTGTCCTCATGTTTAGTCAATTTTATGTTTCAATGTTCACAATGGTATTGTTAATTTTGTCTTCAATCTCTATTTGTTTTTCCAATAGCCCCGGCCTCTCTTTCTGTTGACATTTGGCTTGCCTTGCATTTGCCTTGCGCCTCTGCCGCCGCTTGTAGTTGGTGTTTGTTCTTCCGTTTTTCTTGGTGGTCTTGGGCACAAGGTTTGACGCCTTTCTTGACATAAAAAATTAAGTTCCTCTCCCGTTGATGGTTTCGGTTGTTGTCTGGTGTTCGCCATATTGCGCATTTCCGATTCCGATTCACTCCCTCCCGCTGAACTAGCATCCGATTGGGAGACATTAGACATTTCACCCAAGTGTTTTGTTGATGGTGCTGATGAACCTTCTGTAGGACGAAATTTAGATTTTCTTATTGCATCATAACGTTTGGCAATATATATATATATATATTTACCACAGTTTTCCCTCTTGGAGAAGAATCCACACGCACTCACGGGTAAATCGATGTTACGCTCTTCGTTTTTATTCAGGCAGCAACATTATTTCGACAAGCTACAAAAGCCCAACGCGTTTCAGTCTGTCATCAGACCTTGCTCACGGGTAACAAACGCTTCAATTAACCCTCTATTTGAATTAGTCACCTGATTGTATATCACATGGTATTGTGTGAAGCGCTTAGCATTCTGGTAATTGTACTCTAGTCCTTTTTTTATATATATGTTTAAAAGTGAAAAAACCTATACTATGTGCAAAAGGAATTAATAGTGTGTAATGTAATACACATTTTCATTTGCAATCCTATATTCACTAAACCAATAAAATTCTTTTTTATCATTTTTTCATGTTAACATTCTACTGTTAGAATTCTCTCTCCTGCCCTCTAGTGGGCATACATCCTGGGACCAATTCCATTATACATTTTTATACATTTTGGTATCATACCAATCAATGAAAATAATACTCTTTGTTTTTACAACCCCTGGTGGGCACCCATTGCAATCCATAACATAATTGTCCTTACTTTTGATTGGACCTATTGTTGAATTGATCAGTGATTTTGTGAATTAAAAAACCTATTACCTACTATTAACCTACTGTGTTTAGACTACTCTAAAAAATATATATATATTGAATTCTAAATTTACAAAACTTCGTATGAAAAAAGGAGAGAGCTGACAAATTTACATCATGTGTCAATTAGTCCATTTCCTCGATGGTGTTTTGAGGAGACAGAAGATTTCTTATCTTGTTTCTATCATTTTTTTCTGGGACCCAAGCTTATAAGTGTGAGTACATCTCCTCGTCTTTGTTGAGGCCAAAAGGAGCCAGAGTCCTGAAAGACAAAATATGACGCGATTCTCTTTGTCTCAAAGTCCTTTCTCGATTGCCACCTCTCACATGGCGATCGATCATTTCCACAGCATAAAATTTCAGTTGTTTCCAGTCACCTTTGTGAAATTTTTCCATATGTTCCGCAACAGTATAACTCCGATCCTTATTTATTGTTGCCCGCACATGCTCTAGGATGCGTTTCTTGAGTTCGCAAACCGTGCTCCCCACATATTTGAGTTTGCAGGGGCACTCAATTATATAGATCACAAATTGACTTTTACAGTTAATTAGTTGGTTAATTCTCCACTTTTTTTGGTTTGCCATTGCGATCTCTTTCGTATTTTGTGCAATTTGACACACCTTGCATGTCGAGCATTTAAAGAATCCTTTCAAATCCATCCATGTTTTTTGTTTTTTTGTTGTTCCAAAATGACTGTGGACTAATTCATCTTTCAGATTTTTTCCTCTCCTGTATGTGATTTGAGGATGGTTTCCAATAATACTTGCAATAGTTTGATCTAAACATAAGATGTTCCAATTTTTGCGAAGAATATTTTCAATTTGTTTTGATTCAGTTGAGAATGTTGTGATGAGTCGTATTACATATTTTCCATTATCTTGCTGTGGCACTTTGTTTTTTATTATTTCAGTTCTTGATTGCTCTTCAGTTCTTGCCAGGCACGATGTTAATATGTTCTTATTGTATTTTCTTTTCCTGAATCTGAGCATCGATTGTTTGCTATGTTTTTGCCATTCGTGGTCCTCTGAGCATATCCGTCTTATCCTCAATAGTTCGCAATATGGGATATTTCTGATTAGTGTGGCTTGGTGGAAACTTTCTGCATGTAATATTGCATTACTTGATGTGGTTTTGCGATGTAGGGTAGTATGTACTTTGTTTCCCACAATGTATATTTCAATGTCTAGAAATACTACCCGGCTCTCACTGATGTTATATGTGAACTGCAAGTTGATGTTGGTGTTATTGAGGATGTTAAAATAGGTCTTGAATTCCTCCATGGAGCCATCCCATATGATGAGAAGATCGTCTATATAGCTCAAACATGATATTATTTTTTCCACATGTTTGTCATTATTGGAATTCCATGCCACCTTTTGCTCCCACCAACCCATTGTCAAACAGGCATAGCTTGGACTAAACGAAAAACCCATCGCTGTCCCATCTTTCTGCAAATAGATTTCATCTCCAAACATAAAAACATTTTGTGTCAAACATAACCCAATCATTTCCATTACCATTGCATTGTGGTTGGCAAATTGAATATTCCGGTCCTTTAAAAAGTACTCACAAGCTGCCATTCCTATTGTGTTTTGGATGTTAGTATATAATGCGATCACATTCATTGTGATCAATTTGTAAGATGGTTCCCAATTTGTTTCTTGTACAATCCTTAGGAGGTCGCTTGTGTCTCGTAGGTATGATGTTAACCCTTTTACATATGGTAATAAATAAGCAGCCAGAAATTTCGCAATCGGCTCCAGCAATGACTCTTTCCCGGAAATGATTGGTCTCCCTGGTGGTCTTGTGGGATGTTTGTGTATTTTTGGGAGGAAATAGATTGTTGCAGTGATGGGGTGATCTGTTGTGAGATATTTTTTCTCATCATGATCTATCAGTTTTTGTTCCCACCATCGCTGTAATTTTATGTCCAAATTATCCTTATACAATGATGTTGGGTTTACCTTGAGTTTTTCATAATGTCTTGTGTCGTTTAGCTGTGAGTATGCCTCCTCGACATAATTCTCCTTATCTTGGATGATAATATTTCCACCTTTATCAGCCACCTTTATTATAATTTCATCATCAGATTTTAGCGCCTTTAAAGCATTACGTTCTTTCAATGTAAGATTAAACTTCTTTTTTGTTATTTTGAAGTTGGTATAAATCTTTTGTTACAGCTTCATGAAATATCTCAATTTTATTTCCGGTTGGCAATTGTGGGTAGTATTTTGAATTTGGTTTCCTACCGCTGGTTCCTTCCCCAGCTGGGAACACTACATTTCTAGCGCCTTCGGTTGTTCATTTGCGTCTAGATTTAATTCCATCAATGTTACAAAATGATCTGCATCTGCCACTTTCAAATCCATTGTTGGCATTTCTTTTTCTTTCCGAAATTCCCCCAAATTGGGATTTTCCTGGAAGGTTTTTGCCAGCTTTAGTTTTCGAACATATTTATATATGTCTATCCTTGTTTGCGCTAAATCCATTTAATTTGTGGGGCAAAAAGAAAGACCTCGTTTTAGTACTTGAGTCTCAGTTTCTGAGATAATGCTTTTGGATAGATTGATTACTTCAAGTTCTTGTGTGTCCTCTAGGTTTTCAAGGTCTTCTTTTGTCTCATACTCCTTGTCCATGTTCCTGTTTTTTTGGTGTCTGTTGTCACGTTTGCCTCTTCTTGTTGGCTTGTTTTTGGGTGGCCTCTTCCCCTGCCCCTTCCTCTGTTCATTCCTGATTGTGCCCCCATGCTCTTTTCCCAACTTCACTGCTGGCGGGCCAACCTCATTTCCCCTAAAAAATCACATTTTAGACGTGCCCCTCCTTGTTCTCCCTCATTTTCACTGGCTTCAGTAGATGTCAAGGACGATAAGCTTCCAGATACATTTGTGGCTAGATCAAGTTTGTCTTGTTGTTTTAATAGGTCATATTTCCTCGCATATGTAAATATGCGTCCTTCTGAGTAATCTTCTTTATCCCTTTGGAATTTAGTCTGTTTACGCAATTGCACGGATTCCTCATGTTTTTCGATTTGATGTTCTAATTCTTGTTTGAATTTCAAGAGATCTGTACTTAATTCAATGTTCTCTAATTCTTTTTCTAATTCCCTTAATTGCGCCGTGGTCTTGTCAAATGCGATAGTGATATGTTTGATCAAAATTTCCATTAGGCCCATTGAAGAACTGAGGATATGCTCCCCCATTCATGTAGCAGATCATTGCTTGTGTCTTGATGATTTGGCATTAAATTAATGCGCAGTCCTCTGGGTACTCTTTTGACCTCTAGATATTTTTTCAGTGAGGTGACCTCCCACCATTTGTTTATTTCCTTTTTGATAGTCTTTCCCACAATCTTAATTTACTTCTGATATCAATATTCCATGGCGCAGCTTGTGCTCCATTTCCTGAAATTGAAACACTCTGCTCCTCAAAGAAAGTGTCTATTATCTCATTTCTTTTTGCCTCTCTCTTTTCCATACTTGTGCTTGTCGGAGTTGCCATTATTTTGTGAGTTTCCCATTTGTTAACCTTCCTATAAATTTATGTTCTGTATCATCATATTGTTTGTTTTACCCGTTTCCCAGGGCAACGCGTTTTCTTAATTTATTCGGAAACAGTCCGGGGCACATTCATTAGTGCCTCTGTGTTTATATTTGCGCGTTACTCTTCTAGAAATCAACTGGCCTTTGAAGAAAAGATTTCAAATACAAATGTAACACTTCTGTATTGCACACTCACCTAATCGCAGGATTCTGCTTACACCGCTGCCCTCCGGCTTTGGGTTCAGCGCCCCACTCCTTTCGGCTTCCGTGCGATGTATTTGGCAATTTCTGTGATCTGGCCAGCGTTCACCGATACCGGTTTGTAAAATCCCAAACCAAAGGCTCTTTTTCCCGGTGTCAAAATACTACCCACAATTGCCAACCGGAAATAAAATTGAGATATTTCATGAAGCTGTAACAAAAGATTTTTGCCAACTTCAAAATAACAAAAAAAAAGAAGTTTAATCTTACATTGAAAGAACGTAATGCTTTAAAGGCGCTAAAATCTGATGATGAAATTATAATAAATATGGCTGATAAAGGTGGAAATATTATCATCCAAGATAAGGAGAATTATGTCGAGGAGGCATACTCACAGCTAAACGACACAAGACATTATGAAAAACTCAAGGTAAACCCAACATCATTGTATAAGAATAATTTGAACATAAAATTACAGCAATGGTGGGAACAAAAACTGATAGATCATGATGAGAAAAAATATCTTACAACAGATCACCCCATCACTGCAACAATATATTTCCTCCCAAAAATACACAAACATCCCACAAGACCACCAGGGAGACCAATCATTTCCGCGAAAGGGTCATTGCTGGAGCCGATTGCGAACTTTGTGGATGGTTATTTATTACCATATGTAAAAGGGTTAACATCATACCTACGAGACACAAGCGACCTCCTAAGGATTGTACAAGAAATAAATTGGGAACCATCTTACAAATTGATCACAATGGATGTGATCGCATTATATACTAACATCCAAAACACAATAGGAACGGCAGCTTGTGAGTACTTTTTAAAGGACCGGAATATTCAATTTGCCAACCACAATGCAATGGTAATGGAAATGATTGGGTTATGTTTGACACAAAATGTTTTTATGTTTGGAGATGAAATCTATTTGCAGAAAGATGGGACAGCGATGGGTTTTTCGTTTAGTCCAAGCTATGCCTGTTTGACAATGGGTTGGTGGGAGCAAAAGGTGGCATGGAATTCCAATAATGACAAACATGTGGAAAAAATAATATCATGGTTGAGATATGTAGACGATCTTCTCATCATATGGGATGGCTCCATGGAGGAATTCAAGACCTATTTTAACATCCTCAATAACACCAACACCAACTTGCAGTTCACATATAACATCAGTGAGAGCCGGGTAGTATTTCTAGACACTGAAATATACATTGTGGGAAACAAAGTACATACTACCCTACATTGCAAAACCACTGCAAGTAATGCAATATTACATGCAGAAAGTTTCCACCAAGCCACACTAATCAGAAATATACCATATGGCGAACTATTGAGGATAAGACATATATGCTGAGAGGACCGCGAATGGCAAAAACATAGCAAACAATCGATGCTTAGATTCAGGAAAAGAAAATACAATAAGAACATATTAACATCGTGCCTGGAAAGAACTGAAGCGCAATCAAGAACTGAAATAATAAAAAACAAAGTGCCACAGCAAGATAATGGAAAATATGTAATACGACTAATCACAACGTTCTCAACTGAATCAAAACAAATTGAAAATATTCTTCGCAAAAATTGGAACATCTTATGTTTAGATCAAACTATTGCAAGTATTGCTGGAAACCATCCTCAAATCACATACAGGAGAGCAAAAAATCTGAAAGATGAATTAGTCCACAGTCATTTTGGAACAACAAAAAAACAAAAAACATGGATGGATGTGAAAGGATTCTTTAAATGCTTGACATGCAAGGTGTGTCAAATTGCACAAAATACGAAAGAGATCGCAATGGCAAACCAAAAAAGTGGAGAATTAACCAACTAATTAACTGTAAAAGTCAATTCGTGATCTATATAATCGAGTGCCCCTGCAAACTCAAATATGTGGGGAGCACGGTTTGCAAACTCAAGAAACGCATCCTAGAGCATGTGCGGGCAACAATAAACAAGGATCGGAGTTATACTGTTGCGGAACATATGGAAAAATTTCACAAAGGTGACTGGAAACAACTGAAATTTTATGCTGTGGAAATGATCGATCGCCATGTGAGAGGTGGCATTCGAGAAAGAACTTTGAGACAAAGAGAATCGCGTCATATTTTGTCTTTCAGGACTCTGGCTCCTTTTGGCCTCAACAAAGACGAGGAGATGTACTCACACTTATAAGCTTGGGTCCCAGAAAAAAATGATAGAAACAAGATAAGAAATCTTCTGTCTCCTCAAAACACCATCGAGGAAATGGACTAATTGACACATGATGTAAATTTGTCATCTCTCTCCTTTTTTCATACGAAGTTTTGTAAATTTAGAATTCAATATATATATATTTTTTTAGAGTAGTCTAAACACAGTAGGTTAATAGTAGGTAATAGGTTTTTTAATTCACAAAATCACTGATCAATTCAACAATAGGTCCAATCAAAAGTAAGGACAATTATGTTATGGATTGCAATGGGTGCCCACCAGGGGGTTGTAAAAACAAAGAGTATTATTTTCATTGATTGGTATGATACCAAAATGTATAAAAATGTATAATGGAATTGGTCCCAGGATGTATGCCCACTAGAGGGCAGGAGATAGAATTCTAACAGTAGAATGTTAACATGAAAAAATGATAAAAAATAATTTTATTGGTTTAGTGAATATAGGATTGCAAATGAAAATTTGCATTACATTACACACTATTAATTCCTTTTGCACATAGTTTAGGTTTTTTCACTTTTAAACATATATATAAAAAAAGGACTAGACTACAATTACCAGAATGCTAAGCGCTTCACACAATACCATGTGATATACAATCTGGTGACTAATTCAAATAGAGGGTTAATTGAAGCGTTTGTTACCCGTGAGCAAGGTCTGATGACAGACTGAAACGCGTTGGGCTTTTGTAGCTTGTCAAAATAATGTTGCTGCCTGAATAAAAATGAAGAGCGTAACATCGATTTACCCGTGAGTGCGTGTGGATTCTTCTCCAAGAGGGAAAACTGTGGTAAATTAATAACGGCTGGGCTCCGCCGTCTCCACGTTTCGCACTGTCACACAGCACCGGACACCGGGAAAAAGAGCCTTTGGTTTGGGATATATATATATATATATACACACACACATATATATATATATATACACACATATATATATATATATATATATTATCTACTGGCGGTCGCCAGTAGATAGTTATAGTTAGGACCTAGTTTCCATAGGAAACTCGTTTTTTGTTTTCTCAATATCTTTGGCGCCGGTTGACGAATCCTTTCTCGAAATTTTCAAAACTCGTAGCCCGCTCCGGTCAGCTCCTGTTTTGAAAGATTCGGGGTGATTCGGCAAGCGGGGGCCGAGAAAAAAGGGGGGTCCCAAAACGTGTTTTTTCCATGTTAATTCCCATAGGAAACTTTAGACACAGCTACAGCTCGAACTGCTGAACGGAATCACACCAAATTTGGCAAAAAGGTAGCCCTTGTTTCACAAAGAGACCTTTTTTTAAATGGAGTAAATCCATTCAGTAGTTCCTGAGAAATTAAAAAAATAGAGGTCGGAAAATCAATTTCCCATAGGAAACTTTAGACACAGTTACATCTGAAACTGCTGAACGGAATTACACCAAATTTGGCAAAAAGGTAGCCCTTGGTTCAGAAAGAGACCTTTTTTTTTAAATGGTGTAAATCCGTTCAGTGGTTGCTGAGAAAATCAAAAAATAAAAGTTTCGATATCTATGGCCGCGGTGGATCCGCGCACCCTCCCGATCACAAGCTTTATTCTAATTGGCTGTCAACACTCCAAACCAGGAAGTGTTGGCAGCCATCTTGTGCCTCGGTAACCGAGGCACAAGAAGACAGAAAAACAAAAGGTGAAAAATAACAAAAGGGGGCAGGGTAGAAACACCCTGACCCCCTAGGCCTGCTCAGGGGGTCCCACAAGGACCCCCAGGGCCCAAAAAAGCATTTTTTTTCAAAATAAAATCGTCCGAATTCGCGCTGGGTGCGCGAATCCGGACGAAAATAAAAAAAAACTAAGCGCGGACTCCCGCGCTTCGTTATTATTTAGCCCCCGGGTGGGCCAAGTCCCGGGGGCATGGGAAAATTTAATTGCGGGGGCCCAGGGGGACCCCCGCAGCCCCGGGGACCGCCATCCCCCGGGGCTTTTGTTAAATATGTGCGGGGCACAGGGCTCCCCCGCAGCCCCGGGGACCGCCACCCCCCGGGGCTTGTTTTTTTTATGTTGGGGGGTCTCCAAGGCCCCCCAAGCCCCGGGGACCACCACCCCCTGGGGCTTTTATCAAGTATTTGCGGGGGGCACAAGGCCCCCCCCACAGCCCCGGGGACCGCCACCCCCCGGGGCTTGTTGTTAAAAAAAGAAATAAACCTGTGTGGGGGGGGCTTGAGCCCCCCCACACTCCCCGGGGACTGCCACCTCCCCGGGGCACTAAAATGCTAATTTGGGGGTCCATTACGGACCCCCGAGCCCCGGGGACCACCACCTCCCAGGGGCTGTGCACACGATGGGAGGAGGGCCGCGCGGCCCCCATCCTGGAGCCTGTGATGGCCCTGGGGATCGCCACCCCCCAGGGCCGGTTCCTGCAGTGTCCCGGGGTGCCCACCCCAGGGACACTGCTGTTTGCTATGACAGGGCGGGAGCGTCGCGGCTCCCGCCCTGTCATAGCAAACACTGGTTTGGATTTTGGAAGAGAGAGCAGGAAAGCTGCTCTCTCTTCCAAAATTCAGACCAGATTGCTTTTCCACATGTGGAGCTGCATGTCAGCAGCTCCCCATGTGGAAAAACAATGCCGGCTCCCGCAGGACGTGGAGAGCCGGCAGGGACCGTGGGGGCATTGGGGCTCCCCCCACGGTCCCCAACGAGAGGCCAGGCCCTGGGGGATGGGGTCCCGGGTGCAGAAGTGGCCAGGGAGGGGGGCCACGCGGCCCCCCTCCCCCATAATAAAATCACAAAAAAAAAAACACGCAAAGGGCGGCCCTGGGGGATGGGGTCCCCGGGGCCATAAATGGCCTGAGGAGGGGGGCAACGAAGCCCCACTCCAAATAAATAAAAAAAATTAAAACACTGGCCATGCCCCGGGGGATGGGGTCCCCGGGGGCCGAATATGGCCTCGGGAGGGGGGCCACGCGGCCCCCTTCCATTTTTAAAAAAAATAGGGGTCAGGCCCTGGGGGATGGGGTCCCCAGGGCCCATAAAATAGGAAAAAAAGGGGGGCCACACAGCCACCCTTCAAAAAAAAAAAAAAAGACGCGATCGTGCCGGAGGCCCCGCCCCCTCCCAGCAACACTCTGCAAATGCGCCCTGTGGCACATTTTAAGTTGGGGAATGAATTACCCTTTAATACTGGGGGTCCCTGGGGGCCAACTAGCCCACCAGGTACCTCCAGTAAGCGCCACAGGGCAGCGTTGCAGAGACGTGGTCCAGGCCACGCCCCTTTTTACACCTCTCTGCAACGCAGCTCTGTGGCGCTTACTGGAGGTACCTGGTGGGCTAGTTGGACCCCAGGGACCCTCAGGATTCAAGGGGACTTTATCCCCCAACTTAAAACGTGCCACGGGCGCGTTTGCACAGTGGTGAAGGGAGGGGGCGGGGCCTGAGGTGACATGTGTGCAAACACGCCCTGTGGCGCGTTTTAAGTTGGGGAATTATGTCCCCTTCAATCCTGAGGGCCCTTGGGGGCCAACTAGCCCAGCAGGTATCTCCAGTAAGCGCCACAGGCCTGCATTGCCGAGAGGTGGTCCAGGCCACGCCCCTTTTTACACCTCTCTGCAACGCAGCTCTGTGGCACTTACTGGAGGTACCTCGTGGGCTAGTTGGACCCCAGGGACCCTCAGGATTCAAGGGGACTTTATCCCTCAACTTAAAACGCACCACGGGGCGCGTTTGCACAGTGGTGAAGGGAAGGGGCGGGGCCTGAGGTGACATGTGTGCAAACACGCCCTGTGGCGTGTTTTAAGTTGGGGAATTAAGTCCCCTTCAATCCTGAGGGCCCCTGGGGGCCAACTAGCCCACCAGGTATCTCCAGTAAGCACCACAGGCATGCGTTGCAGAGAGGTGGTCTAGGCCACGCCCCTTTTTACACCTCTCTGCAACTCAGCTCTGTGGCGCTTACTGGAGGTACCTAGTGGGCTAGTTGGACCCTAGGGACCCACAGGATTCAAGGGGCTTAATCTCCCAACTTAAAACGGCCACAGGGCGTGTTTGCACACATGTCACCTCAGGCCCCCCCATTACTTCACCACTGTGCAAACGCGCCCTGTGGCGCATTTTAAGAGGTAGTTTTAATCCCCCTGCCCTATTATGTACTAGGGCCTTACAGAGGAGGTCATGCTAATCACAGGGGTACCCCAACGCATAGTGTTCCCTAGTGTATGTAGGTGTTTTCACTGTATTCTAAGGGTCTTTTTAGCATAGCACTGGCTCTAGGCCTGGTTACTCAGAGTCAGTTACCACCAGTACCCGTCTGAAAAAGTTGTGGGCACAGGATGATTTTCAACAAGGCCTCTTTCTGCTCCTCTGTTGGTTCTTTCTGCACATGTTGTGCTTCTTCCTGCAGTTTTCTTCATCTTTGTGGACTTCTGTTGCTTCTTTCTGTGCGTTTTCTCGTCTTTCTTCACATGTCCTACCTCTGTAGGCATAGTTAGAAACTAGCATTTAAAAAACCTTTGAAATTCACTTAAAAAACCATAGGTTTTAGGCACGTTATAGTTAGAAATTAGCATTTAAAAAACCTTTGAAATTCACTGAAAAAAACATAGGTTTCAGGCACGTTATAGTTAGAAATTAGCATTTAAAAAACCTTAGAAATTCACTGACAAAACCATAGGTTTTAGGAAAGTTATAGTTAGTTGGACATTTCACTCATACAAAACCATAGAAATTCCCCCGTTATAGTTAGTTCAGCTAACTATAACTCGCGCCCCGCAATGCACTGCTGATGACGTCACATATTACATCACTCATGACATGGTCAGTGACATCACTGATGACATCACTGATGACATCTCAAATGACATCACTCATGACATCACTCATGACATCATCCATGTGATAATTTGATGCATCTTCTCACACCCTAATATAACCTTTGATACACCCACTCTAAATTACAGACTGCCATTCTCAAAACCATAGACACTCCAACACCAATAACTGCATACCCACTCACTGATTCTTAGGTTTACACACACATCCACTCACTCACCCGTACAGTAACTCATACTTATGGTCACTCAGTACAGGACTATCATATGCACTCATACACCTAAATAGACACTCAAACCCCGCCACTCATCCATAGAGGTACTCACACACCTAGTCAGTCATGCAAATAATTAATCACACTGCCATTTACTCACCTATACAGTTATACACACACCAGCTCAATTACTCATACAAATACTAGCACATTCTTACGCTCTTATACAATCACTTATACAAGCACACACTCATCCATACAGCCACTCTCACAATCACACACTCTCACTTATAGCCATTTATATACTCCAACACACATATATACTGCCTTTCACATATGTAGTTACTCACACATGTACCACTGAGATATACATTCACTCACTAACACACCCATACACACACTCACCCACCCATACAGTCCATCACAGATGCACTATTGAAACCATGCACCCAGTGAATCACCCACTCACACATCTATGCACAGAGTCACACACACCCCACCCACACAAACACTCAGGCACCCATACAGATACTCAGACAACCAATCAATAACCCATATAGACACTCATGTAGCTATTCGCAAACCCATGCAGCCGCTTACACACCAACAGACAGACGGATACAGACATTCACACAGTTTAGTCACTAACCCATGCATTCAGTAAGATACGTTTAATCACTCACTTATAGAGTCAGTCACGCACCTACTAAATCATCCATTCAGACACTTATACACCCACTCATTCTTCAATACGCCTTTCCCTATATATATTAAACATATTTAAACTTTACAGAAACACACAGTCACTGGATGATGTCATCAGTGATGTCATTTGAGATGTCATCAGTGATGTCATCAGTGATGTCACTGACCATGTCATGAGTGATGTAATATGTGACGTCATCAGCAGTGCATTGAGGGCGCGAGTTATAGTTAGCTGAACAAACTATAACGGGGAATTTCTATGGTTTTGTACGAGTGAAATGTCCAACTAACTATAACTTTCCCTAAAACCTATGGTTTTTTCAGTGAATTTCTAAGGTTTTTTAAATGCTAATTTCTAATTATAACGTGTTTTTTGGGTTGGGGTGAATGCTATAAACGATATCATGCAGCATATAGGGAAATTGGCAAGACATTTTCTGTAAATTCTTCTAAAAATAGTTTTTTTATCATATTTGACAATTCAAAAGATTACGTGGCTATATTCACATAATATTGAGCGTAGCTTTCAACGAATCCTAAATGACATTTCAAGAAATAAGGGTTTTCCTATTACTGATAACGTCTGAAATAGTCAATTTCATAAGACTTGGCAGGAAAACTCAAAAGATTAATTTACAGGAGTTTCCATCGAAATGTCCTTATAGGGCTTCCATTGCAATTCATGCACACAATTTGGTGACAGTGTCAAGGAAAAGGACCATACGAAATGCAGTAGGGAATCAAAGGAATTCCAAAATAAATGTCATTGGGATTTCCATAAAATATTAACGAAAAAATTTAAATTTTCATTCAGTTGACATTTCTTGAAAATGTAAATTTTATCTGAACGTTGTGATCATGTCTGTAAAAAGATCTATTCTGTGTATTACAGGAATTGTTGTAAAATGTTCAGCAAAACAGATTTTAATACCCATTTATAAGTCAAATGAATTAATGCTTCCTATAGATTTAAAAAAACGTGATGCAGTGTGTTTTCTATTTCACGAAAATGTTGACAAAATGTTTATTTGCAATTAAAATGGGCATTAATCATGCACTGATAATTCCCATTGTGCTACAGTTCACCATGCAGAAGGTTCTCAACCAAATAAAACAATAAGAATTGACTTTATGCTCTTCATTATCAACTAGCTGTCTATTCCATTGTGGGTGCTATTTCACTATGTGTAACAGTTGTAAACATATATACATTTGTATCAGGATTACATCGAAATTAAACTGCAGAATTTTAGTTTATGAGATTGAGTAGCACATATTTAAAATGCCCATATTATTTTGGCTTTGCCATTTTTCATGAAAACATTTTTACCAAACCTTATTTTTATGTCGCCATGAGTAGTAATCTAGTGCATGTTTACAAGATGATACAAGGCCACCCTAATGAAATGATTTACTAACTTGTCACCTTGTTTGTACAGATGTTCTGTACCGATCAAAGAGCCTCTCGATGTGGTCACTTCAGAGCAATTTCCTAGGGATCCATGTGAAAACCTTGCCATCCATTACAGTGACAGACCTCTTCATCGATCGACAATTGTATCGGGCAGGGCTATTACAGCCATTACCTCGATTGGTCATTACTCCGAGCAGATTTAATATTCAATCTCCAGTCCTAGCTAATTTAGCGTTAGAGGCATTTCAAGGTAATGACACATCAAGGTGATGGTCGTAGCTGATGTAATGGGCAGGTCGATGGAGTAGTCGGTTGATGTAATGGAGTTGCGGTTATGAGGGTATGACATTAGTTATACAATTTCCGTTCCATTGCAGTATTTTGTGATGGGGAAAGAGTCCTATTTTAAAGTGGTGTAAAAGGAAGACAAACAGCAATTATGTCCTGAATAGATCCTCACAATCAGACTCTAACATTTTCTTGAATCGGAATCATTAATCGATAGCGTCCATCAACAGTAACATATTTAACTAGGTGTTACACCTTGATATTTGAAATGACACGTCGAAGAAATCGAAAATGATATCATGCTGCCTTTGGTCTCCTCGTGATCCCACGAAGAGACATAACATGTTATTTCATGGCGTCTCCCAATAAAGTTCCAGTGAGTGATACTTGTCACATTTGCTCTTGATTACACTCCATCACCAAAGTTTGAAAAACAATAAAAAGTGTAAGATTAATAAAAAGCAAAGAAATTACTACATCAGAAATGTGTATTTTAGTTACCAGGGAATAATCAAGGGAGAATGGATCACTTGTCCTGTTTTTGCCAGGGTCTATAGGTTTTCTAGTAAAAAAAACCCTCATACACGTAATGCTCGTCGTAGCGGTATATCTTGATTATCCGATTGGTCTATTACGTGAGCAGCATCATCATTGGGTCTTATTTGTGCTTACCTCCACCAGGAGGGAGACCAACTGGTTATTCGCAGTAGTGATCAGGAATAGTGAGAGTGAGGGTGAGGTGAACTTAAAATTACCTCCAGTACCCTGGTACGGATTTATTCTGTCAGGGGTGGGGCAAGGTTAAAAAGAAGGTGTGGTGTTTAAATAGAAGGGCTACTGTTCTATGGCACCTGTGTAAAAAGGTGAGTGGTCAGGCGGTCAACATGTTTCAGCCCCATGGGTGCCCAATCGTGTCGGAGGGCTTTCTTCAGGACCGGGTGTGCAAATCACTATTGTGTGACCTGCGCAGGTAAGTCATTGCACTTACCCCTCTTCTTAGGGCATCAGGTTATGCGCTGTTTTGTTAAGGGTCAGTTGTACCTATAACTGTGGAGAGGGAGAAAAGACCATCATAACAGCATATACATGTAACCAGTGTAATATTAGTCCAATTGTGACTTCCTGCTGTCAGAATGATGCTAATTATGCTCCTTGAGAGCCTGTAATTCGTTTGAGAAACACTGTAAAAAACATTACACAAAACATTACAGACAAGGCTTGCAACTGACCCTTAATAAAACAGCGCATAACCTGATGCCCTAAGAAGAGGGGTAAGTGCAATGACTTACCTGCGCAGGTCACACAATAGTGATTTGCACACCCGGTCCTGAAGAAAGCCTTCCGACCCGATTGGGCACCCATGGGGCTGAAACATGTCAACCCCTCTTTGTGCGCTCCCGGGGCACTTTGGTATTACAGAAGGGGCCGCAGACACTTGTGTGGCCCTCTTCTGTAATACCGATAAAGCTGGCACACATAAAGTGCCAGCGCTATCTGCAGGGGCATTCCCTCATTTGTATGGGGGCGTGTCCCATGCAAATGATAGGATTCCCTTTGCCTCTGCACCCATGCCATAATATAGACGCGGGCGTAAACACAAAGAACCCCAAGGAGGTGCACTGACAGTGCGCCACCTAAAATGTGACGCACTGTCAGTGCGCCCCCTGATGGCAGCCCTCTGACAATAAGGGGGTCCCATGGACCCCCCAGACATCCCCTTGCAGGCGGGTGCAGTCACTGAGTGCACCCACCTGCAAGGGGATCTCCAATCCCTTTCAAAAGTGCTGGCGGGTTGCCGCCTGCCCTGTGAAAGCAGAGAACGGCTGTCAAGCAGCCGTTCCGTTTTTTTACCTGAATGCGCTGCCCTGGGGCTGGCGCGAGTTTGCGGCTGCACTGGGGGCAGTGAATTCATTGTAATAGGGCACACTTTCATTGTTTACGCCGGGCGCACCTTGTAAAAGGTGCACCCGGCCAAACAATGAAAATGTGAATATTGTGTAATGTGGCACCTGGAATGGTACCTGTCAGTTCTGCACCTTGACAGGCACTGTAAGAAACCTCTAGTTGCCACGCAGGTATACAATAGGAAAAGGTTGTAACATCCGTAGATGAGAGAAAATATACTTTCTACATCACAAAAAGGATCTCTCTTACCTCAGGGCACAGTTTCATGTCGTCACTGAACCTATCAATCGCAATCCTAGCCAGCAGGCTAGGGTCCAGTACTGCAACAATGACAGGAAAAGAGACTGCACAATAAATTAGATCAGTGTAACCCATCTCTCCAAGACTCCAAAACTGCCCAAAAAGTCATTATTTGCAACTTAAGGATGCAAGTGAATTCTACCCATCTATGTTGTAAATATGTTTATTGCATGCATGTATGCTTAGGTAATTGTGGCATTTTAACCTGTATAGCCAATGTTTCTTCTGCAACACTTTCTAATTGAAATGCTATTGCTGGTCAACAACATATAAAAATAAACCAAGTTAAATAAAATTAAGTTAGCCAACTTCACTTGGTGTGCCTTTGCCAATTTGCACACCGTGTTAAAACAGTACCATTGCAATGTCCTTTTTGAATGGGCTGCATTACTGTTTTGAATGTGCATGTGTGCCCCTGTGTCTTTGTGCAAACATGCTCTTATAGGGTACAGAAATTGATGTTGCCAGAGGTTGTTGAAATCAGACTGAGTCAAAATAAACAGTGATTATTTGTAATTAGTCTGTTCAAGCAATGTTTCTGCTTCTCATTGGCATTTATGCAATATTGAAGATCAGCTACTTTAACGTGGGGCTTCTGACTACTGCCTGCACCTGGTTTGCTCAGGAAAAGTTCATGGGAAATGTAAAAACACTCAACTGTCTATCAACAAAGTGACCCACGCCCACTAATTTAGCCCTAAACAGGAGTTTACACCTGATTTGGGATTCGCGCCTGAATAAGACTGACAAAGAATAAGAGTCCGAGCGTTAATGTGAAGTAGATACGAGATCAGAACTGATAGAAGATCAAGTAAACTGAGGCCCAGAGCTACTGCTTCATGCCTCGTTGGTGTCCCAAGTGGGACACAAACCTGGTGCCAGGGCCGGACTGGGAACCGAAACTGGCCCTGGCAAACTGCTCCCGCCGGCCACTCCTCCAGGGGGGGAGGGGTTGCGGCCGAGCTATTTGCTAGGGCCGGTTTCGGCCGATTTTGTTACAGGGGGCCGGCCCCCGGTAACAAAAACGGCCCCCCAGGGGTCCAATTCGACCCCCACCCTGGCAGCCCACCGGGGAAACACCCGGTGCCCGCTACGGCCAGTCCGGCCCTGCCTGGCGCTAAGTACTGGCTTAGAATTTACTATCCAACGCAAGCCAGGATTTGTGTAGGAATGCTCCCCAAATTAGGGCAAAGGTTTGCTATGCACTAGTTTGCGTCAAGGGGGCACTTCATGGGTGGTTCCTTCACATTCCTATGCACCCACCCATGGGTTCTAACACAAATTCCTATCTACTAACATTTGCATCAAAACCTTACAGCTCCTCGAGGCAGACGTAATAGGGGAAAACATATATTCAATTCAATTCAAAATTTCTTTATTCGGATTGCAAATACATCCATAAAAGCACAGGTCATTAGCAGCATATTGATACATAAATCTAGATATAAAAACCTATAGAATAATAAAATCAGAAGATAGGGAAATAATAAATCAGTGTTACAAGTCAAATAGGAGCTTTTTTAAAAAAATACATGTAAAGATGACAATAATTAAATTAGTAAAATAGTGCAGAACATTATATGAAGGGCATCGAGGTCATGTGACTCAAATAGGTTATAGTAGTTCCGTTAAAACCCAACAATCCAGACATCATACATGATCAGTACATTAGATGGAGAAACTCTCAAATGGTGCACATTGAAGTGCGTGCACGAACTGCCAACTTCAAAAAGATCCCACACGAAAAATTAATTCATCATCTTTCAGCTCGAGAATTTTCGTGTAAGCAACCTTGTAATCAGTTATGGTTGATTCCCTAAAAATGGGATCAAAATCCATTTGGCGTATTTTTGATAAAATTTACAAAAGAATAAAAAATATAGCATGGATTGATTACTATGGTTGTCACAGGGACATGTTAATTCATCAAGGTTTACATGAAATCCAAGAGGAAAACAAAGTAAAAATTTTAAGGTTCCTGCCCTTAACCGGAAAAGCAACCCTCTCTCCCAACGACCTATTGGTTTTAGAAGATATCGTCCCGGATGATGTTGCAATGGATGCGATGCTGACGGCAGAGACATATACCTGGCTACGGATGTTTTCCGTGCCTCTTTTTCATGTCTTTCGTTGCTATAATTATTATATAAAACCTCTTGGAGTAATTTTTTATTTGTATGGACTAGGTCAGTTGGATTGAGAAAAATATGTTCAAGTTTTACACTATTTAGGCTCTCCCGGACAGCAGCTAGCCAAGGTATATCCATACCCTTATCACATTGGAGGCAATTAATTATTATGTCTTGGGTAAGGGTTGCTGCTGGATTCTTCCAAATTGCCATCCAAAATATTGCTGGGCGGGCCCTTATGAAATCCTCTATGTATGCCAATTTCAGTTCCCTGTGGCAAACATAGTTTGAGGAGGAGATTGGGGCCCTCAATAATTTACGGCAAAATCTATTCTCCTCACCCTGAATAACGCTGCTTTTGGTAAAACCCCAGACTCCATAGGTAGCAACAGGAGCACACTGAGATTTAAAAATGTTTATAGTAGCTAAAACCACCTCTGCCGCTTTTTTTGGTTGTGGGAGGCAGAGGATTGAGTTAATAGCTCTGGTAAATTTGTTACTACTATACGCTACAGGGTTAGCCCAGGAGCCATTAGCTGAGAACAACAACCCCAAATAGGGGAAAGTGCTGGTGCATAAAAGAGAATCTGAACCTATGGTGATTCTATTAATAAGGTGCTTTTTGGGTCCACAAGCCATTAAAAACGATTTTTTAAAATTTGTACAGAGATCCAGGCTAGCCATAAAATCAACAAAACCTTTAACTAATATGTGTAAAGCATTTGGTGTGCGGCCCATTAGGACCGCATCATCAGCGTACAATAGAGCGGGAAGTAAATTGCCTTTGATTCTAGGGACATCGGTAGTAAGTATACACAAAGAATTGTGAAGATCGTTGATATATAAAATAAAAAGAAGTGGGGCCAAAACACACCCCTGCCTAACTCCTCTACCAATAATGATGTCCTTCGAAACCTTCCTGCATTTGCTGATTCTTACTCTGGCTTTTAGATCCCTGTGTAAATAAGCTAAAAAGTGAACTAAAACCTCATCCAATCCATTTTTTAAAAGAATTGACCATAGACGGGACCTATTAACATAGTCGAAGGCCGAGGTGAGATCCATAAAAGCCAGATAAATAGGGGATTTCTGGGCTATGGTATATTTACCAACAATCAAATTTAGGTTTAGGCACTGTTCTACAGTGCCTATTTTACTTCTGAAACCTAACTGGCAAGAATTTAAAATATGATCACCCTCGGCCCATGATCTGATCTTGTTAAAAAGAATTCTCCCGAGAATTTTCAGGGTATTATCGATCAGGGAGATCGGTCTATAGCAACTTGGGTTGGATTTATCTCCTTTTTAAAAATAGGAACAATAATACTGGTTGACCATGTGCTGGGAATCTTATCTTTGGTTAAATTGTTAAAAACATTTAATAAAAGGGGCGCCCAGAACTCTGATTTATATTTAATAAAATCAATGGGGAGCCCGTCAGGCCCGGGAGCCTTATTACCCAGACTTTGGGAAATAGCGACCTCTACTTCTGGTAGGGATATCGCAAATTGCGAAGCAATTAGATGATTAAGTTCAAACTCGGTTTGAGGAGTTGCCAGATAAATCCTGGAAAAATGAACTTCCCATGCTTCGCTTGCTATGGAGCAGCTTATAGGCGATAATGTCTGGTCCATAGATCTCATTTCTTTCACTGCGGCCCAAAAGCCGTTTGTGTTTTTAACCTTGGCAGCGCATGCAAGACTATCCCATCGCTCTTTTAAAATTTCCTCCTTCCGTATGGTAGTAATGGTTTTATATTGTAGCCTTAGGAATTTGACAAGTGCCTGATCTCTCTGGCTCTTTGTAAGGGCTTTACGGAGCTCCCTGTTTGCACGAGAGCATTCCTGATTAAACCATCTAGGACTGCAATCGGATTCAATCATGGGCCTAGAAATCATTAATTTAATCTCCCCACATAGTTTAATAAATGCTTCAATTACATCAGGGTTGCGATTATTAAAGGATAGGCAGGTGTCGATAAGTTGCGGGTTTTCCCTGATCATCCTTGAAAATAATGCATGGTTATCAATTCCTCTCCACACCAGTCTTAAATTATCAGTGGATATCTCTATGCTGGTCGCCCCACACTCCTTCTTAAATCTAGGCCTAGATGCAATTCTTAACGTTAGAGCTATGGGGATGTGGTCCCCGTGAACAGTTGGTATAACTTCAGATTTTACTAGGCAGTCTTCCAGCATGGGGGATATAAAAACATAGTCAATGGTAGAAGCACTGCCACGACCTCTATATGTTGGAACATTGATATTGTTATTATTAACTACCTCTGCGATTTCCATTACATCCACTAAGTTGGTCTTTAACACATACTCTGCTAGTTCTGTTCCCCTGTTATAAGAAGATACATTACTGGGGGGTTTTAGGGCCACTACATGCGTTTTGGGCATCCTGGCATTAATGTCACC
Source organism: Calotriton arnoldi (assembly GCA_963921515.1). NCBI lineage: Eukaryota > Metazoa > Chordata > Amphibia > Caudata > Salamandridae > Calotriton > Calotriton arnoldi. Next base: position 2,678,727 of record CAWUFW010000351.1, on the reverse strand, counting down.
GGCCAGACAGATGCCTACTTGTTTGTGAGGGGCATTTTCACTTTGTAAGGTGGCAATAAAATTAAACAAATTAGCATAGTTTGCGTTAGGTGTGCGCTGGAAATCATTATTATAGAAGTTGATAAAACAAATTGAAGCCCCCGTGTATAGATCAGAGCCTGATATTTCTCGCTGTTTGTTACAAGAGACTTTATGGTGCCTCCCGCGTTAATGCTAACCCAGATAGAAAGGCTGCCCGACGGGCGTCCAGCCTTAGGGGCATGCCGTACGAGGTTAAAACAATTGAAACCTTCTAGGTGTAAATCTTGTGTGGCCCAAGTTTCCTGCAACAGTAGGATATCATATTTCTGGATTATGTTTAACCAATTATCATCAGTCACGTTAGATGCCAAACCGGCAACGTTCCAACTTAGGGGTCGATTCCGATTCGGGCCGGAAAAAGCACCGACCGACTCGGATCCGGAAAAAATACCGACCGACACGTACCCGTGGCGCACGACACGCCAAGTACGATGCAAGGCGCGAAAAATCCGACCGACACGTACCGAAACCAAGTCGACCGACCGAGCCGCACGGAAAACAGCAATCCGGCCGGAAAACACGCGAATCCAACCGACCGACACGCACCCGGAACAAATCCGACCGAAACGTACACGCTAACTCCAAACCGCAAAGTATGATGCAAGGCGCGAAAATCACGAGCGAGTCGGACGGAGGACAAGCCGTACGACCGACACGCATACAAAACCGAGCCGAAGCAACACAATACACCGCGACCGACGCGTACGCAGCATAGAAAACTGCACAAACACAGCGTGAACGAAACGGAGAACACCGTACGAGACCAATGCAGGGTCCGACTCGGTCACAAGAACGTTTCCAACATACACAAACAGCACAAAGGAAAAATCACCCAAAAAAAGGCCAAACAAGCAATTACCAAGCCAATAAATACTGGGGGGGTGGGGACAGAGAACAAAGACACACCCACAACTCCACCTATATAAAGGACACAAATCACTACCATGAGCCTTTGCAAATGCCATTCCACTGCCAGCACCCAAGAGAAAGCAACCACACACCCACAGCTCATCCCTCACACAAGCCACACACCATCAGCACACCAACAAATACCTACCTCACATACACCCAGCAAAACACACACTCACACACCCTCACCTGCACACCAACACACACATCACCCACCATCACTACCCATCACCATGCCCCCCAAGAAGAATCCCAAGTTCCTAGATAGTGAATTGGAAGTCATGGTAGACGAGATCCTCAGGGTGGAGCCACAGCTGTTTGGCACACTGGTCCAACAGACCCCCATGTCGCAGAAAACCAAGATGTGGGAGAGGATCATCAACAGGGTGAACGCCCAATCACCATGTCGGCGCACAAAGACCGACATCCAGAACAGGTGGTATGACGTGCGCAGGAGGGTACGGGACATGCTGAAGAAAGACTACATCAACAGCCAACACACCGGCAGTGGCCCTCCTGCCAAGCCAATATACCTCAGGCCCTGGGAAGAGAAGGTGCGGGCCATCCTTCCGCCAGTGAGCGTATATGGACTAGAGGACATCCCAGAGCCTGGTGAGTACACAACAAATGTACACAATATACTGCCACAAAACACACACATCACTGTCAAGGGAGAGTCAAACCATGCACTCATAGCAATTACACAGCAACTAGAACAGAATCATCCCAAAATGTGTATGTCAGTCAGATAAACACAACACATGCCATCAAAAAAGTCACATCCAACTGTGCCAACACATGTACAAACACAACCACAACTACAGCTAGGCAGTGGCACAAATAGAACTAACAAACACATCCACACATGTAGCCACCACAACAACACCAACACACAGTGAAGACCACTCAAAGGAAGGAATTCTGTGTATGCTGGCCAAGTCAGTGTAGCCAATAGCATCATGGGAGTCGCAGTCACACATATTGCCCCCCACAACTGTCCCATCAACACCACCATGAACCATGCGCACATCACAGGGAGTGGAGAAGGACTCACAAGATGGCTGACACTGGCTACTGCTGTGGGGAGCACAAGGCCCTGCTGGCAACTGTGCACCAACAAACAGCAGGACACCACTGACTGACATCCTGAGAGACAACTTACACTCCCTGCAATGCAAGCACGTTCCATGGTGGGAAATCTGGCTAGCTGGGTGGGAAGGGGGACTTGCAGCACTGACCATAGTCACAAGCACCGCCCCTCACACACCCCCCAACACAAACTCCACAGAACCCACCTGGTAGATTGCAATGCCCCCCATCCTAACACAAGATCCCACAAAGAACCACCACCCTGGGTTATGTTGTGTGAAGCACAGGGACACTCTTGGGACTCTTAGCCAAACAACTGCCAGGACAACACTCCCAGCCATCCTGTCAGCACAGCCAGCCCACCCCACAGGGAAGCAGATTCAAAAGGAAGGAAGCATGGGCATGCTGGGAAGGGGGTGGAGGCAATAGCATGATGGGAGTCGTAGTCACTGATATTGGTCACCCCCACAACTGTCCCATCAACACCACCATGAACCATGCTCACATCACAGGGAGTGGAGAAGGACTCACAAGATGGCTGACACTGGCTACTGCTGTGGGGAGCACAAGGCCCTGCTGGCAACTGTGCACCAACAAACAGCAGGACACCACTGACTGACATCCTGAGAGACAACTTACACTCCCTGCAATGCAAGCACGTTCCATGGTGGGAAATCTGGCTAGCTGGGTGGGAAGGGGGACTTGCAGCACTGAACATAGTCACAAGCACCGCCCCTCACACACCCCCCAACACAAACTCCACAGAACCCACCTGGTAGATTGCAATGCCCCCCATCCTAACACAAGATCCCACAAAGAACCACCACCCTGGGTTATGTTGTGTGAAGCACAGGGACACTCTTGGGACTCTTAGCCAAACAACTGCCAGGACAACACTCCCAGCCATCCTGTCAGCACAGCCAGCCCACCCCACAGGGAAGCAGATTCAAAAGGAAGGAAGCATGGGCATGCTGGGAAGGGGGTGGAGGCAATAGCATGATGGGAGTCGTAGTCACTGATATTGGTCACCCCCACAACTGTCCCATCAACACCACCATGAACCATGCTCACATCACAGGGAGTGGAGAAGGACTCACAAGATGGCTGACACTGGCTACTGCTGTGGGGAGCACAAGGCCCTGCTGGCAACTGTGCACCAACAAACAGCAGGACACCACTGACTGACATCCTGAGAGACAACTTACACTCCCTGCAATGCAAGCACGTTCCATGGTGGGAAATCTGGCTAGCTGGGTGGGAAGGGGGACTTGCAGCACTGACCATAGTCACAAGCACCGCCCCTCACACACCCCCAACACAAACTCCACAGAACCCACCTGGTAGATTGCAATGCCCCCCATCCTAACACAAGATACCACAAAGAACCACCAACCTGGGTTATGTTGTGTGAAGCACAGGGACACTCTTGGGACTCTTAGCCAAACAACTGCCAGGACAACACTCCCAGCCATCCTGTCAGCACAGCCAGCCCACCCCACAGGGAAGCAGATTCAAAAGGAAGGAAGCATGGGCATGCTGGGAAGTGGGGTGGAGGCAATGGCATGATGGGAGTCGTAGTCACTGATATTGGTCACCCCCACAACTGTCCCATCAACACCACCCTGAACCATGCTCACATCACAGGGAGTGGAGAAGGACTCACAAGATGGCTGACACTGGCTACTGCTGTGGGGAGCACAAGGCCCTGCTGGCAACTGTGCACCAACAAACAGCAGGACACCACTGACTGACATCCTGAGAGACAACTTACACTCCCTGCAATGCAAGCACGTTCCATGGTGGGATATCTGGCTAGCTGGGTGCGAAGGGGGACTTGCAGCACTGACCATAGTCACAAGCACCTCCCCTCACACACACCCCAACACAAACTCCACAGAACCCACCTGGTAGAATGCAATGCCCCCCATCCTAACACAAGATCCCACAAAGCACCACCACCCTGGGTTATGTTGTGTGAAGCACAGGGACACTCTTGGGACTCTTAGCCAAACAACTGCCAGGACAACACTCCCAGCCATCCTGTCAGCACAGCCAGCCCACCCCACAGGGAAGCAGAGTCAAAAGGAAGGAAGCATGGGCATGCTGGGAAGGGGGTGGAGGCAATAGCATGATGGGAGTCGTAGTCACAGACATTGCTCAGCCTCACAACTGGCCCATCAACACCACTCCTGAACCATGCTCACATCACAGGGAGTGGAGAAGGACTCACAAGATGGCTGACACTGGCTACTGCTGTGGGGAGCACAAGGCCCTGCTGGCAACTGTGCACCAACAAACAGCAGGACACCACTGACTGACATCCTGAGAGACAACTTACACTCCCTGCAACGCAAGCACGTTCCATGGTGGGATAACTGACTGGCTGGGTGGGTGGGAAGGAGGGCCGGCTGTCAACCAAACACAACCAATGCAGACCATGTTCACACCCCAGAAAATACATAGAAATGCCCAAATAATGCAGGACAATGTGCCACACCAATATCAACCCCTGACTGTGACGACTTAGGACAATGCAATGTACATGCCGGCACCCAGAGGCACAGTCACAACTGTCATGTGTGTCAACCATTGATGCCTGCAGAAACATGACATACATTGTTTGTGTCTCCCAAAAACAGGTGATGATGGGGACACAGCAGCAGACGCTGAGGAGTCCCAGTCCCAGGCTCAAGAGGATGCCGAGCTCACTGGCGTCGTACAGCCTCTGTCCTCCTCGGACGATGAAGAACAACCTGGCACATCTGGTGCAAGTCAACATGCAGCACCAGCAGGACCACCAGCTGCAGCACCAGCAGGACCACCAGCTGCACCCCTGCACCCACCCCCTACAACGACTGTCACCACGAATACCATCCCTGCCGACATGGACAGAATAAGGAGCAACACCAGCACAGTGACCCTGGACCAACCTGGGGCCATGGACACCACCACCACCACCAACCCCCAAGGTGGACCAGGGTTATCTGTGCGTGCCACTGCACACACTGCACATGTCAGCAGGGGTGGTGGGAGGGGTGGGAGACAGAGGTCGCTGCTTGCAGACGTTGCTGGTGTGCATGACGACCCACAACTGGTACGCATAGCTGATGCGTACCAGTCCAGCACCGGAGAGCTCAGCCAGGTAGTGGGGCTCCTCAGAGACATTAAACAGCAGCAGGCTGCCCATCATGCCCGCTTGGACTCCCACATGTCCCACGTGGAGTCACACATGTCCCGTGTGGACTCACACATGTCCCGCGTGGAGTCCAAGTGGGATGCACTGCATGAGATGACGGCGGTGCACAGGGACATTTTACAATGCCTCCGCCAGATGAACAGCAACCAGTCCACACCTCCCTGTGTGCCAACAACATCTGGTGCCGAACAAACTGCAACTGCCACAGGGAGGGAGGAGGACTCTGGCGGAGAGTCCCCTGCACCGCAGCAGCCTGCACTTGAGGGCCCCCCCAAGAAGAGGGGTCGTCCGAGGAGGGAAAGTGAGAGGCCGATGGCCAAGCGCAACTCCCAGGAAGCCTGAACCTGTTCTGGATGTTCGCCTTTGTGCACAGACTGTTCACCCTGTTGACGGCAACACTACTCCCACACATTGCATGGGGAGTACAAGTTGGACCAATGTGTCAGACAACTGTGGCCCCGATACTGGGGATCCTGTCTACCCGGACTTTCAATTCACCTAGGAACTTGATTGCAAGATTCATGTACAGCACAACCCATCCTATGCACTATTAACACAAATGTATCACAATAAACACACTAATACACCATACTTGCCTCTGTCGTGATTCCAACGTGGGTGCTGTTATGGGGATGATGAACTGCAAAATTACACTGTGTATGCGAACAGCAACAGCAAGGACAACACAGGCATGTGAGTACAGGCAACGTGACACACATGAGGGAGACACACCACCAGGGCTACACGACACATACACACCTAGGCCATCTGACTCATTGCCTACACTGATGTTGCCAGCGAAGACGGTGCAATGCACAGACACCACACCCATTCCCAGTTGTAGTCAAGTAGCCCACAGGTGCAGTAAGCAAATGGCAGTCAAATGTGTGACCACAGACAACGCACATCACAAAGTGAAGCACAGGTTTATTACACAGTTGCAACATGCCGTAACCACTACAGATGTAAGGTAACCCCACCTGGCAGCGGGCACACAGTCAACAACTGTAGACGGAAGGAAGTCCATGGGTGTGGCGCACATCACCTGTAGGGACACAACAGCTACCAGCCTGGATGTGCAATCACGTCGCCGGTGGACACAGTTGACCAAACGAATCTGAAAGTACCCTGTGAAGGACAGAAATGACACACAGTCAAAAGCAATGGAGTACAGGACAGAACAGCAAAACTCATGCACAATACATGTTACAAGATACCCACCCAGAACCAAGTTAGCATGTCAACACTGTTGGGGAGTACAGCCCACCTGTCACCACACATCGCAACACACATCCAGTCAAGTAGCCCATGGACACACTCCAACAGCACCAGAGCACCACCCACACATCATGCCAACTCACATCATTGACATGACACCTCAGGATACTCACATTCAGCTAAAGAAGTTGGTGATGAGCTGTGTGCGGACATCACCATCACCATCATCATCATCATCGTCACTGGCATCGTGGTCCAGGCCAGGATCCTCCACAGGTGGCGGATGTTGGTCATTGTCATCCTGGATGAGAGGCAACTCCTTCCACACTGCCAGGTTGTGGAGCATGCAGCAGACGATGATAATCTTGCACACTTTCGCAGGGGCATATGGGAGGGACCCTCCGGTCTTGTCCAGGCAGCGGAAGCGGCTCTTCAGGAGACCAAAGGTCCGCTCAATCACTCTCCTGGTCCGACCATGTGCCTCATTGTAGCGCATCTGGGCAGGTGTCACAGGGTTCCTGAGGGGTGTCAGCAACCACGGCATGTTGGGGTATCCCGAGTCACCTATGGACAGACAAGTGCACATTAGCTGACTTGGAAAAGTGGGCGGAATACTACAGATCAGATCACACACAATGGCACAAAGTCAGTACACACCGACAAGCCAGGCACGCTGGTTCTGCATCTGTGCTATCATCCTGGGGATGCGACTACTCCTCATCACAAAGGCATCGTGTGCTGAACCAGGGAAACGGGCACACACGTGTGTGATGGTCATGTCTGCAAGACACACCACCAGTGCATTGACCGAGTGGTAGTGCTTGCGGTTCCTGTAGGCCTGCTCCTGGGCCTGTGGTGGTACCAAAGCCACATGTGTCCCATCAATGGAGCCAATGACATGCGGCATCCTCCCCAGGGCATAAAAGTCACTCTTCACGTCAGTGAGTCGTCGCAGTCTAGGGAAATAGATGTACCGGTTCAGGAAGAGCAACATTGCCGCCAAAACATCGCGGAGCACACGGCTGAACATGGTCTGTGACATCCCACCAGCAGTCGCCACATTATGTTGGAAGGTACCAGTGGCAAAGAAGTGTAGGGCTGCCATCACCTTCACCTTGGGGGTCAGCGCTGTAGGATACGGCCGGCCAGGCTGCAAATGTGGGGACAACTGCACTGCCAAATCCTCAATCAGCTGCCTGGTGAAGCGGTACCGTCGGATGCTGTCCCGTCTCCACCATCGTTGCCAGGTCTGGGAATGGCCGATGGACAGCAGGAGCTCCTGCAGTGCAGAGGAGAAGTAAGCAAGATTGTCAGTCACCCCACATATGCGGCATTGAACACACTCAAGATCCCAACATACATCATTATGAGGCACAACTACATGAAGTGTGCAGTACCGGAAGGTCATGTATGGTACATACATGGCCAACATCTGTCAACACGGTCCTACAGGTGGCAACAATTTGTCCCAGGTTGGCCCATTGGATATCATGAGGCCGTGTCACAGTTCCCATCTCCTGCTGCCGTGTCACAATAACCCCCCACAGTGACATGTGAGGACAGATGTGCCCCAGGCACCACAGCTCAACGACAGGTACATTCCCAGGGACCCTGTAATGCCACATGGACACCGGCATTACATGGAGTATCATGTATACACCACAGCAAAACAACCATGAACCCCACAGGTAGTGGCCCCACTTGCCACGGCAGGACAGACATGGACGTCTGTGACACACACGCACAACATCAGAGTCCATGCACACACAACGTGGATGTGGAGACTGTCTCCCATTGTGCACAGGAAATCAGAGACATTGTAAACACTACATGCACAAAGACTGTGGAGGACCATCACTATTGTGCCACTGGGACACCCTGGCTCAAACATACCGTCCCACATGGGACTCACGGGGTATGTGACATGACATACACATACACCACTGTGAAATGTGACCATGGCACATGCACAGATATGAACAGTTGCACATCACAGTGGTCACGTACACGTAACACCCATGATCCTGTCCCCATGAACACGTGCACAGCCTGGGGGTGGCTGCCCACAGGTGACACCCACAGGACAACATGTTCACCAACATACACACAATAGGAAATGCAGCCTTACATGCCTTATGATAAGGTTTGGACAGGCTGTCGTGATGTAGGTGTGCCCCTCACTCCCTGGGAGCTATCTGTGGCTGGCATATGTCCATCTGAGACAGGCATGCTGACATATGCCAGTCACATGTACAGTGATGCGTTGAACAGCAATGGACCGATCGGTGCCTCCGGCCGGCCCATTGCTTTCAATGTGTGCGGGTACGCGTATGTACTCCCTGTGCGCGTTGTACACGCAATGGACCGATCGGTGCGCACCCATTGACAATGGGCTTGCCTGGCAACGGACGCGTTTTCGAATTTCGAACGAGTCGGTTGCTGGAAAATCAGTTGGTCACCCACAACAATGTTGCAAAATCATGTATGTCATGAAGTTGAAGATTTGAAGGATGCTGTGGGCGTGTTTTGGTTCTGCTATTCCATGGATTGGCCAGATTCAGAAGATGCAAACGACTTGGACCTATCACTTTGGACACAAGGGACAGTATCTGCCTCTCCAGCACATATATATTGCTGGCTGTTCCCCTGAGAGCCCACTTGCCTGCACTACATGCTCCAAGACGACATCTGCCACTGCACTGCTGCTGTCTCTGCCCCTCTGGACCCTGCAATGGCACGTACTGTGGAGAGAGCCCCAGCCTTCAGCCTTGAAGAGAACCAGGCCCTGCTGGACAGCCTACTTCCACAGTACAGCAAGCTGTATGGGACACCAGGGGAGCAGGTGAGTGTTCTGTGCACTGCCTTTCTGAATGTGCATTTTGTCTGACTAGCAAGGCTGAGAGTCTGCACGCCACTGGCTAGCAGGCTCACTGAGTAGTTGTCACCCCCCATAGTGTGTAGTGACTTGCACTGGACAGGTATGGTGCAGTGACAGTGCATTTGAACATGGTTTTACTTCCCATGCAATGATACCATGTAGTGACGTCTGGCAAACTGTCCATGGTCAGCTTTGCACTGCCTGTGTACATCATGTGCCCCTGTGTTTGAGACATGTATATACGACTGTGTCATGCACGGATATGTTGCATGTGTGGTAATGGCCTTTTCACTTTGTCATCCTCACAGGTTAATGCCCATCGGAAGCAGGAAATCTGGAAGGACATCGTCCGGGCTGTCCGGTCCGTGGGGTCTACAAGCGCCGGATCCGCAACTGCCAGAAGAGGTGGCAGGACCTTCGGGGCTGGACCCGGAGGATTGCACGGGTCCAGCTGAAGATGTCGCCTCCTCGCAGGAGGGGCAGAACATGGACCCTGACCCCCCACATGCTCCAGATCCTGGCGGTGGTCTTTCCAGACCTGGATGGGCAGCTGAAGGCCAGACAGCAGCAAGGAGGGGGTGAGTCAAAGACTGCACTGTGAACTCTGTATTACATGCTTTGTGCCCTCCTCTGGCCTGGTTCAACTGCCACAGTGCAGCAGTCATGTTGTCCAGGAGCCATGTCCCTCTATTGTGCACTGCCCACTGCTCATCTGATACCCAGGTGTGGCCCTTACAGTCAGGGAATTGTGTCACTTGGGAATGTGTCCTTGCAGTTTGCTTCACTAAAGGTGGGGGACAGCATCTGTTTCCCTGACTCTGTTGTGGGCATCATGGGTGGGTCCATTGTTCACACAACGCCTGGGTTTGGACATGTGATCTGCGTGTTGCTTTGATATGTGGTCCACTTGCTGAGCTGAGCCACCACATGTGCCTGGGGTATGTGGCACACGCCCATGCAGCGGGTGGGAACAATGTTTGTGCCCCAGGAGTGTGCAGATTACGTGTGTCACACATACATAGCCAGCTATCCACTGTCCAGGGCACATCCCTCATTCATGTGGAGCAGGACAGTCATGCCTACTCCAGGCCATGCAATGCACTCTGTACTCCCACTCCCGTGTATCAGCTGACACATTGTGCACAGTGATTTGACCCCTCCGGTGTCTGCCTCTGTGTCAGTGTGCTGTGGATTAGTTGCCAGGACTGCTGTGGTGTTTCTTGGTAGGGGCTCAGCATGCCCCTGGAGATGTGACCATAGGAGACGATACTTGTGTGTCACATAGGTGTTTGATCAGCTGCATGTGCAGACTGGGGTATGCAAATGTGATGTTCAGGCAGCTGTTCCCCATTCACAGCAAATTGTGAGGGGCTCAGGTTCAGAGGGTAGTGTCACAGGTCTCCCATATGTCCAATAGGTGTGACCTGGACAGATGAGGGTTGAGATGATGTGTTGTGTGGGGATGTACATGTGCACTTGTGCAGCTCCAGGACTTGCATTCCCCATGACCTACTATTGTGACACAGTGCATAGTGTTGTTGTCTGGCTGCCAAGTCATACATCACTGAGACAGTGATGTATGACTTAACAGTCATGCCTCTGCCATGGCATGTGTCAACTTATTTGTGGTCCTGCAGGGGAGTGACATGTGCTACATGCACACCATAGTGGCGCTGGCTATCAGGACATGGGTGCATCATGGTGTCTGTCGCTGGTATGCATCACATGCATTTCCTATTTGACTCTGGGCATCCCTTTCATCCGGAAACCTGTACTGACTCAGTGGCAAGAGCTGTGATGTGTCCACACCGTGTCCTCTGCACTGTCCAACTACTGTGTACTTGGTGCATGTGTCCACACTGGGGTGTTGCAATCCAACAGACACCAGACAGATGGGTGCAAGGCCATGTGGGATGTGAGTGCCATGCTTGGCATCAGACTGACAATTGGCTTCTCCTGTTCAGTTAGGGCACTTTTAGCAATGTACAACTAATGATGCCAGGGCTTGCTCTGTGATGTGCTGTGCTCACAGTGGTGTGTGCGTTTGGTGCAGGTGACTGATGTCTGTCTGTTTCCCCATTGTTTGCAGATACATCCACGGCCACGGAAGGGGACAGCTCCATGGACCAGGAGGAGCCAGAGAGCCAGACTGGGTCAGCAGCCGAGGAGTGGTCGGAGGGACCCAGTGGCACGGAGGGCGAGGGGAGCCACACCGAGGAATCCTCAGCACCATCCACCTCAGCTGAGGACCAGAGCAACTCGGAGGATGACTCCCTTGTGGAGGCGGGTGTCAGCAGCCACCACACCCCAGCTAGTGTTGCTGTCCCCGCCACCACCAGCACCACCACCGCCCTCCCATCGGCTCCCATTCCCCAGGTCCGTGGAGGCTCCCATGTTCGGGAGCGTGTCTCCTTTGGCCCAGGCACCGCACCCCCTGCCCCTGTGTCCCCTGCTGCCCTGAGTGAGGAGTCTGTGTACCTCCTTCGCCAGCTCCATGTAGGGCAGACAGCCATGCTGAGTGTCCTCCATGCGCACACCGCACTGTTGACTCAGCTGGTGTCGTTCATGGAGGGCATCTCATCGGGCATGTCTGACCTACAGAGGGGCAACAGGTCCATGGACTCCTCCCTGACGGCAGCAGTGTCCCTCCTCAGACAGTCCCTCACCCCTCCTGCCTCTGCTCCATCCACACTCCCCAGCACCTTGCCCGTCCCAAGCACACACACACCGGCACAGGCACACACCAGCACACACACATCCAGCACACAGACACACACGCCACAAACTAAACGCACACGCACGCACAGTCAGGGGACTGAAACCAGACTCACAGGGGATGGGGCCCTGGTACACACACACGCATCCACGGGCACTGCGCAGTCCTCAGTTGCCTCTCCCTCCAAAGCACCCTCCCTTGCCTCACCTGCAACCCCAAAGACCCAGCGCCTCTTCCTCAGTGACCTCGGCCTCTTCCCTCCGATCCAGCTGCCCCAGCATCCAGGGGGAAGAGGAAGCCCCCCACACGGAGCAGAGTGCCCCTCGCCCCCGGACACCCTCCCCCAGGCGCAGACAGACTGAGGCCCCCACCCGCAAGTCCCCCCGGAGTGGTAAGAGCAAGACCCCGCCGCCGCCCTGCAGCTCAAGCACCAGGTCACCTTCCTCCATCCCTCAGGCCCCCACTCCACAGGTGCCCCCGCCACACCCTGCCCCAGGTTCCCCCACCCACAGATATACCATCCCCAAGAGGCTCCGGCCTTCTCCCCTGCCACTTGCTCTCCCGGCACCACACCCCCGCTGCGCTTGTCTGTGCCACTGATGTGGTGAGGGTGTCCTCCCCTCTGTCCAGCCCACCTTGCCTGTTCCCCATTCTCCTCCCCTGGTGGTAGGCACTGCAGTGGAGTCCACTACCACCCTGTCTGACTTGGGCACTGCAGTGGCGGACCTGTCCACTCCATCTGCAGGGTCCACTGCAGTCGTGCCGGCACCCACAACATCTGAGCCATGCCCCCAGTTGTGCCGGCACACACCATGTCAGACACCTCCACTGCAGTTGTCAGTGGCTCTCCAGCACCCACCACCCCTTCCCTGCTTCCTCCTGGTGAGCCCTGATCCTGTCCCTGCGGTGCCTGGCCTACCCCCCGGTTGCCCCTCCTAGTGGATTGTCCCTGGTTTTGTGCAGGCATGTGTAGGGTGGCATCTGCCACTGTCACCCACTTGTGACTTTGTTGATGGACTGGCCATTGGCCTTTGTTTATGTTCTACCGGACTTCTACTTTTAATGCCACATATGCTGAATAAAGCAACTTTCTGTTCTCTAGTGCTTTTGCTTCTGATGTACATGATGTTGATGATGCTAACAATGCCCTTGCTGCAGTGATGGTGATATTTGGTCTCATGATAATTAAGTGTTACTGTGCAGGAACCCATGTGGTCCAGGGGTTATGTGTCCTATCCTGTGGTGTATCCATGTCATCCATAGCAGCATCAGAGGGTGTCATGTGTTCAGTATTTGGCAATGAGATTTCCTACTTAGATTGGCAACTTCACATCTGTGGCTTCCACCCCTGCACATCTGTTGTGCCTGCCATTGTTCTATTCGTCTACTTCCCTGACCGTGTGGCCATCTCCAGTGAACATGCAGGTTTGGGCATCAATGGGGAAGGACTCATCTGTGTTGTCAGTGCAACATTGCTATACAAGTGTGTTGGATCTGTGCTGATGATTCCGTTGGCACTTCCATGACCAGGCTGATGGGACGGGAGCCCTCATTTGTTGCTAATTGTTGATTGTGTGTCCCATTGCTGCCATGGTATGGTATCTGTTCGCCTCACATCTGCAGTCTCCACAGGGTATCTGCATGTGTGTGCCCATTGGTGCAAATATGTGGGTCTGCATTCGGATGGTCACTTCTGTCATTGTGTCATTGATGATTGTTGACGGTGTCAGCCCCCATGGGTGTTGTTTGTCTGCACATGGCCAAAGTTATGTCTTATTTGCACTGCAGGATTTGGCTCCCCCAATTTATGTTGCAATGGGACACATACACTACTTTGCCACTGATGTGTTTGTTGTTCTGTGACCAGGAATCATCCATGCAGTTTGGCAGTTGCACCTCTTACTTTGTCAACACTTGCCTTTTGGTCACTGTGATGATGGGGGTTTGGACCCCATTGCCACAATGTTCAAGATGTGCTGCAGCTATGGACCCCACACTTGCCTTTTGGTCACTGTGATGATGGGGGTTTGGACCCCATTGCCACAATGTTCGAAATGTGCTTCAGCTATGGACCCCACACTTACCTTTTGGTCACTGTGATGATGGGGGTTTGGACCCCATTGCCACAATGTTCGAAATGTGCTTCAGCTATGGACCCCACACTTACATTTTGGTCACTGTGATGATGGGGGTTTGGACCCCATTGCCACAATGTTCGAAATGTGCTTCAGCTATGGACTCCCACACTTACATTTTGGTCACTGTGATGATGGGGGTTTGGACCCCATTGCCACAATGTTCAAAATGTGCTTCTGCTATGGACCCCACACTTACATTTTGGTCACTGTGATGATGGGGGTTTGGACCCCATTGCCACAATGTTCAAAATTGTGCTTCTGCTATGGACCCCACACTTACATTTTGGTCACTGTGATGATGGGGGTTTGGACCCCATTGCCACAATGTTCAAAATGTGCTTCAGCTATGGACCCCACACTTACCTTTTGGTCACTGTGATGATGGGGGTTTGGACCCCATTGCCACAATGGTCATGGCCTGCTTGCATTGTGGGTGCCACACACATATATGTGTGGCACATGTGCTAGGGGGTCACATTGTATGTTCAAAGTCATGTTCGGTGTTGTAGGCATTTGACACAGTCTACACACGCTTGTCATGGTGTTGGGGGATGTCTTCTTCTTGCATTCCCTAGGTTGTGGTGTGCTGGTTGTGTCATGCATTGTCCATCCTATGAGTGGGGTGGTAGTAGTGGTAGGCATCCTGCCCCCTGGGTGATGGTGGTAGTAGTGGTAGGCATCCTGCCCCCCTGGGTGATGGTGGTAGTAGTGGTAGGCATCCTGCCCCCCTGTGTAAGGGTGGTAGTAGTGGTAGGCATCCTGCCCCCCTGGGTAAGGGTGGTAGTAGTGGTAGGCATCCTGCCCCCCTGGCTAAGGGTGGTAGTAGTGGTGGGCATCCTCCCCCCCTGGGTAAGGGTGGTAGTGGTGGTAGGCATCCTGCCCCCCCTGGGTGATGGTGGTAGTAGTGGTAGGCATCCTGCCCCCCTGGGTAAGGGTGGTAGTAATGGTAGGCATCCTGCCCCCCTGGGTGATGGTGGTAGTAGTGGTAGGCATCCTGCCCCCTGGGTGAGGGTGGTAGTAGTGGTAGGCATCCTGCCCCCCTGTGTAAGGGTGGTAGTAGTGGTAGGCATCCTGCCCCCTGGGTAAGGGTGGTAGTAGTAGTGGTAGGCATCCTGCCCCCCTGGGTGAGGGTGGTAGTAGTGGTAGGCATCCTGCCCCCCCTGGGTGAGGGTGGTTGTGGTGGTAGGCATCCTGCCCCCCTGGGTGAGGGTGGTAGTAGTGGTAGGCATCCTGCCCCCCTGGCTAAGGGTGGTGGTAGGCATCCAGCCCCCCTGGGTGAGGGTGGTAGTAGTGGTGGGCATCCTGCCCCCTCTGGCTAAGGGTGGTAGTAGTGGTAGGCATCCTGCCCCCTGGGTGAGGGTGGTAGTAGTTGTAGGCATCCTGCCCCCCTGTGTAAGGGTGGTAGTAGTGGTAGGCATCCTGCCCCCCTGGGTAAGGGTGGTAGTAGTGGTAGGCATCCTGCCCCCTGGGTGATGGTGGTAGTAGTGGTAGGCATCCTGCCCCCCTGGGTGAGGGTGGTAGTAGTGGTAGGCATCCTGCCCCCCTGTGTAAGGGTGGTAGTAGTGGTAGGCATCCTGCCCCCCTGGGTAAGGGTGGTAGTAGTGGTGGGCATCCTGCCCCCTGGGTGAGGGTGGTAGTAGTGGTAGGCATCCTGCCCCCCTGGGTGAGGGTGGTTGTGGTGGTAGGCATCCTGCCCCCTGGGTGAGGGTGGTAGTAGTGGTGGGCATCCTGCCCCCTGGCTAAGGGTGGTAGTAGTGGTAGGCATCCTGCCCCCCTGGGTGAGGGTGGTAGTAGTGGTAGGCATCCTGCCCCCCTGGGTGAGGGTGGTAGTAGTGGTAGGCATCCTGCCCCCCTGGGTGAGGGTGGTTGTGGTGGTGGGCATCATGCCACCCCTGGGTGAGGGTGGTAGTGGTGGTAGGCATCATGCCACCCCTGGGTAGGGGTGGTGGTGCGCATTCAGGCCCCTGTGTGCATATGTGGCATTGGTGATGGGCATCCCGCCCCTATGGTGCTGCTGTTGCTGGTGTAAGTATATTCTGCATCCCTCTGTGTGTGTGTGATGTGTCGTGTACGTGTTGTATGTGTTTTGTGGTTGGTGTCTGGCTTACCTTCTGCGCCGTACGCGTCCGTGCCTGTTCCGGTAGTAAATGTAGAATATTGGTATGATCGGGACGAAGGGATTCATGGTTGGTTCGTGTCGTTCGTCCTTCTCGTTGCTTCGCGTCGTCCTCGCCGCTCGCCTCGTCCTCGCCGCTCCGCCTCGTCCTCGCCGCTGGCGTGTTCGCCTCGTAGCCGCGGATCGTGTTGTGGCGCGAATCGGAGCTTATGTGCGCCTCTCCCGGATGCTTTGACGTGCCGTGCATAGCGACGGGTTCGGCGCGTACGGAAAGCGCATCGTACTTGTCCGGCCGGACGGGGCTGCATTTTTCCTTCCGTGCGACTCGATTCGGCGTTTCCGGATTCGCCTCGGTCGGAGAACAGGACCTGGTTTGGGTGAGTACGGCTCGGCCGGATTTTTTGCTGTTGTGCGCATCGTACTTGCTCGCTCGGTGTACTGTACGGATCGGTCGGGAAACAGGCTTTCGCATGGCTTTTTTCCCGACCGAATGGTATTGGGTGCGCCTCCGACCGAGATAGGAATCGGCCCCTAGGTATGTTTAGATATTGGTTGGCATATGTCACGTTAGCAGAGATAGCTGCAGAAGTTGTTACGGTATGGCAATCTAAAGGCTCTAGCGTATTCGGTGGGGAAATGGTCTCATTCGAAAAACTATGGTCACACAGAGTGGTTTGAGATACCGCCGGGGCAACCAGTCAATCTTGATTGTCTAGATCAGATAGAGGAGAAAACCTATTGTATGCATTTAGGGTGAAAGGGACTCTAACTCTCTGACCCTGTGTTGGCTTATAAAAATAACCTAACTGTAATGGCCAGATATGGGTTGATTTATCAATGTTTATCGCCTGTGGTGTCAAAAGGGACCTTACCAGCAATGGGTCTCGAAAGTTAATGACAATACAATCACCCTCGATATCTTTTGTGGAGGAGCCAACCCACCCCACCCTGCGTACCATGATGATTTCATTAATGTGTGCCTCCCGAAACCCCCTGTGTTTTGTTAGCCAATCAGCACATTTATTGCAGAGTTGGACCCAGGATTCACCCTGATTTTTCCTAAGTGGTGGTACCCCTACTAGAATCAAAACATATGGACATGCGGCCGGGGGTAGATTTAATACCTCTTTACTGAACTCTGGGATGCCTAGGATATCTTTAGTCACAGGGATTGAAGCACCCACTCGGTATGTTTCTGTGTTTTGGTCAGCACTGCCCAGGGGATTCCGTGGCATAACACTGGGGACTAACAGAGTGGAGGAGGTTTGTGTAGACGTGGCATCTGTGGGACTATTGGGGTTGCGTACAATAGACATGTTATCCATAGCTGTGGAAGGTACTAGTGAAAAACAGCCCTTGATTTTACTACAAGTAGCACAAATGCCACTTGTAGCGATAGGCGTTAATACTTGGGGATATAATTTAGTAGTGACGGTCTCACAGTTGGTAACGCTACTATCTGCCCCTGCCGTAGTTACAGAGGTGGTTGCAGGTTTAAATATTTTAACTTGAGAACTTATTTTGTTTGACAGGGTATCCAATCGATCTAGACGCTTCCACAAAGTGATAAAATGTTTGTCAACTGAGTCTTTTATATAAGTTGAAACAATATTTACGATGTTATCGATGGAAATGTCCCCAGATGAACCACAAGAGGAACGGGGAAAGCAATCATCCGTCTGAGTAGAAATGGTCCGACATGTGGCCTCAGTGGCCTCAATAGGGGCCAAATCATAAATCACTGGGTTTACGAGAGGCAGGGAGCCCTGTATCCAAGAGCTCAGAGCTGTCCGAGAAGAGATGTTACGGGGCGGTTGTTTCCTTTTAGAGCATGAAGTTTTAGTAGTCTTTCTTTTACCTTTGGCCCCTGGTGCGGCGGAGGTTGTAATTGTCGTTGTCGTAGGAACTAGAGTACCTGGGGAGTTAATAATACTATCTCCACTACTTAGGGCGATATGCAAGTCCTCATTGATATTGCTACATTGTGGTCCGGGGGCAGTTAAATGAAATGAGGGACTTGTGGCAGTGAACTGCAAGGTAGAGTTAGAGGGGCTGGTCATGGGATCCATGGCGGCAGTCTCTGCCAAGAGTCCAGACTGCGCTGATGCAATCCCCAGGGACAGACGTCTTTCCGTTAGTTCAATTTCATTGGCGACAATACTTACTGCCCGTTCTAACATATTGTCTATGCTTGTTGTAGTGCGGGTGCAGGGTATCCCAGGTCTTTTCCCCATAGTACTCTGGGACACCATTTATACACTATGAAACAGTAATCACACTCACCAGAAGGTTGATAGGAGAGGGATGATTTAGATATCAGATGTTAGCAAGATGGCCCAGCCCAGCCTCGTTCGGGCACGGACGGGCGCAGACGGGCCCGCCCTTGCGGGCGCAGACGGGCAAAGTCTAGTAAGAAGGGCTCCCGCCCTGTGGGAGTCTGCCGCCGCTTTTGACGCCGCTTGGTGCGGCACGAAGACTGCACGTTGGCGCCTCCTGGCGCAAGTGCTACAGGGAGATGTAGTCCCCCCTTGCCTGCCGGGTCCGTAAGTGCCTGCAGGTACCGTCGCCTCCTCTGTGCCGGTAAAGTGTCCTGTACAAGTGGCAAAGTCTAGTAAGAAGGGCTGACAAAGAATAAGAGTCCGAGCGTTAATGTGAAGTAGATACGAGATCAGAACTGATAGAAGATCAAGTAAACTGAGGCCCAGAGCTACTGCTTCATGCCTCGTTGGTGACCCAAGAGGGAGACAAACCTGGCGCCAGGGCCGGACTGGGAACCAAAACCGGCCCTGGCAAACTGCTCCCGCCGGCCACTCCTCCAGGGGGGAGGGGTTGCGGCCGAGCTATTTGCTAGGGCCGGTTTCGGCCGATTTTGTTACAGGGGGCCGATATTGCCGGCCTCGGGTAACAAAAATGGCCCCCCAGGGGTCCAATTCGGCCCCCACCCTGGCGGCCCACCGGGGAAACACCCGGTGCCCGCTACGGCCAGTCCAGCCCTGCCTGGCGCTAAGTACTGGCTTGGAATTTACTATCCAACGCAAGCCAGGATTTGTGTAGGAATGTTCCCCAAATTAGGGCAAAGGTTTGCTATGCACTAGTTTGCGTCAAGGGGGCACTTCATGGGTGGTTCCTTCACATTCCCATGCACCCACCCATGGGTTCTAACACAAATTCCTATCTACTAACATTTGCATCAAAACCTTACAGCTCCTCGAGGCAGACGTAATAGGGGAAAACATATAATTTCTCCTTATTTTTCCAACTTTGCATCTGTGTTGCACTGTACAGCACTGTACAGCACACATACACAGTTGAAAAAGGCTTAATGGATAGCTTTTGTACTGGAATAGTCCCCTTCCAGTTCAAAGCCTCTGCCTTAAAAAACGCACACACCCTTGCTCTATGGTGCATGGTGTGTTGTCGCATGGCAGCCAGTTGTGACGTTGAGCTGGATGAGAGAGAAAATCCACAATCTCTTTGTAGATATGATGCGTTTTTCTCTCTCACTTTAATGCAAGGAAGCACGGCAACTATGGTTACTGCTCTCGTTGCATCACATATTTGTAAATCTGAGACGAATGACAAGTCTATTTCTCAAGTTCTTCCCTCCTTCCTTGACAACAAACACTAGGCATGTCACCAAAATACAGTAACCACAGGATCAGATCACCACGAAGACAAAAGAGTCGGCCCATCCTGGCTAACAGGTAAAAATCAAAACCATGAGACAAGAATGGACAGGGTTGACAGAAAATAAACTCGAAAAAAGACAAAAAGGAATAAAAGCATCAGCACTTGTATTGCTGTCAAACCACCACAGCAATAAACCACAAAAGGTTTAACAGACAAGCCAAATCAGCTGCTCTGTCTAAATCTAAAGGAAACTACCCGTAAGACTTCCAGGTGGAGTCGTCAAGCATGACACTAGCCATAGACATCTGCGGACATTCAGGGCGTAGCTTCCATTGATGCAGCAGGTGAAGTGGCACCGGGTCCCAGATTCTTGAGGGGCCCACTAAAACCTGGGTATTGCTGTATTTTCTAATTCAAACATCAGTCAAGGGGCCCATTTCCTTCCTTGCACTCGGGCCCTTGGCGCATTGGCTACCCAACTGCAGACTTCTCATGATAATATTTTTACAAGGAAAAAAATGTCCCTGTGGAAACAACAAATAAAAATTATTTTTTTTAAATGCACACGTTTTCCATACCTATTCCTTTGGATTGTTTTCCCTGTAGGTAATCTGAGATGACAAAGGAAACTCCCAACGCACCTTTCAAAGAGGAGACGCGGACATCAAAATTTACAATCGAGATGGACTAAAAAAAGAGGGGGCATGTCTTTGACACAGAGGAGAATGGCTGTGGGTTGAGAAGGCTCGGCTACAGGGCTGCTTTGCCTCAGACGTTTATCTATCGCCCGTTTGAGGTCCGCGACTTGCAGGAAGGCTGTTCTCGAGTCCTCTGGAATGCAGAGCGCATCTTCGTTTGCTGCTGACAGTCCATTTTGGATGCACTTCAGTGGCGCTCCGCCTGCACCTCGCCTCAGCATTGTGGCCGCCATTTTCTTAACGACACCATCATTGCCTCCTATTGGCCCTATGACGAGATTTTCTTCATTTTGCAAAGGTATTTGTACATCTCTCCTTCAGCATGTTTTCAGTACTTTACCTCAGAACTGGGATTTTTTCATGACGCTGTTTCTGCTTCACATTGATCAGCTGATATATCTGACTAATACCCTAAGTGCCATTACTCTCACAGATATACATTATAAATGTACTGGTCTCTCAGTCATATATATGTGTGCCTTGATCCCTTAGCCCTCAACATTTTTACTGACTTTAAATAACTTTGGCAGTTGTTAGTTCTTTCTATATGGGGGGACTGCAGAAGCTTAAACTTACACACACATCACACATTGATTAGCAGTGTGACTGTACTGTACTGTATAGCATTAAATCAATGGCAACTTCTTTCTCATGCCTACTCTTAAGGGGGATATTCACAAGAACGTGCACTAAACATCCCCAAAAAATGTTAACGCAACTTTACACATCCCAGTCTATCACGGGAAAATAACCCTGTGTTAACGTGGAATTCACAACACGGTGGTACCATGCGATAGCCTCCCGAAACCGCGGGCAAAGTCCGCGATACAACCACCGCGACGGCGATAAAAACATAAACTCCAACGCATAAAAAGACGCGATGGGCCCAAACGCGATAAGAAAACAGTGATAACCAGCGAGAAGCCAGCAATACCCACGCGTAATGCGGGAAAAAGCACAAGAACAGCATACGGAAAATGCCACTAAAAAGGAAATCAACTGCGGAGTACCACGGATGCACCCTGACCGACTGCAGAGGACAACATGAACCCCACAATCCCCACGGAGGAACACCCAGGAATCCAGGGCCCGTGGAAGGGCAATGAGAAGAGGAAGAGGAAGACAGTCTGCAGGAAAACACGATTATCGCCACGGATGAGATAGAACACCACCACCAACTGTACGTCACCTCCAACGTGTCATTGGCAACAAAGAGGCAAAGATGGCACACCATCTCGGACCATGTGAATGCCGTCGCAGCGCCGAGGAGGACAATGGAAGAGGACAAGAGGCGCTGGACTGATGTGAATGGCAAAAACCAAGCAGAAACTCGCTGCCAACACGAAAGCAGCAACACACTTCGGAGGAGGGGGGCCAGCAGTACACCAAGAGCTGAATGACATGGAGAAGTTGGTGGCCACAGTCACCAGTCGGGAGACGGTGACAGGAGTTGGGGATCCGGACACTGCCCAACATGACCCGACACTACATCAACAGGGTGCGTACCGACCAGGGAGTGGGGGGACGGGGGGAGATGGGCACAATGGCACACATGCACAATTAAGCAGAGCACACTGCACACCCACAATGACTCAGGATCATGTCCCTGATCCCACGGGAACACTTCAGCACACACACAAACACCAAGTGGTCCCACGTCCACCATGTGCCCAAAGGGGCCCCCACCCAACACATCACCAATCACACAACCAACACATGCACACGTGCGAAACACAGCAAACATGCATATACGTCAGCCACACTGACAATGCAAGAGACACCACATGACAAGTAGCATGGCTGCAGTCCAATCATCATGACAATGTACACGGCACAACACTGAGGTGGCTGAGTGCGGACCACAACTGAAAGGGGGCAGGTCACACTCGGACACAACCACCTGCACAAACAACCCCTGACGTCAACGACACATCTGCGGACAAACCATGCCCAAGAGTCACAACTCGACAAAGAGCACAAGTTACCCAAGTCTGCAACATCTCAGCACTGTGGAAGCACAGAACTGAAAGGCACACCGCATGAAAGGGATAAGTGGCAGCCAAATCAGAGCCGCAGGAGCGACTCACCCACCGTGCAGCATACGCACATAAGAATAAGTGCACCTCGACATTGACAACATCCTGGTACAAACAGGAACACCTCCAGAACAGAACACAGGACCCAACTGGTGCCGCATATGTGCACAACATGGCCAATCACATCTGGCACAGCAGGAAACTGTGACATGACAATGTACAAGTACAATCTGTAAGCTGCAAATAATTTTATTCAGACATGCTGTGCTTGTGGACATTTTGTACTGCCCCATGATTGCCAGGGACGGCCACAATGTGATGTGCTCATGAGAAGAAATTGGCAATGAGGGTGTTCCTACGGGCCATTCCTACCGCAGCTGCAGTGGGATGTGGGCCACCTGCCCCATCGTCCTCATCATCGTCCGGTACTTCTGGAACTTGGATCCATGGGGCATTGGTGCGTACACAGATGTTGTGCAACACACAAAATGCAACGATCATCTTGCACACGATGTCTGGGCTGTACAGGAGCTTTCCACCTGAAACGTGACTTCAACACACCAAATGTGCTTTCCACGATGCCCCTGGTGCGTATGTGGGCCGCATTGTACTGCCTCTGTGTGTGTGTGTCCGGGTCTCAGAGGGGTGTCATCATCCAAGGGCAGAGTGCATATCCTTGATCACCAGTGACAGTGCAGAGAGAAAAGAGTCAATACTTGGTTCGGCATGATGTGTTGGCAGGCCCACTAGTCCAGTGACGCCTGAGCTGGCTGTGTGTGGGGTGAGTGTAAGCCAGCCCTCAGGGAGTAGCTGGTGCTGGCAACAACTTCAACAGTCCTCAGGCACTCAGGAATGCAATGTTCGAACAGCAAGGGAGCATAACTGGAGTTGCACAGAGTTAGTGGCCCCGGATGCACAGCGCCGACACGGGCCTACCGCCAGGGGACGCTGACTTGCGGGACACTGGGGTAGGGTCATGAGGGCAGAGCAGGGTCTCGTATGTATCAAAGGTGGTTTTCGCGGAGTGTCTCGGGCGAGAGTGGGAGGTGAAACTCCAGGGCATGATGCAGAGGGCACATACCAGCTGTGTCCGGCCACATGGCGGATATGAATGCCACAGACTCATGCCAAACACCAAGTCCGTACCTGCCCGTTGCTGATGACAACCCCCAGGCCACAGGCTCAGACACCAACAATGTTCGGCCGGAGGCTACGGTCACTCACGGCGCACAGGGTTAGTGGCACCAGGTCAGTCCTTGCTACTGGTTGACCTCCTCCGTAACGGTGATCTGTGTTTCCACCGGACTGAAACGCATCTTTCTTTCACTCCTCACCCTGCGTTCACTGGCATGGACTCTGCCACTGATTAATGAAGACTCAGTTCTAGATGTGGGACATACTGGACTGCAGTGTAGGCCGGCTGCAGCGGTGGAGTATGTCAACGAATGAGGACTCCTGGGGGCCTGTGTCATGGAGGACAGCAATGGTCTGAGGAGGCTGCCAAGGTCACAGGCATGGGTCTTGGAGCTAGCACCGGCACGTGGTGGGCCCTCTTTGACACACAGCAGTGTCGGCAGGTGAGCAGTGCGGCCTTGGAGCGCTGGGGCAGGCAGGCCTTGTCTGGGTATCAGCGGCCTGGGGTGCAGCAGGTGCACAGGCTCGCAGGCCCTGCTGCTCATGGCATCAGCCTCATGGCAGGCTGAGAGGTGCCGCCCTGGCAGTGACGTTGGCCATTCCGGGCGAGCACCACGCTCTGCGCCATGGGGTTTTTGTCCACACCCCTGCGCAGGCCTGGCGTAAGCCGGCCGAACACACTACGCTCACGCACACAGGGGGGGACGCAGAGAGCGACATTTCTGCAATCTGACCCACAGCCTGGGGTGACATGGTTGCGTTCACTGTTCACTACTCTCCAGACACCAGCAGTTAATGTCTGCATGGACATATCTGTGGTTTGCATACCCAGGTCTGTCCAGCACATTCACGCCACACTTGTTGTTGTGTACATTCCCATTCATGGGTCACTTGCATCCTTCGCACATGCCTGCTTTCCGTCTCTCCACACGTTCAGCTGTTGTGTGGCTGTGGTGCCATGATATAGCTGGATTGTGTACATGGGAAGCCCAGGATCCCAATGGAGTTGTGTTCTCGTGTC
Source organism: Calotriton arnoldi (assembly GCA_963921515.1). Taxonomy (NCBI): domain Eukaryota; kingdom Metazoa; phylum Chordata; class Amphibia; order Caudata; family Salamandridae; genus Calotriton; species Calotriton arnoldi. The sequence goes on along the minus strand of CAWUFW010000351.1, from coordinate 2,653,867 downwards.
TGGTAGGTGGGCATGTTGATTGACATGTTGTATGTGGTTTGGTCACGTGTGCATTCCCACAGTTGTGCGTTGTGTGATGGTGGCTTTGAGGTGTGTGGTGTGTAGATTTGGTACTTACCAACGAGCAGTCCAGTTCCATATGTGACATCATGGAAGCGATGGTTGATGATGGACTGTCGGAAGATGTAGGAATCGTGCACACTGCCTGGGTAGTTTGCGACGACATTGGTGAACATTCCCCGGTGGTCCACTATTGCCTGCACATTGATGGAATGCGTGTGCTTTCTGTTGCGGTAGATGTGTGCGGTGTCCGCAGGGGGCACAAGTGGGACATGTGTGCAGTCAATGGCCCCCAACACGTGCGGGAATCTAGCGATCGCGTAGAAGCCTTGCTTGGTCTCCAGCTGTTCCTGCGCAGTGTGGGGGAAGTGAAGGTACTGGGGTATGAAACTGATGATGGCATCCAGGACAGGTGTGAGGAACTTTGATAGGGCTGGCTGTGAGACTCCTCCGACTCTGGCAGTTGTTGGTTGGAAGGTGCCAGAGGCCAACAGGTGCAACACAGCCAGCAGCTTTGTCTGCGGAGGGATGTTGGTGGTCCGCTGTGTTGGGACCGTCAGCCTGTGGCCGATGTGGGTCATGATGCGGAGGATGGTTGTCCTTTTGAGCCTGTAGTGGGCAATGGCTTCCTCGGGCGTTAGGTCTGTGAGACTGGTGCGTTTTCGGTAGGTCCACTGTCTTACTCTGCGCTGCCTCTGTGGTGGTCCGGGGGGGTGCGGGTCCGGGTCCTGGGGGTGATGGCGGTCCTGGGGGTGGTGGCGGTGGGTGTTGTGGCCCTGTTGGGGCTCCGAGCTGCATGATGAGTAGCTCCATGGCGTCAGTTGTTCTTCAGGTGTGGCTGTGTGCGGGGCTCCATTGCCTACTGCAGGTAGTCGTCCTGCTTTACACCAGCAGGAGGCAGGTGTTAAATACCTTCTGCTACCGCGGCTTATCGCGTGGTTTTGACTCGCATCGCAGATCTGGCAGTTCGTTGTGAAAGTGGTGTAGTGGTGTTTTCGTGTGTTTTTGCATGGGAACGCCTACTCTGCATCTCATTAGGGTTAGTTGGTGGTGTCACCCGTGGAGATACATTTTGGGGCAGTTATCGTGGGAATACTGGTGATGTCTGCAGTTTGCACACGCTTGTGAATGGGGCGTTAATTCTATCTCCACTTTTGATGCGTTAAGGTGGCGATAACTCGGCGATAAGTCCTTGTGAATATGCCCCTAAATCTTCAATCTGCCCCCAAACTTCAACAGGCAGGATCTACTAAATGCATCAAACAAGATTCTCCCTCACCTGATAAACTGTAGGGGTGTGCGGAACTTGTGGTGTTTACCTAAAACCCTGTGAGATTCCACGGAGTACCGCGAGCGGTGAAATTCCAGTCCACCATACACGCTTGTGACCTTCTGATTACACCTCCATCAGTTTGTGATGACGTGAAAAACGGCACATGCGCTCCCCTACTTGTGCAAAAATTGCAGTTTTGCACCAGTCTATCTGTACAGACATTATCTTTTTAAAAATCCCACAGCAGTGACTGGGGCACGTCCTGGCTCCAAGGCGTGCTCCCAAACAGCCGGCACCTCACCATTCTTGTCATCTTTATCCAAACTATTCCCCTGTACCACACAAAAGCACATCCATCCTCAGTAAAAGGATCAGGGCAAGTTTACATAGGCAGACCAGGCTCCCTCTCGGATTCATGCACACTCCAGGTGCAGCAAGGGAGCGAAGAATTGCTGTATGAACATCCATTTGTAATATATTCAGGGCACAAGTGCTAAAAAAAGAAGTGGGGGGACTAACCTAGTTAATCAGTATGCATGTGCCATCGCAGCGCATGAAATCGCAGCGCGTGACATCACAGCGCGTGACATCACAGCTCGTGACATCACAGCGCGTGACATCACAGGAACTGGCATCACAAGAAGTGACATCAGATCTTAAGCCCTCACATATATGTTTAGCAGGTGTATCATGAGTACATTTGAGCACATTTTGAGCATACTTGCAAACCCTCCTGATTTAGGCAGAAGATTCACACTTTTGTACGCTACACATAAAACAATTTACCTTTTATCAGCGTTAAGTTTTCTCTAGCCATAGTGCTTTAAAAGAAATAGTGATATATAAATTATTACAATGCCTCCTCAGGGGTATAAGCGCTATATAAATGCTATTTATTTTGTGCAAATGCTGGGAAACATCAACACATCTGAAATTTCTACAGTGCATGCGTATCTCCTAAACAGAGCCTGAACAAAGTTAAAAGCTGCCTCTCTTCAGTATGTGTGAAGTGCTAACAAGGTGTGAGCCTTTGTTTCCCCTCTGCTGCATTTGCACCAGGTGTGAGGCTCCTGACTGCTGCCAGCCAGGAGACTACAACAAAAGGAGGCCTGATGACCCCTCCGATTCGGCCTTTGTTATGAGCCCAGCAGGAGTCACAACCAGTAGCGGCAAATGCGATGCAGCGCGCGCAACGAAATTCGTTTTATTTATTTATATGTTTACTTACCTCTATTCGGCCGTATTCCGTACTTTACTACCCCCCACCCTGCCCCTCCCCCGCCCCACGTCACCGCCCGGCAGCGCTCCCACCACGGGCCGCTACTGGTCAGAACTAAGAGAGCCCCGTCCCCGCCTGCACGTTGTCTCAGATAGAAAGCAGATAACAACGTGCAGGCGCTGCAGGATGTGTCCCGGTGTTTGTAAATTACACCGGGACGAATTCAGCATATTTTACAGTGGGGCCACACTTTTTGGCAGGGTGGACGGCGTCCACCTTGTAATAAAAGTGGGGGGACGCCGTCCACCGGCGTGTAGCCCCGACTCGTGCCCTGAATATATTAAAGGTTTGATGCCTGCCCTCAGTCGTTCACATCCTCGGTTTGCAATTCAGTGTCAAAAAACGTGTTGCTCGCTTTCCATATGGTCCATTAACTTAGAGGAGGCTGCCAGTTCTACAACCTGCAAAGTGAAGGAGACCTGGGAATGGAAAAAAGGCTCTCATCGAAAGGAAGAGAGCATGTTTTCTTTATAAACCTCGATTGTGGCAGCAGGTTGTCACAATTACTCCCTTCCTGGGGACAAATGTCACACATTGCCTGTTTATGATTCTGAAGATAATTTCCGCAGGTGTATGTCACATTTTTTTCAGAAGGTGCTTGCTCAGCCAATTAATTCCAAGGCTGCGTCACTTGCAAAGATTTCTGTACTGTTTGCTTTTAGAAGTTTGAGAGATGTTTGCATGAGTAATTAACAGTTCCATAGATAAACTGTTGAACTGTCACGTTTAAAAATAATTCTCTCCATGCTAAAGTTTCTCGAACTGCGTAATGTCAAGCGGAATGGTGCAATCTTCTTAGCCTCCTACGAAAACCTCCCCTCAACCGTTCGGTCTTTGTCAATGATATTTTTGACTGCTTGGTAGATGCAAGTGCGGTGGAAAATTGTCCTGCATTGGTGCAAAGCTAATGCAACTTGGCCACTTGTGTCCGAGAGTCCTTTGTTCTTATTCTGGATTCTTCCCCACTGCAAAGTGCTACAGCGCTTCATCATGGGCAGTAGGTGCTATTTAATTGTCAATACCATACATCAGACACAACTTAAGACACTTCTGAGTTGGCATTTTGAATAAATAGATACATGCAGAAAATTAAAAATGCAGTTGGCGCAAAGCTTGTTCCACAACTATAAAAAATATGTAAAACAAGGGTTGATGTTACTTTATGCGTGGCTGATATCAGGGTTGGAGAATGCACAAAGAGCACTATATTGAAAACAAGGATAAGTTGATCAAGAGAATGTGCACATGCACTGCCACCCCTCGTGTGCAATGCATTCCAGTGGTCTGTTACAGGACTCCTTGTGTGGTTGTGTAATGCTTTATGAAGGACGTTTAGCCACAAGCTTTTGGTGGATGTATGGCCTCACCCCTCTGAAGTTCTGTGGAGCCCTGTCCCACTCCCAAAGCACTAGATGCAGAGGAACAGCACAGGATTGTCGAACTCACTGCACTCGTTTTTGCGGCCTTGGCTTGAGAGCGCAGAGCCAAAATCCTGAGAGACTCGGACTGCATTGGCAAAGAGTCAATTCACCCACACTGACCCTAAGGAGCACCGCAGGCTTCCAGTTGCCAAACTTGCTACGGACCTCGACTCAGACAGAAGTAGGCAGTGATAGTTTCTCAGGAAAGAGCCAGGGAGCCTCAGCCTCTGATGAAAGACTGGACGTAAAGCAGGCAGACTCTGTGCTGGGGCACATGCACTCTGAGTGACTTTGTAGAGAAGCCAATGAACATCTAGCAAGCATTCCCTCAGCCAATCGCAGTAGAGTATTCAAAATTCAACAGCCAATGCGCAATGAGAACTGCCAAGAAATAAACCTCAGGACAAGACTTCACCAAGCAATCCACGGAAGGGTGGGTGGTAAACTCTGATACGAGGTGGTTGGCACAGTTTTTGGCAAACTCCACGCTCCAAGCAGAGAGCAAAGGGGGCTAAACTCCTCAAACTCTGCCAGCGGAGCAGAGTTTACCGCCCACCTCTAATAAATTGTCTTCCTCCATATTTATAGAAATCCTTTTTGAAGAAATTCGAGCTCTTCACACCTTTGAGGAGAAGACTAACATCAGAATATAAACCTTAGATACAAAATGGACTTCCATGGAATCTCACATTTTTTATGCCGAGCAACACATTAGTGATCTTCAAGATGAATCTTCCAAAATGGCCGTCATGCGGAGAGAGATGAGCTTCCTCAAACAACATGCCGAAGACCTTGTGTGGTGTCCTGTTCTCTTCTCTGTCTAGTCAGTTCTCTGTGTTCTGTACTCTGCTGCTCAGCCACTCTAAGTGATGTCACAGAATGTACCCTGTGTGTATGTTTGAGTGGAATTGTCAGTTGCTGTATGTGGGCTGAGCAACAGGGATGCTGCTCCCGGTGGGGCTGATTTTCCTGATACTACTTTCTATACTACTACAACCAACATATCCTCTAATGTTCCTGTCCTGACTGAACCAAAGAATAAATCTACCATTTGGATAAAACGACATCTCAGTCTACCTCCTTTCATGAATTCCACACCTTGAAAACAGAAATAGGCACAATAATCTTCATGTTTACGGTCTTCCTTTGGATGTGGATGGTAAAGATCTGGTTTACTTGTTCATCACTTTTTTACCAAAACTTCTTTATCAGCTGGATCCACCAAACCTCGACATTCAATTTGCTAACAGGCTTGGTCGTAAAATTTCTGCTTCACCTAATCCTAGAGGTATTACTATCCTTTTCTTGGAATACACAGACCTTCTTAAAGATTTTCAAGCTACTAAAACCAAAAAACAACTCTTTTGGTCTGGTCAAAAACTATTTCTCACACAATATGTAGCCAAATGTTCTGCTGATGGACAGAAGGAATTCATTTCTCTTCGACCAGCTCTGAGGAACAGGGGAGCTTCTTCAACAAATGCAATTCACAGAATTGGAAGCACATAAACTAAACCAATCCTGGGTAGGTACTGTTCTTGTTTCACCCACTTCAAACAAGGACAATGGTGTTATATCCTTTGTAATAAGCATACAAATATTTCTGTTCTTCCACAAGAAACTGATGAAGGTGGCGAGATGGATTGTTACTAAGCATACTGTTAACAACATTTCTTTAACCATTTTTAACGTTTATGGGCCAACCCAGAATGACTTTTTTTTTGGGCCTGATTTTGGAAAAAAATGTTTGTAGATTGATAATGAATATTTTCTTTTTCCTGAAGACAGTAATCAAGTTATTGACCCTTTCTTGAATTGATACTCCCCAGTTAGATTTCTTCCCCATAAAATGCATATGCAATTTTGTTTTGTCATCTTTCATAGATCTTTGATAGATCCTAGTGGTTGTGCAACCCAACAGCTCGTGAATACACATCCTATTACCCACCACATACTTGTCTTACCAGACTAGACAATTTATTTACCAGTAAACGCCACTCTCTACCCCTGATTAAGTAGAAATTGCCCCAATAGTAAATTTCAGATCATGCTTCTCTGATAGATGATTTTGATTTGTTACCTATCTATAAGATACCTAATAGATGGTGATTGAACATTGCTTTATTGGCAGATATCCACTTCTCCTCCTCTTTTGTTGCATTCACCTCTGATTTCTTTGGTATTCACAATGATCCTCTTCTCTCTACACAGTTATTATGGGACACATTTAAGGTGACAGCTCTTGGCTTTATTCTTAACTATGTCTGTAAAAAAGAAATCTTTCCTCAAGCAACATAGTGAACTGCTAACTGTTATTAAACAACTGGAACATCAATACTATATCTCGTGGCAGGTAAACCCCACTTTAATAAAATCTCCTCTGAAGACGTCTCCTCATACTTACTAAGAGGCAGTGTTCGATATTATGGAGGATTAAATAAAATGAGTAAATTCTGGCCAATCAGTGTAATATCGAAAAGATTGTGCAAAAGTACAATCTTTGCGACCCAACTCAGGTACTCCGTTCTACAAAGACTGCAATATCCTTCATGCATTTACATCTTACTATAAAACACTCTGTGCCCCAGAACATCACCCTACAGACCCTGCAGTTGATTCTTTTCTATAAACACTTGAGAAACCTACTACTTCTATGCCTCATTTATACAGTTTCATTTATCCAGTTCGGAACAGGATATTTCCACTTCTGAATTATCTTCTGCTCTTCATCTTCTAAAGAAGGGCAAATCACCTGGACCTGACGCTTTTACTGTAGAATTTTACTCCTATTTCACCACCATACCACTACCCAAATTGTTGAACTTATTCTGTTCTTTTTCTTCTGACACTCCTAAAAGCATGATCTTTTTAGAAATAGTTATCTGACTTATTCCAAAGAACGGAATGTATCCTACTTTATGCAAAAACTGCTTGTCTATTTCCTTAGTTACTGTGGACTATAATATTTTTGCTAAAATTCTTGCTTTATTGATGGAATCTATCTCACCCAAATGAATTGGTCCAGAACGGGCTGGTTTTGTTAAGGGATGCTTGGGTTCTGACAATGCTATTTTTAATGTTTTTTCTCAAGCTTCTAATCTCGATTATCCTCTGGCGGCCATTACTATTAACACACAAAAAGCTTTCGATAGACTTAATAGGTCTTTTATACTTTAAAGTTTTACGTTGTTATGGATTTAGCCGTAAAGTTCTATCCTGCATCTCCACACAATATGATTCTCCTAAAGCTGGTGTAACGGTTAATGGATTAACTTCGCCATATTTCACACTTCAGAGGCGGAATATGCCAGGCCATACCTTGTCTCGGGAATAGGCCTGGCCATACCTTGTCTCCTCTCCGATTTATACTGTCATTAGAACCATTTACTTTTACAACATTCAACAAAATCCACTAATTTCTGGCTTCCAATATGACTCTCATAGTTTAAAATTAGCTGCATACGCTGATGATAGTCTCTTTTATCTCAAATCCTGAGACCTCTTTAACAGCTCTTTCCCAAGAAATGTCTACTCTCTCAAATGTCTCCGGCTGCAAGATTAATTTTGACAGAACTGAAATTCTACATTTATATTGTACTAAACAATTATTCAACCTTCAGGTTTCACTTGGGTTCCGATCAAGATTAAGGGCCTGATTACGAGTTTAGTGGTCCATCGGACTGCCAAACCAGTGGTGGTGGTCCCTGGACAACCAGACTTGCAGTCCGCCACAGGCCCACCACAGGCCCGCCACAATAGCCGGGGATCATGGATCCAGTGCATATGGCATGGTGGTCAGAGGCCCTAATATGCTGGCAATGCCACTGTGGCACCGTCAAGCATATTAGGAGTTTTTTCACCACCATAGTTTTCATGGCGGTGAGGCTGCCATGAAAACTGTCGCTGTGAGGAAACAAAGGGGGCCCTATAGGTCCCCCTGTTGCCTCAGGGCCATGGGGGTGCTGTTAGACCTGGTACCATTGGAGTGGGTCTCCCTTCCATTTTTTCGCTATGCCTCCTCTGTTGTTGACATGTTTTTGCTGGTTTAGATGCTTTGGGCACTTTGCCACTGCTAATCAGTGCCAAAGTGCAAGTGCTCCCTATGATAAATTGATGTGTGGATTAGTGACTCCATGATTGGCTTATTTGATTTACTGTCAGACCCTAGTATAGTGCACCGCGTGTGCCCAGGGCCTGTAAATCAAATGCTGCTGGTGGGCTTGCAGCACTGGTTGAGCCACCCACCGGAGCAGCTTGGAAAGCGTGTCTCAGGCCTGCCATTGCAGAGCCTGTGTGCAGTCTGGTACTGCCATGTCGACTTGGTAAGTGCACCCACTTACCAGTCCCCAAACCTTCCCTTTTCTGCGTTAGTCACCCCTAAAGTAGGCCTGCGGTCAGGGTGCATTGTATGTAAGAGGTAGGACATGCCCTGATGTGTGTGGCATGTCCTGATAGTGAATTACAGCCAATTTCGTTTTTCACTATTGCAAGGCTACCTGTCCCCATAGGCCAGAATGGGCAGTTTGATTATAACCTCTTATAATCCTAACTGACCCAGGGAACATGGTAGAAAAACGAGTTTGGTATGCCTGAACTCAGAATGATAAAATACATCTTTTAGTGAAGTTGGTTTTAACATTCTGTGTTTGAAAATACCACTTTTAGAAAGTAGGTATTTTCTTGCCTAACCATCCAGCCTGCCTCTGCTAGCTTGTGTATTGTATGTCTGGTTTTGTGAGTGACAGGGGCTGGGGACTCCAGGAGACAGGGTGAGTCAGCACTAGGCTGAATAGACCTATCTGCATGTAGAGTGGTGGGAGGAGTAGCACCTAGGCCTGAATATGGCTGTGCCTGCCTTCCACAATGCTGGCTCCACCTCCTGTGGTGCGTCTGATGTCCCTGGCCCACATTGACAAAGGAAGAAGATGTGCACTGGCAGAATGCACCCAGAACTGGTTTGGACTAGGTACAGGACCCTCTGCCTTCAGAGGACAAAGGATTTGCTAGTATAAATATTGGGACCCAGACCCCAAGATTTTAGATCACTTCTGGGAATCAAGACAAACCTTTGCTGAGGAGAAGAACCAGGAAGCTGAAGGAGGAGACTACCCCTATGCTGTGTGTTGTTGGGGTTGGCCTGCAGTGGTTACTTTATTGCCAAAGAAAGGAGAAAAGGACTGAGTGTGCTTTCATCATCTTGAAGAAGATCTCCAAGGGCTTTAACATTGAGCTTGCCTCCTGCCTGAAGTCTCAGGGATACAAGACTTCACCCCCAGCTCCCCTCCTGAATTCCCTTGCTGGGAATTGAAGTGCCTACTGCTGTTGGGCCTTCTGAGAGACTGCGTGTTGCTGGGAGCTGGAAGCACGACGCAACGAAGAGGAAGCGTGTCGCCACCGCAGCAGCTGTCGTCGCATCGCAGAGTAAGCGTGCCGCCGCTGTCGCTGCACCGAAGCGCCCCGCATCACCGGAGAAGCGTGCCGCCGCAGCAGTTGTCTTTGCATCGCTGAGTAAGCGTGCCGCCGCTGTCGCTATCGCATGACCGAAGCGCCTCGCATCACCGGAGAAGCATACCGCCACCACAGAGGACGCAGGCGCATCACCGAAGAAGCGTGTCGCAGGGCCTGTCGCGGCTCAGAAGATCGCTGAGTCGCCGCACGGCCGTCGTGCGTGCACGCATCCCGTCAACGTTGTCGCACTGTGAGCAAGACGCCATTTTCTCGCATCGCACCGGATCATCATCGCATCGGAACCGGGCCGCAGTAAGAATCCGACGCATCCTCCTTTCTGCGTGTAAGGAATCGAAGCATCACCTTCCCTGCGACCCTTTTGTTTGTTTTGCGTTACGCATCCAAAGGTACATTGAGAGTAAAGTGTCGCATTTATCATCTTTATTGAACTAAGCTATTTTCTACCATTGACAGCCATATTTTTCGTATTGTATTGTGGATTTTTGTCATTTTGGGTCTTGTGTTAAGTCTATATAAAATACTTATTTTTATACTACAACCTGTGTGGTGTCCATCTGTAGTGTTGTCACTGTGTTACTGTATGTGTTCACAAATGCTTTACACACTGCCTCTGAGATAAGTCTGCCTGCTCATGTCAAGCTACCAAGGGGGTGAGCAGGGGTTATTTTAGTAGTGTATCCCCCTTACCTTGACTAGAAGCAAGGGTCCCTATTTGGACAAAGGTACCTACCTCTGCCAACTAGAGACCCCCAGTTCTAACAGGTGCAATTAGGGGGGGCATGTTGTCCCCCTGTGAGTGCAGTCACCCCTTTCCTGCACTGCATAGCCTTTACCATCCATGCCGTAAAAAGAACGGGCTTTGGTGCTCCCATTGCGGTGCCTTTTTAATATTTTAATAGGTACTGCAGTGGGAATGCCAAAGGACCGCCTGCCAGACCAAGAGATTACTTTTAATCCAGCTGCTGGTCGGCGATCGAGTTTGGCGGTCCTGGAGCGGGGCGCTGGTGTGGCAGCTCACTCCAAGACCACCAAACTCGTAATCAGGCCCTAAATATTTAGGGTTATGGTTCGCAAATTATATAACTTCATCTGTCTCTCTTTACCTTGCAGATCTTCTTCTTAAAGTTGACTCTCTTCTTTCTATATAGAATCCTCTTTTCTTATTTTGGTGGGGTCGTTTGGACTCTATCAAGATGATGATCACCCCTTTTGCTCTTTATACTCTCACTATGACCCCAGTGCAGATTCCGGGCTTATAAACACTCAATTCACTTTTATCCAAGTTTTTATGGAATAAAAAGAAATCTTGTGTGTCCTTCTTAGACTCAGACGTGACAAATGTAATGGTGGGGTGAACTTTACTGCTTCCCAACAGTATCATAAGGCTTTCTCTCTTCGTCATCCTTCTAGTTGGTTGCTCAACAGATCTTCCCCTTTCTCACCATTATGGTTATATATAGAGAAATCTTTTATTTCATCTTATTCTTTTTGTGAATATCTTACACAATCCTCTCACCCGCCTCATTTATTTTCCCCAAATTTGAGGCACATGTGCCAAATCCTCCCTTCCAGTTTTCCTTGTTCCTCATTGAATTGTGTTACCTTTTTTCAGCTACCCATTTGGTACAATAATTTAATGAAACTCAATAGTAGGTCTCTTTTTTGGACAACTTGGTAACTCAAGGAAACTTGCTGGATTGGTGATCTCTTTGATGGTGACACTCCGCACCTCTTTCCCCAATTCCAATCAAAATTTAATTGCCCTAAATCTTTTCAAATAAATGTTCTATTTTATTGAATTTGCTACTAGATATTCGGGTAACTTTACTTGAACACTCCCCTGAAGATTCTTTTAGTGAGTAAACCTAAAATTGCATCTATAAGACCTAAAGCCTCCCTCCTTTATAAATTAAGTTCTTCACAGTTAAGACCTAAAGCTTCATTAGAGTTCTTGTGGGAGACTGATTTGGGACATGCTTGGCCAACTTCTCTCTGTGACAAGATATGGTTTAAAATACACAAAACCTCTAGTAATGCCACTCTTACTCATACACTATTTTAATTTATAATAGGCTTCTCTTCACTTCACATTCCATATCTAATTTTGCAAATATAGCTGATTTCAAATGTTGGTCCTGCTCATTCCCAACCATTGACCTAAAACACATGTCATTCTTATGCCTCAATACTTCAATTTTGTTTGCATAAGGTTTGTAAACAAATTAATTGCATTTTTCAAACAACCATTCCTTTTAGTGTTCCCTCTCTTTTTCTGGGTAGCCTGCACAGTGATTGGCAGTCTTCCTTCTTCAATTATGAATTGCTGGATCTTTTGCTCGCTATTGCTTTTCAACAGATTTCCACTACTTGGAAGTGTACGCCTAATATATCTTATAAAGTCTGGTGGTATGCAGTTTGCCATAATCACAGGTTAGACAGACAATATGCTGAATCCATTTTTTGTCACATACCAGTGATTTACTATGTTACCCCCTTACCACCTTCCTGGACACCATTAGTGCCCATGCTAACACCAAGCAACCATTCTCATTCCTTACTTTCAAACCACCCTGAACAACAATATTGGATTCTCTGTTTGACAACTGTTTTACTGCATTTTTTCTGATATTTACTCTTCTTTGGTGTTTATTTGAGGACTATTGTTCATACATACTCATTAGTTATAGTGATTTTTTTGATTATGGTTCATATTGCACCTTTGTCTTTCTCTTCCTTACCCCCCAATCCCTGCATTTCCTAGAAAAAACATAAAACCTAATAAATAAGGGGTCGATTCCGATCTCGGTCGGAGGCGCACCCAATACCATTCGGTCGGGAAAAAAGCCATGCGAAAGCCAGTTTCCCGACCGATCCGTACAGCACACCGAACGAGCAAGTACGATGCGCACAACAGCAAAAATTCCGGCCGAGCCGTACTCACCCAAACCAGGTCCTGTTCTCCGACCGGGCGAATCCGGAAACGCCGAATCGAGTCGCACGGAAGGGAAAATGCAGCCCCGTCCGGCCGGACAAGTACGATGCGCTTCCCGTACGCGCCGAACCCGTCGCTACGCACGGCACGTCAAAGCATCCGGGAGAGGCGCACATAAGCTCCGAATCGCGCCACAACACGATCCACGGCTACGAGACGAACACGGCACCGACGAGGACGACGCGAAGCGACGAGGACGAAGCGAAGCGACGAGGACGACGCAAAGCAACGAGAAGGACGAACGACACGAACCAACCATGAATCCCATCGTCCCGATCATACCAATATTCTACATCTACTACCGGAACAGGCACGGACGCGTACGGCGCAGAAGGTAAGTCAGACACCAACCACAAAACACATACAACACGTACACGACACATCACACACATACACTGGGAATCTGAATATACTTACACCAGCAACAGCAGCACCATAGGGGCGGGATGCCCATCACCAATGCCACATATGCACACAGGGGCCTGAATGCGCGCCACCACCCCAACCCAGGGGGCTGGATGCCTACCACTACTACCACCCTTAGCCAGGGGGCAGGATGCCTACCACTACTACCACCCTTAGCCAGGGGGCAGGATGCCCACCACTACTACCACCCTTAGCCAGGGGGCAGGATGCCCACCACTACTACCACCCTCACCCAGGGGGGCAGGATGCCTACCACTACTACCACCCTCACCCAGGGGGCAGGATGCCTACCACTACTACCACCCTTAGCCAGGGGGCAGGATGCCCACCACTACTACCACCCTTAGCCAGGGGGCAGGATGCCTACCACTACTACCACCCTTAGCCAGGGGGCAGGATGCCCACCACTACTACCACCCTTAGCCAGGGGGCAGGATGCCTACCACTACTACCACCCTCACCCAGGGGGGCAGGATGCCTACCACTACTACCACCCTTAGCCAGGGGGCAGGATGCCCACCACTACTACCACCCTTAGCCAGGGGGCAGGATGCCCACCACTACTACCACCCTCACCCAGGGGGCAGGATGCCTACCACTACTACCACCCTTAGCCAGGGGGCAGGATGCCTACCACTACAACCACCCTTAGCCAGGGGGCAGGATGCCTACCACTACTACCACCCTCACCCAGGGGGGCAGGATGCCTACCACTACTACCACCCTTAGCCAGGGGGCAGGAGGCCCACCACTACTACCACCCTTAGCCAGGGGGCAGGATGCCCACCACTACTACCACCCTCACCCAGGGGGGCAGGATGCCTACCACTACTACCACCCTCACCCAGGGGGGCAGGATGCCCACCACTACTACCACCCTTAGCCAGGGGGCAGGATGCCCACCACTACTACCACCCTCACCCAGGGGGGCAGGATGCCTACCACTACTACCACCCTTAGCCAGGGGGCAGGATGCCTACCACTACAACCACCCTTAGCCAGGGGGCAGGATGCCTACCACTATAACCACCCTCACCCAGGGGGCAGGATGCCTACCACTACTACCACCCTTAGCCAGGGGGGCAGGATGCCCACCACTACTACCACCCTTAGCCAGGGGGCAGGATGCCCACCACTACTACCACCCTCACCCAGGGGGGCAGGATGCCTACCACTACTACCACCCTTAGCCAGGGGGCAGGATGCCCACCACTACTACCACCCTTAGCCAGGGGGCAGGATGCCTACCACTACAACCACCCTTAGCCAGGGGGCAGGATGCCTACCACTACTACCACCCTTAGCCAGGGGGGCAGGATGCCTACCACTACTACCACCCTTAGCCAGGGGGCAGGATGCCTACCACTACTACCACCCTTAGCCAGGGGGCAGGATGCCCACCACTACTACCACCCTTAGCCAGGGGGCAGGATGCCCACCACTACTACCACCCTCACCCAGGGGGGCAGGATGCCTACCACTACTACCACCCTCACCCAGGGGGGCAGGATGCCTACCACTACTACCACCCTTAGCCAGGGGGCAGGATGCCCACCACTACTACCACCCTTAGCCAGGGGGCAGGATGCCCACCACTACTACCACCCTTAGCCAGGGGGCAGGATGCCCACCACTACTACCACCCTCACCCAGGGGGCAGGATGCCTACCACTACTACCACCCTTAGCCAGGGGGCAGGATGCCTACCACTACAACCACCCTTAGCCAGGGGGGCAGGATGCCTACCACTACTACCACCCTCACCCAGGGGGGCAGGATGCCTACCACTAATACCACCCTTAGCCAGGGGGCAGGATGCCCACCACTACTACCACCCTTAGCCAGGGGGCAGGATGCCCACCACTACTACCACCCTCACCCAGGGGGCAGGATGCCTACCACTACTACCACCCTCACCCAGGGGGGCAGGATGCCCACCACTACTACCACCCTTAGCCAGGGGGCAGGATGCCCACCACTATTACCACCCTCACCCAGGGGGCAGGATGCCTACCACTACTACCACCCTTAGCCAGGGGGCAGGATGCCTACCACTACAACCACCCTTAGCCAGGGGGCAGGATGCCTACCACTACAACCACCCTCACCCAGGGGGCAGGATGCCTACCACTACTACCACCCTTAGCCAGGGGGCAGGATGCCCACCACTACTACCACCCTTAGCCAGGGGGCAGGATGCCCACCACTACTACCACCCTCACCCAGGGGGGCAGGATGCCTACCACTACTACCACCCTTAGCCAGGGGGGCAGGATGCCTACCACTACTACCACCCTTAGCCAGGGGGGCAGGATGCCTACCACTACTACCACCCCCACTCATAGGATGGACAATGCATGGCACAACCAGCACACCACAACCTAGGGAATGCAAGATAAAGACATCCCCCCACCACCATGACAAGCGTGTGTAGGCTGTGTCAAATGCCTACAACACCGAACATGACTTTGAACATACAACGTGACCCCTAGCACATGTGCCACACATATATGTGTGTGGCACCCACAATGCAAGCAGCCCATGACCATTGTGGCAATGGGGCCTAAACCCCCATCATCACAGTGACCAAAAGGTAAGTGTGGGGTCCATAGCTGAAGCACATTTTGACCATTGTGGCAATGGGGTCTAAACCCCCATCATCACAGTGACCAAAAGGCAAGTGTGGGGTCCATAGCTGAAGCACATTTTGACCATTGTGGCAATGGGGTCTAAACCCCCATCATCACAGTGACCAAAAGGCAAGTGTGGGGTCCATAGCTGAAGCACATTTTGACCATTGTGGCAATGGGGTCTAAACCCCCATCATCACAGTGACCAAAAGGCAAGTGTGGGGTCCATAGCTGAAGCACATTTTGACCATTGTGGCAATGGGGTCTAAACCCCCATCATCACAGTGACCAAAAGGCAAGTGTGGGGTCCATAGCTGAAACACATTTTGACCATTGTGGCAATGGGGTCTACACCCTCATCATCACAGTGACCAAAAGGTAATTGTTGACAAAGAAAGAGCTGCAACTGCCAAACTGCATGGATCATTCCTGGTCACAGAACCAAAAACTCATCTGTGGCAAAGTAGTGTATGTGTCCCATTGCAACATAAATTGGGGGAGCCAAATACTGCAGTGCAAATGAAACATTCCTTTGGCCATGTGCAGACAAACAACACCCATGGGGGCTGAGACCGTCAACAGTCATCAATGACACAATGACAGAAGTGACCATCAGAATGCAGAACCACATATTTGCACCAATGGGCACACAAATGCAGATACCCTGTGGAGACAGCAGATGTGAGGTGAACAGATACCATACCATGGCAGCAATGGGACACACAAACCATGATCACTGTGCTGACCGATGACCTAGGAGTCCCAGGGACAGCAGGGGAAACACACCAAACAACATACAGCCAATGGCACACCCAAGATATGCCAATGCAGTGGTGCAGATGCACAAACACAAACAGGCAGACCAACACTGTCATCATACACAGCAGGTGAGGGGTGGGGGTGCCAGTGTCCCCAGGCAACAACACAACACATGAGGAGAGCTGAATACCAATCATACAGATGTGCATACACTGCCACACTAAGGTAACTCATGGATCCAAATCCCCTATGTGGGCAAGCAGGCATTGACAGGTGAGAGGGAGCACAAAACACACATGTCACACAGGCACGTAGGAACAACAACTGACACAGCAAGTCACAGACACACCACAGCACCACCCCCAGGGCCCCCACAATGTGGTGACCCTGGGCTGAATAAAAATACCACTGTGATGACAAAGCTAAATGTCGTTCACACTGTGAACTACAGTCAGGTGTCCTGAGCAACAAACTACCATCACACCTACACAAGCACAAATCAATCAGCATGGCCAGTAAGCCAAGGCCAACATGGAGGCAGGGGACTAGCCGGGCAACAACTCTCATCTGCACACACTCAACACCACACCCCTCGACCTCCAACAATGTGCAGCAGTGAAGTACACATGCACTGGTGACATTGCACATGCACCCATGACTATTCCAGGGTGGTGGGTGGGAACCAAGGTGTAGAAACACATCACACATGGACACTCAACAAGACTCCTGAATGTCTGACACACTGCACACTACGCTGTACATGGACATGACGGCAATACCACACCGACCAATGGGATCCCAGCCACAGTCACACACCAATGAAGAAGCCAAGGTCACCCACAAAGAACACACATAGACAACAACCAACATTGCAGCCCGGACCCTAAGGAGTGCCAGCAGTCACACACACAACGTGTCACAATCACTGAAAGATAACACAAACTGGAAATCACATGACAGGGGCAAACAACAAGTGCCAAAGGGAAACCTGACTGTGACCCATCTGCGTCTGCACACAAACTCTGCCCTGACAGCAAACACACCTATGGGTGACACCCTGATGACCAGTAATGTGCCATGCACCCACATCACAGAGAACACAGGGAGAAGACTTTGGGGGAACATAGCTCAAGTCAGCAAGCATCACAAACAGGTACAACACTAGGGAT
The DNA here is from genome assembly GCA_963921515.1 of Calotriton arnoldi. Classification (NCBI taxonomy): domain Eukaryota; kingdom Metazoa; phylum Chordata; class Amphibia; order Caudata; family Salamandridae; genus Calotriton; species Calotriton arnoldi. Next base: position 2,636,389 of record CAWUFW010000351.1, on the reverse strand, counting down.
CACAGCATGCGCAGATGAATGGAAGTGAACACACAGACATGCACATACAACACACACCTTGGGCGCAGGCAATGTCACACGTGTACACACTGCCATGAGGGGACTCCACTCCTGTGTGAGGAAAGCTGTGCCATATGTTGCCTCAGTAGGGCCCCATCATGTCAGCTGAGCACTTGGTCACACAATCAACAATTAGCACCAAATGAGGGCTCCCATCACATCAGCCTGGTCATGGATGTGCCAACGGAATCATCAGCACAGATCCAACACACTTGTATAGCAATGTTGCACTGACTACACGGATGAGTCCCTCCCCATTGATGCCCAAACCTGCATGTCCACTGGAGATGGCAACACGGTCAGGGAAGTAGACAAATGCAACGATGGCAGGCACAACAGATGTGCAGGGGTGGAAGCCACAGATATGAAATTGCCAATGTAAGTAGGAAACCCATTGCCAAATACTGAACACATGACACCCTCAGATGCTGCTATTGATGACATGGATACACCACATGATAGGACACATTCCCCCTGTACCACATGGGTTCCTGCACAGTAACACTTCATAATCATGAGACCAGATATCACCATCACTGCAGCAAGGGCATGGTTAGCTGCACCAACAACATGTACATCTGAAGCATGAGCACTAGAGAAAAGAAAGTTGCTTTATTCAGCATATGTGTTGTTTGATAACGACGTCCAGAAAAAATTAGAGCAAAGGCCAATGGCCAGTCCATTGTCAAAGTTCAAACAGGGTGACACTGGCAGATGTCACCCTATGCATGCCTGCACAATACCAGGGACAATCCACTAGGAGGGGCAACCGGGGGCAGGCCAGGCACCGCAGGGACAGGATCAGGGCTCACCAGGGGGAGTCAGGGAAGGGGTGGTGGGTGCTGGAGAGCCACTGACAACTGCAGTGGAGGTGTCTGACATGGTGTGTGCCGGCACAACTGGGGGGCATGACTCAGATGTCGTGGGTGCCGGCACAACTGCAGTGGACCCTGCAGATGGGGTGGACAGGTCCGCCACTGCAGTGCCCAAGTCAGACAGGGCGGTAGTGGACTCCACTGCAGTGCCTACCTCCAGGGGAGGAGAATGGGGAACAGGCAAGGTGGGTTGGACAGAGGGGGAGGACACCCTCACCACATCAGTGGCACAGACAAGCGCAGCGGGGGTGTGGTGCTGGGAGAGCAAGTGGCAGGGGGAGAAGGCCGGATCCTCTTGGGGATGGTATATCTGTGGGTGGGGGAACCTGGGGCAGGGTGTGGTGGGGGCACCTGTGCAGTGGGGGCCTGAGGGATGGAGGACGGAGACCTTGTGCCTGAGCTGCAGGGCGGTGGCGGGGTCTTGCTCTTACCACTCCGGGGGACTTGCGGGTGGGGGCCTCAGTCCGTCTGCGCCTGGGGGAGGGTGTCCGGGGGCGAGGGGCACTCTGCTCCGTGTGGGTGGGCTTCCTCTTCCCCCGGTATGCTGGAGCAGCTTCATCGGTGGGGAAGAGGCCGAGGTCACAGAGGAAGAGCTGCTGTGACTTTGGGGTTGCAGGTGAGGCAAGGGAGGGTGCTTTGGAGGGAGAGGGAACTGAGGACTGCGCAGTGCATGTGGATGCGTGTGTGTGTTCCAGGGCCCCATCCCCTGTGAGTCTGGCTTCAGTCCCCTGAATGTGCGTGCGTGTGCGTTTTGTCATTGGCGTGTGTGTCAGTGTGCTGGATGTGTGTGTGCTGGTGTGTGCCTGTGCCGGTGTGTGTGTGCCTGGGATGGGTAAGGTGCTGGGGAGTGTGGATGGAGCAGAGGCAGGAGGGGTGAGGGACCGTTTGAGGAGGGACACTGCTGCCGTCAGGGAGGAGTCCATGGACCTATTGCCCCTCTGTAGGTCAGACATGCCCGATGAGATGCCCTCCATGAACGACACCAGCTGAGTCAACAGCGCGGTGTGCGCATGGAGGACACTCAGCATGGCTGTCTGCCCTACATGGAGCTGGCGAAGGAGGTACACAGACTCCTCACTCAGGGCAGCAGGGGACACAGGGGCAGGGGTGCGGTGCCTGGCCCAAAGGAGACACGCTCCCGGACATGGGAGCCTCCACGGACCTGGGGAATGGGAGCCGATGGGAGGGCGGTGGTGGTGCTGGTGGTGGCGGGGACAGCAACACTAGCTGGGGTGTGGTGGCTGCTGACACCCGCCTCCACAAGGGAGTCATCCTCCGAGTTGCTCTGGTCCTCAGCTGAGGTGGATGCTGCTGAGGACTCCTCGGTGTGGCTCCCCTCGCCCTCCGTGCCACTGGGTCCCTCCGACCACTCCTCGGCTGCTGACCCAGTCTGGCTCTCCGGCTCCTCCTGGTCCGTGGAGCTGTCCCCTTCTGTGGCCGTGGATGTATCTGCAAACAATGGGGAAACAGACAGACATCAGTCACCTGCACATAACGCACACACCACTGTGAGCACAGCACATCACAGAGCAAGCCCTGGCATCATTAGTTGTACATTGCTAAAAGTGCACTAATTGAACAGGAGAAGTCAATTGTCAGTCTGATGCCAAGCATGGCACTCACATCCCACATGGCCTTGCACCCATCTGTCTGGTGTCTGTTGGATTGCAACACCCCAGTGTTGACACATGCACCAAGTACACAGTAGTTGGACAGTGCAGAGGACACGGTGTGGACACATCACAGCTCTTGCCACTGAGTCAGTACAGGTTTCCGGATGTAAGGGATGCCCAGAGTCAAATAGGAAATGCATGTGATGCATACCAGCGACAGACACCATGATGCACCCATGTCCTGATAGCCAGCGCCACTATGGTGTGCATGTAGCACATGTCACTCCCCTGCAGGCTCACCAATCAGTAGACACATGCCATGGCGGAGGCATGACTGCAAAGTCATACATCACTGGCTCAGTGATGTATGACTTTGCAGCCAGACAACAACACTCTGCACTGTGTCACAATAGTAGGTCATGGGGAATGCAAGTCCTGGAGCTGCACAAGTGCACATGTACATCCCCCCACAACACATCCTCTTAACCCTCATCTGTCCAGGTCATACCTATTGGACATATGGGAGACCTGTGACACTACCCTCTGAACCTGAGCCCCTCACACTCTGCTGTGCATGGGGAACAGCTGCCTGAACTTCACATTTACATGCCCCAGTCTGCATGGGCAGCTGATCAGACACCTATGTGTCACACAAGTATCGTCTCCTATGGTCACATCTCCAGTGGCATGCTGAGCCCCTACCAAGAAACTCCACAGCAGTCCTGGCGACTAATCCACAGCACACTGACACAGAGGCAGACACCTGAGGGGTCAAATCACTGTGCACAATGTGTCCGCTGATACACGGGAGTGGGAGTACAGAGTGTATTGTATGGCCTGGAGTAGGCATGACTGTCCAGCCCCACATGAATGAGGGATGAGCCCTGGACTGTAGGCAGCTGGCTAAGTATGTGTGACACACGTCATATACATACTCCTGGGGCCCAAACATTGTTCCCACCCGCAGCATGGGTGTGTGCCAGGTACCCCAGCCACATGTGGTGGATCAGCTCAGCAATTGGACCACAGATCAAAGTAACACGCTGAATACATGTCAGAATACAGGCATTGTGTAAGCAATGGACCCACCCATGATGCCCACCACAGAGTCAGGGAAACAGATGCTGTCTCCCACCTTGAGTCAAGCAAACTGCAAGGACACAGTCCTAAGTGACAGAATTCCCTGCATGTAAGGGCCACACCTGGGTATCAGATGAGGAGTGGGCAGTGCACAATAGAGGGACATGGCTCCTGGACAACATGACTGCTGTACTGTGGCAGTTTAACCAGGCCCGAGGAGGGCACATAGTATGTTAGACAGAGTACACAGTGCAGTCTTTGACTCACCCCCTCCTTGCTGCTCTCTGGCCTTCAGCTGCCCATCCAGGTCTGGAAAGACCACCGCCAGGATCCTGAGCATGTGGGGGGTCAGGGTCCGTGTTCCGCCCTCCTGCGAGGAGGCGACAGCTTCAGCTGGACCCGTGCAATCCTCCGGGTCCAGCCCCGAAGGTCCTGCCACCTCTTTTGGCAGTTGCGGATCCGGCGCTTGTAGACCCCCACGGACCGGACAGCCCGGACGATGTCCTTCCATATCTCATGCTTCCGATGGGCAGAAGCCTGTCAGGATGACAAAGTGATAAGGCCTTTACTACACATGCAACATATCCGTGCATGACACAGTTGCATATACATGTCGCTATCACAGGGGCACATGGTGTACCCAGGCAGTGCACGGCTGCCCATGGACAGTTTTCCAGAAGTCACTACATGGTATCATTGCATGGGGAGTAAAACCCTGTTCAGAAGCACTGTCACTGCACCATACCTGTCCAGTGCAAGTCACTACACACTATGGGGGGTGACAACTACTCAGTGAGCCTGCTAGCCAGTGGTGTGCTGACTCTCAGCCTTGCTAGTCAGACAAAATGCACATTCAGAAAGGCAGTGCACAGAACACTCACCTGCTCCCCTGGTGTCCCATACAGCTTGCTGTACTGTGGAAGTAGGCTGTCCAGCAGGGCCTGGTTCTCCTCAAGGCTGAAGGCTGGGGCTCTCTCCACAGTACGTGCCATTGCAGGGTCCAGAGGGGCAGAGACAGCAGCAGTGCAGTGGCAGATGTCGTCCTGGAGCATGTAGTGCAGGCAAGTGGGCTCTCAGGGGAACAGGCAGCAATATATATGTGCTGGAGAGGCAGATACTGTCCCTTGTGTCCAAAGTGATAGGTCCAAGTCGTTTGCATCTTCTGAATCTGGCCAATCCATGGAATAGCAGCACCAAAACACGCCCACAGCATCCTTCAAAACTTCAACTTCATGACATACATGATTTTGCAACATTGTTGTGGGTGACCAACTGATTTTCCAGCAACCGACTCGTTCGAAATTCGAAAACGCGTCCGTTGCCAGGCAAGCCCATTGTCAATGGGTGCGCACCGATCGGTCCATTGAGGTACAACGCGCACAGGGGTACAACGCGTACCCGCACACATTGAAAGCAATGGGCCGGCCGGAGGCACCGATCGGTCCATTGCTGTTCAACGCGCACAGGGGTACAACGCGCACCCGCACACATTGAAAGCAATGGGCCGGCCGGAGGCACCGATCGGTCCATTGCAGTTCAACGCGCACAGGGGTACAACGCGTACCCGCACACATTGAAAGCAATGGGCCGGCCGGAGGCACCGATCGGTCCATTGCAGTTCAACGCGCACAGGGGTACAACGCGCACCCGCACACATTGAAAGCAATGGGCCGGCCGGAGGCACCGATCGGTCCATTGCAGTTCAACGCGCACAGGGGTACAACGCGTACCCGCACACATTGAAAGCAATGGGCCGGCCGGAGGCACCGATCGGTCCATTGCAGTTCAACGCGCACAGGGGTACAACGCGTACCCGCACACATTGAAAGCAATGGGCCGGCCGGAGGCACCGATCGGTCCATTGCAGTTCAACGCGCACAGGGGTACAACGCGTACCCGCACACATTGAAAGCAATGGGCCGGCCGGAGGCACCGATCGGTCCATTGCAGTTCAACGCGCACAGGGGTACAACGCGTACCCGCACACATTGAAAGCAATGGGCCGGCCGGAGGCACCGATCGGTCCATTGCAGTTCAACGCGCACAGGGGTACAACGCGTACCCGCACACATTGAAAGCAATGGGCCGGCCGGAGGCACCGATCGGTCCATTGCAGTTCAACGCGCACAGGGGTACAACGCGTACCCGCACACATTGAAAGCAATGGGCCGGCCGGAGGCACCGATCGGTCCATTGCAGTTCAACGCGCACAGGGGTACAACGCGTACCCGCACACATTGAAAGCAATGGGCCGGCCGGAGGCACCGATCGGTCCATTGCAGTTCAACGCGCACAGGGGTACAACGCGTACCCGCACACATTGAAAGCAATGGGCCGGCCGGAGGCACCGATCGGTCCATTGCTGTTCAACGCATCACTGTATATGTGACTGGCATAGGTCAGCATGCCTGTCTCAGATGGACATATGCCAGCCACAGATAGCTCCCAGGGAGTGAGGGGCACACCTACATCACGACAGCCTGTCCAAACCTTATCATAAGGCATGTAAGGCTGCATTTCCTATTGTGTGTATGTTGGTGTACATGTTGTCCTGTGGGTGTCACCTGTGGGCAGCCACCCCCAGGCTGTGCACGTGTTCATGGGGACAGGATCCTGGGTGTTACGTGTACGTGACCACTGTGATGTGCAACTGTTCATATCTGTGCATGTGTCATGGTCACATTTCACAGTGGTGTTTGTGTATGTCATGTCACATACCCCGTGAGTCCCATGTGGGACGGTATGTTTGAGCCAGGGTGTCCCAGTGGCACAATAGTGATGGCCCTCCACAGTCTTTGTGCATGTAGTGTTTACAATGTCTCTGATTTCATGTGCACAATGGGAGACAGTCTCCACATCCACGTTGTGTGTGCATGGACTCTGATGTTGTGCGTGTGTGTCACAGACGTCCATGGCTCTCCTGCCATGGCAAGTGTGGCCACTACCTGTGGGGGTCATGTTTGTTTTGCTGTGGTGTACACATGATACTCCAGGTGATGCCAGTGTCCATGTGGCATTACAGGGTCCCTGGGAATGTGCCTGTCGTTGAGCTGTGGTGCCTGGGGCACATCTGTCCTCACATGTCACTGGGGGGTGACTTTGACACAGCATCATGATATCCAATGGGCCAACCTGGGACAAATTGATGCCACCTGTAGGACCGTGTTGACAGATGTTGGCCATGTATGTACCATACATGTCGTTCCGGTACTGCACACTTCATGTAGTTGTGCCTCATGATGATGTATGTTGGGAACTTGAGTGTGTTCAATGCCGCATATGTGGGGTGACTGACGATCTTGCTTACTTCTCCTCTGCACTGCAGGGCTCCTGCTGTCCATCGGCCATTCCCAGACCTGGCAACGATGGTGGAACGGGACAGCATCCGACGGTACCGCTTCACCAGGCAGCTGATTGAGGATTTGGCAGTGCAGTTGTCCCCACATTTGCAGCCTGGCCGGCCGTATCCTACAGCGCTGACCCCCAAGGTGAAGGTGATGGCAGCCCTACACTTCTTTGCCACCGGTACCTTCCAACATACTGTGGCGTCTGCTGGTGGGATGTCACAGACCATGTTCAGCCGTGTGCTCCGCGATTTCTTGGCGGCAATGTTGCTCTTCCTGAACCGGTACATATATTTCCCTAGACTGCGACGACTCACTGACGTGAAGAGTGACTTTTATGCCCTGGGGAGGATGCCGCATGTCATTGGCTCCATTGATGGGACACATGTGGCTTTGGTACCACCACAGGCCCAGGAGCAGGCCTACAGGAACCGCAAGCACTACCACTCGGTCAATGCACTGGTGGTGTGTCTTGCAGACATGACCATCACACACGTGTGTGCCCGTTTCCCTGGTTCAGCACACGATGCCTTTGTGATGAGGAGTAGTCGCATCCCCAGGTTGATGGCACAGATGCAGAACCAGCGTGCCTGGCTTGTCGGTGTGTACTGACTTTGTGCCATTGTGTGTGATCTGATCTGTAGTATTCCGCCCACTTTTCCAAGTCAGCTGATGTGCACTTGTCTGTCCGTAGGTGACTCGGGATACCCCAACATGCCGTGGTTGCTGACACCCCTCAGGAACCCTGTGACACCTGCCCAGATGCGCTACAATGAGGCACATGGTCGGACCAGGAGAGTGATTGAGCGGACCTTTGGTCTCCTGAAGAGCCGCTTCCGCTGCCTGGACAAGACCGGAGGGTCCCTCCCATATGCCCCTGCGAAAGTGTGCAAGATTATCATCGTCTGCTGCATGCTCCACAACCTGGCAGTGCGGAAGGAGTTGCCTCTCATCCAGGATGACGATGACCAACATCCGCCACCTGTGGAGGATCCTGGCCTGGACCACGATGCCAGTGACGATGATGATGATGATGATGGTGATGGTGATGTCCGCACACAGCTCATCACCAACTTCTTTAGCTGAATGTGAGTATCCTGAGGTGTCATGTGAATGATGTGAGTTGGCATGATGTGTGGGTGGTGCTCTGGTGCTGTTGGAGTGTGTCCATGGGCTACTTGACAGGATGTGTGTTGCGATGTGTGGTGACAGGTGGGCTGTACTCCCCAACAGTGTTGACATGCTAACTTGGTTCTGGGTGGGTATCTTGTAACATGTATTGTGCATGAGTTTTGCTGATCTGTCCTGTACTGCATTGCTTTTGACTGTGTGTCATTTCTGTCCTTCACAGGGTACTTTCAGATTCGTTTGGTCAACTGTGTCCACCGACGACGTGATTGCACATCCAGGCTGGTAGCTGTTGTGTCCCTACAGGTGATGTGCGCCACACCCATGGACTTCCTTCCGTCTACAGTTGTTGACTGTGTGCCCGCTACCAGGTGGGGTTACCTTGCATCTGTAGTGGTTACGGCATGTTGCTACTGTGTAATAAACCTGTGCTTCACTTTGTGATGTGCGTTGTCTGTGGTCACACATTTGACTGCCATTTGCTTACTGCACCTGTGGGCTACTTGACTACAACTGGGAATGGGTGTGGTGTCTGTGCATTGCACCGTCTTCCCTGGCAACATCAGTGTAGGCAATGAGTCAGATGGCCTAGGTGTGTATGTGTTGTGTAGCCCTGGTGGTGTGTCTCCCTCATATGTGTCACGTTGCCTGTACTCACATGCCTGTGTTGTCCTTGCTGTTGCAGTTCGCATACACAGTGTAATTTTGCAGTTCATCATCCCCATAACAGCACCCACGTTGGAATCACGACAGAGGCAAGTATGGTGTATTAGTGTGTTTATTGTGATACATCTGTGTTAATAGTGCATAGGATGGATTGTGCTGTACATGAATCTTGCAATCCCAAGTTCCTAGGTGAATTGAAAGTCCAGGTAGACAGGATCCCCAGTATCGGGGCCACAGTTGTCTGACACATTGTTCCAACTTGTACTCCCCATGCAATGTGTGGGAGTAGTGTTGCCATCAACAGGGTGAACAGTCTGTGCACAAAGGCGAAAATCCAGAACAGGTTCAGGCTTCCTGGGAGTTGCGCTTGGCCATCAGCCTCTCACTTTCCCCTCCTCGGACGACCCCTCTTCTTGGGGGGGGCCCTCAAGTGCAGGCTGCTGCGGTGCAGGGGACTCTCCGCCAGAGTCCTCCTCCCTCCCTGTGGCAGTTGCAGTTTGTTCGGTACCAGATGTTGTTGGCACACAGGGAGGTGTGGACTGGTTGCTGTTCATCTGGCGGAGGCATTGTAAAATGTCCCTGTGCACCGCCGTCATCTCATGTAGTACATCCCACTTGGACTCCACGCGGGACATGTGGGAGTCCACACGTGACATGTGTGACTCCACGTGGGACATGTGGGAGTCCAAGCGGGCATGATGGGCAGCCTGCTGCTGTTTGATGTCTCTGAGGAGCCCCACTACCTGGCTGAGCTCTCCGGTGCTGGACTGGTACGCATCAGCTATGCGTACCAGTTGTGGGTCTTCATGCACACCAGCAACGTCTGCAAGCAGCGACCTCTGTCTCCCACCCCTCCCACCACCCCTGCTGACATGTGCAGTGTGTGCAGTTGCACGCACAGATAACCCTGGTCCACCTTGGGGGTGGTGGTGGTGGTGGTGTCCATGGCCCCAGGTTGGTCCAGGGTCACTGCGCTGGTGTTGTTCCTTATTCTGTCCATGTCGGCAGGGATGGTATTCGTGGTGACAGTCGTTGGAGGGGTGGGTGCAGGGGGTGCAGCTGGTGGACCTGCTGGTGCTGCAGCTGGTGGTCCTGCTGGTGCAGCAAGTTGACTTGCACCGGATGTGCCAGGTTGTTCATCGTCCGAGGAGGACAGAGGCTGTACGACGCCAGTGAGCTCGGCATCCTCTTGAGCCTGGGACTGGGACTCCTCAGCGTCTGCTGCTGTGTCCCTATCATCACCTGTTTTTGGGAGACACAAACAATGTATTTCATGTTTCTGCAGGCATCAGTGGTTGACACACCTGACAGTTGTGACTGTGCCTCGGGGTGCGGGCCTGTACATTGTATTGTCCTAAGTCGTCACAGTCAGGGGTTGATATTGGTGTGGCACATTGTCCTGCATTATTTGGGCATTTCTATGTATTCTCTGGGGTGTGAACATGGTCTGCATTGATTGTGTTTGGTTGACAGCCAGACCTCCTTCCCACCCACCCACCCACCCAGTCAGTTATCCCACCATGGAACGTGCTTGCATTGCAGGGAGTGGAAGTTGTCTCTCAGGATGTCAGTCAGTGGTGTCCTGCTGTTTGTTGGTGCACAGTTGCCAGCAGGGCCTTGTGCTCCCCACAGCAGTAGCCAGTGTCAGCCATCTTGTGAGTCCTTCTCCACTCCCTGTGATGTGAGCATGGTTCAGGGTGGTGTTGATGGGACAGTTGTGGGGGTGACCAATGTCTGTGACTACGACTCCCATCATGCTATTGCCTCCACCCCCTTCCCAGCATGCCCATGCTTCCTTCCTTTTGACTCTGCTTCCCTGTGGGGTGGGCTGGCTGTGCTGACAGGATGGCTGGGAGTGTTGTCCTGGCAGTTGTTTGGCTAAGAGTCCCAAGAGTGTCCCTGTGCTTCACACAACATAACCCAGGGTGGTGGTGCTTTGTGGGATCTTGTGTTAGGATGGAGGGCATTGCATTCTACCAGGTGGGTACTGTGGAGTTTGTGTTGGTGGGGGGGTGAGGGGAGGTGCTGGTGACTATAGTCAGTGCTGCAAGTCCCCCTTCCCACCCAGCCAGCCAGATATCCCACCATGGAACGTGCTTGCATTGCAGGGAGTGGAAGTTGTCTCTCAGGATGTCAGTCAGTGGTGTCCTGCTGTTTGTTGGTGCACAGTTGCCAGCAGGGCCTTGTGCTCCCCACAGCAGTAGCCAGTGTCAGCCATCTTGTGAGTCCTTCTCCACTCCCTGTGATGTGAGCATGGTTCAGGGTGGTGTTGATGGGACAGTTGTGGGGGTGACCAATATCAGTGACTACGACTCCCATCATGCTATTGCCTCCACCCCCTTCCCAGCATGCCCATGCTTCCTTCCTTTTGACTCTGCTTCCCTGTGGGGTGGGCTGGCTGTGCTGACAGGATGGCTGGGAGTGTTGTCCTGGCAGTTGTTTGGCTAAGAGTCCCAAGAGTGTCCCTGTGCTTCACACAACATAACCCAGGGTGGTGGTGCTTTGTGGGATCTTGTGTTAGGATGGAGGGCATTGCATTCTACCAGGTGGGTACTGTGGAGTTTGTGTTGGGGGGGGTGAGGGGAGGTGCTGGTGACTATAGTCAGTGCTGCAAGTCCCCCTTCCCACCCAGCCAGCCAGATATCCCACCATGGAACGTGCTTGCATTGCAGGGAGTGGAAGTTGTCTCTCAGGATGTCAGTCAGTGGTGTCCTGCTGTTTGTTGGTGCACAGTTGCCAGCAGGGCCTTGTGCTCCCCACAGCAGTAGCCAGTGTCAGCCATCTTGTGAGTCCTTCTCCACTCCCTGTGATGTGAGCATGGTTCAGGGTGGTGTTGATGGGACAGTTGTGGGGGTGACCAATATCAGTGACTACGACTCCCATCATGCTATTGCCTCCACCCCCTTCCCAGCATGCCCATGCTTCCTTCCTTTTGACTCTGCTTCCCTGTGGGGTGGGCTGGCTGTGCTGACAGGATGGCTGGGAGTGTTGTCCTGGCAGTTGTTTGGCTAAGAGTCCCAAGAGTGTCCCTGTGCTTCACACAACATAACCCAGGGTGGTGGTGCTTTGTGGGATCTTGTGTTAGGATGGAGGGCATTGCATTCTACCAGGTGGGTACTGTGGAGTTTGTGTTGGGGGGGGTGAGGGGAGGTGCTGGTGACTATAGTCAGTGCTGCAAGTCCCCCTTCCCACCCAGCCAGCCAGATATCCCACCATGGAACGTGCTTGCATTGCAGGGAGTGGAAGTTGTCTCTCAGGATGTCAGTCAGTGGTGTCCTGCTGTTTGTTGGTGCACAGTTGCCAGCAGGGCCTTGTGCTCCCCACAGCAGTAGCCAGTGTCAGCCATCTTGTGAGTCCTTCTCCACTCCCTGTGATGTGAGCATGGTTCAGGGTGGTGTTGATGGGACAGTTGTGGGGGTGACCAATGTCTGTGACTACGACTCCCATCATGCTATTGCCTCCACCCCCTTCCCAGCATGCCCATGCTTCCTTCCTTTTGACTCTGCTTCCCTGTGGGGTGGGCTGGCTGTGCTGACAGGATGGCTGGGAGTGTTGTCCTGGCAGTTGTTTGGCTAAGAGTCCCAAGAGTGTCCCTGTGCTTCACACAACATAACCCAGGGTGGTGGTGCTTTGTGGGATCTTGTGTTAGGATGGAGGGCATTGCATTCTACCAGGTGGGTACTGTGGAGTTTGTGTTGGGGGGGGTGAGGGGAGGTGCTGGTGACTATAGTCAGTGCTGCAAGTCCCCCTTCCCACCCAGCCAGCCAGATATCCCACCATGGAACGTGCTTGCATTGCAGGGAGTGGAAGTTGTCTCTCAGGATGTCAGTCAGTGGTGTCCTGCTGTTTGTTGGTGCACAGTTGCCAGCAGGGCCTTGTGCTCCCCACAGCAGTAGCCAGTGTCAGCCATCTTGTGAGTCCTTCTCCACTCCCTGTGATGTGAGCATGGTTCAGGGTGGTGTTGATGGGACAGTTGGGGGGGGGCAATATGTGTGACTGCGACTCCCATGATGCTATTGGCTACACTGACTTGGCCAGCATACACAGAATTCCTTCCTTTGAGTGGTCTTCACTGTGTGTTGGTGTTGTTGTGGTGGCTACATGTGTGGATGTGTGTGTTAGTTCTATTTGTGCCACTGCCTAGCTGTAGTTGTGGTTGTGTTTGTACATGTGTTGGCACAGTTGGATGTGACTTTTTTGATGGCATGTGTTGTGTTTATCTGACTGACATACACATTTTGGGATGATTCTGTTCTAGTTGCTGTGTAATTGCTATGAGTGCATGGTTTGACTCTCCCCTTGACAGTGATGTGTGTGTTTTGTGGCAGTTTATTGTGTACATTTGTTGTGTACTCACCAGGCTCTGGGATGTTCTCTAGTCCATATACGCTCACTGGCGGAAGGATGGCCCGCACCTTCTCCTCCCAGGGCCTGAGGTATATTGGCTTGGCAGGAGGGCCACTGCCGGTGTGTTGGCTGTTGATGTAGTCTATCTTCAGCAGGTCCCGTACCCTCCTGCGCACGTCATACCACCTGTTCTGGATGTCCGTCTTTGTGCGCCGACATGGTGATTGGGCGTTCACCCTGTTGATGATCCTCTCCCACATCTTGGTTTTCTGCGACATGGGGGTCTGTTGGACCAGAGTGCCAAACAGCTGTGGCTCCACCCTGAGGATCTCGTCTACCATGACTTCCAATTCACTATCTAGGAACTTGGGATTCTTCTTGGGGGGCATGGTGATGGGTGGTGATGGTGGGTGATGTGTGTGTTGGTGTGCAGGTGAGGGTGTGTGGGTGTGTGTTGTGCTGGGTGTATGTGAGGTAGGTATTTGTTGGTGTGCTGATGGTGTGTGGCTTGTGTGAGGGATGAGCTGTGGGTGTGTGGTTGCTTTCTCTTGGGTGCTGGCAGTGGAATGGCATTTGCAAAGGCTCATGGTAGTGATTTGTGTCCTTTATATAGGTGGAGTTGTGGGTGTGTCTTTGTTCTCTGTCCCCACCCCCCAGTATTTATTGGCTTGGTAATTGCTTGTTTGGCCTTTTTTTGGTTGATTTTTCCTTTGTGCTGTTTGTGTATGTTGGAAACGTTCTTGTGACCGAGTCGGACCCTGCATTGGTCTCGTACGGTGTTTTCCGTTTCGTTCACGCTGTGTTTGTGCAGTTTTGTATGCTGCGTACGCGTCGGTCGCGGTGTATTGTGTTGCTTCGGCTCGGTTTTGTATGCGTGTCGGTCGTACGGCTTGTCCTCCGTCCGACTCGGTCGTGTTTTTCGCGCCTTGCATCGTACTTTGCGGTTTGGAGTTGGCGGGTACGATTCGGTCGGATTTGTTCCGGATGCGTGTCGGTCGGTTGGATTCGCGTGTTTTTCCGGCCGGATTGCTATTTTCCGAGCGGCTCGGTCGGTCGGCTTGGTTTCCTAACGTGTCGGTCGGATTTATCGCGGCTTGCATCGTACTTGGCGTGTCGGGCGCCACTGGTACGTGTCGGTCGGTAATTTTTCCGGCTCCGAGTCGGTCGGTGCTTTTTCCGGCCCGAATCGGAATTGACCCCTAAGTGTGTATTATACTAAACTTAACTGTGCTTTTTTTACTGTTATATTATTACAATGTTTATCATACTTTGTTATTGTTATGATGTTTCTTCTGAACTTGTATGGTGTTCATTTTCTTCTTCTAATAAAGCTTGTTAAACTGACATTGATTAGAGAGCTTACTGTCTAAAAGATACCAAAAGTCTGAAGACTGTGCTTCTTACAAAAAACGTTGTGAATTTTGCCAATTGAAGGATGCCAATATATCATCTTTCACTTTCTTAACTTTCAACTGTTCAGCCTTTAGTGTCCGCCTGTAATACCTTCTTTCAAGGAAACCATTAACTTCATTTTTTTTTTTTTTTTTTTTTAAAGTCTTTACTGTAGACATCCAACACATACAATCCTTTATACACCAGGTTTATCCAAACAATATTTCCAAAACATATGTGGAAGATGTCTAATATATATCTTAATACCCAGCACCCCCTATCCTACCCCTACCTCCCCCACCCAAACCCAAATGGAGCCCATGGCGGTAACATAACATAAATTGAGCTATAACACAACCATAATGTACATTTCTTGGTAAAACCCTTAATATAGTTACAACCTAAATAATACCAACAGTCTAAACATCCTATGCTAATCCCTTAACTTATATCAACACAAATCAGATCAAATCCTGACCTCATTCGTCCAATTCGTTATTGGAAGCCAAATTGCAAGCCCCCTCCTTTTAGCATTAAGCCCCCTTCGTTTATACACCTCTTTCTCCCACCGATATGTGGCCAGAAATTTCCCCAGCCAGCAATAAACTGAGGGGGGTCCTTGTCCAGCCACCCGCTGGCCAAGGAAAGCCTAAACACTGCCATAGCTATAAATAACAGAGCTCTATTTGGTTCCGGCATGGCTTGATTACTGACCCCCAACATAATTACCTGCGGTGAAAGTTCCACCTCAAACCCCAGCATACCTCTTAGGTATTTGCCCACCTCAGTGATTAAAGGTACAAGTCGAGGGCAAGTTGCAAACATGTGTACACTATCAGCAGCATAACAGTGACATCGAGAGCAAAAAGAACCACGCGAGCCTCCCCATTTTGCTATGCGGGCTGGAGTAATGTACAAATTAAGCCAAGTTTTGAAACACTGCACTTGTAGGTTTGCCGAGAAGCATGCCGTTTGACTTAACAAAAGAGAGTCCTCACATACCTCTATCCCTGCTTGCAACAGATTCTTCCAGCGATTAGTATGTTTAATAAAGTCATCACTCATTAAATTACTAAGCATTTTGCAGAGGGAGAAAGTGTTAAAGATGTCCCTAATATTGCTTCAAGTAAGGGGATTTTCTGACAACTGGATATTTTTTTAGAAACAAAATCCCTAATTTGTAAATATTTAAAAAATACTTATTACCTAACCCGAATTTGCTCTTGATTGCATCAAAAGAAAGGATATTATCATCCTCCATCAGATCTCCAATAAACCTTACTCCTTTATTCATCCAAACTTTCATATAGCCATCTAGTAGAATTTCGGGTAGTAGGTTATTGTCTGCCAGAGGAGAGTATCTATGTATCCTACCTAGTTTAAGTTTCTTCCTGATGGACGTCCATACTTTAAATGATCCCAGTAAAACCTTAAATTTTACTCTTTTAAAATAAGCAAAATCAATATATCGAAGAAGGCAGCCAGCTGAATCCGATCCCAAGAGTAACCTATATATAGAAGGGCTGGATGTTTCCTCTATTGATGTTGGTTCTTTCCCCAATATTGGTGCCATTCGCTGCAAAGCTGCTGCCCAATAATAAACCTGGAGATTAGGTACCGCCCAGCCACCCCGATTTCTAGGTAGGGACATATATCTCAGCGCTCTGCGGGGCGGTTCCCGGCCCACAAAAACTTAGAAATTGCTTGATCAAATGCCGAAAACCAGCTCTTGTTTATTTCCGTTGGAATAGCTCTAAAAAAATAGAGAATTTTTGGTAAAAATAACATCTTGATGACATTGCATCTCCCTAAAAGAGTGAGATGCAAATTATTCATTCTATTAAAATCTGTTCTAGTCTTGTGTAGCAGAGGTTCTAGATTAATCTGTACGATTTTATCGACATTGGCAGAGATCTCAACCCCCAGATATCTAGTATTTTCCACTACCCGTGTATCAAACATAGCCACATTTGAGTTTTTAACAATCATGGTCTTATCCTCATTAAGATGATACCCCGAAATTTGACCAAAATCTTTTGAGGCTCTTTCAACCTCTCTAATAGCTTCTGATGGATTGGCTGTGATTATTGCGATGTCATCCGCATATGCAAGAATCTTAGTATCCCCTCCCATCGAAGGGATGGCTGAAATCCTATCGTTCCCCACAATTTTTCTGATTAAGGGATCTATATATAGGGCAAATAATAGCGGGGAACAGGGACACCCCTGCCGCGTACCTCTTGTTATTTTGATTGGCTCCGATGTGTACCCCATCATTGCAATTCTAGCCCCGGGATCCTGATATAAACATTTAATTGCTCCAATAAAATCCTTCCCCAAGCCGTATTTCCCCATAACTGCCCATAAGAAGGGCCAGGAGACCCTATCAAATGCTTTCTCCGCATCAAGTAATATTACAGCCATAGGGTCTCCTGACACCTTCGTATAATCAAACAGCGTAATTATACGTTGAATATGATCAGTCGTGCCCCTACCTGGAACGAATCCGTGTTGAAACGGGGAAACTAATCTTTTAATGACCGCTGCCAATCTGGTTGCTAAAATTTTAGAAAAGATTTTCACATCGCTGTTAACCAGCGTGATTGGCCTATATGAACCCAATTCTGAGGGGGTTTACCTTTTTAGGAAAGACTATTATATTAGCTGTCTTCCAGGAATCGGGAATCAGCAGTTCTACTTGTGCTCTATGAAAAACTTCCAGCATAAGAGCCACAAGCTGTGTCTTAAATTTTTTATAAAATTCTCCTGGGATCAAATCCGTGCCTGCAGCTTTGCCTGAAGGAGTAGAATCTATTGCTGCTCTGAGTTCATCTAATGTTATTAATGCACTAAGGCTGTTTTTCTCCTCACAGGATACTTGATCAGGTAATAGCCCTTCTAAGTAATCCTCAATATCAACATCTTTGTTTTGAATATCCTCGGTATACAAGTTTTGATAGAATTTTTGAAATGCCATGAGAACTGCATCAGGGCTATTTACCATACCTATGTCTGGATCCCTGATTTCGCTAATTCTAGACTGTACCGTTTTTTCCCTTGTACGTACAGCAAGTACATGGCCCACTCTCTCATTGTTCTCATATACCCTGCTCCGCCATGCCGTATATTTCCCAGCTGCTTTTTTGGTGGAGATCTCGGAGATTGCAGACCTAGTAATTATAATTTTTGATTGAGCCGTCCCCGCGTCTCCCCTTCGGCCAGAACCCTTACTAGATCGGCCTCCTCTTTACTCAAATCCTCATACAGGGTATGTACCAAGATATTATCCTTCTTCTGTGATTCCCATCCATATTTCGATGTTTCCCCTCTAATCCCAGCCTTCAAAGCATCCCAAACTATACCTACGTCTGTACTCCCTAAGTTCTCTGCTATAAACCTAGGGATCCATTCATTAAGGTGTTGTTGATACCCCTCCTCGCTTAATAAGGCCCTGTTAAATGTCCATCGTGTCTGTGGGGATTCTAATCTGATATCAATTTCTATTACCAGGGGGTTATGATCAGACATAACTTTTGGAAATTTACTAATCTTACAGCCTAATAGCATCTCCTGGGATACAAAGAAATAATCTAATCTCGCATGCACTTGATGTGGTGCGGAGAAAAAGTGAAGCCAGGGTCATCCTCCTTCTGTTCTGCCCATACATCCGCTAACCCATGCAGTGACCTTAATTGCATCAGGGATTTAAAAACCTTTGGTTTACGACCATGGTACATCACCCCTCTATTCCTAGATACCTGACAGCTCATATTAATGTTCATATCCCCACATATAATCAAAGGTAAAGGCCAACCCACTAATTCAACATTTAGCCATTCGAACAAAGCCGGGTCATCCAAAACGGAACCATAAATTGAGCAAAGGGTAAATATCTTATGGTCCAAACAGCATTGTGTTATTACCCATCTCCCCAATTTATCAGCAGAAGAGCGCGGGAAATGACCCAACCCTTTCTTTGCCAAAATTGCCACCCCTCTTGTCTTTGTAGTTTGTGTTGTGGAAGCTACAATTTGATAGCCCACCATCCCCAGTGCCCCCTTGTTACAAGCTTCCACATGAGTCTCTTGAAGACAAATAATGTCTGCCTTTAGGAATTGAACCTCCAAGCTGATTCTCCTTCTTTTAACAGGATTATTCAACCCGCATATATTAATAGAGGCTATTCTTAACTTCCTAATTGAAAAAAATAAGATAGTTCCAAACCAGATAAAGATGCAATTAGTGAGATAACCGTCTCCAACTCATACCAGTGCCCAAAGAAAAACCCGCCCAAGATACCACCCCTCACCCACAGGCTCCAACCCATCCCCCCTCCCCACCCTGATCAAAAAGGCAAAAAAGGTCCAAGGACCCTTGTGATGCCTCCTGCATGATGTGTGCCCCTAGCCGCCTCCTACAATAAAAACAAAATCATTAAAGAGAGAGAAAAAGGACAAAGCACCCAATTACCCCACTCTAGAGTCAAGTCTTATTTTTTCGTAAGTTCTTGCAGAAACTCCTGTGCCTGGATCTCAGAAGAAAAAACTCTAATCGCCCCCTTGCAAATGACTTTGAGCCTGGCAGGATTCATAAGATAGACTTCGCAGCCCAGTTTCTGGAATGGGGAGATCAGCAGACGCAATCTCCAGCGCCTCTCTACCGTAGCATGACAAAAGTCAGGCCGAACAAAGAAGGAGTGCCCCGCAACTATCTTCCTAGCATCAGGTCTTGCTTTTTCAAATATAGATTGTCGAAGGAGGAAATTACCGAAAAAAATAAGAATGGCTCGTGGTTTGTCATCTTGCCCTGGCTTTTTCTAAGCATCAAGGGAAATCGATGCACCCGCTGTATTTCAGACTCCCAGTTCCAATGACCAAGGTCAGGAAATGCCTCCTTGAATAGCGTCAATACAAACCCCCGGATGTCATCGCCTTCTGCTTTCTCTGCAATCCCAAGTAAACGGAGGTTGTTACGGCGTTGTCTATTTTCAAAATCTTCCAGCTTCCAAAAAACATCAGACATCTTACTATCATTAGATTCAGTTAATCGGGTGGAGGTTTCAACGTCGCCCTCCAGTTGCACAACGCGTTCTTCCAAAGCTGTGGTGCGTACTGAAGTCTCGGTACAGGCTTTGCTAATTTTGCGCACAGCACCCTGTAATTTTCTAGTGGCTAAATGAGCCCTTTTATGTTCAAGACGTGCCTCAATCTGCATCTGCTTCAATGTTGAATATATCAGATCCATTGTCGGTTGTTGAGTTTGTAGTTCCATTATACCATGATCTTTCGTCATACCCTCTGGGGCTCCGAGCTCATCCTCTAGACTCCTCCCAAACTGAGTGGCAGAGTAGTCCCACTTTAGCTGGCTAGATTGACTGCAGTCGGACGTAAGCCCCCTGTCTTTATCTGACTCCTTTATACTCTTTTTCTTTTTGCGCACAGGTATGCGTTTTTGAGTGGCAGGGTTGGTGAGGGGGGTGCCGCTGTCCCCCTCTGAGAAATCTTCATCAGAACCACCCTTGCTGCTGAAGTTGGATAAATCCGAATCATCAGTCAATGAATAAAACTTTTCCCCATTATCCGGGATCTTTAGATGTTTGCCGGCTGCTTGGATGGTGGCCTCCGGTTGCTCCTTATGGACAGTAATGTTAATTGCGTCACATACTTCTTTAGAAATAACATCCTGAGGACCAGAATTCTCGGGTTGCCCCTCTTTCCCAGAAGTAGTTTGTACTAACATTTCAGAGTGCCCCCCAGATATAGAAGCAGGGCCTGCAATACTCACAGTTAATTCAGGGGAGATCTCTATTAAATTGCTATCATTTTGCATGTCCTCGCTTAGTACCAAACTCTTTGGGCTGTCTGCATGAGTTTTACCTTTAAATACTTTCTTTTCGCCGGATAAATAAGGGATTCCCCTTCCGGCAAACATCCCAGGGACAGTTGGTTGCTTTGGTCTAGTAACCATAGCGCCAAGACGCTCACCACAGTGCTTCCCACTAAGAGTTTCCTTGGACAGCCCTTCTTTGTCCAAATCTGCTTGTAAATTGACTCTCTGACTCAGGCTCTGGTTCAGCCCCTTTCCATCCGCTGCTGCACGCCGATTCACCGATACAGGCTTGACTCCTCCAGTCGCGCTGCCATCTCGCGTCAACCCTTTGATCTTTGGCGGCATAGCAGCGGATCCTGTCAGCCTCTTCTCTACTGCCACAGAATATCGCTTATCCACGCCGGGGGCAGATACAATCCCTCGTGATACAATGTATCGGCGAGTTGTCCCGGGCCTCCCCAATGCCGCTTGACGAGCGCCGGATGCTGCCAGTACCACTGCAAGTAGAAACCTCGACGCTCGAGCCGTCAGTACACCGATCGCCGACAAAAGCCTCATCAGCTTGTACTCCACGACCAGATTTACAGCTGAAGCCCCTGCCAGGTACGTGCTGAGTTGCTTTGCCAATGAATAATGCCGAGTTACATCAACATATAAAATTTTCTCTCATTCCATAGCTGAATCGCCGAGGTAGGGAAAGCGGCTCCACACAGCTCTCACACAGCCGCCATCTAGCCTCTCAAAGGTCGGAAACCATTAACTTCAAATGATCATCTTGTATGGTATGTTCTGATCAGTTGAGCTTATAACAGTATGATTAACTATTGTTAATTATTTGCAATAAAGGAAGGACACAGAGGAGATCAGGCAAGTGGCCCGTCTGTCTAGGTGTGTATTGGAACATGTGCTAATAACCTAGATGCACAAGTGCTACAGGGAATTAACAGCTGTTCATTGACTTTCCCCAAGTCCCAAAAAGATGCTTCTTTAGAAAATGGATCCATAGAGTAGTCTGCAGACATTTGTTGTCTCATGTGCAATATGAATACCTCTCTTGCCTACAAAGAGGTCCTAGAATAACAGGAGATATTCCCACATTGATCATTTAACTGATGAATGAGTAACGCAGGTAGCAGGGTGTAAAAAGATTCACAGGTGACAAAAAGTGTATTTATTAGCTGTGCTCTTTTGCTATGGACAACAGCACAAATGTTTCAAGCAAATTCACTCTTTCCCTGGCACTTATGTTCTGCACCAGTAGCGAATCATCGTCTGAAGAAAATATTCCATGAAAAGCGGATATGCCTACCTGCAATCATTATCAATGCACACAGATTCTCCTTAGAGTTAGAGTTAGTGCCTGCATATTCATTCCTATTTTTACATACATATCCTTGGCTCTATGCCACTATAAATGCGCATGGATTTCACACTGCCTTGACGGTGTAGGGTAGCCCGACATTTACAGGATCCCCCAGTGGCTAAAAGAGAACAGAATCTGATAGTGACAGTGTGTGGCTTATAATGTGGCCATAACTAACAAGGTGCTGGGGCTCAACGTAGCTCCCATTTGACTCTAAATACATGGAAATAACTCTGATCATGGTGTTTAATATCAAAGAAAACATTTATAGCTGAAAAGGCTGCTTGTAGAAATAGTGGTTTGAATGGGCATTGATTTTGTAAACGGGAGATATAGGATTGATCCTGTCCTATAATGCCTTTTCCTTAGGAATGCAGACTCTGACTTTTGCTTGAAGCTAATGTTGAAATGTCAATATGTGACTGATTAAACACGGCAGCCAGCTCTTATGAGCTGCTACTTAGTGCTTAGTTTCAACATTCATGCAGTACCATCAACAACAGTAAGGATTTTTTTCCTCAAGTGCTAATCTCGTTCTGTGCACAGGAGTCAAGGTATACACTAATCAATTACTGTTCCAGTTGATGGTGGGACAAGCAGGCAAGGGTTCTTTATTAACTATATAAATGCCTCAAAAATCTTGTCTAGCTGAAACCTATGAAAAGCAGAGTTCTGAAACGACTACTAAACCTCTGAAAGCCTAAAAATGATCGACCAGTAACAGAGAATGATTGAAAGAAATCCGACTAAGGCCTTGACAAAATAAATGACATTTCTAGGAAAGCAACTCACTGTATCTTCTTAATTCAATTAAATTGATTAAATCACCGAACGCAAGGTCGGACAAGATACTTGGCACTTGATAAGACATTAAGGTCATACCTACCATAACTGCAATTTCGTGTACCAGGTTGGGGGTTTGTCCTGTGCTCTTGTTCTCTTTTGCTTTTGACATGAATAGGATACATTTCAATTAACAGATACAAAACCACCGAACAAGTGCAACTGCCTCTAAATTGACCTTGTTGAATTCACTAAAATGACCATGAAATATAATTGTCAGAAAATGAACACGTGGGTGGGGTTGTAAATGTTATTCAAAGTAGGAATATTAGTGCTTCATACAGTATCTTTTATCAAGATAGTAAGCTTGTTATTTACAACACGTGCCGGCAAAACACGTGCTCTGGGAACAGAATGATGCAGAGCCGTGGAAAATAGCCTTAACAGTGAAGTCTTTACCATGCAATGCCTTTACCGCGCAGCCTTTACCACACAGGTAAGTACCACAAAGTAAAGTATCATGCAGGTAAGGTTTTTTTTTAAATAACATAATTATTATGTTATTTAAAAAGGGTTCAGTGTTTAAGTGCGGGTAGTGGTAAAGGAAGGTAAGAATAATTTTAGGGTTGGGCAGTGGTAAATGGAAGAAAGGGTACTTTTAGAGTATCGAGGTGGGCAGTAGTAAAGGCACATAAGGGTACACTTAGGGGCAGATTTTCAAGCCCCTTGTGACACATTTGAGCCGCTGTTGTGTCACTTCTGTGACTCAGTGGCGTTGTAAACAATGCGCCACGTTGCAACATATTTACAACGTGACGCATCTAGGGAGATGCGTCATGATGTAAAGCCCTGCGCTACATTATACCTGCGTCAGGTATAATGTATGCAGGGTGGGCGTTCCGTCGCAAGAAACCCTCGTAAATGTGACGCAGTGAAATCTACAAGATTTCACTGAGTCACTTTTACGACGCCGCTGCGTCAAAACCTTATGCCTGCTTGAAGCAGGCGTAAGGAGTGACGCAGCACAATAAGTATAGACCGCCCCTGAGCATTGCTGGAGTTGTGTCGTGCTTGTGACACGACTCCAGCAATGCTCTGCCCTCACGACAAAAGATGCGACACGCATCTGTCTATCCTTGTGCCACGGTGCGCTGCATTGTAAATGCGACGCATCCGTGGTGGCGCAAGGGTATTTTTGCGTGTCGCATCTTTACTGGCGCATCCCTGCTAATATGCAGAGATGAGCCAGTCCTTGTAAATCTGCCCCTTAGAGTTTAGGAGTAGACAGTGGTGAAGGGAGCTAAGGGTAAGTTTAGGGCTGGGTAGCGATAAAGGTAGCTTTAGGGTTTAGGGGTGGGCCGTCCTAAAGTGAGGTAAGGTAAGCTTTGGGTTCAGGGGTGAGTAGTGGTAAAGGGGGTAAGGGTAGTTTTAGGTTTATGGGGTGGGTAGAGGTAAAGGGAGGAGAACGTAATGTTAGGGATTAGGGGTGGGTAGTGGTAAAGGGAGATAAGGGTAATTTTAGGGCTTAAGGTTGGGCAGTGGTAAGGGAAAGGGAGGTAACGTTAATTTTTAGACTTTAGGGGTGGGTAGTGGTAAAGGGACATAAGATCAATTTTTGTGTTTAGAAGTAAGGGTAGTTTTAGGGTTAGCAGGGTTTAGAGGTGGGCAGTGGTATAATAAATTTAAAAATCCAGTTATAATGTCCTCCCCTTTGTATTTACTCGAATGTGCCAGATTAATTGCAGAAGCTTTTACGTAGAAACTACACCACAGCTTCTGCTTTCTGTCTTGCATTATCTCAGTGCATGATATCAGTCTCTAATTCCTAGTACCCACACATTATTTCCTTCAAGCGCTGCAAAAGAATAGCAGATTCTCTTCATTCCCTACAACCTGGCACCTGAAAGGGCATAACTCACTGAGGTTATTGTCTTTAGACCAATAGCAGGTAAAAGTGGCAAGTGGGAGAATCCTTTATCTAAATTTCATAAACAATGCTCTAGTAGATGGTGGATTAATATAATCCATAAATTCCTGGAATTAAAAATCACATTTAGCTGATAAAAAGCGATCAGACAGACTGCCCGATGGAGCAGCATTGAGCCAAATGCAAGAAACAATATTCCAGTATCTTGCTTTCACAGCTATCAGTGCACCTATCAAGATTGAAGTGGGGTGGAGCCAATACTCACTCAAGCCTAGCCTACCCAAGCAGGTCTTTATACAACCCAGACAAGGGATTGCAAAAGACAAAGGATTGCTTAAAATATTACATATATGGCTATTTATAAGGCTCCTGTTCCCTTGTGGTCCATATACAAATCCAGAAAAGGGGTGGCTTTTACTTAGCTATATTAGTGATAGATTTTAAATTTAAATTAAGTCTTAGTGGAATCAATGGGGCACTTTTTGGAAGCATCAATAGTGGTTTTATGAAAGTATTCTCTCCCTTCTCAAGTGTATCCAGCTTACACCTGCCCCACAGTTCTGAGCCATAGAGGGCTGCACCAAGGGCTTGCGCCTTGTAGATCTCCAAGGCCAGGGATATGGGATAAGTGGAGGCTCAGTTAGCAAACTTGATAATTACGGAAGCTCGGTGTTTCAGGATTAGAGAGCTTTTCTCAATTTTAGCTTTCCAATAATGAGACTCAGTAAGTCTCACCAATAGGTAGTTAAATTCGACTACCCTTTCCAAAAACTTGTCTTCAAGAGCTACACTGCACTTCACTTTTTTCCAGAAGTTGAACACCACATATTTTGTTTTGGAACTATTTATTTCTAGTCCTTTCCTATTGCAGAAAAGATGAAACCTCTCCAAGAGGATACATAGAACCTTCGCTGTTTTTGAGAGGAGAAGAGTATCATCAACAAATAATAGTCCTGGAAACCTTTGAGCCAGCCAATCTTAGTGAATCATTTTCAGAATCCTTCAGATATATGATACAACAATTATTAAAAATCAGAAAATGGGTAGACGCCAACACAGTCCTGGCGGACTCCTCTTCTGATTAGGATGTCCTCTGTGGTTTCTCCATTTGGGCCCCACCTGTCTTTGATGACATAATCCACTTATACCCGTAAGATTAAATGCAACAGACTGGTTGGGACCTCCATTTTATCTAATACCTCCCACAGCTTCCCTCTCAGGACTATGTCTAATGTGGTCGGCAAGTCCACAAAAGAGACACACAGGCTACCACAACCTATATGTACTGTTTTCCATTCTATGGTCAGGAATCATAAGACCTGGTCTTAAAGCCATCTTGAAGACGGACAAGCACATTATTCTCAGATATCCACTCCCAAAGTCTAGTAAGGATTTGAGACTATAAGTGTTTTGAATGTTATTTATAAGGCTTATGGGACAGTAGTTAGAAGAAGTATTTCTAGTGCCCTTCTTGAAGATCGATATTGAAGAATGCAACACACATGGAAAGAGGAAAAAACCAGGAGTAATAAACATATTTCTCCTCATTACGCCTCACCTTGGGAGGAGTATGGATTGGGTGCTTTCCTAGGTATACATCACTTTGTAAATTTGTAGCAGCATCAAATTCAATGGATGCTGCATGGGGAAACCCAACGCAATCCCCATGGAATGCCTCCTGGATGCAGAGTAAGGCGCTGCAGCGGTTTGTGCTGTGTTGCCTTACGTATGATTTATGAGGCCACGCAGGGTGGCTTTGAGTGTCTTCATAAATTTTATGAGAGCCCTGTGTCATGTATGCACCACTTTACAAGGTGGAAAAGTGACACAGGGCTCTCATAAATCTCCCCCTATGTGACAAAACCTCAGCTATCTTTTGCCTTGCCTGACTTTAGCAAGTACTCCCAGATTTTATTTTCCCACTTCATCTTTCAGGATTGGATGATGTTTTTATATTTCTGCGTGCATTCTATAATGCTAGTCCTTCCCTTGTTTTTTATTGCCTTACTGAGTGTAGTCTTTGCATCTCTAAAGTCACCAGGACCCCCACTACAAAGGGTAGAGAGACAGGGTATTCTAACCCTGCCCCCTATATTGTTTTTTTAAATCATTTTCAGGACAAGGGACTAAGGGCCAGATGTATGAAAGCTTTCTGCATTTCTTAAAGGACCAAATTTCAATTTCGGCCCATAAAGAAATGCAAAACAGCTGTTTCATATGCACAGAGGCCTAAAAACGGTTGCAATTTACAAGTTCTACCCTGTAGAAATTGCAAATTGCGACCGCGATTTAGGAAATGCAAATAGAGAGTACCTATTTGCGATTCCCCAAGCACATGCACAAAGTATTTCCTAAATGCAAATTGGGCATTTAGGAAATGTTATTACCATCAACTCAAAGCCGATGGTAAACCATGTGCAAAATTAAAAAATGCATTTAAAAATGAAAGACGTCGCATCCTGGATGAGCAACAGCTGCCTGAAGCTCAACTTGGAGAAGACAGAGGTCCTCGTCCTCAGACCCTCTGCATGGGACAACTCCTGGTGGCCCATCGCACTCGGCAGCTCCCCCACCCCCACGGACCACGCCCGAAACCTCGGCATCATACTCGACTCCTCCCTCTCCATGTCGCCTCCACCTGCTTCAACACCCTCCGCATTCTCTGAAAGACCTTCAAATGGATCCCCCCGAATCAAGGAAGACCGTCACCCACGCACTCATAACCAGCAGACTCGACTACGGAAATGCCCTCTAAGTCTCTACTCCGCAAACTCCAGACTGTACAGAACACCGCAGCCATACTCATCCTCGGCATCCCGCGACACGAACACATCACCCAGCAACTGCGCAACCTCCACTGGCTCCCCGTTGAGAAAGAGTTACCTTCAAGATACTCACCCATGCCTACAAATGCCTCCACAACACTGGACCCCAGTACCTCAACAACAGAATCTCCTTCCACACACCCAATAGGAAACTCTGATCCGCCGATCTCCCCCTTTCCGAAACCCCGCGCATCCGCAGAGCAATAACGGGTGGAAGAACCTTCTCCTACATCGCGGCCAAGACCTGGAACAAGCTACCAATCAACATCAGGCCCTCACCCTGCACATCTTCAGGAAGACCCTCAAGACCTGGCTCTTCGACTGACCGGAGTTGCACCCCACTCTCCCCCCAGCGGCTTGAGACCCTCACGGGTGAGTAGCGAGCTTATAATTCCCCTGATTGATTGATTGATTGATTGATGTCCCTAGGGAATATGTGCACTTACATATGCACTATGAATTTCGTGGTGCCTTCAGGGGGGCCTTCAGGCCAGAGGTACCCTTGGGTTTGGAGTTCCTAAATTGAGAGTTTCTATTGGGAATTAGCAATTTAGAAAATGAAAACCAATTCCTGTTTGGCCCATAGGTGGGAATGCAATTGCATTCCCTTTTTGCTATTTCCTAATAGTGATTCCTACTCTGTAGGAATCGCTTTTAGGAAATCACAAATATTAGTACATACTATTTTGCAATTCCTAAATACTGATTCCTAGAGAATCGCTTTTTAGGAAATGCAAAATAAGATTTTTGCTTCTGTACCTTAAAGGCAGTTGTTTGTAACATCATCACTGCAGCATACCTGTCTGCAGCTCTTGTGGCATCTAGTTGTGGGGATGGTAGTTGAGTGTTTACATCATCATCATTATCTGATTCATCACTTACAGGGTCTATTGGAAGACTCTTTCTGATGGGTAAATTGTGCATCATGCGCACAGGTGGGTATGATTTTACAGCACCTTCCATTATCATATTCTAGAACACCCCCAGTCTTGTGCAGACATCAGAATCTGTCCTTCTGGAATGTTTGTAAACAGCATTGTATCTCTTTTTTCTAGCTGTCTGTGCATTAAAGTATGGTGTCATTATCGATGGATGTAAGCCATAAGCACTGTCATCTGCTACCGGAGAACCTTTTAACTATAATAAATCTGTTTTTTTAATTCTAAAATATTCTTAAAAATAAACTTAACTAACAACCATCCATCTCCCAGATCTCCTCCTGCTGGCCGCAAATATATTCCACAATGTCTAAAGATACAAAAGTAATGTGTGTTTCCTGGGTATCATACAACTCAGTGTGATTAGGCATATGACATTGCATGCTGTTTGTATATTTTGGGAGTGTTGAATCATTCTATTTCTATATATTTTCTGTTTCTGAGAGTGGACATAGTAGAACATGGGTACCATCAACACATACAATAACTTGATGAAAAGGATTAATAGCATAGAGCTGCATTTTTGTAGCTTATAACTGAACAAGGATCTTGGGAAGATGATGTGTGCCACCATTGCATCCAGATGTTCTTAAAAACCTATGTTAAGGCACTCTTTGATATCCACCCCTCAAACTACTCCTGTACGTTGGTAGCTTTCAGATGCTATGAGGTGTAAGCTACAGAAAATCTGTATGTGGGGGGAGAATTGCTCCACTACATTAGGAAGGCCTGCCTAGATTAGAGTCCAGATCATCTATTAAACTTAGGATCCTACTTGCTATAGTATAGAGTGCTGCCATTGTGCACGTTTGTATTGCATTTTGGGTGTCCTTTCATACTTTTCACCTTGTTACCATCTGCTTCCACTAGATGGTATTTTTCATGTAGAATTTGCTGTCTTTTCACATTTTCTCACTTTTCAAACTGTTAGTGTATTTAAATTGTGAATCGTTATTTGGTATTCGCAAAATAAGAATCAGCATTTTGAAACGCTATTATAGAAATCGCTTTTGTGCTGTGCAGTTTTTAAGAAAAACACATTTGGGATGCCTAATATGTTATAAAGGCCCTATTTAGTGGTCACAAACTGGCTTGGCACTCACTCGCTCCTTTTTCGTACAACAGGCCCTACATTTATTAGGCACTATAGAAATACTAACCTCTCAGAAAAGGACATAAATTTGAGAGTAATTGAAAAGGGTAAGAAAAATAATTCTCATGAACTATTCCGAAAAGAACAACTTTGGATTGTTTGTATAGGTGGAAACATTAGAATTTTGTTACAAATAATGTTTATGGACCTCGTATTGCCAGAAGTTCTCTTATGTTCCACAGTGTACCTCATACCTCAATTGATTCATAAAACAGAACAAACTCAACTATTCAAGTGTATTCTTCACATTTGAATCTAAAATTGGAACGCATTCAGGAGCTGTATGCAGCATAGCATATAAAGAATACAATTTAGATACTTATAATACATAGGATTTTGCAATCCCTGTATAAATGGCTGTTTATAATTTCGTCATAGTGATGCACTGAGTCGCCGATTCTAAAGAGAAGATTTCAGAACTTGACTGTAATAAGTTATTGCAGTCGAGGTCTGATGTCACAGTGCCTGCTGCCTGAGCCAGCAGATGTGGTGAAAGGCAGGTCAGGTCATAGAGCAGCTGTTTAAAGCAACGAAAATGAAACATTGCTTTTCTTTCTTCTGCTCTATTTTTCTAGCTTACATTTACTAGCACAAAGAACATGATTTTCTACATCTCTAGGAAACTCAAGCCTTATGCTCCTACTAGGACCCTTAGGTCAGGAAGCAAATCGCTTCTTTTAGTCCCCAGGGTCAGGAAAACAAGACTAGGTGGGAAATCCTTTTCTTACCTCGCTCCCCTCTACTGGAACCAGCTTCCCATTCACTTGAGACAATGCCCTGACTATTTACGCTTTAGGAAACTTCTTAAAACCACCCTATTTTAACATTACTCGTCAGCCCGTTGAGCAGCACAGTCCAAAGCGCAGAGATACCCCTCAGGGGGTGATTCAGGCGCATACAAAACCCATAAATAAATAAATAATTATTTAGATAATTATAAAAATGTTAGACTCTTTCTGCATGTTTCTCCACATTATGAGCTACTGCAGCATTTTTTTTAAAGTGACTTGTATTGACCTGTTTCTAATATCTTGAAATATATGAAAGAGCAATGCATAAAGGCTTTAGGTGGTTTGCGGGAAAGGTGATGGTGTGACCATGTATTACATGAGATAAAGTACTCTCTACCATACATAATAAGGATATTGCAAGTCCCCTCGGAGTTCCACAACCTTATAAAGGATCTTATCCTTTGACCTCATTCCTCTATATAGTTAGGGAACTCCTCTGTGACTTGCAAAATCCTTATAGCCTACGGCAAAGGGAACTTTATCCATTATATACCACATAGTTTAGCAGTTAGGGAACCTTGAAGCTGCATGTCAGAAAGAACTGGTCTTATTAAGGACAAGGTGAAAGATCGATGCATACAAGGCTTGTTGGATTTAAACTAACCAGAGTTCATAGGTATGCAACATTGTGTTACAGGTTAACACAATAATAGGTGCTGCAATGTGTGCTTTATTAATTCTCCTAATTAGACATGCATTATGTTCAGCAACAGAGCCCCATTCTAATGAAAGCCTTGTGACCTGAATGGGCAAAGTAATAGACAGAAACATGTTAACTATCTATAGAGCTCAGCACACTCTGCCCTAATAACTCTTTTTTAATCTTGTGGAAGTGAAAAAAATGTTTAATTAAATAACTGACACTACAAAATGTTCTCATAAACTGACCCAGTACATTTTAAAGGGACGCAATCACTCAAAGATCACATCTAGGTAGGAAAAACAAACATCTGAATAAAGGTCATCATGAACTTGCATCTATGATAAGTAGCAACCCTATGAGGAAGCATGACAGTGAAAAAAGAGTGAGGATTCTTGTCCTTTTATATGACATACAGGAGTAACACTGTACAGGAGTAACACACATAGGGCCTCATCACGATGCGGGTCGGACGCTTCCCAAATTAGGATGCAACTGCCTTCACAGCGGTCGGAAAGTGTATATTTCCAATTGTGGCTTGTGCTAATTTTACCTGTCCATAGGAAATGTCAGTGCTTATGAATGACACAATATGTGAATAAATATCATTTAGACTATTCTTGCTATTGTTTCTATCAGCAAAGATAATTCGTATCGTACAGCTAGCTCACTCTCTCGCATTGCTTATACAGAATATCTGGAGATCTCCTATGACTCTTGTACTGACACAACCACTTTAACAATAAGTTTGAGAGCCCATGTGACAACACTTCCACTGATCTAGCTAGGTTAACCCTCATTCTCTTACAGCAAACTTCAAAATGATGAATTCAGCACTGACATCTACCTCACAGAGAGTGAGACTTAAACACTTCTTACATTAACATTTGTAGACTATTTATGCATTAACTCAAATAAATCCACCACTAAATGGATACTAATTTAAATGAGGAACATCACTAATGTGCACATTATTATGATAGCAACAAAATAATGGCCATGCAGCAGGTATTCTTGTACTCTTACAATATCTGTTTCATGTAAGGTGCCTGCTCTACCAGAGATGAAAAATCTAATTATAAAATGTAGTTCTTTCAGGGTCTGCACATGAATGAGAACAGGGTAAGGATATTTCATAACAGAAAAAATTAGGCAACAAGCTAGCATGGCATATACATACCCCTGCTACCAGAACATGAAGTAATCTATATTTATTGACACCATAGGAGAAAGAATAAGAAATAGTTCTGTAGGGCAGTCAAGGGGACTGCCCACTTATAACTTCTATGCAGCTATGAACAATATGTTTCACCAACTTGTTCTATGTTTGATTCTTTTGAAGCAGGCTTCATATGGCACCCTTCTTGTCAAGTGGTGCATAATGAGAACTTCACTATAGTGCAACACTCCTACGTTGTCCTTATACACATTTCTAGGAAAACGTCTGCTGCATAGAACTAATGACCTTCTACAGAAGACTGTGCTGAGAATTTCATGATCTGCTTTCTCAAATATAAGCTGAGTGTCTTCATCGTGGCACCCTTCTAGAGCACAGTCATATCTTTATCTACATAGCTCTCTGACACCTCCCTTCATTCCTAGCTTACTATTGTTGATTGAATGGACAATGACGTGTGAAGTTACCTCTGTGGGGAGCACTTTTTCAACTGTTTTCCCATGCCCCAAAAATAACTTGTCTCTTGGAGTATTCAGAATTCCTGCAATTTTCTGTCCATGCTGAGGTCTTCCACAAAGGTATGCTGAACTGCCCTTGATGCTTTGATAAGTGTGGGCTGTCAGAGCGCTAGCCAGGTTATTCGACTTTTGCACATCAGGTTTGTGGCTAGTGGGAGGATAATCAGGCATAGTTTCACCTCGGAGAAAATAAGAAGATGGAGAATAGAAAGCATCACTGATCTGTTACCGTGCAGTTCACCCCTGATGTGATCTGTGCATGTCTACCTAGCTTGGGATGACTTGGTACTCAAGAACTATACACATATCTTTGGAGTCTTGTAAGGCTGTCACCCTCCTTTCACTGACCTGCCCTTACTGGCAAGAAAATCTTATAGTTCTGAAAAAGAAGGCCTGAAGTATTCTTCTAGAGTGCTTGTGGCATCAAAAGACCGCAAGATCTCAGTGAGAATAGAGGTAGGCAGAGCTGTTTCTTATGACTTTGTCTCCTGTGTGAGGCATTTGCCTTAGCATTTCATGCCTCACATACAGCCCTCTCATCTTCACGTCAATAAGACTAAAATCCTCACCAATTGTTCTGGTGGAAGTCTGGCTTGAGGAAGATCCTTCTGTTTGCATGCATGTGACTTCTCGCTTGATGTAATTTGCACCATAGAAGGGCTCCTATATTCTAGTATATTTATTACACCCATTCATTTTAATTGATTCTGTCTTTGGATTAGCACCTTTAAAGTGCTTTGGTCCCTGGGGGTTAGTGGCTCTATAAAAGTGTTATCAGGCTCATGATGTTATGTTGGAAACTATTTACTGACTAAACTATCAATTTCAGTTTAAACCCCCTAACGAGCAGGATTTTTTGGCATGGTTTGGCATCCTAGATATGAGTAGAGCAATTGCCTTGATGTTATATTTCCAACATGTCGCTTAAATTAGGTTGCACACATTAGAAACAGGGAAAACATTTTTTAAGAACAAGCAAGCCTGTCAGTTTCCAAGGTGAATAGTAAACAGCAGGAGTAAAAGTAAAAGGGTAGAATATGTAATTGAGGTTGAATAACTTGTGAGATTAGTGCTTTCAAATAAGACATCTTTAAAGTTACTTATACAGGAAGGAACACATTATCTATAGCTAAGTTCATAAGATAAAATATCCAGTTCTGAACGATTTGACTACAGTAAGAAAATCGCAGGGTTAACAATGCTGCACAACAAATAAGCAATGTGAATAGAAGAGTCATTGTTCGCTTTTCCAAAATAATAGTCCCAGCAAACATGGAAAATACACATAATAATGATACAAGGATTTACTGCTCTTAATAAAAAGGTAATGAAAATGATAAACTTTGAAGGAAAGGATGATTATGTGTTCAGCTAAGGGGACACTGTAACCCTAAATATGGAAGGAATGAGTAACAGAAGTAATAATATAAATGCGTGTGTTGTAAAATAGCAAACAACACAGAAATTAATACTATAAATTGTTAGCGCCACACAGTAACAACTCATGAGGCTCAAACAACGCCAAAATTAATAAACTATTCAAAATGAACTAGTCACTTCTTTACAAAGTATGCAGGAAACATTATGCATGAATACAATGTGCTCAATCTATAAATATATGTCTTCAAAATACATTAAGGATGTAGCCTTATTATAACAACTTTCAATTTTTTTAACATTTATAAATCTAGCTCTAAGTGACTAATTCCCAGCAACTGTATGACTGAAGGTTACTGAAAGAAAGTGTAGTAATATCACTTAATCCATGATTTCCCTGCTTAGACCTGAGCAACAAAATTAAGTTAGATAATTGACTTCTTGTGGAAATGCAAGCAAGGCAACTTTTGAAATTATTCTGAACACGGTGTTCTCAACTGTGTGGCCTCACAACCAGATTAGAATCACTGTTCTGGCTTTGAGTACTGTCTAGGGAGCCAGACTCCCAGTTTCACGCTAGTCCTCTTCCCCGAGAAAACCTCCCCCTGTCCACATAACTCCAGTGCCGAAGATAACTGTCAACACTGTCTACTGTCTACAATGATATGCAAGATTTCCCCCAACATTCCAGCCCCCTAAACACTTGAGGTTGGCATTGCTGCACTTGCTTGCTCATATCCTCTCTCGTGGCTCTTAGGCCTCTGACCAGTACAGCTCTTTCCTTT
Source organism: Calotriton arnoldi (assembly GCA_963921515.1). NCBI lineage: Eukaryota > Metazoa > Chordata > Amphibia > Caudata > Salamandridae > Calotriton > Calotriton arnoldi. The sequence goes on along the minus strand of CAWUFW010000351.1, from coordinate 2,601,778 downwards.
TCACCTAATACTCTGAGAATATGTCATGGCATGAAGGAAAACTCAGCTGTTTCATGCAGTGGTCGAAGTGGGCAGGACCTGAGGGGCACAACCTGCCCATACTTTTTTAACTTAAGGAAAACAGTCCCCCTACCTTCTGTGAAAATATAACCATCCCAGGATGGTTAATTCCGAGAGCTGAAATGTTTCAGCTGCAGTGTAAAGCAGGGAGTCTCCTGTGCTGTGAAGCCGAAGGTGGGCAGACAGCTAAACAAGCCTTCTTGCCAGGGCACCTGCTTGCCTGAAAGATATGCAAATGTGCACAATGGGTGAATCTGCAAATGTAAAGGGAGCTGGAAGTCGGTATTGGCTTTGATTAATGGAATCACTTGTCACTTACTGATGACATAGATTTATTGTTTTTGAGTGGCATTGAAAGGAGTTACCAGCTGAGCTGTGAAGTGTGTGCTTTTTAGGGGTGTAACACAGGCCCCTGAGCCGCAAGGGCAGCAGGTGCCTGTGTTAGCCCCTAACTATTCTCCACTTCTCCAATCATGATTCAATTCTTTGGGTGTCTGGTTACAGACACAGGCCTCTGCAGTGCATTAGCTAATAGAGGTTTCATAAAATCCGATTAACTTAATTTGCTTTTATTTTACATTTAGGCTGGGTATTATTTTATATGTACAGACCTGAAGATGAAAGACCGAAAAAAGTTACACAATATTTTCTTTAGCCACGCGTTTGACCTCACCGCCACGCTTACTCAAATCAAATGAAATTCAGCTTTATTCCGTTTAAGAAATACAACCATAAAAGCATTCTAAAAACAGTTATTACATGAAAAGTCAAATAGTCAATTCCATCAGATAACACATATACATAAAACACATATACATAAAAGGAGGTTATCTTAAAGAGTAATTCATAATTGGTTAGCATGATATTTGATTATACACTACACAGGATAAATTACAGTCCAATATCCCATAGGAGTCTTGAAAAAGATCAATGAGAATTGCTAAGATGATTCACAAATATTAGTATATAAAAAGTTTTTTAATTTTTGCAGTTAGCCTGTGGATAATTTATTACAAGGTGCATCGGTCTTTACTAAAACCTATATTTTTTCGTACGTTAGGGCCTCAAGGTATGAATTATCTTTTCGTCTTTTGATTGCCATTTGTATAAAAACAACTACTGCATTGAAAACTTTTTCATTTTATAGACTACGAATGTAATTAAAAGCAGATTTATAAAAATACAATTTGCTGTCAATAAATAAAGATCGTAAAACACGCTTCCTAATAACTCTATAAAAATTACAGAAAAGGATAAAGTGCAATGTCGACTGCAGTGCCTTTCGTCCCAAGGACAATTTGGAAGGGGTCCATTCCATTTGCCCATGGTAGGAAATGCAATCAGATGATGAAGAGTACCCAATCTTAACCTCGTGAGATAAAACCTGTGTTGTAGGTTTATTGCCCACAATAAGTTTCGTTGCATACTCAGCGCAAAAGGTCCTTCACAATATGACTTAATCACCTGTTTTGAGCTTTCTGCGTGTCTCTTAGGGTTTCTCTTTTTCCTGCAAGCCCCATTTTTAGGTCCCTTTTACTATAGTGTTGGATGCTCATGGGGTCTTTAAAATCAACATTCACCTCGCACTCATTTAAAAGTTTATAAATATAATGCAACCAAGGGATCTTTTTACAATGATCAAGGGCAAGGCATTCCAATGTGATTTCCTGGGTAAATGTAGTGCCATCCTTGGTCCAGATCCCATGCCAAACAGTAAGAGCTGCTGTACTATATGGTAGCCCTTTTTTGATAGAAGGAGCCTAATTAATTTTTTTTTAAAGTGACCCATATGTATTTTATACCACACAGAATTTTGGACGCTCAATTGAATTTTCAGTCCTGATGATGACCGTGTAATTCTACAGTGGTCGAAACGCCATCGACGTATATGTGGCCATAAAACTGATGAAGGACACATTATTTTGTTATATGTTGTTTCTTTTTTGTGACGGTATTTTTTCGTTTGCCACGTTTCTGGTTTGTAATATATATTGTTTTTGTACCAGCATATTGTATTGAGCGTCATTGTTTTAATTGTTCTAGTATTCATTAAATGTAATAATCCCTACCTATTATCCTTTGCAGACAGGGATTTGCACCCAAAAACTACTTGTCCTCGAGGATAGGTATAACATTGGAGCAGCTTTTAAAAGACTCAACGTTTTTTAAACTTTACATGTGTGCTGCACTCTAGAGCACACATATAAGATGGGAATAGTAGTAAAGAAGTGTTTTTGTACAGGGGTCGTCCCCTTCCAGGAGAAACGTTTGCTTGACACAATGCACATACCCTTGTACTAAGGTGCAAAGGTATGCACTTTTGTGCACAGCGGTCTAAAATGCACCATTAGGGAGGGAGAGAAAAAAATTACCATTTCTTAGAAATCTATGATGCTGTTTTGCTTTCACCCTTTGACACAACCCAGCACAGAAACCTTGGTTGCTGCTCTATATTGCTCTACGTTGTGTGCTGCAATTCTATAGTGTTACACTAAAGGTCTCAAGGACATATTCTAGGATTGTTACATAACAATAATCCTTTGCAATCCAGTAACCAGTCCAAACATGCAACTGAACATGTCATTGTTTTACCATAAAGTACCTATTAATATTTTCTACCAGCAAGTGTTAATTTAATGTCAGGAATCCACCTCAATGCAGAACAGCAGTATCAAGGTCTTCTCTTAGAAGGTCATCTAAATTCTATTTTACACAGAACTTGCCAAGACTTATTTATCTTGTAGGTGTAGGTGTCCGACAAGAGAAATAAAACTGAGAATATATCAGGGCAAACAGAATTTTCTACAAATATTGTGTGTCTTATCAGGCACACAAAACACATTGCTAAGCTTTTGCCTGCATATTATATTGAGTGTAAGTGCCGGGCACAGAGGGTGACCATATTTTCCATAATACCCAGTATGAAAAGACTATTACTTCTATAATCGCATGTTCACATTTCCCTAAAATCACAGCACGCTCATTTTACAATTGTCCATACTACACATGCATAGACTCATTACCCATTTTCAGTGTGCCCTTGGAGTGCTGTTATTACCATTTTCTATAATATCACATTGGGACCACATGACAAGCTTCACTGATCCTCACTAAGCATATTTCCAGTTGCAATTCGACCTCTTTATGGGCCCATTAAAAATTTTCAGAAAATGATAAACTTTGAAGGAAAGGATGATTATGTGTTCAGCTAAGGGGACACTGTAACCCTAAATATGGAAGGAATGAGTAACAGAAGTAATAATATAAATGCGTGTGTTGTAAAATAGCAAACAACACAGAAATTAATACTATAAATTGTTAGCGCCACACAGTAACAACTCATGAGGCTCAAACAACGCCAAAATTAATAAACTATTCAAAATGAACTAGTCACTTCTTTACAAAGTATGCAGGAAACATTATGCATGAATACAATGTGCTCAATCTATAAATATATGTCTTCAAAATACATTAAGGATGTAGCCTTATTATAACAACTTTCAATTTTTTTTAACATTTATAAATCTAGCTCTAAGTGACTAATTCCCAGCAACTGTATGACTGAAGGTTACTGAAAGAAAGTGTAGTAATATCACTTAATCCATGATTTCCCTGCTTAGACCTGAGCAACAAAATTAAGTTAGATAATTGACTTCTTGTGGAAATGCAAGCAAGGCAACTTTTGAAATTATTCTGAACACGGTGTTCTCAACTGTGTGGCCTCACAACCAGATTAGAATCACTGTTCTGGCTTTGAGTACTGTCTAGGGAGCCAGACTCCCAGTTTCACGCTAGTCCTCTTCCCCGAGAAAACCTCCCCCTGTCCACATAACTCCAGTGCCGAAGATAACTGTCAACACTGTCTACTGTCTACAATGATATGCAAGATTTCCCCCAACATTCCAGCCCCCTAAACACTTGAGGTTGGCATTGCTGCACTTGCTTGCTCATATCCTCTCTCGTGGCTCTTAGGCCTCTGACCAGTACAGCTCTTTCCTTTTCACCTAATACTCTGAGAATATGTCATGGCATGAAGGAAAACTCAGCTGTTTCATGCAGTGGTCGAAGTGGGCAGGACCTGAGGGGCACAACCTGCCCATACTTTTTTAACTTAAGGAAAACAGTCCCCCTACCTTCTGTGAAAATATAACCATCCCAGGATGGTTAATTCCGAGAGCTGAAATGTTTCAGCTGCAGTGTAAAGCAGGGAGTCTCCTGTGCTGTGAAGCCGAAGGTGGGCAGACAGCTAAACAAGCCTTCTTGCCAGGGCACCTGCTTGCCTGAAAGATATGCAAATGTGCACAATGGGTGAATCTGCAAATGTAAAGGGAGCTGGAAGTCGGTATTGGCTTTGATTAATGGAATCACTTGTCACTTACTGATGACATAGATTTATTGTTTTTGAGTGGCATTGGAAAGGAGTTACCAGCTGAGCTGTGAAGTGTGTGCTTTTTAAAGGGGTGTAACACAGGCCCCTGAGCCGCAAGGGCAGCAGGTGCCTGTGTTAGCCCCTAACTATTCTCCACTTCTCCAATCATGATTCAATTCTTTGGGTGTCTGGTTACAGACACAGGCCTCTGCAGTGCATTAGCTAATAGAGGTTTCATAAAATCCGATTAACTTAATTTGCTTTTATTTTACATTTAGGCTGGGTATTATTTTATATGTACAGACCTGAAGATGAAAGACCGAAAAAGTTACACAATATTTTCTTTAGCCACGCGTTTGACCTCACCGCCACGCTTACTCAAATCAAATGAAATTCAGCTTTATTCCGTTTAAGAAATACAACCATAAAAGCATTCTAAAAACAGTTATTACATGAAAAGTCAAATAGTCAATTCCATCAGATAACACATATACATAAAACACATATACATAAAAGGAGGTTATCTTAAAGAGTAATTCATAATTGGTTAGCATGATATTTGATTATACACTACACAGGATAAATTACAGTCCAATATCCCATAGGAGTCTTGAAAAAGATCAATGAGAATTGCTAAGATGATTCACAAATATTAGTATATAAAAAGTTTTTTAATTTTTGCAGTTAGCCTGTGGATAATTTATTACAAGGTGCATCGGTCTTTACTAAAACCTATATTTTTTCGTACGTTAGGGCCTCAAGGTATGAATTATCTTTTCGTCTTTTGATTGCCATTTGTATAAAAACAACTACTGCATTGAAAACTTTTTCATTTTATAGACTACGAATGTAATTAAAAGCAGATTTATAAAAATACAATTTGCTGTCAATAAATAAAGATCGTAAAACACGCTTCCTAATAACTCTATAAAAATTACAGAAAAGGATAAAGTGCAATGTCGACTGCAGTGCCTTTCGTCCCAAGGACAATTTGGAAGGGGTCCATTCCATTTGCCCATGGTAGGAAATGCAATCAGATGATGAAGAGTACCCAATCTTAACCTCGTGAGATAAAACCTGTGTTGTAGGTTTATTGCCCACAATAAGTTTCGTTGCATACTCAGCGCAAAAGGTCCTTCACAATATGACTTAATCACCTGTTTTGAGCTTTCTGCGTGTCTCTTAGGGTTTCTCTTTTTCCTGCAAGCCCCATTTTTAGGTCCCTTTTACTATAGTGTTGGATGCTCATGGGGTCTTTAAAATCAACATTCACCTCGCACTCATTTAAAAGTTTATAAATATAATGCAACCAAGGGATCTTTTTACAATGATCAAGGGCAAGGCATTCCAATGTGATTTCCTGGGTAAATGTAGTGCCATCCTTGGTCCAGATCCCATGCCAAACAGTAAGAGCTGCTGTACTATATGGTAGCCCTTTTTGATAGAAGGAGCCTAATTAATTTTTTTTTAAAGTGACCCATATGTATTTTATACCACACAGAATTTTGGACGCTCAATTGAATTTTCAGTCCTGATGATGACCGTGTAATTCTACAGTGGTCGAAACGCCGTCGACGTATATGTGGCCATAAAACTGATGAAGGACACATTATTTTGTTATATGTTGTTTCTTTTTTGTGACGGTATTTTTCGCTTTGCCACGTTTCTGGTTTGTAATATATATTGTTTTTGTACCAGCATATTGTATTGAGCGTCATTGTTTTAATTGTTCTAGTATTCATTAAATGTAATAAATTTGTTATATTTTTCTAAACTTTTTTTGCATATGGGTATTATTTTCTCTTTTCTCTTTTTCCTTTATGTCACTTCTTATTTGGGTTGTCTGTAATTTTGAAATTGTTTGTAAATATTGTACTTTTGAGCAAATTGCTTCTTGAACCATTGTTAGGATTATTCACTGACTGCCCCTGGTTCAGGTGTGTTGGGCTGCCCCTGTGGCTGGTAATAATGCTGTACTAATATAGTCACTAATATAGGAGACTGACAATTCCTTATGAACTACATATGAAGGGGTTGAATTAGGAACTGCTAAAATCCTCCTTAAAAATATATTTTCCTGAGTCTGTAATACTGTATTGTTAGCCATTCCCCATAGTGCTGCACTGTAGCAGGTTCCTGTAAGGCACTTACTCTTATACAGGGTCAGAAGTTCCCTAATTGGTTTGTTCCCCATTTTTTGTAAGAATCTGAAGATGGCTTCAATTGATCGTATAAATTTCAATTAGCAAAGATCAATGTGTGCTCCCCAATGTCCTTCCGATGTAAAAAGTAGGTCCAAGTACGAAAAAGAAAGTGTTTTTGCAATTGGCACACCTTCAACATGATGGTTTCTGCTTTTTGGTTTCCCTTTTCCACATGTCATCGTAAAGGTTTTTTTAAGATTAAGTTTTAAATCCTTTTGGTTCATAAATTTTGCAAAGTTTTCTTTTAGACATTGGAGCCCATTTGCTGTTCTGGATAGCAAGATTGCGTCGTCCGCATACAGAAGGACCAGGGTGACGCGATTACCAACTCTAGGGGCATCAGCGTTCAGCTTTTGCAAGCTTTTATCAACATCATTAATATAGAGAGGGAATAATAGTGGTGCAAGGACGCAGCCTTGCCTTATGCCACGGGTAACTCTAAAAAGGGGGTACATTCGCCTTTAGGACCATAACGAACTCTCAAAGTTAATAAAGCATAAATTTGTGATAGGTAAATGATAATATCAGTTGGGGCACCCATCACTTTTGGGGTCTGCCACAATTTTGCATGATTAACCAAATCAAATGCACTTGTTAGGTCTACAAAACAGAGATGTAGGTAGCCCTCTTTAGAAAGTGCATATTTCTCAATCAACAATTCGAGGTTGACACACTGCTCGATTGTCTCTATATCACTTGTGAATCCATATTGGGTTTCAGTAAGGGCTTTGTTGTCGCTTACCCATATTTCTAGTCTCTCAACTACTTGGTGCAGGAAGAACATGCCCACATTCATCTGCAAGCAGGTAGGGACTCTTCATATCCACACAGGGAAGTCCCCCTTAATTTTCCCGTTTAAAATGTTCCTTTGAGGAAAAATGGCAGAGCACATCGTTGTAATGCAACATCCTGGTATACCTTTGATATGGGATGTTCCACTGTATACTCTTTTCATAGCATGAGACAAGGGTCTCTCTAAACCAAGAATCCTTAATTACTTCTACACAAACTAAACCAAACATTCAAGAGGACAACGCTTTTCCAGATCTCACTGCAAAACCAATGAAGGACTTACACAGTGAAAAAGACATCAACAAGATTCTTCAGAGTATCAACCCATCTAATCATTTCAGCGACCCGTTGCCTCCTTCCATCTTCAAAGAAATCAAGAATGTCCTCATCCCCACCTGGACAAAGACTGTAAACGCTTCACTGTCACAAGGCTCGATCCCAGAGTGCCTAAAAGCAGCTCAGGTATCACCCATACTAAAAAAACCTAATGCTGATAGGGCTGACTTTAACAACTTCCGCCCTATCTCCAACATCCCCACCATAGCCAAACTCCTAGAAAAATGCGTCCAATCCCAACTCTGTGCGCACATAGAGAATTTCCAACTCCTAGACCATCATCAATCCAGCTTTCGGAGGGGGCACAGCACTGAATCGGCTCTCATTCACGTCCTGGATGACATTTTAAAAATGTTCGACCAAAATGAATCCTGCCTCCTAATCCACCTTGACCTCTCCTCCGCCTTCGACACGGTCAATCACGATAACCTCATATCCCTTCTGAAGAACAGGATGGGCTTCTCTGGTCAGGTGTTACAATGGTTCTCGTCCTTCCTCCACCACAGATCACAAAGAATCAAGGCGAACCACACTCTCTCTCAGCCCTCTCCAGTACTCATGGGGGTCCCCCAAGGGTCCGCCCTATCTCCTGTACTCTTCAACCTGTTATTGGAACCTTTAGCTAATACACTAAATTCCACGAACATTCTCTTCCATATGTATGTGGACGATACGCAACTTTATTTGAAACTCTCCTCCCCGGATAACATCATCTCACTCAACAGTATCCTAACATCTACTCAAAACTGGTTAACCGAGAACCACCTCCTGCTCAACACCTCTAAAACAGAATTCCTTCTCATCTCTCCTCCGAACCACATCCCCAAGCTAGACCTTTGGTTGAATCACCTCACTGCCTTCAACTGCTCCCCCCTCATTATAGACTCAGCCAAATCTCTCGGAATCACCCTGGACAAACATCTGAACATGAAGAATCATATAGGGAATGTTTGTAAGGGAGCTAATCACTTGATGAGGACACTCAGAAATATCAAACCATTCCTTCCACAATCTGACTTCAAGCAGGTGGTCCAAGCGCTTGTGTTGCCGAGACTTGACTATGGCAGCGCTACGCTATGTGGCCTCCCCAAATATACCTTGGCTCCACTAAGGGCATCTCTGAACGCTGCGGCTAGACTGATTACAGGTACCAAAGAAATGCGCACATATCCCCAGTCCTAAAATCCCTTAAATGGCTGCCTTACGAAGCTCAAATTCAGCTAAAGATGGCTTGTCTGGCACACAAAGCCCTCCATTTCAAACCCCCCAGTTACCTAGCGCAAAAACTTGAACTATCCGGGGGTGGTAGACCCTCAAGAAGTGCGAACTCTTTCCTCTTGAAACCACACATCTTTAGCAAAAAGAGAACCTGCCACCGAGCCTTCTCTGGCGCTGCCCCGAAGATCTGGAACTCTCTCCTACCGGAAGAACGCAGAATCTCCTCCACGGCTGCTTTCAAACTGGAAGCCAAACGATTCGTAATGAACAAGTTCTTACCCAAAAATGGGTTCAATCAATCAATCAATCATGTCACTTATAAAGCGCACTACATACCCGCGAGGGTCTCAAGGCGCTGGGGGAAGAGGTGGGTGGTGCTGCTACTGATCGAAGAGCCAGGTCTTGAGGAGTCTTCTGAAGGCCAGTAGGTCTTGGGTCTGTCGGAGGTTGGTGGGGAGGGTGTTCCAGGTCTTGGCGGCGAGGTGGGAGAAGGATCTGCCGCCGGCGGTCGTTTTCCAGATGCGGGGGACTGTGGCGAGGGCGAGGCTGGTCGAGCGGAGCTGGCGGGTGGGGGTGTAGAAGCTGAGTCATCTGTTGAGGTAGGCTGGTCCGGAGTTGTGCAGTGCTTTGTGTGCGTGGGTGAGGAGCTTGAAGGTTATCCTCTTGTTGACAGGGAGCCAGTGCAGGTCTCTCAGGTGGGGTGTGATGTGGATGCGTCGGGGGATGTCGAGGATAAGACGTGCAGAGGCGTTCTGGATGCGTTGCAGCCGTCTCAGGAGCTTAGCCGTCGTTCCTGTGTAGAGGGCGTTTCCGTAGTCCAGCCTGCTGGTGACGAGGGCCTGGGTGACTTTTTTTCTTGTTTCGGTGGGGATCCACTTGAAGATCCTGCGGAGCATTCGGAGGATGTTGAAGCAGGATGAGGAAACGGCGTTGACCTGCTTAGTCATGGAGAGGGTGGGGTCGAGGATGACCCCTAGGTTGCGTACGTGGTCGGTGGGTGGCGGGGCTGTTCCCAGTGATGTTGGCCACCAGGAGTCATCCCAGGCTGAAGGGTTGGAACCAAGGATGAGGACCTCCGTCTTGTCCGAGTTCAGCTTCAGGCGGCTGGTCCTCATCCATTCGGCGACGGCCTTCATTCCTTCGTGGAGGTGGGCTTTGGCGGTGTGAGGGTCTTTGGTGAGGGAGAGGACCAGCTGGGTGTCGTCGGCGTAGGAGATGATGTTGAGGTTGTGCTGTCGGGCGACGTGGGCGAGGGGTGCCATGTAGATGTTGAACAGCGTTGGGCTGAGGGAGGAGCCTTGGGGTACGCCACAGATGATCTTGGTGGCCTTGGATCGGAAGGGGGCGAGGCGGACGCTTTGTGTTCTGCCGGAAAGGAAGGATGTGGTCCAGTCCAGGGCCTTCTCTTGGATCCCGGCGTCGTGAAGGCGTGTTCGTAGTGTGTGGTGACAGACCGTGTCGAAGGCGGCTGATAGGTCCAGGAGGATGAGGGCTGCTGTTTCTCCGTTGTCTAGCAGGGTCCTGATGTCATCGGTGGCGGCGATGAGGGCGGTTTCGGTGCTGTGGTTGCTGCGGAAGCCGGACTGGGAAGGGTCCAGGATGTTGTTCTCCTCGAGGTAGCGGGTCAGTTGTTTGTTGACGATTTTCTCGGTGACCTTCGCGGGGAACGGGAGCAGAGAGATGGGTCGGAAGTTCTTGAGGTCCTTGGGGTCTGCCTTGGGTTTCTTGAGTAAGGCTGTGATCTCGGCGTGCTTCCAGCTTTCCGGGAAGGTTGCTGTCTCGAAGGAGATGTTGATTATTTTCCGGAGATGGGGCGCGATGGCTGTACTGGCTTTGTTGAAGATGTGGTGAGGGCACGGGTCTAGCGGTGAACCGGAGTGGATGGTGTTCATGATCTCGCTGGTGTCCTCGTCGTTGATGTTGGTCCAGGAGAGCAGGCGGTTGGTGGTTGTGGGGGCAGTGGTCTCGGTGGTTGCCGGGGCGGTCGTGGTGTTGAAGCTGTAGTGGATGTCGGCGATTTTGCGGTGGAAGAAGGTGGCCAGTGAGTCGCAGAGGTCTCGCGACGGCTGGATGTCATTGGTGTTGGAGCTGGGGTTGGAGAGTTCCTTCACGATGTTGAAGAGCTCTTTGCTGTTGTGTGCGTTGTTGTCTAGGCGGTCTTTGAGTGAGGCCCTTTTGGCGGATCTGATGAGGTGATGGTGACTGCGGGTGGCGCTCTTGTGGGCGGGATCGGTGTGGATCTGGAAGTGCATGTGTTCGGCGGGGCTGAGGGTGTCGTCGGTGTTGGTTGAGACTCTGAGGGTGTTCCTGTGGACGATGGCGATGCCTCCTCTGACTCCGTTGGTGCGGTCCCTGCGGGTGATCTTGTATCCGTCCGGGATGGCAATGGCGATGTCGGGGGCTGAAGCGGTATTCAGCCAGGTCTCCGTCAGGAATGCGACGTCTGGGGAGGTTGAGTCGAGAAGGTCCCAGACTTCGATGGCGTGTTTGCGGGCGGAGCGGATGTTTAGGAGGATGCATCTGAGGTAGTTGGGTTCTTTCCTGGGCGGTGGTTTAGCGGGGCGGGTGCTGGCGAAGCTGCAGTTCCGGCAGGTGAAGGGCCCTTGGGTGCGCTTCGGGGTGGCCTGGTAGCAGGCGTGATCTTTTCCGGGGTTGAGGGCGTGGAGGGTGCTGGCATCGTATCGGCGTCTGTTGATGTGGCGGGGGATGCCCGGACCAGGGGGTCTGGCGCAGGGCGCGGTCACGGCGCGGACGGGCGCAGACAAGCTTGCCTTAGGCACGCCTTTGGCGCGCCAGCGGCGCGGCCGCGCAGCGGTCGCCATAAATGGGGAGGTGGGAGGGAGGAGCAGGGAATGGGGCAGCGAATGGGCAGTGAGGGGGCGGGGCCGCAGGGGCGCAGCGGCGGGAAACAGGCACAGAAGGGAAAATGAGCACAATCAGGGCATCAAGGGGGCACAGAAAGGAAAAAAAAATGAGCACAATCAGGGGCAGCAAGGGGGCACAGAAAGGAAAAACGAGCACAATCAGGGGCAGCAAGGGGGCACAGAAAGGAAAAAAAACTAGCACAATCAGGGGCAGCAAGGGGGTACAGAAAGGAAAAACGAGCACAATCAGGGGCAGCAAGGGGTACAGAAAGGAAAAACGAGCACAATCAGGGGCAGCAAGGGGGCACAGAAAGGAAAAAAACGAGCACAATCAGGGGCAGCAAGGGGGTACAGAAAGGAAAAATGAGCACAATCAGGGGCAGCAAGGGGGCACAGAAAGGAAAGAAAACGAGCACAATCAGGGGCAGCAAGGGGGCACAGAAAGGAAAAACGAGCACAATCAGGGGCAGCAAGGGGGCACAGAAAGGAAAAACGAGCACAATCAGGGCCAGCAAGGGGGCACAGAAAGGAAAAAAACGAGCACAATCAGGGGCAGCAGCAGAACACACAGACGGAGCTGTGTGGTGGGGGAGCGACCTACCAGTCAAGGTCAGGGGTCGCTCTCTTCACCACGCAGCGGCCGCCATAAATGGGGAGGTGGGAGGGAGGAGCAGGGAATGGGGCAGCGAATGGGCAGTAAGGGGGCGGGGCCGCAGGGGCGCAGCGGCGGGAAACAGGCACAGAAGGGAAAACGAGCACAATCAGGGCATCAAGGGGGCACAGAAAGGAAAAAAAAATGAGCACAATCAGGGGCAGCAAGGGGGCACAGAAAGGAAAAACGAGCACAATCAGGGGCAGCAAGGGGGCACAGAAAGGAAAAAAAATGAGCACAATCAGGGGCAGCAAGGGGGTACAGAAAGGAAAAACGAGCACAATCAGGGGCAGCAAGGGGGCACAGAAAGGAAAAAAAACGAGCACAATCAGGGGCAGCAAGGGGGTACAGAAAGGAAAAACGAGCACAATCAGGGGCAGCAAGGGGGCACAGAAAGGAAAGAAAACGAGCACAATCAGGGGCAGCAAGGGGGCACAGAAAGGAAAAACGAGCACAATCAGGGGCAGCAAGGGGGCACAGAAAGGAAAAACGAGCACAATCAGGGCCAGCAAGGGGGCACAGAAAGGAAAAAAATGAGCACAATCAGGGGCAGCAGCAGGGCACACAGACGGAGCTGTGTGGTGGGGGAGCGACCTACCAGTCAAGGTCAGGGGTTATGATCATCCGCTCTAAGTCTCTGATCCTACAACTGTTAGACCACCATTTGATGCTACTCTTCTTTACCTCATCGTTTGCCCCTTCTTAGCCCGCTATGTATTAGCTGTTGTATTATTCTCCTTTGAACCCTTTGTACTGTAATTATTCATGTTTCTTATTCTTTTTTGATGTCAATATTGCATTTATTACCTTCCTTCCATCCTTTTGTAAAGCGCTCTGATATCCTTCGGGATCTTGTTCGCGCTATATAAAACTTTATAAATAAATAAATAAATACACAGTACACCGGTGCCAATGTGTCTGAGAGGACCTGTTCATTGAAACAAATGACACCATTCACAGGTTCCGGCAGAAGCTAGATTCGTTAGCTCAGCCCCATCTTCATTCCTATGTCCAGAGAAATATTTTACTTTTGGACACAGAAAACTCAATGCAATGATATTAAAATAAAGTAACTGATTTAAGTAACAGCACATGCAGTTATCTCGGTAATTAAACTCTGGTTTAAAAAATAATCAAACATATGAACTATAGATTTGAAAAAGTAAATACGATTTTCAAAGTTTGTCTTTACATTTGCACCAGGTTTGTGTCCCAAAAGAGACACAAACACAGCACGAAGTGTTATGGTAGGGTTAACTTTCCAAAGAAAAATATGAATTATGTTGCAAATTTGACAAAAGTAACACAAAGAAGCACATGGGCCTTCCCATGCAACGACCAGTAAGTTTTGATTCAAATCCCTACCTATTATCCTTTGCAGACAGGGATTTGCACCCAAAAACTACTTGTCCTCGAGGATAGGTATAACATTGGAGCAGCTTTTAAAAGACTCAACGTTTTTTAAACTTTACATGTGTGCTGCACTCTAGAGCACACATATAAGATGGGAAAAGTAGTAAAGAAGTGTTTTTGTACAGGGGTCGTCCCCTTCCAGGAGAAACGTTTGCTTGACACAATGCACATACCCTTGTACTAAGGTGCAAAGGTATGCACTTTTGTGCACAGCGGTCTAAAATGCACCATTAGGGAGGGAGAGAAAAAAATTACCATTTCTTAGAAATCTATGATGCTGTTTTGCTTTCACCCTTTGACACAACCCAGCACAGAAACCTTGGTTGCTGCTCTATATTGCTCTACGTTGTGTGCTGCAATTCTATAGTGTTACACTGAAGGTCTCAAGGACATATTCTAGGATTGTTACATAACAATAATCCTTTGCAATCCAGTAACCAGTCCAAACATGCAACTGAACATGTCATTGTTTTACCATAAAGTACCTATTAATATTTTCTACCAGCAAGTGTTAATTTAATGTCAGGAATCCACCTCAATGCAGAACAGCAGTATCAAGGTCTTCTCTTAGAAGGTCATCTAAATTCTATTTTACACAGAACTTGCCAAGACTTATTTATCTTGTAGGTGTAGGTGTCCGACAAGAGAAATAAAACTGAGAATATATCAGGGCAAACAGAATTTTCTACAAATATTGTGTGTCTTATCAGGCACACAAAACACATTGCTAAGCTTTTGCCTGCATATTATATTGAGTGTAAGTGCCGGGCACAGAGGGTGACCATATTTTCCATAATACCCAGTATGAAAAGACTATTACTTCTATAATCGCATGTTCACATTTCCCTAAAATCACAGCACGCTCATTTTACAATTGTCCATACTACACATGCATAGACTCATTACCCATTTTCAGTGTGCCCTTGGAGTGCTGTTATTACCATTTTCTATAATATCACATTGGGACCACATGACAAGCTTCACTGATCCTCACTAAGCATATTTCCAGTTGCAATTCGACCTCTTTATGGGCCCATTAAAAATTTTCAGAATGCCATATTACACACCCTCTAGTGTCCACATAATGTACTTTGCTGCAACATATTATTAGACTACTCATTCCTTTTACTTGTGCTAAAGCATTGACAAAAAACCAGGAAAAAGCTCTGAAAAATTTGAAAATACCCCCAAAACTCAATTAACTGAAATAGAGGCAGCTTAACACACTTAGGGGCTTATTTATGAGAGGCTTGCACCGCTAAGAGTCTCTTTTTCTGAAGCTCCAGCAGCGCAAACCTCTCAACGATTTCTATGAGGCCACGCAAAGCCACTTTCCATGGCCTCATAGATATGAAGTAAGGCCAGGCATTGCGAGTCACTGGGTTGCCTTACTCTGCGCTAGGGAGACCTTCCATGGGTGTTGCGGTGGGTTTTCGCACACAACACCCATGGATTTTTTGTCATTGCCCTAGATTTACTTAATCACATAATCCTGGGACAGCGCTAAAACCTTATGCATTCACAGAGCAGGGTGTAACAAGGCGAAATATTTTTTATTTCTCCATGTTTTTTCCTCTTTCCATGTGTTCTGCTTTGTGCAGCACACATAGAAAGAAGAAAACACCTCTCTGGATTGTTTTTGTGCAGGAAGGTGCTCCTTCTTGCACAAAAGCAATCCTGCATGAAATGCAGACATCCTTGCACTGCGGTGCAGGGGTGCCTGCTTTGGGGCTAGGCAGCAAATTGTGCACCAGTGCAGTGGGGAAGGACAGGAATGCACAGTATTTCATAAATGTGGTGCCTTCCTGCCCTTTCACATTGGCATAGGCAGCACTCCAAGAAGACATGCAGCGCTGCCCTACACCAATTCCCCATAAATGAGGACCTTAATTTATAAATTGTACTTAAAATACAATGGCTATTGTTATGAAATTAGCCCATAAAATATTTATGGACATTGATGGTAAAATTGTTTTTCCTAAATCTTTCAGATTAGTTATTAGAGCTAAATTGGTGTCATGGTTAAATTGTTTCTTGAATAATCATAAATCACGTTAGGTGTAACAAATTCAAAGGTATGGAATGGAATGTCTATTCTGAAATTATGAGGTCTTTTCTCAAAGGGACAAGAAGATTATTTATGTGACTGGACCTGCCACCATGAAGTACCTGAAAGAAGGTGCTCTGAATTCGCCCACAATAGTTGGCCTAAGATAGCTGTATAAAACCCTGAAAAGGCATAAGCATTTTGGCCTTCAAAATCAAAAACGGTATGAAAAGACTTAACTCTCATTACAGCTGTTAATATGTTAGACTGTGGTTAGAATGAGGTGTACACCCTATGCGAGCAGCTGTATTTCTCCTGGCATAGCAAAAGCAAATATTCCAGTTTTATTGCATGTATAATATTACTTTGTGTAGAGTTTTTTTTACCTCGAAGGTCTCAAATTGCAGTATGTTATGTGTAGAAAAATGCTTTGTGTGGTTAGCCCCCACTTTTTTCCTGATGCCTGATGTGGTTTCAAACTGTAAGTGCAATCAGAGTCCCTGCTAACCAGGTTCCCAGTGCCAAATCTCTTTCCCTAAATTCCGGCAATTCAACATCGACAACTGCAGCTTTGGTGGCGACACCGGATGCCATCCGTTCTTCAGACAGAAAGTTTGCAAAAGTTTCTAAGTCACACTTCTTGCAGTTTGGGGAGAGGAGAATTACACTCTAATAGCCAGCGTATTGGGCGAGTTAGGGAGTAGTCCACAGGCTCCTCCAGCACAACAAGGGCCACAGACTAATTTTGTCTGTTGCCCTAATGATGCCCAGGTCAAAAAACTGTGGATATAACAGAGTAATAATTGGAAGAGATATCAAGTTCCTAAGAAATTTGTTCTCCGATTATATAATGTCATGGTGTTTTGAGAACCCCCACAACTCAGCCCTGTACAAATCTGACCCCCAAACCGTTAGCCTCATAGATTTTAAGTGCAGGAAAGATGGGTTTGGAGTAAGATGTCGAAAACTCCTTGAGTATTACGCCAGAAATCTACTTTAACCTAGTTGTGGTCTTACTAATATGCGGATGCCAGGACATACCCTCTGCAAAGGTAACCCCCAAGTCAGCAAAGAAATCAACTTCATTTTTCTCATAATCATTTTTCTCTATAGGTTTTGCAATTTTCTAAGGAGTGGTAAAAATTTCTTATTTTTCTAGTTTTTATCTATTTACAATTTAAGGACGAAGATGGGGTAAAATGCATGGGTGAACAAAGAAAGCTATTAATCTCTGGAAGCTTCACACAATTTTTAATTGACCAAAAAGCAGATTGTGGAAAGTCCTCCCAACGGATGTAGTCATTGAAATAAAAACAAAACTGAATGTAGATGGGAAGAAATCCTGCAAAAGTAACACATCCTCATGACCACCAGACTCTTCTAGTAGCAGAGATATATAGGGATTGTAGGTTGTCTAAAATCCTGTGATAACGAGAGCCATCCACCGGGTCATGGATGTATGACTGTACCCCGCATGCATTTACCACACATGCCTTTACAATGCAGTCTCTACCCCGAGTGTGACGTTACCACGCATTCCTTTACCATGCAAGTCATTAAAACAACTTGCCTTGGGTGGCACTGGATTTTGCAATCGTATGACTTAGTATTCCAACTCCAGTCTGCGGAAAAGCAGGGAAGGTGTTGAACTTGAAATACAACACCAGTTCAATAATGGGCTCCCTAAAGCAAGTTGTTGTAATGACTTGCATGATAAAGGAACGCCTGGTAATTTCACAGTCAGGGTATTGACTGCATTGTAAAGGCAGATCATAGTAATGACTGCATGGTAAAGGATGTTTTCCCTAAACCACACCTCGCATTTATTTGTCATTGCGTACCAACTATGCATGACTAGATATTGGGCAAGGAAGGCTATGCACTTTATAAAGGAACCCTAAGGATCTTAGTATATGGATAGTGGTTATTTATGCTACTTTGAATTTTGTATTACCTATAATGCCAGGTGATTATGAGGACTGCTTTTCAAAAGGTGTGTTTGTGGCCATTGACTTACAATTACAGGTCAAAAAATATAGATAAACTGAACAGGTAAAACAAATTCCACAAAACTATTTGCTATTTGTACACCTAAGTTCCACATTGGTGATCAAGCAGCTTTGTGTACTCTAAGGATAGATAAGAGAAGCTTGCTCCTATCTTGTATAGGAGTTGTACTTATATAGGAGTCTGTATATTTCTTTGTGAATCAGCATTCAACGTTCTTAGGTGTGTGATGGTGTGGGTGTGTAATGTTCTGTATCACGTTGCATGGGTTGCTACTTCTTTCCTTCTTCTTTTCTTGCTTTTTCCATCTGAGCAGCAAACCTTGATGCTTTAACACCAGGAGAAACTCCTACTTATCCTCATGGGTAATATTTTTTTGAATGTGTAGTATTATGCATTTTAAGCAAAATAGGTGCATGTAAATGGAAATGTTATCATGCATGATGCCTCAGAACTGTTGTGTGTGAGTATCAAATATTTCTGGTGTACGTCAGCCTACACAATGGGGCCGATTACGATGAGGCCGTAAAAGGCTCCGACCCTCAGTTGGAGCCTTTAAGGCCACATCATAATGGGACAGTAGATTTACTTTATGACTGCCTCATTACAATGGAGGCGGTCACAAAGTAAACCTGCTGGTCATTCAGGCTGGCTTCCAACGGGCTCAGAGAGCCCGTCGGCCAGTTGGAATCTGGCCTGTGATCTCAAGGGCGGGCCTTTCCGCCCTTGAGATTTCAATGTTGGCTTTCGGCAGCCTTTCCGTGCTGGCCTTTCTGATACGGAAAGGCTGTTGAACTGCACCTCTCATTTTACATGGGGAGCATTCATTACAGCCGGTTTACAGCCGGAATGCATGCTGCCATAGTAAAATATAGGAATGCAACGAACAGTGTTCTGTCGTATCCTAATTAGGCCTGGGCGGTAAATTCCGTTCCGCTTGCGGAATATGCAGAATTTGGGTAATTTCGCGTTCCGCGGAGAACGCAAAATTGCCAAAAATTCCGCAATCCGCGGCTTCGCTGAGTTTTTGCTTGTTCGCGCTTTCAAAATGCGTGTTCGCAAGATATTTCTCCCCGAGAACGCAAACGGCGTTCGCGAACAGGAAAAAAGCATCACGAACGGGCAGAACAAGCAATTCCGCGTGTTCGCGAAACTTTTGCGTGCTCGCGGAGATTTTTTACCGTTTCGCGGAGCTTTGCGTAGCGCGACTACGCAAATTCCACCCACCCCTATATAGTGGTCGGTCCCATGACCGATGCGGTGTCTGGCGGAAGTGATTCCGCCCAACATCGTAATGCCCCCAATGTGTAATGTGGCACATGGATGACCTGATTCACCAAAGGCATTTTGGAGTACATAAAGTACTACTCCAGTAGCACTGCTTCACATTCTACAAAATGCACTTCATGAATCTATGGCTGAGATATATTTCCCTTCTTTGCTGTAAAGAAATCTCAGTACCAATGGCAGAGATCTCTGCACACATAAGTATAGGATTTCATAGTCAATGTTGGAGGGACATGGGGAGTGGAAGGAAAATGGAGAATATTTACTACAAAATGTGTGGGGTTATGAGAAATTGAAGCAGGGTTTAGAGGGAACACTAATACAAAACACACCCATATAAGAGTAAGACAATTACTATTCACAAACACAATTCAATTACAGCCCTAATAATGACAATACAGGCTAAAACATACTCAATCCCAGCCTAGAAGTAAGTCAAACAGCACACATAGCCAACCACTGGTACTGCAACACTCTCCCATAGCAAACAATTGAGACAGGCTCAAAACACTACTAACACCCAAAAGGAAGCAACGTTAAATAAATTATATTACATCTTTATAATGACAGCTATCTGTAGAGATTGCTAGATAGCTAGCTGGGTAAACAGAATGATATACACCAAGTGCTGACTCCAACACAGATATATTGTGTTCATTACAAATTTCATCAGTCTTCCTAAATCATTGACCTGCAAACTGCACACCTTTTTAGTCAAAAAAGAAATATGTGAATATATTTTTAAACATCTCTGTGTGCTATTAAATTACTCTAGTAAATTGATGGGAAATCAACTCAACCACTTTCTGTTTCATCTGTGGACACCCATTTAATGGATCTTTCTGCTCTAGGGATGATTTGTTTGGTACAATAGCATAACATCTTCACCTTGAAAACGACGTTTCTACATTTGGTTCAGTGTTTCTCCAGAAAAAAGGAGAAGCAAATAGAGAATGCACAGCACGATTTTCTTGGACAAGCCCAGACTGTGATTATACGCCTAGTTTATTATCACTCCACCCTTCAAAGCACACTCACAAATGTATTCTAGGAAAGCGGTTTAAGCACATTTCTGAGCTTTTTGAAAGCAAAGCAAAGCTGGAATTAATTTGAGGTCTTTTGGATTGAAGATTCAAAACACATGTATCATCCTCTCAGTCATATTTTTTATGGTGTAGCCAAAAACATCCTGTTCATGCTTCATGCTACATAAAATTATTCTAAATTATAGCATGCTTATACTGAAAGTGTATGCTTTAGTGAGCGTTTGCCTCTAAAGATTGCGATATGTGGGTGATCAAAGTCGGTGAAAAAGGATTTGAAGTTCTGGCCAATACACTGCACGTAGAAGTTGGTTTCACATTCATCAAAAATTAAAAGAAAAACAGACAAACATGTCCACTACCGTAGACATATGAAGATGTGAAGTATTCAGCCAATTATTTACTATTTGCTCCATCATGTCGTCACTGGGGGGGGGGTGCAAAGTCTTCATTATGCAGGCGAAGTTTCAGGTAGACCCGAATAATTTGTCTAAGCGGTTGCAGTTTGACACTTTTCCTACATCTAAAACCTGGGATAGTGTTTCCACGTTAATGGGAATATTTCCTCACAATTGTTAGTTGCCTTTGAATGTGTATTTCTCATTTACTTTGTCAGTTAATTCTAAAAACTTTTTTCCTGTCACATTGAAACTGAATGGGTGTAGGTGATCTATTTCCTTGAAACAACTTAAAAAGGATGTGAAAGTCACGATTTTATTGTGAAAACTCTGGCAGAATTGTTTGTGATCTGTGGCTAGCAATCAGTATTTGCGAGAAATGTTGATACTTTGAGAGTAGAGGTGCTGGATTACGCACACTTCTAGTCATCACACTAACCATATATTATTCATATAAAGTGAAACCCATTGTCACACTTTTTGACTCTCCTACATGGGTGTCATTGATTTTCAAAAATGTTATGCTCACTTTTATAAAAAATTACTGAAGACAAATAGGGTGGATCTCTACGCGTTTAGATAACTTGAAGTCAACGCGATACAAAAGGGGATGATGGACAGAACGTTTGAGCCAATCAAACACTCACCCCCAGTCAACTGATCTGGGTTTAATCCATCATCATTCTTTAGCTCACTCCACCACCCCAGTTCAGACATGGCCATTTGCAAATCAGTCTGACCCTGTGCCTCATGGGAACAGTCCAGCCCGAACTGCCAAGCCATGTCTTCCCTGGACCGGAAACAAGCATCCTAGAACCGGTTTCTGGCATTCCAGCCGTCATCAGCCAGGCTTGCTTGAATCCAGTGGCAAAGTGAGCAAGGGACCCACGTCTGGGCATACCCCCGCCAACTTAGGGCGAACAAAGCGATACAAAAGGGGATGATGGACAGAACGTTTGAGCCAATCAAACACTCACCCCCAGTCAACTGATCTGGGTTTAATCCATCATCATTCTTTAGCTCACTCCACCACCCCAGTTCAGACATGGCCATATGCAAATCAGTCTGACCCTGTGCCTCATGGGAACAGTCCAGCCCGAACTGCCAAGCCATGTCTTCCCTGGACCGGAAACAAGCATCCTAGAACCGGTTTCTGGCATTCCAGCCGTCATCAGCCAGGCTTGCTTGAATCCAGTGGCAAAGTGAGCAAGGGACCCACGTCTGGGCATACCCCCGCCAACTTAGGGCGAACAAAGCGATACAAAAGGGGATGATGGACAGAACGTTTGAGCCAATCAAACACTCACCCCCAGTCAACTGATCTGGGTTTAATCCATCATCATTCTTTAGCTCACTCCACCACCCCAGTTCAGACATGGCCATATGCAAATCAGTCTGACCCTGTGCCTCATGGGAACAGTCCAGCCCGAACTGCCAAGCCATGTCTTCCCTGGACCGGAAACAAGCATCCTAGAACCGGTTTCTGGCATCCCAGCCGTCATCAGCCAGGCTTGCTTGAATCCAGTGGCAAAGTGAGCAAGGGACCCACGTCTGGGCATACCCCCGCCAACTTAGGGCGAACAAAGCGATACAAAAGGGGATGATGGACAGAACGTTTGAGCCAATCAAACACTCACCCCCAGTCAACTGATCTGGGTTTAATCCATCATCATTCTTTAGCTCACTCCACCACCCCAGTTCAGACATGGCCATATGCAAATCAGTCTGACCCTGTGCCTCATGGGAACAGTCCAGCCCGAACTGCCAAGCCATGTCTTCCCTGGACCGGAAACAAGCATCCTAGAACCGGTTTCTGGCATTCCAGCCGTCATCAGCCAGGCTTGCTTGAATCCAGTGGCAAAGTGAGCAAGGGACCCACGTCTGGGCATACCCCGCCAACTTAGGGCGAACAAAGCGATACAAAAGGGGATGATGGACAGAACGTTTGAGCCAATCAAACACTCACCCCAGTCAACTGATCTGGGTTTAATCCATCATCATTCTTTAGCTCACTCCACCACCCCAGTTCAGACATGGCCATATGCAAATCAGTCTGACCCTGTGCCTCATGGGAACAGTCCAGCCTCGAACTGCCAAGCCATGTCTTCCCTGGACCGGAAACAAGCATCCTAGAACCGGTTTCTGGCATTCCAGCCGTCATCAGCCAGGCTTGCTTGAATCCAGTGGCAAAGTGAGCAAGGGACCCACGTCTGGGCATACCCCGCCAACTTAGGGCGAACAAAGCGATACAAAAGGGGATGATGGACAGAACGTTTGAGCCAATCAAACACTCACCCCCAGTCAACTGATCTGGGTTTAATCCATCATCATTCTTTAGCTCACTCCACCACCCCAGTTCAGACATGGCCATATGCAAATCAGTCTGACCCTGTGCCTCATGGGAACAGTCCAGCCCGAACTGCCAAGCCATGTCTTCCCTGGACCGGAAACAAGCATCCTAGAACCGGTTTCTGGCATTCCAGCCGCCATCAGCCAGGCTTGCTTGAATCCAGTGGCAAAGTGAGCAAGGGACCCACGTCTGGGCATACCCTCGCCAACTTAGGGCGAACAAAGCGATACAAAAGGGGATGATGGACAGAACGTTTGAGCCAATCAAACACTCACCCCCAGTCAACTGATCTGTGTTTAATCCATCATCATTCTTTAGCTCACTCCACCACCCCAGTTCAGACATGGCCATATGCAAATCAGTCTGACCCTGTGCCTCATGGGAACAGTCCAGCCCGATCCCCTTTGGTATCGCTTTGTTCGCCCTAAGTTGGCAGGGTATGCCCAGACGTGGGTCCCTTGCTCACTTTGCCACTGGATTCAAGCTAGCCTGGCTGATGACGGCTGAAATGCCAGAAACCGGTCCCAGGATGCTTGTTTCTGGTCCAGGGACGACATGGCTTGGCAGTTCGGGCTGGACTGTTCCCATGAGGCACAGGGTCAGACTGATTTGCATATGGCCATGTCTGAACTGGGGTGGTGGAGTGAGCTAAAGAATGATGATGGATTAAACCCAGATCAGTTGACTGGGGGTGAGTGTTTGATTAGCTCAAACGCTCCGTCCATCGTCCCCTTTGGTATCGCTTTGTTCGCCCTAAGTTGGCAGGGTATGCCCAGACGTGGGTCCCTTGCTCACTTTGCCACTGGATTCAAGCTAGCCTGGCTGATGACGGCTGAAATGCCAGAAACCGGTCCCAGGATGCTTGTTTCTGGTCCAGGGACGACATGGCTTGGCAGTTCGGGCTGGACTGTTCCCATGAGGCACAGGGTCAGACTGATTTGCATATGGCCATGTCTGAACTGGGGTGGTGGAGTGAGCTAAAGAATGATGATGGATTAAACCCAGATCAGTTGACTGGGGGTGAGTGTTTGATTAGCTCAAACGCTCCGTCCATCGTCCCCTTTGGTATCTCTTTGTTCGCCCTAAGTTGGCAGGGTATGCCCAGACGTGGGTCCCTTGCTCACTTTGCCACTGGATTCAAGCTAGCCTGGCTGATGACGGCTGAAATGCCAGAAACCGGTCCCAGGATGCTTGTTTCTGGTCCAGGGACGACATGGCTTGGCAGTTCGGGCTGGACTGTTCCCATGAGGCACAGGGTCAGACTGATTTGCATATGGCCATGTCTGAACTGGGGTGGTGGAGTGAGCTAAAGAATGATGATGGATTAAACCCAGATCAGTTGACTGGGGGTGAGTGTTTGATTAGCTCAAACGCTCCGTCCATCGTCCCCTTTGGTATCGCTTTGAAGTCAACAGCACTGATTCTTATCACTCCTCATAGTTCCCACAAAACATACCATTCGCACCTTCCTCACACCTTGGTTAAGTACTAGGCACTCAGTACAATGTCCTCTCCGTACAAGACACAAGGTACTCTCAGCACAAAGTACAAGAACCTTATTTGACGGGTCATGCAATATTACATTATTTTAGCTATTCAGCATTAACAATTTGATCTGAATTACTATCCTATGTATCCAAGGCTATTTCCGTATCTCCCTTGAGATACTTCCAAACCTCCATTAACTTTAAAGCTCAAACGTATTTCCATGTCCATAGAAAGTGCCACATTCAACTATCCATATCTACATTGAAAGATTAATTTGAGTCTAAACAATACGTGCTTCACCACATGCCACGCCTCGATCCGGGTAATGATAGCTTACTGCTTTAGGAGCAACACAAACAAGTCCATCCTCCTCATATTGCCTTGAGCAATTCCTTAATAACTAAATATGATGCACTTAGGAGGTTTCCCTTTTGTAGCACAGGAATAGGTGTTTGCAAATGACACTGTTAGACAAGTGCTTTCAAGAATAGTTGCACCATGACTAGGAGTTCATGAGGCAGAAAGGTCAATAAAACGTATTGGGCCTGATTCGCATTTTATAGTATGCAAGTAGGACTGCAGCAGTAAAACTTACTTAATGCAAAATACAACTCACAAACGTACACCCGGAGATCTCCTTCCCCTTCTCCACCTCTCCTTTCATTTCTGTGTGGACTTCTCAACCACGGTGGTGGAGATCTGATATTGAAGTACACTTGTGAGAGGCCAGGGCCAATGGTGATAAAATGGGGAATAATTACTCAAAATGGGAATGGTTTATGGGAATGTAAAAAGAGGTTGCGACAAACATGCTAATACAAAAAAAAGCCGACAAAAAAGTAAGGGCCCGATTCACAAAGGGCCTGCAGCCGTGGCGGGGGGCTGAACTCATTGCGGGACACTTGCAGTCGTGGTGGGACATCTGCACTGCAGCTATTCATTTCGGAGGTTCCACGAAGAGTGTGGGGCCCCTGCCATGAATGTGAAACTCCCCGCCATGAATGCGGAGCCTCTGCCATGAGTGCAAGGGCCCTTTGTGAATCGGAGCCTAAGACAGTAGCTGGAAAGAGATGTAACATCGTTTGCTAAGGGATTTGTGTGGCAGTAGAGGAGTGAAGGGAGTCCCAAGAAATCCAGGCATGCTGCTATTGTTTCCAGAGAAAGAGAAATCTACTCTCGGGCATTACAGAGTTGCCAAAAGTCGTAAAGTGTAACTAAGCAAGGGTAGACAGTTCACAAGGCTGCAGAGGGAAGGACTTCCCCACCCAAAAGGCAATTGGCAGGAGGAGGCAGAGAAGTAGCACTTTGGGGGCACGTATTTCTGGAGCCTTAGCCTGCGGTGCAGGATGCAATTTTTGAGGCTGCAGGGGGAAGGAATTCACCCCTCACAAGGCAATTGGAAGTAGGAAGCAGAGCAGTAGCGCTGTGCGGGTGCATATAATCTGGAGCTTTAGCCATGTCTCGGGAAGTGTCTGGTGCATGCCAGGGCGAAGAGCTAGTGAAGATCGGGCCCATCTGCGCCTAGGCAACATGTGCCTGGGCATAGACCAGTAAACGCGCTGCATCGCCAAATGCGATGCAGGGCGCGCAACGAAATTCGTTTTGATTATTTATATGTTTACTTACCTCTATTCGGCCATATTCCGTAGTTTACTACCCCCCACCCTGCCCCTCCCCTGCCCCATGTCACCGCCCGGCAGCACTCCCACCAAGGGCCGCTACTGGGAGTAAGGTGAAGGAGTGTAGGGGAAAGCAGAGAGTGGTAGGAAAATCCCCAGTAGCACACTGCACTTGGGCTACAGCTGAAGAAACCTTTAAAAAAATTAGAACCCACGGTACGGGCCTCAATTGACTCTTGTAATTTTTGATTAAATAAGATCAAGCCTATAATTTCCAATTTGATGGACTCTTTTAATACATTGATTAAACCCAAGTCCGTACCAGCAGACACCCTTAAGATCTCTGCAGTATCTATGCCCGCAACTATTTTTAAAGTTCATACCCTCAGTACTTGCACACATAACTCTGCGGGATGAGTTCAGGAGTTACCTGGGCCGGGGGGAAGGTAGAAATCCTTCACCTGCAGTGAATGAGGGGCAGGGCAGGGAGCTGACTGGGCCCCAAGGGGGTGGTTCCCTTTACCTAATCGAAGAGAAATACTGGTTACTAATGTACCAACTCAGGGGAGTTTATTACCCCACCCAGCACTGGCATGTGTTATATTACTGATTTGATACAGGTACGACCTTTGTTGCTATGGCTTAAAGTATGGACTAACCCACAAGCCATCTTTAATCGTCTAATTCTGGACAATTGTCTTAAGTCTGTTAATACAACATCAATCCCATAGCTGAATTGTTTTTAATTGAATTTGAGGTGCTCGGTAGACCTGAGTTATTTAGTCAACTCAGCAAAATTATTTAGACTGGCGTGGTCTGGACTAAGGGTGGGCGGAATTTGCGTAGTCGCGTTACGCAAAATCCAGCGAAACGGTAAAAAATCTCTACGAGCACGCAGAATTCCGCGAGCATGCGGAATTGCTTGTTCCGCCCGTTCGCGATGCGTTGTTCCTGTTCGGGGACGCTGTTTGCCTACTCGGGGGGAAATATCTCGCAAACTTGCCCATGCGGTAGCCAATTGGCACGGCCATCTTCACTTGTCCCGCCCGCTCGCGATGCGTGTTTCCTGTTCGCGAACGCAGATGTCCGATGGCGTGTCCGAATGACGTATTCGCGATCGCACACTCTCGCGGGATCGCGTGAACGGATAGGAAAACTCGTCGGCGAACGCAGGGATCCTGGTAAGTCGCTACCACGCGCGCAAACACGCATTTTGAAAACGCGAACAAGGAAAAAATTCGCGGATCGTGGAATTTTCGGCAATTCTGCGTTCTCCGCGGAACGCGGAATTGCCAAAATTTCGCAAATTCCGCAAGCAGAACGGAATTTACCGCCCAGGCCTAGTCTGGACTAAGAAAGGCTTTCTTATGTGGAAATGATCAGAGAGGGAATCTTGTCGAAACCTATGGTTAAACACTCAATTATGATTCAAACATATATGCTAATTGAATCTTACCTTTGTTTTGTAATGTCAAGTTACCAAAGATATCTTTTGACCAGGTTTAGGTTGAAACTTTTTCATCAATTATTACAAATTCTGAAGAGCTTGTCTAAAGATTTAGATACTAACCATTGTTGTATTAGTAATGTCTCCCATCAGGAAACTTTGCACTTTATTATGTTCTGCCCTTTGTACAGTGCCTTAAGGTCTGTATTTAACCAGCCTATTTTAAATATGATACGTTTTAAACAGGTGAGTCCGGCACTTTTGAATTGCCAGCTTTTACCTGACATGGAGATTTGTCCTTATGTCACCAGCTTCCTTGCGGGTGCAGCTAGAGTCAGAAGGACCTTAGGTGTGTTATAAGCTGTGTTGCCCCAATATATTAGCTTAATATAAGAATTACGGGGCATATTAGCAAGACTGGCGATAAAATTATCGCCGTTTTAGCGGCAGGAAACTGCCGCTAAAACGGCGATAATTGGCTTGCTAATAAGCGTTATAGAATTCCAATAGAAGCCCAGGTTAGATGTCCTGCACATCTAACCTGGGCTTCTATTGGAATTCTATAACGCTTATTAGCAAGTCAATTATCGCCGTTTTAGCGGCAGTTTCCTGCCGCTAAAACGGCGATAATTTTATCGCCAGTCTTGCTAATATGCCCCTACATTTTTTAACGAGTTGATTTATTTGTCTGCCTAGATAACATGCATTATTATAGATATAGATTGATTGCAAGGTACATATATAGAACAATTGTCAGTGCATAAATATATATTTCGGATGTATTTAAAAGTGAATTCTGTACTATGGGCATAGAACAGATAGTTTGCATGTTTTATTTTATTGATGGTTGCTGTGCTTTTATGGTCTGTATTGAAGCTAATTAAAACTTTATGAAATGAAAAATGAAATTTATACGATGATTACAATTAAAAAAACGCACCTAAATATGCTATGACCCTAAAGGTTTCAAAACATGTGTAAATGTACTTCAGCCTAGCGTTGGAGTAAGTAAAGCATGATACGTGGCCAACACTGATACTGCGACCCACTCTCATAAAAATCAGTAGAGGCAATGATTTTAATTAACACTCTGTAGGAATTAAAATTAAATTAAGTAAATCAGGTTGACATGAAATTTATTTAGAAAAAAATATATATATAAACTATTAAATACATACCCAATTAAGATGGCTACAACGAATGAAAAAAATAATATGTTATTGACAGTGGATTTTTTTAAATTTACTGTTTAGATATTATTATTCAGACATTAAAGTAATATATTGAAATTGTTTTATTATTTAATACACATAATTTCCAGGTTTAAAGAGCTGTAAAGTTTGATTTTATGAGTTCCAAGTAAATATTATTATTGATATCCTTTTAAAAATAATGCACTTTATGAAAATATGATATTCTATTGGGAGATATTCAATGGCAGAGATATCTGCCATTAGGTGAAAAGGTACTAGTAGTAACTTTATATTCAATACCTTCTGTTGTAGAAGACACAAACACTTCATTTAGGGGAATGGAGCTATGTACGTCTACACCAAGGTGTAATACTACACTCAAAAATGGTAACAAGCAAAAAAGGAGAGTTACATGTAGGTTTAGGAGCAGATCTATACACAAATAAATATAGACATAATCACGTCCACAGTTTTCAAAGGCATTGTAGTTTTACAATGTAAACAATTTTTTATCAACAGGTTTAAGATAAAATGTGGACAAAAAAAGCACCATTGAAAAACAACAGTTCGTGGTTGACCGGGACCAGGCAATATTTCAGGCTGACCGCAATGGAACAGATGTTGGATACAACAAGTAAGCTGTACTGGCCAAAGTTTTTATCTTCAGATTTAGTCTCTGAAATGGAAGTCAAAACCTTCTAGTGGGGCAAGTTGCAAGGCTGTGTCGGGTGAGAACCTTGTCCCTGTCCTAAGGGGTGGAAAAAATGGAATGCTCTACTTTGTTCCAACAGCTAGGAAAAATTCCTCTGTTCAGACCAGAAATCCCTAGCCCATTAGAGAAATCTTTTAGACTCCAGGTCTCTCTCCAACCAGGTCTCCAGTAGGGTCCAGTCCTCTGTAGTTAGCTGGGTCTCTTGGACTCAAGAGCCCTTCTGGTTTTGTCTCCTTAAAGCAAGCAAACAGGAGGCCAACAACTTGACCATGGAGAGCAGTTCTAGTCCCTGGGTCAGGAGCCAGGAGCCCTTTAGTCCTTGAGTGAGTCCTCTTCTAGTAGCGGCTGTGAGGTGTCTTCTTTCTTTCTTTCTTTCTTTCTTTCTTTCTTTCTTTCTTTCTACTTTCTTTCTTTCTTTCCTCAAGGCCGTATTTTTCAGTGGAGTCTTTCCAGGCCCTGGAATGTTATGAGGAGGTGATAGCTGAGGTGCCAAATTTACCTTGTTCAATAGCAATTGATTGCAGAAATTCTGCCATCTAATCTTAATTATATTCTTGATATCTCCCAACTGTTTTTGCAGTACTTCCACTTTGCCTTACTGTAACATTACCCAGAAGCCCCTGTTTCAATATGGTACAACTTTTTTGCCACCAGGCAGACCTGTATTCAGTTCCTTGGCCACTTCCCTATTATAAATGCTCTTCCGCTACAAGAGTGGGTCCAAACAGGTTTTCTCTCACTGTGACTGCAGTCTAACTGTCTAGGAGGATCCTTGGAATTAATATGAGAAGTCCTCCCTGGAATCTCCTAATCAAAAGAGTTAGTCTTTGTTCTGCCAGCTGTTTCTATACACAACAGTTAACACCACCCTTTCATTCCTATGATCAGAGGCAGGCCACTCTTTTCTGACACGAGGATATTAAGTCTCCCATCCAAGGATGTGTAATCCAGACATAAACGTGTGATAAATACAAGAATCAGTTTTAGGATGATTCTGATTCAGGCAGCCTAAAGTACACTTTTATAAAGTGACTTTTCCATTCAAGTTATCAAAACTATGATAACACTATTAAATAGGATTTTGAACAAATCTGCTATTACCATTAAAAAGATTTAGAAAATTAAGTGGGAAATGACTTTGAATAATGTTTCTAGCATTTTTCCAAGTAAAGATGTAGAATTAAATATTTTAATCATGCCTAGGCCTGTTCTGTGGAAAATATAGTTGAACCTGCACAGTGAAACAGCTTTTGTGCCTTCAGTGACTTTGAGGGCACATGTTTTAGATACATTATGTCCTCTTTTTTATATATTAAGCTCCATGCCTTGTGGGCTTATAAGGCACACTTTAGGGGTGACTTATTATTATATTTTATTCTATAAAAAGATAATTTTCTATATGACAGAGGCACTTTTCCTTGTCATGTGTTAGTGAACTGCATTTAAAATGCATCCCCATCCACAGTGAAGCCATATGCATTTTCATGTATGTGGGTTTTGTGAATAAGCTCTGCAGCTTCATATGATATTTAACTGCAATCCCACTGGTGAAATGTCTGTGCCACCTACTGCAGCCTTACTTGAAAGTTAAATCTACCAATTGCGCTAAACCAATTTGACCAAAACCTGGTAGGGCCGGAGTGCATACACTGTGGCACTCAAAAGCAGTGTCACATTGCATGGATTCCTAATATTTACAAAAATAGAGCCCAGAAAAAGGCAAAATATTTAGGGCGACCATGCAGAAATGGCAAATTTGTTACTGGTACCATAAATCCTTTTCCCTATTGTGAGCAAACAGTTGAAAACTCTAGACAATTAGTCCTTTAGCCTGTAGAAGCATTCTATAAAGGTTCTGCTGTTGGGAGAGCTCTTGACATCAATACATCAAAAAGAAATATAAGGAAGTATAACAAAGGAGTTGGATTTGGGTCAGCCCTCTTCAGCCATTGAACTGCATGTGAATTGCATGGTTTCCCATTGAATACATTGGCTGAATGTCAAGACCATTTCATTTTGAAGAAGCTTACATTATTCCATTCGTATCCCCATTAGCTTTCGGTGATAAGATCAAGTAAACTTTCTGTTAAACTGCAGATGCAGCATGACAAACTGAGACCCAGTTTATATTCTTTGATGTGTTTCTTTGCTGGCACGTTGACATTTTAACTTCTGATTGATAGCTTTACTGCTTTATCTTTGGCTTTCTAAACCCCCATGCTTTAAACAGACAGACCTTTATAATGGGAAAGTACTGGTACTCTTCTGTTAAAAGGCTCTGTCCACTTAAAGCACTATCTAAACCTGTCATAAAATAAAGTCTCCACGACATTTACTAATCACCTTTGCAAATTACTTTCTTTTACCTTGCTTTCATAAAGTTTGCAATGTTGTTGGATTCATAGCTTTTACTATTCACAAAGTAAAGCTGTGTGACCACACATAACAATAACAATAATGATCATCATCATCCCCCTCATCGTCATCATCACCACCATCATCATCATTTCAATAAATGTAATAATCATAATCACAACTACGCAACATTCTTAACACACCTAATCTACCATACCTACTCTACCTCTCTCTCTCTCTTGAGCTCTTACACCTCCCCATAGGTGCTGGTTTTGTGAAAAGGGGGAATGTTATGCCTATTGGACCTCTATTAAGCACTAAAGGTACTGCATCTTGCTATAGAAAGCACTTGTGTCTAACTTATGCAACCTCTAGTAATAGTCAAAAGCACAGCCACCATCTTCAGATAGAGAAGTTTGCATCTTTTAAAGGTCAGTCTTTAAAAATAGCAAAATGTATTGACTTTGCCCATGATGTTGATTATTTTACTATTAGTGTTAATACTACTTCTACTACTACTACTACTACTACTACTAATGACTACTACTACTAATAATAATAATAATCACAATAGTAATGAAAACAATAATAATACTAGGAAGAACTTACATGCTAATTAAATGCCCATCTGCTGCGGGTAAATACATACCGTGGGAATTATTTAAAAGTGCCACACCTCAGCACCTAAAACGTCACTCATGACAGCGCTGCTACTGAGCCTGAGAAGGAGGAGGGTCAACTTTTAGATATATTTCTTTTATTATATGAGCTCACATTTGCTGGGGATAATTTGAGATTATTTTACAGTAAAATAATGAATGCCAAGTTTTTGCCTGCATTGCTGCAGTACATATGCCACTCCCAGCCTGTGACTATGACCATAATGATTTAAAGACAGATTTTCAGCAACTTATTTAATCTCTCATGAACTGTCCCAGTTTTCAACTCAGTATCCAGAGTTCAATTTGAAAATGTCATTGATGGCAACAGACCCATTCACTGTGTTGCTGCGATAAGTAATTCCTTATTTACAAAATAATAAAATTTCTCTCCAATTTAGCACAGCAAATCTGTTTACAATTTTTGCATAAATCATCTGAGCCTCAATTCTGAGCACCGTCCAAGTGCCTAATGAGTGAGATAGGGATAAACCGAAGGAGTATTTTGCTTTTTATCAAAATGTTCCTATTGGCAACAAGCACATAGAAATGTTGGCCATTAATTTTACCCTAAATTTTGCTTACACATTGAAATTTACCTTCACAATATTTGTGTCCTTCAAATTCTTGACAAGATATTTTGGTCCACGATATTTCTTTAAAATCTGCTAAACAAAGTAATTTAAAACATTTAAGTGCTTATCTAATGTTTGGGTCATTCAGAGATCGGTGTGCCACTGTCACATGGATAAATGAAACAGGGCAGCAGATCTGCCATGTCATGCTGGTACAGAGTACATTTAGTTTCATGTCATTTCCAATTACAGATATCCAAAACATGGGTCCATCATTGGAAAGCACATGACGAATGTCCCCCAGGTGCTTAAAGTTGTTTTCCTAGTGCATGGGGAATATTTCTGGTCACTTTCTGTCTAGGTCCACCATGGTTACCAAGTTGAACTCGAATTGAAAACCACTACTTCCTGCAAAGGCTTTGGAGGCTGTCCTAAATTGAGTGACCACTCTGACACCATTTCTACCAACATCAGATTAGTTACAATGGGGGATGGCTCCACTATTGGCAAATAGGCATTGAACTGAACTTTAAATGAGACACGGAAAAAGACAGTCGAGTGGACAAAAGACCCGCAAATATATGGCGGATATCTAGCCACATTCCTCCACTAAATGAAGACCTTTTAAAAAAAGAAACTGGAGGAGCTTCCAGTGTAGAAACAGAAACTTCTCTTTACCCAGTCCTACATTTATAACAATGACTAATAATACGCATGCCAAACATGTTCAGGGCTCAACACTATCCCCTGCTCTATTTAATTTGTACGTTGAGCCACTCACTGAAATCTTACAGCAAGCAAACAACTCCGATAGAAGAGATCGTTATCATGAACCAGGCACTAAAGAGAACCATCCATTGGCTAACGAGTAATCACCTCAAGCTCAACCCACAGAAAACTGAATTCCTTTTGATTTCCCCCCAGAAATGCGCTACGAATATCATGGAATGGACCAAACTAATCACGGCGCTAAACCGAGGATTGTAGATGCAACCAAATCCCTGGGCGTTATGCTAGATAAAAACCTGAACATGCATGCACATATTAACATGATGCCAAAAAACGCCCGCTTCCATTTAAGCTACCTCAGAAAACTGAAACCGTTCATAAATAACTCAGACCTTAAAACAGCAGTCCAAGCACTAGTCATTTCAAGAATTGAGTACGGTTGCACATCACTAGCCGGTCTTCCTAAAATTTCAACAGTACCACTAAAAGCCTGTCTCAACGCTGCCACAAGACTTATAACTGGGTCCAGAAAATTCGACCACATCACCCCTCATCTGAAAGCGCTCAAATGGCTGCCCTTCGAAGCAAGAATACAACTAAAAATGGCATGTATCACTCACAAAGCGATACACTACAACACACCAAGGTACCTAGCCCAGAAAATCACTCTATCAGGAGGTTGCCGGGTTTCCCGGAGTCACGGAGATCTATTACTGAAACCGGCCCTCTTCCGAAAGAAAAGAACTTATGACCGAGCCTTCTCTGGCGCAGCACCAAGAATTTGGAACGCTCTCCCCCCTAACATTAGAAAAATCTCGTCCATCCCTGCTTTTAAAAATGCAGCTAAATCCTTTTTTATGAGCAAATTCCTTCCATAAATCCAGCATTCTTGACATTATCTGAGAACCTTCTAATTTCAATACACACGCTACCACACATCGACCACGAACATCATTCTGGTCTTGTAAATATGATTGTCAAGCACAAATGTCTCACTCACAAATCAATGTACAATTAATTTATGACTTTATAATATGACTGTTTCTAGTAACTTGCTGTACACTGTTCAGGTTCACTGAAACTGCATGACGTTCGTGTTGTTCTAAGCTGAAAGACATGCAAATGTAAAGCACTCTGATACCCTATTAGGGTCATGTTCGTGCTATATAAAACACCAAATAAATAAATAAATAAATGTTGTTTTCTTTGATGATGTCAGCTGGGATTTCAAAATGTTTTGTGATTCACTGGATGGACACTTTAATGAATAATCCAGTGGTAGGAACCAAAGTTTTTCAAGACATCACTATGTAACTACTACTTATGGCAACAGTATTGTTTATCAGCTCAACGGATTAACCCCTTCCATGCGGGGTGAATTTTCGCGCTGTGCGGGGGTTTGCATTAGCGGGCGGGGATTCTGACGGCTCCCGGCCGTCGTGAGCACACGCCAACCGTAACGCATGACGGCCGGGAGCCGTCATGAGCATACAAGGGGTTAATACAAAATTACTCCTTCAAATATAAAGTGAGAGTCCACTGAGAGCCCATCAATCTGAGTTATGATTTCGCTTTATCAGTTTTCTTCAGTTCAAAACAACAAACTTGCCTCACTTTCAGTGGTGGTTATGTAAACGAAAAATGCATTCTATTCTATTCTGTACTGGAGAATTTGTAAGCACATAGCTACCCAATGGGCCTCCCAGTGCTAAGAATACGTCTGCCACAGGACTCAGTGCATGTCCAGGCGATTTACTAAAAAGAGAATGGTCTTCAGGTGTTTCCAAAAGCTAGGACTGTTCATTCTACATCCACTGGGAAGGGATTCCAGAGTTTGGGGCCAAGTACGTAAAGGAGCGCCCCCCACTACTTGACTTCTTGATCAGACCAGAAACAGCCTTTGATTGATCCACAGAATGCAATGATCTCCTGGGGGTGTAATGGTCCAGCAAACGCTGTATAAGCAGCCGACCCGTCATATGCATAGCGCGATGGGCTAAGCAGAGTGTCTTGAATTGGATTCTCTTATCCACAGGTAACCAGTTCAAGGCTGCTAGGGTCTGTGTAACTGACTGTTACTTTGGGATTTTTAAGAGAATCCGGGCAGCAGCATTCTGAACCACTTGAAGCCTCTTTATTATGCACTTAGGACTTCCCAGGTAGAGAGAGTTTCCACAGTCCAAGCATAAATTCACCAGTCCTTGCACTGCCACTCTCCGAGAAGAGTACAATAGCCAACTTAGCAATTTTCTGAGTGTCCTTAAAAGTCCAAAGCAGCTTGATGCAAGTCGTCTAGCCTGTACCGCCATGGAAAATTTGTTGTCAATCCAAAACCTGAGGCTTTTTTTTCTGTTTAAAAGACTTTATTTAATCCAATATATACTGCATATCACAAATTAATTTAATACTAATGAGTCACCAATGAATATGTGGTATTAAAAACCAAGGGAAAAAAACATTAAACTCATGGGGAAGGGAAGGAAGGAAAAGAAAGGGAAAAAAGGGGGGCGGGGGGTAGTAAAGGAAACATCTTACAATGTGTCATGAATATTATGACAAAAAGTAACATCATTTCACCTATAAGTTAACCTCATACAATAAACATTATTTCTATAAACATAGCAAAAAATGTCATCTAATATAGAGGACAGAGAGAGAATATTCATGGAGGACGAAAATTTTCAGAAAATACAGATACAATACTTGATACATCACTGTCAACCTGGCTAAGAAATGTACTATGAGGTAACCATAACAATTGCGCATTGTCAGAAGATAAACATTGTATAGTATACATAGTGTCCAACTTATGATGAGAACTCACCGAATACCACCATGCCTTATATGATAACTTAGCTAACATTTTCCTATTCAAACTGATCTGGTGAAAAGTTATCGCTAACAGAATCTCTAATCATTTATCTTTAGGAAAAGATGGAATAAGAGAATTGGTCAATGTTCCAAAAAAAGATAAAGAATATTGAAAGAGTTATCTAAATTAAAAATCTTCTTAACTTGAGACCAAATCTTGTGCCAGAAAGAAAGGGTATTAGGACAATTAAATAATATATGCATAAAGTCCGCTTCAGGAAAACAGCAAGACCAACATTTAGCAGGAGAATTTGGAGCACTGCAAAAGAGTAAAATACAGCAGGTGGTAAATAAAAAACTAGAGACTGTGTAATACCAACAGATTGTGTAGTTTTATATATGTGCGCCCACACCTTATTCCAAAAAGGGATAGTCCAAGAAACTCCCAGATCCCTTTCCCATAAAAGCTCAGACTTGGATTTGGTTCGGGAGGAGTCTGGAAGGGAAAAATACTTATAAATAGGCAATGCTCTAGGGTCTGTTTTCAGAAATTCAGTAATACTAGATGAAAAGGGAACCAAATTCGAAGAATTCTATAAGGAAAAATAAACATCAAGAACCACATTCATCAATGATAAAAAAGCGAGTATAAAAAGATTTAGGGCAGTGATACATAAGGCAAAATTGAGGAAAAGAGATAGGAGAATCATTATTAAAAAGTTGAGATACCCACATTAAACCTTTATCCTTCCAAGTACGCCAAAAAAAGGCCTATTATTGATCTTAAGTAAGGAATTGTACCATATCAACATTTTCAAAAACAAAGCCATAGTCTGAGTGAGTGGAAGAAAAGTTGATTTGTTCAGCGCAACCTTGTTTCATAAAAGAGGAGAGTGAAGAACCGATGTGGTAGCAGAGAGAGAGAAAACTTCTTTAAAGTTAAAAGGAAGAAGAGAAGCTTGCTCAACATCTATCCATAATGAAGAAAAGGACGAAGACAAATCATGAGTCCAAAGACCCACTTGACGTAAAACAAAAGCTCTATGATAACAAAAAAATGTGGAACATTGACCCCTCCCGGTAATTCTGGTTTTTGTAAAGTAACTAATGCAACTCTCTGTTTTTTATTTTTCCAAACAAATTTAAGAAGTAGTGAGTTCATTTTTTTTTTAAATTGGAGAATATGGACTGACAACATAGAAAGAAGATATAACACTAAAGGGGAAATCATCATTTTAATAAAATCTAAACGTCCCCACCACAATAAAAATAAAGGGTTCCAAGAGGAGAGAATATTATCAACTTTGATACTAAGTTCTGTAAAATTCATTTTAATAGAATCAGGAATAGAATTTGTGAACCAAACACCCAAATATTTCATTTTAGCAGAATTAGACCATTGATAACCAGTAAGAGAATAAGAATGACTGTAAGTATATTTAGTAAGCGGAAGAATTTCTGTTTTGTCCATATTAATTTTCTATCCAGAGACATTTGAAAATAAAGACATTTTGTGTAAGAGAGGAGGTAACAAGCTGTCAGGAGAAGAAATAAAGAGTGGAATATCACCTGCATAAGCAGAAAATTTTAGATGGCGGTCTCCATAAGGAAAACCAGGGATAGAAGAGTTAAGACGAATCCGAGAGAGAAAGGGCTAAAGAGCTAGGACAAATAATAAAGGAGTAAGTGGGCAACCTTATCTGACCCCCCTATAAAGGGGAAAATAAGAAGATACCATACCATTTACCAGTACAGATGCCCGAGGGGCATGATATAAAAGGGAGATAAGAGCTATAAATTCAGGACCAAATCCATGCCATCTTAGAGAATGAAACAAAAAATCCCAATTTATTCTATCAAATGCTTTCTCAGCATCAATCGTTATAGCTGCAAGAGAGGATTTAAATGAAGGAGCTTTACTAAGAACATTAAGAAATAATATAGCATTATCAGATATAAGTCTTTGTTTGTTCTTTTCCTATAATTAGCATTCAACAAAGAGATAGGTCTATAATTTTTACATTCGCGAGGGTCTTTACCATCCTTGTGAATAAGACAAATTATAGCTTCTTGAAAGGTACCAGAAGTGGAAGAAGATACAATAAAAAGGTTAAACAAACGATACAAATAAGGAAGGAGAATATCAGAAAAATGGAGATAAAACTCTACTGTGAAACCATCTGGACCTGATGTTTTCCCCAACGTAAGCGCTCTTAAGGGTGTAGCAATTTCTTCAGAAGAAAGGTTATTCCCTAAATATTCAAAGTCTAAATCAGAAGAGATAGAATGAGGGGTGTGATCTAAGTAGTCTACAATTGTGGAGGCTTGAGAAGCTGATTCAGGCGTATAAAGAGATTTATGAAATTTAACATAGCCTGATGATTAGTAGCCGATTGTCCCAGAGATGTAGAAATTGAATCAATAATGTGTCTCTCCTTTCAACCCTTAAGATAATTCACCAGTAACTTACCAGATTTATTTCTCCCACCATAAAAACTCACATTTTTCCGAAGATGTATAGAGGAGGGCTCTTCAGTAGAAATAGAATTATATTGCAATTTGGATTTAAGCAAAGTTTTAAGGTCAGAAGGCAATCTAGAGGAGAAATACTACTTTTCCAAAGATTTAATTGACAAGAGTAATCTTGTATGTTCTATTAAACACCTCTTCTTTTGCTTAGATACATAATTTAAAATGAATTCTTGTGCCGAGGCTTTGAATGTATCCCAGAGTAAGTAAGGAGAGACATCTATATTATCATTAAACGAAAAAAAATCAGAGGCAAAGGCAATAAACGAACTAGAAAACTGAGCATCTTGTAATAAAGAATTATTGAACTTCCATCGATGCGGAAGAGGATGAGGGGGAACCAAATCCAAGTCTGTAATAACCATAGCATGGTCAGAAAGTACAGTTGGAGTAATATGTGACTGTATGATAAATTGTGCAAGAGATTTAGAAAGACATATATGGCTTAATTGTGAAAGTGTGGCATGAGAAGCAGAATAAAAAGTATATTCCTGGGCAGTTGGGTTAGACAACCTCCAAGAATCCACCAAAGCTCCTTTAGAAATAGCAGAATGAAATTGCTTATGCATTTTATGTGGCATAAATTGAACCGAGGATTGTCTGTCTGAAAACGGATCCATTATTTGATTGCAATCGCCTCCTAAAATAAAGTAAGAATCATGAAATCGTATACATTTCTGTGCAATGGAGGGCCAAAAAGTAGAATCATGTTTTGTAGGGGCATAAACATTCATTATGGTGAGGGGAACACTATCTATAACAAGACTTACTATAATCCAACTTCCCATATCATCTTCTTCTTGAGAAACCATAGTAATATTGAGGGATTTTTTACACAATATCACAACACCATTCTTTTTATTCAGCGACGGGGTAGCAAACACATTGCCAACCCAAGCTTGCTTAAATTTCAATGCTTCAGAATGTTTAAGGTGAGTTTCCCAAAGAAGAACCAGATCAGGATTAGATTTCGCTAGATGAGATATTACTCTCTGTCGCTTGACCGGATTAGGAGATCCTTTAATATTCCATGTTATTACTCTGAATTATATACAATGAAGAGAATAATTGTTGAAGAACAATAAGGCATATATGAAGGAGCAAGAAGAGAATACAGAGAAGTTCAAAGAGGATGACTGAAAAAAAAACATACCTGAGAGAAGGAACAAAAAGAAATGGGGTGGTAACGACACAAGAACAGATGACACACCCGAAAGGAAGGAGTCTACGCCACATTTGGACAATATACATGCAGAAGGGATGTTGTACTGTGCAGACGAATAAAACGATTCTGTGGAAAGAAAAGGGGGATAAAATAATAAGCTATATTGCAAGATATGACAATATTACAACAGGGATAAAGAACAAGGAAAGCATACTAAAACATAATAGAACATTAAATTACCATATTGGAAGAATAATCAACTTATAAATGAACCTATCACATCTACAACAACCAGTACACAAGATTAATCAGACTTAAAGTTCAACTGGACAAAATACTGTTAGAGGAAAAGTCAACGTGGAGAAGGACAATCCGTAGCCATGGTATCCGACGATGTGTGAATTTGTATATATTTATTGAGTTCTGCTGCATCCTCAAACGCAGTAGTCTTGTTCTGCTAGGTCACTTTGAAAATGCAGGGATGAAAGAGACCATATCTTGCACCTAAATCCCTTAAAGAAGGTTGAATATTAAGGAATTCCTTTCTCCTGGCTGCGGTGGTATTAGAAACATCTTGAGACAAGAAGATCCTTTGTCCCAACCAGGACACTTGCCTGTTAGCCTTGGCTGCAGCAAGAACTAGTAGTAAATCTGTAAATTGCAGAAATAATATAATGACTCCTCTTGGCTTCACAGGCGATGTAGAAGAAATAAGACATGAGCTCTCTGGATAGATGCAATGTCTAGCAATTTTGGAAGAAAGGAGGTAAAAAAGGAAATAGGATAATCACCTTCATGTGCCTCAGGAAGAACATGAATGTGTTGGTTATTCCGCCTGTTCCTGTTTTCCAAATCTTCTGCATGTTTTTTAAGCTGACCAACCTCCTTCTCCAAACAATGAATTTTAGCTGTATAATCATGCAGGTCCACTACCTGCTGCTCCACCAAAGAGACACGATTTTCCATTAAGGTCCATTTATCATCCAGATTCTGGATACTCTTATTAGTCTCCTCAACAAAGGGACACAATGCCCTAATCTCCTCCAATAATAATTCTAAAGAGATTGAAGACAAAGATTTCTCAGGTGACGGAAGGTCTTGTTTTAACCTTTTAGTAGCTGAAGAGGGAGACTGAGACTTACTCGAGGAGGATTGTTGAGAGGAAGTGTGTGGAGCAGCAGAAGTAGTCATCCCTTCAGAGGAATTCAACTTCTTCAACAATGTGGTGTCTGTGGTAGAAGAACTTTCAGAAGTAGTAGACAACTGCTTTTTAGGCAAATATTAAAACTGCAGCTTTTTTAATCTGCTCATAAAGGAAACAACCAGTACTTGATATGCTGTAGATAATTCACACAAGTGCCAGGCAAAGGGCTACCAACAAAAAAAAAATGGACTTCTCAGATAAAAAAGAAATTTGGCAAGTCCTTTAAGTAGTTGATAATACAATAATTAGAAAAACAAATAAAAATGTGCATTGTGAGGCATTCATCACAACAAGGAAGGAAGAAAGAAAAAAGCCCAGTGCATACCGCAGTAATTTCTGCCAAAAATGGCAATCCTCAACATCCCAAGATGGCAACTGCAGCTGAGTAAACAGCTGCAATGGTAAAAATAAGCACACTACTGCTCATAGCTCAAAGAAAATCAGCAGCGGAGCATTCCTCCATCATACGCCAGCCTTTTCCCCTTGAGGCTGCTGTCTGCACCGCCTCAGAGATGCTGCAAAGACGTATGAAGGTCCTGAACGCAGTGGAGCTTGGGCCTTAGGGCGCCATCTTGCATGCCACCGAAGCCACGGCCCCAAAACCCGAGGCTTTTGACTGCAAGATTTGGAGGAGGATGCGCACTTAGACAGTAAGGCCAGCAAAGTTCCAGCCATTGGACAGGTTTTTACAGACAACTAAAACTTCAGCTTTGTCACTGTTTAGTTTTAGGCTGCTGGCAGACATCTAGTCTGTTACTTGTTTTAGACAGGCATTTTGTTGGTTGGAGATCTTTACTGTATAAGGAGTAAGAGATATGATGATCTGTGTGTCGACTGCGTAGGACACCAGCACTAGACCATGAGCCTGCACTATCCCTGCCTGAAGGAACACATATAA
Source organism: Calotriton arnoldi (assembly GCA_963921515.1). Lineage (NCBI taxonomy): Eukaryota > Metazoa > Chordata > Amphibia > Caudata > Salamandridae > Calotriton > Calotriton arnoldi. Next base: position 2,559,354 of record CAWUFW010000351.1, on the reverse strand, counting down.
ATTTAATAACGTGGAGCTTAAAGAAGAACCTTGTGGAACCCCACATTTTAAGGGGTGTCTTCACATAATTGTAATTCTGTTTTCAAGAAAGGTGTTGAGACATTTGAGTTAGGCCCCATAAATTCAAGTCTCCTTGATACTCTGAATTAGAATGGAGTGGGAGACTGTACCGAAGGCTGTGCTCAAGTCCAGTAAAATCATAGCTGCTGAGCCACATTGATCTAAAATTGCTCTGAATTCTGCTGTGGATGCTAGTGTAGCAGATTCAGTAGAGCTTCCAGGTCTAAAACCTGTTTGGGGTAGATATAGAATAGCATGCGACTTCACAAATCAGGACAGGTGTTTGTTCACATGCTTCTCCAAGGCTTTTCTAGCCCCTGGAAGAAGGGAAATTGACCTGAAATTCTCAGCACGTAAAGGATCAGCAAAGTGTTGTTTCAGCAGGGGGCTCACCATTGCATGTTTCCAGGCTGGAGGCACACTCTTGCTTTCCAGAGAGTGATTAAAGATATCTGTCAAAATAGACAGAATTGCATTTCCCCCTTTCCTAATTATGTCTGAAGTAGCTGGGTCCTGCGGTGAGCCTGATCTGATTGACTTTAATATCTCTTCATTGACGTCTTTTCTGACTGCTGGAAAGGCCATCAATTTATCCTTAGCTGACTTTTATGTCTGAGGGGTATTGCTGAGACCTGAGTCCCTTGGCAGTGAATGAAGGATATTATTTACTTTTTCTAGAAAAAAGTTGGGAAATGTATTGCATTTGCAGCGCTCCTCAGAGATAGGAAGGCCGGATTGACTCCTGGCCGACTGCATGAGACAGTTCACCAACTTAAATAGTTCTTTAGACGAGTTAGACGCATTGTCAATTAAGTGACTCTTGCCTCTTTTATTGCATATTGATAATTTTTCATGGCTTTCTTATAAGTTAACTTACTTGGCTCATTGTAGTTTTTCCTCCAAACCCTTTCTAACTTTTTTGCTTTCTTTTTTAATTGCACAAGCTCTCATAAGAACTACGGGGTGCGACCAACCGGGCGGCTAGCCCTACGAAGCCTCAATGGGACAAGGACATCCAAGGAGTTTCGTAGCCAGCCCTCAAACTTATTATACCTTTCTGCAATATCCCCTTTCATTATGGGGGTGGAGTTTGCAAGAGAGCTTTTTCACATGCGCTGCATCAAGTTTTGACCAGCAGCGACTGCGTCTGTGAGGATGAAGATGGTTGGCTTTGTTCCCAGTTTTGCATAAGTTAAAGAGCACATCAGTTCAGTAATATTAGTCAAATCATGTCAGGTCAGAAAGAATATAACATTTTACACAAGGGTGGGAGAGAGGGTTGGAAATTATTCTCTAAAAATATTCTGGAGAAATAGTGGTAGCAGCTGGATAGAATTCACTAAAAATCGAAAGATTTTTTGTGTCAATCCTCCAAGGATAGAATTGCAAAATGAATAAACAATAGTTTATTTTAAAAAACAATGGGCAGTTACATTTGAAAACACATAACAGAATTTATAGACATTTTACATTGGAGAGGGGAGTGGAAGTTAATCAATATCCTCTGCAATTTTTTTTTTCAGTTCCCACATTTCCACTAATGCCAGTACCCACGTGTGCAGCCATGTAGCACTTTTAAGGTTTACAAATGAACAATGAATGGCGTTTCAAGTTCTCACAAAGCCTGACCAAGCCACACAAGGTACACATTTCCAGACTCTATGATTCTACTATCAGAACACGTTGCCTACACACACACACACATGCAGACACACGCACACGCAGACACACACACACGCACACATGCACACATTTACATACACACACATGCACACACAATTCCTTGGACCCCATTGCATTTTTCATCTCCTATTTAATCATGTTTTATTTTTGGTGTGTAACCAAAGGTGAAGCAAACAGGGGTGGCTTTCATTGTAAAATACAGCATCTGCCGCCTAGTCATTCCAGAAGCTATCTTCATAACAGGCAACTGTGAAAAAATCGTTAATATTGCTGGATCACCTCCATTTATTTACTGACAGGTATTGCTGTTTTTTAACTTTGCATATTGGGGCATTGCTGCTCAGTCCTAAGTTTATGTGCTGTGACACCTAAAACATGTTAAAATTGACATATCCCCAATTGGCATATTTCACTTTCCAGTGATAACATAGTATATGGTGCAGAAAAATACACCCATAGCCTGGAAAGTTGAATGTCCCCTGTGGACAGCAGCACCTTGTGTGCCATCCACTTGACTGGCAAGGAAAGTAGCCCATCTGGTGCAGATTTTAAAACTCCAGGTGAAAGTGTTAAATAGTCCTTTCTAACAGGAAGGAACTCTACTTATACAAATTAGGTAAGTCACCCATAAGTAGGACGTGTAATGCACAAGTTAGGGCTAGAATTTAAAAGGGGAACTGGTAAAAATGTTGTATTGGCATGTTCCTACATTGACTAAGACTGAAAAGCTTTTTTCAAGGTAAAGGTCTTTAGCTGAACCTGTGAGAAAAACTAATGTTCATATACAATACAATGTGTATAACTTTGGTTTGGGATAAGCTAAATACATGATTCAACCACTTTTTAAGATTTATTAAAACCCAATTCAAAGGAGAAGTTTGATTTTTGATAAATAATTTTGAAAATGAACTCTCAAAAATGACATATCTATTCTAAAGCTGCAGCTAGCTAATTAGCATTAGCCTGCCTTAGCTGCCCTCTGTCAGTGCTTTTGCCTTAATGAGGTGTGAAACTGCTCTGAAAGCAAAAACAATAACTAAGGCCTGTTTGCAGAAAGACCTGGATGTGATGAATGTGAATCATTTCACCTCAGAAAAGGCAGTAAGGGAGGGTTCAGGAACTTCAGTCATTTGAAGGGGACCAGAGTAAAGCCTGCCCATTCATATTGAAAAGTGAGACATAGGCAAGAGAAGCGTTTGATCCTAGGGCCAATTGGAAACAGCTTGGCACCATCCCATTGGGAGGGTGAGCTGGTCCTAGAACCAGTTTGGTGTGGTTGAGGAGGAGTGGGCTGCTAATTTCACTAGGCATACCCCTGGCTAGGCCACCAGCCTGCTCCAAGAAGAGATGAGTTTTGTCATACTGGATTTACCCCAGAATAGGTCCACTATGGGGTAGTTTCAAGTAAAGCGAACAGGATATAAGGCAAAAGTGGGAAGGACTGTCCTTGGGAACTTTTTTCTAATTGGTTATGAAGTGTCCAGGAGTCTCCCCCACACACTAGCTAGTGGATCCTGCAAAAATGGCACCTCACCCCCAGAAAAGAACAAAACCTGTGCAGAGACCTAAAGGACTGGACTTGCTCGCTTTTGTATCCAGGAATAAGACGTGGTCTTCCAGGGGCTGTTGGCTGACCTTGTGTGTGAACATAGGGGCACAACACTCTGCAAAGAGGCCTTATTTCGGCAGTGGGCAGGTACCAGTAACAACTGGACCTGGACTTGACCCTGCTGTTGGCCTCTGCTGGAGTGAGTCATCCCCCTTAAGTGCTGTGTCTGTGGTCCTGGGAGCCAAAAAAAAGGCCAAGAGGAACTGCTCCAAAAAGTCTAAAAATGTGGAACTTTTTTTCTGGTAGAAATTGGATTATTGGTTGAGGGGTGAAACACTTCTCAAGCAATAACTACAATTCTTTTCAGGGTGAACCACAAAAAACTACTAAATTAACATGTGCTTAACCCTCAGGATGCTTGGCACAAAGCAGTCAGGCTTAACTTAGAGGAAATGTGCAAAGTATTTATGCAGCATACAAACAGTAGTAACGTGAAAACACAATGCAAGAAAAATCCCACACCAAATCTGGAAAATTGAGTAATGAGTAAATGATATCAATAAAATGATACTAGCACACCAAAAAGTCAATTAGTTTAACTGGAGATATGCAATTTCAAATTCTAAGGAAAAAGTAGCGCCAAAAAGCAAAAAGCACCAACTCTGGTAATCTGGTCACATCGGGCCTGAAAATGTCACAAGTTCAGGATGACCATGATTGAGTGTGGGCCGGGTACAGGACCGAGTTTGGCATGCAGGACAATGTTCTTGGTTGTACTGGGGCTGAGATGTGAGTTCCTGAGCTTTGCTGCGTTGAGGTGCGTCGGTACCGAAGGGGCTGCCAAACAGGAGCTACAAGATGCTTCGTTGAGTTGTATCACTCTGCATCGGTTGCGATTAGGTCACCAGTCAGGAACTATAAGGTGCTGCATCAAGTTGTGTCACACTGCGTCGGTTCCAATGAGGCCACTGATCAGGAGTTTCAAGAGGCTGAATCGAGTTGCATCGCGCTGTGTCGGTTCCGAAAAGGCCATTGATCAGGAGCTGCAAGGTGCTGCACTGAGCTGTGTCACACTGCATTGGTTCGATGATGCCACCAATCAAGAGCTGTGAGGTGTTACAATGCAAGGTCCTGCGTCACGCTGTGTTAGTTATGATGAGGCTGCTGATCTGGAGCTTAGTGGTGCTCAGATGCGAGTCCTGTGTCATATTTCTTTGCTCTGCCTCAGTTCCAATGAGGCCACTAATCAGGAGTAGTGAGGTGCTGCGTTGAATTGCATTGCACTGTGTCAGTTCCAATGAGGCCATCAACCAGGAGCTGAGAGTCATTGCGATGCGAAGCCCTGTATCACGCTGCACCAGTTTTGATGAGGCCACCGATCAGAAACTGGGAGGTGCTGAGTCGAGTTACATTGTGGTTCTGATGAGTCCACCAATCAGGAGCTTCAGGGTGCTCCAATGTGAGGTCACGTGTTGAGGTGCATCGCACCATGTTGGTTTGAGGGAATGCTCAGTTGGGAAAGGAAGAGTACACTCTAATGCCTAGCAAGGGGCCAGGACCTGTGGGCTACCTCTTGAGGATCAGGACTCACTCCAGCAGAGGCCAGCAGCAAGGCACAGGCAGTTGCAGTTGGGTCTGGTCAGCAGGGAAGATGCATGACAGGACTTTGGAGCTTGTTATGTCCCTGCAGCTCACACAGGAGTCCAGAAAGCTAGCCTACGGAGTCAGTCTGGTGGTCCTGGGTTCAATTAGCAGGTCCATGCTTACTTTCTCAGGTGGCAGAGCAACACGGCAGGCCATCCAGCAGCAGGGTAGCAGGGCAGTCTTTCCACAGCAGGACAACAGTGCAGTCTTTCTTCTGAGTCTTCCACAGGTCCAGAAGTGATCTGTTCAGTGGCACAGGAGGGTGACGGTGACAAAAGACTGGTGTCAGCCCTTTGAAATGTAAGTGGGTAGGGAACAGCAACACCCCAACCATCTTGGCAAGATGGCCCATCTGGTCAATACGTAGTATAACTTTGTCTCACTGTCTGGGAGGGACACACAAAGGCCAGCAGCTACGTTTATTGCATAGATTCTGTTTGAAAACAGAATTGTGCCTGAGGCCCACAGGAAGTCAGAATGTAGGGACTGAGCCACCATACCACATCAGTATGGCGTCTGCTAGATCCTTACCTAATCTTCCGCCCACCCTTTTCTTGTATTAAAGTCAGCACCAAGACAACCTCAGGTAATCTAGCACTTTAGAAGACATCTTAACATACGGCAACAGTACCTACGGGCCCAAATCTAACTAGTTCACAGTTCCCCACCCGCCCTCCTAACCTTCCCAGAGTAACAGGTAAATTTGCACCCCAGAACACAACTCTCTAGTTCCCAGGAGAACCATGGAAACATATCGTCACCATTCGTTTTTCCAATCAGGCATGTCCACAATAAACAAAAGAAAGACACAAGGAAAGTTTACAATATTTATTGAAACTATTGTGCTCTATCATAAAGCAACTGTGCTGCAATTAGAAAACATATACAACTGAGCATAGTAATCAGCATTACAAGGAAATTGTATGCAATGAAAAGCCCTATCATCGTTACTGATATATCTCCCTAAGCCGACCCTCACTATGTGAGCACACTAATATATCAGTGATCTCTGGGATTACAACAGTCTCCCATAACTGGTATTTGTAGCTAGCTTGTCTGCATCTCAGATTGCACAAAGCTGGGGCACCCCGTTCCAGGACCTTTCCCTCTGCAAGAATTCTCTTCTCTATTTTTCAAAGGGCACGTCTCGGTTTATATGATAAGAAGTGCGTGTTGGCAAGCAGAAGTTGCACTTTTGTTGTGTCTGTTAGGAGAATTTGCTTTACCAAGCACAGAAAAAGAGGGCCAATGTTGTTTCACCTTGTACGAAATGTTCAGAATGAATCCCTGTAGAAGAACCGAATAACAATAGTAACATGTGCAGCCTATTTTTAAAATAATACAGTGGTACAAAATAAATGTGTTACATAAGGCTGTGCAAAGCAAAGGTGGCTTACAATATGCTGTTAGGGTAAAATAGGAGAAAACTACAGTGGGCCTAGGTCGGAACTCACTACAAGCTAATTCCAGTCATGCAGCCCAGGCTACTTGCAGAAGGCACTAATGAGTTAAGGCAAGAAAATGACAACTTTCTAAAAGTGTCATTTTCAGAATTGTGATTTAAAATCCAACTTTACCATTAAAGAGGGGTTTAAATTACAAAATCATTTGAGTGTAAACATAATTTTCCTATCTGCTCCCAAACTTGAGATATCAATTGTCGTGTAGTTCCTAGGACCCCCCAGGACCTGCACTTTTTGGATGACCTAAACTGAGGGCTTGGTGTGCAGACAGACTCTGGACACGCCCACAGGATGAGTCAGCCATTAGACCTGCTAGCTCTTCAGTGCCACTATCACCCCTCTGTACTATACAGTGTGGTAGGTAGTTTCTGGCAACCACTGAACATGACAACCCCGATTCCTCAGGTATCGTGGAAACAATACGGTATCTTTCGTTCAGTCAATTGTGCTTGCTTTTCTCAGAATTCATAGAATGATGATTGGAAGGGTTTCAATAAGTATTTATTGGTCAAGCGTCAGTCTAGTATGAAACATGTTAGCTGCGACAATCAAAAGACAGGAGCAGACGAATGTAATCGCTAGTACCAATATCGAGAAAAGTAGACACATTTCTACCATAGTGCGAATAAGATGAATAAAAGCATATTACATAAAACAATAGCCTTGGTGTACTCCTACGATGCATATCCTACCTAACCATCCCTAGCCTAGAGGTGTAGGTGAAGCATATATGTGTGAGTGCTAGGATATGTCCTAATGGAACCTAATAAAACCTAATGGAGCCTAATGGAGCCAAGAATTCCCCGGGGAAGTGCTAACCCCTCACCTGATGGTTCTGAATGAAGGACCCCGTCTCTGCGTCGAGGATGGCACCCCGCACGGGATGTCAGGTCTCTGTCTGTCGAAGGATCAGCCTGCAGAGTCTCGGTCCAGCCTGGAAGGAATTATTCCTCTGCCTTCATAAGGGGGAGTGAGAGTCTTTTATACTAAAGTGGTCACTCCGGGGTTTTTCTAGAATCGATATGTTTTGAAAACATTCACTAATCCCCTGCTAATCCTTTTCTAAACAAACATGAGCAGTGGTGACTCTTGTACAGAATAAATCTACCGTGCCTGGGGACATGTTTTGTGTACGTCAGGTACAGGGTTTAAGATATGGTACCAAGAGCCTGGTGTCGGAGAGACAGAAGTCAGCTACTGGGTAAAAGGTCACTTGTGTAAAACCATTATGTCGTGTGGATGAGACGCAATCTATGTAATCGGTATATACATGATGGAACTAACCTAAGGGACATGACACCCACTCCTCATAAAAAGGTCAACAAGGTCAGCCAGGTACTGATAGTAAACGCGTAAAAAGTCATAAAAAATCATTCCTATTAAAAGCACATTTAAAAAGCGTTTAAAACTGTTCATAAAAGGTAAAGTCTATAGAGAACGTATTCTTCCCTACAAAGTGTTCAAAATGGTCCATTATATATTTCGATATATTGTCATTTGTTTTTCTGAGCACCTTGAAAGCCACTACGTTCAGATAGAGCGGAGAAGAATAAAAACAAAGTCTGTTCGACCTTCAATTTGGTACATGTTTAAAAATTGCCCAGATGGTTCCCAGCACAGGAAAGGCCAGATTGTTTAAGAATCCTGCGCTGAAGACTCAACATCACTGTACATGGCATCCACAGGAGGCAGTCCCTCCAATACCTCTAGTATGATATCAAGTGAGCAGAGGTGGTCATCGCAGTTTCCCACGGCAGCCGTCGGGAAAGAAGTAAATGCCTGCGTGCCTGAGGCTGATGCTTGCACATCCGTTGTAGAGCTATTCTCTGGTCCAACAGGAGCTGAAGTGTCCCATGGAGGCTCTAGGAACGCCATCATCAACATGGGAATATGCTGTGGACAACTGTGCACATGGGCCCGTAAAGGTGCCAGGAGCATGTCTATGTCCGGCGGCGCAACCGATGGAAGTGTTAGAAAGAGGTCCAACACGCGTCCGAATCCGCAAAAGAGGCAGCGGAATACTGGTAGAATGCAATCAAGCCAGACCGGTCTGAAAGATAGGAACCAATGCTCACTCAGCTCTTGAAGCCGAGGTAACCCCTATAGGAACACCAATTGCTCACGACAACGTCGCTTCAGCAGTACTCTCTCCATGTCTTGAGTGATGCTGCCATCCATTGCAAAGCAATAGAAGTAAAATCAGGATGCCAACTACTGAAAGCAGGACCAAAGGAAGCTCTCCAAAAACGCTTCCAAGTACAGAGTGTATAAATGATGAAATTACTCTGAAAATGGTTTGAAAGGTGGTTGACAGACCTGAACCAATGCTCTTAAATAAGTGTCCGATACCACCCGTATCAGACATGTTAAAGATACGATGGACCATTTCCCCAAAATGGAGAGGGGAGTTCGTACGGACCAATGCCTGTATCTCAGCCGAAGACCTTGCCACATGGAGATCAAAAGTCTCTCGGGCTGAAGTTAAGGCCACATTATGCTGAAACAGCATGGCTTTCAGTCTGCTCAGAGAATCAAACCCTATGTTGGATACATTCAGTGAAGGCCACAGTGGTGCCTCCCTAACTGTGCGAGCTGGGGGAAACAATACTTGCTTACAACAAACAACACTGGAGTTGACGGTCACTAGATAAGCAATGCCGGGCGTCATTCCACAGCAGCCTTGGTCATTCAGCATCAAGTAACTCCAATTTGAAAGTAACTCAAAGACTGGATGAATTACAGCAGCTGGGGAACCCTTAAGGTAGCAGGACAAGTTCGCTATTGACGCATTACATGCACCGTGCTGCGATATTTATTTACACACTAAAGACCCACTTAAGGCCTTTTTGCAGTTTGAACCACTCAGAAAAACGTCCTTGTCTTTGTTCCTGCACCTTTATGTGTACGGTAACTCCCAGGTTTCTTGTATGTACCCTTCACCCAAAGCTTCATATCTGCCTACTGGGTAATATTTCAGGCAGTACTGGAATTGGAATGTCGTGATTGGCAGTGTGATATAGCCATGGATTAACCATTCAATAGACTGTGGCTCTGCTACAGTAAAAGGTAACTTTTCTAGTTTTTCAATGAGCAGCATGGTGTACTTCGCATCTCTGCGAGCCATGGTCAATTGTCTGTCGGTCAGGTTGTAAGCCGAAAACAGATGTGTCTTTTATGTATCGCCATGGAACGTGGCCAGAACGCAATGATTGAAGCGTCCAGCTTAGAAGCATAATAGCATGCAGCTGTGATTGCCCATGTTGTAAAATAGACAAATCTTGTTCCATTATATCGATAGCTGAGGACACAATGTTTCCCAGTGAATAAATACGAGACAAAAGTGTGGTCATGCCATTGTCTACCACAGCTAAGGCCTTTTCTATGTTAATCCTATCTATTTTCACGAAGTCTCTCAGCAGCTTCCTGTTGGAAGATTTTCCACAGTTCATTGTAGATGGTGTACACAAAATGTTTCCTACGTGGTTTCTTGCGACCTAACAAGAAATCCCTAAGATCCATGTTGTCTGACAAAAGGGACAAGTGTTGTTTCACCTGGGATAGTGTCGAGGTCTTTAGCCAATCTAGGCACAACTTCCAGACACTATCAAAAGTCACTACCCCTGGGTCGTCTATGTGTACATAGCGTGGGTCGGGCCTATGGATACTGAACCCTTCGGTGGTACCCCTGAATCTTGAGTGACACCTATTCGTGTCTACTGGCCAAACCAACCAACCAACCCTTCCAATCGGGAGATGATGAATTGTATGTACTTGTAGCATATTTCCCTTCACTTGTAAGTGTGTTATTTGTGAGAACCTTAATAGGTGTGGGAGAAGGGATGCTTGGTGTTTTCAGGTCTTTTATTCTTGCAAACCCATAACAGGTAGTCTGTTGCACTGTTCTGTTCAGGAAAACATCATTTGTAATGGTATTTGGCAAGCTCTAAATAATACCTCAGTTCCCAGAACCTGCCACTCTCTTGTCCCTCAGATCGATTTTGTGTCTATGGTGTCTCTCCAGTAGTCGAAACCCTGTATAGACAGTTGGGAGATAAAAGGTGCTGAGTATATCAGCTTAGTATTTGTCAGCATAATTTTCTTTGCAGTTGAATTAGCCTGTGATGTGTTGTACCCTGAAAAGTATGCAAACTTTTGTGTGAATGTGGCAAAACTACCCTTTGGTGGTGTTAGGCAATGTTCCCATTGATGGTACATATTAGCAGTGCGTGGTACACTTGCTCTATGCAAAAATTGATGACCATAATGCTGGTAACAAAACATGGTATCGTAGTCAGTTGTATCTTCATACAATTCCCTGTAAGAAAATGCAGCAGATTGTTCTAAATCTGTGAGCATAGTATTTACAGTTTCAATGTCCCAATCATCAGATAGTGTACTGGGGGTAATGAAATCATTTAAAGAGATTTTAAACAAATGTGGAATCTTCAAATGTTCAGTGGGGCCATATACATCATATGATACTTTGTCCCAAACAATACCATCAGGTATTGGAATTGCTGTAATGTTCACCAGGGACAAGTCTCGTTGTTCACGATGTGATGACGTATGTGGTTTCAGGACCAATTTCACGAATTGTACTGCAGAGCGTTCTGAGAGATAATGTCCGTTCAGAAGCAGAAAAAAGACAGTCACTGTGCCAATCCAAATTAACAGATATACTACCCCTATTGCAAACCAAATATGCAACCAAGGCGGCACTAAGTAAGTCTTTTTGAGCAACAGATAGAAATGGCAAATTTTTTCTTTCATTGAAGTGGGTGGCGTTTGATCAGGCTCACTTGGATCTGAAGAGAAATCATCGAAGTTGATGAAGTAGCCAGATGCAGTTCGATCTATCTGTGGTAGCTCCGCAGGTTTTGGAGAACTGGTAGGTGTGTCGTTTGAAGGCACATTAATGTAGACATCATTGCTTGGCCGAATTGCACTTGCATTGTTGTTTCTTCTTGATGTTTTTCAATTTCAACTGGTGTTATTTGTACTCCATTATTTTTTGCACCATTACTCTATGTAGCAGAGTCTTGAAAGGTTATTAGTCTTTCCATCTGAACTTCCTGTATAGTAGCAAGAGGAGATCTGTGGCTACTCAGGACCCCACGTGGCCTACTGTTGAGAGTCGGCCACATGATGTGGTTTGATCAGATCAATGGAGGCGAATCTTTTATCTTTTTTGCCGGCAAGAGGCGGAAGAAGTACTGTTCTTGTTCCCACTATCACTAGGACAGGTACAGCCGCTCTGTAAGATGGCCCAAACTCTCTTCTGTCCACAATCTTTTCCCTGACCAGGTCCCCAATCTGCGGAACCCAGGCAGGTCTTGCCAGGAACTGGTTTCACTTCCCCAGCGGCGGTGCGTTTGACTTGCACGTTGCTTTGTAGTGCTCGGAATTCATTGAGTTCCTGTAAAACAGCCAAATGTCATTCAGTTCAAATTGTTTTGCATCCGCCACTGTGCTGGCACAATCGAGATCAGGAATCCACATTCTTGTCCCAAACAGGATTTCATAAAGGGTAGGGCCTCCCGAGGACTTTCTTGGCATGTTGTTAAGTGCCCTCTGGACTCCATGTAGGTGATTGACCCATGTACCACCCGTGCCTAATACCCTTGCTGTTAAGGATTGCTGTAGGTCCCGGTTTTTCCTCTCCACCACCGAATTTCCCTCGGGATGGTAGGGGGAGGAGTACGGTAAGGCCACGCCCATACTTTCCATGGCTTCCTTGTAAGCTCTAGAGCTAAAAGCAGGACCATGGTCGGAATGTAACGTGCCAATTGCGTATGTCCCGATGAAGACTCGCAAATCCTTTATAACAGTTCGAGCATCAGCTGAGCACTGGGGCCAAACCCATAGGAATCTAGAGCATGAATCCACTGCCACCAAGATGTACTTGTAAGCCCCGTCAGAATTTAAGGGGCCGCAGTGGTCCAAATAGACACATGTGAGTGGTCTGTCTGAAATCAGTAATGGTGTATGTGGCGGCTTGTGAATGGTTGAACCCTTCATTTGCTGGCAAATGTCGCACGTCAGGACATAGTCCTTCGTTTGTTTTGTCAGCCCCGACCACCAGTAACGCTTCTTCAATAATTAAATTGTTGAAGTGACTTCTGCGTGGGCTGAGCCCAGACCCTCATGTGCAGCTAGTATTAAACCTAATCTGCGATCTTTGTTTGGTATTACTCTATCCACAACTCTTGGAATTTGAGCATACGGTGTGTTATGCGCATCTAACTTGCAGGAGTACTTGAGTGGAAAGCCTTTTGGCAGGACAGTTGAGCCGTTCTTTGAGGCATTGATAGCTACTATTATATCTCGTCTATTCTTGTGTGTGAACAAGTGATTGCGGCAATGGCAGCAGTTTGCACTGTCGCCTTGGCGGCTTCATCAGCCAGTAAATTCCCTTCAACGTGTATGCCAACACGCCGATGACTCAAGGTGTGAATAACTTGAGCCTCTGGCAGGCCTGCTTTCAGCTTTGCCACTTGTTCCCATAAAAATTTGTGTTTTATCGTGCCACCCTTGGCGTCTCTAACTCTATTCTGGCCCCAGTAGTGAAGATATTCATTGTAAGATTGCACACAGTAGAATGAATCACACACAATCAGTGTAGGGAATTCCCGATCCGTATACTGTAGTGCTAGTATCAGGTCTTTTAGTTCTGCTAGCTGTGCAGTACAATCTCCTAGAGATTGCGTAGTCGTATTGCTTGGGTGGAACTTACCATCCCGCATCCGACCTTTCAGTGTAGCGCATGCAGCGTTATACTGCTGTTTACTTCCTACGGCAGGTTGCGCAGAACTGTCAGTATAAATGATGTATTCATACTGATCTAGAAGCAAGATTTCATTCAGGAGAGGATATTCTTGTTCGTACTGCAGGAATGCTTGTGTTCTAAGTCTTGGTTCGTATCTATATTCTACATCTGTTGCAGTGAGAGAATTAGCCCATTATATCCATCGTGGATGCAGTGCCTTTGCATTAGGAATGCTGGCTTTAGTTACCGCCTCTAAAGTCGGTATCGGAGTTACAACAATGATTTGTTTCCCCTGTGCTAGTGCTCTTTCTCTCATTACAGCAGTCTGTACAGCTGTCAGAATTTATTCCGCTGCTGCAAATCGATTTTCAGCATTTGTGTACAGATGAGATTTGTATGCGATAGGGACTGTCTCACCTTCATTGAACGTGATATAAGTATACCCTAATAACCCGAGGATGACCCGTATTACCAGGTTGCAGACGTTTACTCGTGTCTGCAAGTGTTTTGAAGCTATCATGTCAGCTTGTACTGAACATAGAGTGTCAGTATGTGTATGAGTCCACTTGTTTGCTGTGAAGTCTGGTCTGATTAAGTCATAGAAAGGTTTGACTCTTTCTGCGTAGTCTTGAATGTATGTTCTGCTGAAATTTAAAAATCCTAATATGGGTTGTAAACCTTTCAGAGTTTTAGGAGGCTGTACATTTTTCTAGAAAATCTGCGGCCAGGCTCTTGCCTTCACTTGACAGCTCATATCCCAAAAATAGGACGCTGAGATGGGCAATCTTTGATTTTTTTAAGTTAAATTTGTAGCCAAAATTGGTAAAGCCAACAATTATGTTGTTCACCCTGCACAAGTGATATGGTAATTCATTGTCCGTCAGATAAATATCATCTACATAGGACACTGCCTCTTCATTGTAAGTTTGTAATAGCTCAGAAACCCTTGCTAAAAATAGCCCGGGGCTGTTCTTATAGCCTTGGGGCAGGTGACAAAACTGACGCTGTGTGCCAAGGGCAGAAAATCCTGTCAAATATCGGCTTTCAGGAGCTATATTTTGGCAGAAGAATCCATTCAAGATATCTAGTGCTGTTTTGTATTTCTTCCACACAATGTTATTCATCAATGCGGCGCTGTGTGCGTTCTGAACTGCAAATGTTTTTGTGCATGTGTTCAAGTGTCTGTAATCTAAAAACAAACAATATGTGTTGTCAGGTTTCATTACAGGAAATAAAGGGTTGTACATTGATGAGGTGCAAGTTTCAATCACACCATGGTATTCAAGTTGGTCTAAGATTTCTTTGACCTGTTTTTTCGCTTCATTTTTAATAGGGTACTATTTGTGGAGTTGGAGTAGTTTTTAATGGGATTTCATGCTGTTTGGACTCCACGTCCCACCCTACATGGTTGCGGTATAATGCCGGAGCTAGCGCTTGCGCCCACTCCTGCGCATATGAGTGTTTTAAGGAAAGAGGAACGAGGTCGGCAAAATGACGCTTTCCCCTTTTGGGCAATCCATTATGAATTCAGCCGGCCAATTTGTTTCTGCTAATAGGATGCTGTATCCAAATGTCAAATTTTCCCAAAAAAGACCTTTAATTTTTCTTGAGATGCCCCCCTCAATTTGGAGATTAATTTCGTGTAGACGATGTGGGACACTTACTTGTGTATCTGGTGTTTCCACCGTGATATATTCATTCAATACTGCTGTCAACAGAAATACCTTCAGGTTCTGGCGAGCTATTGTTACTTCTGCCGCGCTGTCTAGCATCGTCAAAGCCCATTCCCAGTTTAGAAGCTGAGTCCACAGTAATCTGGGCATTTCTAATTTTTAAGCCAGCTACTTTCTTCTTTTCAAACTGAGTCTTTGTTTGAGGTTGCTCTTCTTGTTTGATAATGAAATCTGAAGTGCGATGTGTCTCCCTTTTTCCCTTTGGTCGATCTTTTTTGTTCTGACCGTCCTTGTCTCTCCGAGCTTTTTGATGAACCCTGAAAGGAACGAAAGGAATGTGTATCAGTATCCTGATACCTGTCAGGTTTCCTAATGTTATCACTATTCCTAAGGTTGTACCTTCATAGGACTCCTGTTGGGGAGACCCACCCCTTGATCGTGAATTGTTCCTGTTATTATTATTTTTAGGTTGACTATTATCCCATTTCATTTTAGAAGAAGTGGGTGCTTGCTTTGAGTTCTCTTTTTCAGAACTACTCACCACTGGAGGTTTTCCGAGTTTGGCTCCCAAACTATCTCTGCCTAATGAAGCATAGACGTCGTCGATAATTTTTGGTAATGCCCGCTCCTGATTTGCAGGAGTCGTTTCCCTTAGGCGTTGGCATATAGCCACCGCTGCTGCTTCCCCCTTGATGTTGCTCAGCATAATTGCCAAGACAAGGTCAAAATTACCTAACAGTTTCATCCTCAAGTCCAGGGCAGGTCCTACCCCGTACTTATTCTGTATCTGTTTCAATACTTCAGGAATAACTGATATGGTTGGGGTACCGTGTATTCTGATATATAATGCGGCAAAGATTGTTCCCCAGGTGGTACAATCCTCAATTGAGAGAACCATTCCCATTGGCAAGCGTATTGTTAACTTTCTGTGTTTTTCCTGCTGACCCGTATGGGGAAATACTGCTTCCAACTGTGCTATTTATTTTAGCAATCCAGAAAGGTACTTGATCCCTTCTTGATGGGAACACACCCATTATTGCTTTTAGTGTTTGTGGACTAATTATTGGTATGGGCTAGGTCTGGACTATCCCAGGTGGAGCAGCTCTCGCAGGTTGTAATGTGAGTGTTCGCATGACGAACTGGGCAATATGTCTGTATAGCCTGACTATTTCTTTGTAAAGTGTACGCACTTCCCCTACTGGGAGTGTGTCTATCTCAGGATGTGGAGTATAAGCCGCTAAGACCGGCCACGTCGCTCCTCCTATGCTGAGCGGACCTAGTCTTACGACTGAAGTTGTGTGTTTTAGGGCGCCGTTAAACAAGTTTTTATGTTGCTAGTAAGTTAACAGGACTTCTATGTCCTCGTATGGGATGTATTCTTCTGGTGGATCCACTTCAATGTATTCATGGAATATGTGTGTCAGTGGATCTGCAGGTGGGAATTTTACCCAGGAATAGAATACCTCTGATCCGAACACCTCATGTGCCTTAATCACGAAGGTAACATAGCCACCTGTTGCAGGTAACCCATGTCGGCCGTTTGCGGTTTCAGTTATTTTGAAAGGAGAAGAAAGTAAATGTTTAAGAGATAGGGTTCAGCATGATAGGGAACTTTTAGTCCTTACAAGCTTGTCTAAAACCTTCAGCCAATACACAGGGTGTGCCTGCTCAGCTGAGGCGGATTAACATTCCCATTTCAGACGTCTCTGAAAAATGTGAGTAGGATTGTCTGAGAAAGCACGACCAAACTACTCAGATTTTACTGTTAATATAAGAACCGAACCAACGTTGACGGCGCCATGTCGTGTAGTTCCTAGGACCCCCCAGGACCTGCGCGTTATGGATGACCTAAACTGAGGGCTTGGTGTGCAGACAGACTCTGGACACCCCCACAGGATGAGTCAGCCATTAGACCTGTTAGCTCTTCAGTGCCACTATCACCCCTCTGTACTATACAGTGTGGTAGGTAGTTTCTGGCAACCACTGAACATGACAACCCCGATTCCTCAGGTATCGTGGAAACAATACGGTATCTTTCGTTCAGTCACTCGTGCTTGCTTTTCTCAGAATACATAGAATGACAATTGGAATGGTTTCAATAAGTATTTATGGTCAAGCGTCAGTCTAGTATGAAACATGTTAGCTGCGACAATCAAAATACAGGAGCAGACGAATGTAATCGCTTGTACCAATATCGTGAAAAGTAGATACATTTCTACCATAGTGCGAATAAGATGAGTAAAAGCATATTACATAAAACAATAGCCTTGGCGTACTCCTAAGATGCGTATCCTACCTAACCGTGCCTAACCTAGAGGTGTAGGTGAAGCATGTATGTGTGAGTGCTAGGATATGTCCTACTGGAACCTATTGAAACCTAATGGAGCCTAATGGAGCCAAGAATTCCCCGGGGAAGTGCTAACCCCTCACCTGATGGTTCTGAATGAAGGACCCCGTCTCTGCGTCGAGGATGGCACCCCGCACGGGATGTCAGGTCTCTGTCTGTCGAAGGATCAGCCTGCAGAGTCTCGGTCCAGCCTGGAAAGAATTCTTCCTCTGCCTTCATAAGGGGGAGTGAGAGTCTTTGATACTAAAGTGGTCACTCCGGGGTTTTTCTAGAATCGATATGTTTTGAAAACATTCACTAATCCCCTACTAATCCTTTTCTAAACAAACATGAGCATATGCAGCTGGCTGTTGGCCAAGAATGAAAAAAGTGGTGACCCTTGTACAGAATAAATCTACCGTGCCTGGGGACATGTTTTGTATACGTCAGGTACAGGGATTAAGATATGGTACCAAGAGCCTGGTGTCGGAGAGACGGAAGTCAGCTACTGGGTAAAAGGTCACCCATGTAAGACCATTATGTTGTGTGGATGAGACGCAATGTATGTAATCGGTATATACATGATGGAACTAACCTAAGGGACATGACACAATGAGTGAGTGTAATGAGGTAAACCAATATTACCCTGTGGGAGAGATAAGGATTGCAATAGTGATAAACAAATTTAGGGGTCTATCACTACTAGGACATGTTAAACTTACACCTATATGTTATACTTTTTAAATACAATGCACCCTGCCCTATGAGCCTTTAGGGCATACTTTAGGGGTGACCTATATGTATTAGAAAAGAGGAATTAGTCCTAGCAAAAGCTTTATTTCAAAATAGAAGTTTAAAACTGCACTACGGGGGGCAGTGGCAGGCCTGAGACATTTTTTAAATAGTTATTTAGTGGATGACACAATGAGTGCTGCAGGCCCACTAGTAGCATTTAATATACAGGCCCTATGTACATGGACTATTATTTGCTAAGGTCTTACAAGTAAATTAAATGTGCCAATTAGGTGTAGACCAATTGTATCATGTTTTAGGGAGAGTGCGCACACGCTTTAGCACAGGTTAGCAGTGGTAATGTGCACAGAGTCCTAAAGACAACAAAAACAAAATTCAACAAAACAGGAGAGGTGAAGGCAAACAGTTTGGGGGGCTATCACCCAAGGGTGTCAAGTCTAACAGCTTCCTGACCCCAGAGTGTCATCATGACCTCACGTCAAAGTTTTGTGATTTCTAGAGGACTTCATTGGCTACAACTTCTAGGCTTGCACTGCTGGGAGATTTTGATCTCAAAAAGAGAGAAAATACAAAATTTGACTGGGCAAAAGCACAAAACGTATCTGCCTGACAAGAGGAGTTTGGTGGGCTTAAATTTTGAATTTTGCCTCTCAAAGCTTTTCTTGCCAAAGCCAACAGCTTCAGTATGATCCGATCCAATGGCTATCCATGTTCAAGAGGACTTCAGCAGATATTCCCTGAAACTTTGCCCAGTGGACAATTTTAACTTCCATTTCAGAGACAAAATCAAAAGGTACGTTTTCTGAACAATGATCTGCCTCTGTATTCAACCTCTTCTCCATTGCTGTCAGCCTGAACTTACACTTAGGTCCCGATCATTCAGAAACAGTGACTTCTGAAAGGTGCTTTACTTTTTCTTAGCTCATTTTTTCCCTTAAGCCTTAAAAATCATATCTCTGTTTCCCCATATTTGATTTTAATCATTTTGAGCCATTTTTCTAGTTACCATTTTCCCTGTTTTTAGATTTGGTTAGGGGATTTTTTATTTTCATATGTTTTCACTTTTCAAATGTGTTGGCCCTGCTATATACCCTATGTACTTTTCCTTAAGTTAAGCCTGTATGCTCAGAGCCACAGTTACCAGGGGTTGTGCCCAAGTTTATTTACTTAAACTTGTGCTTTGGGCCTGAAAAGATGTTGGTTACTAGTTGGGAAAGAGTCACATCCTCCCCAACTAATTACAAATTTTCTTATAGGAAGCATTTCTAATATGTTTTTTCATACATTTCATGGTGGTCCTTGGCAGAAATAAAAAAAAAGTTCACTCACACACTTGTAGAATACTCCCAGCATGTCATTTTTCAGAAAATATTGCTACTTCTGCTATGCAAGGCAAGCCAGATATTTTTGAATATTTTTACTGAAAGATTTCTGCCTGTGCCAACTTGAACACTTGTGGCAAAAAATAATCCCTACACTGAGGATTGACCTCTTTAAATATGGGATATCAGCTTTCGCTCCTGACTCAGTTAATTGATGGCCAGCTCATGCGGGCCTAAAAGAGGCACTAACACTATATTTTAGTTAATATAAAACAAACAGGATTTGCCTTAAAATAATATTATGCAACCTCAAAAATGTCCTTTATAAAGCAAGCTTCAATGACAATTTGTATAATTATAATTTTTTCACTTCTTCGTTCATGTTTTCTAATGACGAATATTATATTTTGCACCCTAGTATGATTGTATATAATTACATAAACGTGGTTCCTAAAATCTTTATCTCTTCATCAATCTTGGCACCAAGAAAAGTCACTTTTTTGTTAATCCAATACAAAATGCGACCAAGGACAAAAAGTCTGCTGAAACATTGACTTCACCTCTGGGAATGCTGACTATTAGTTTCTATATCTGTAAAGACAATGATAATATGATAATAATATTACTTTCTACGTAGCTGTGACTTCCAAGTAAGGAACATTTTGACCTGATATTATAATTATTGAAATCATTTTTCATGAATTTGTATTATAATTAGTAGAATCCTTTTTAGCTACTGAAGCATGTTAAAAGTAAAATATTTCTTGCATAGCAGAACAGAAAGCTTCATCGAGTGAAAGCTCCAGAAGGTCAGATATGATGATCATGAGATCTAGTTCTAGTTTCAAGATTAGTATCTTAAAGCTCCAAAAGAGACAAAATAGGGCCCCCCCACCCCCAAATCTCAATGTGAGGCCCTCATTGTTTTAGTGCCTTTTTGCAGTTGGTTCTCTTAGGGCCTTATTATGAGTTTGGCGGTCCAAACCACCATAGGACCGTGTCCGCCCCAGCCTGCAGTCCAAAGTCTGGCGGTCCAAAGACTGCAGTATTACGAGTGGATCACAGGGCTGACGGCGTGGAGGCAGGTGTCTTGCAGCAGTGGTGATGCTTTTCTCAATTTTTTTGATGCCTGTGTGTGCATTTTAACTGCAGATGTGTCGGTTGCACACATATGCATGATATATGTGGAAAAATACCATATATCCATTACTGGGGTTCAGCCCATATGTGGGCAGTCCTGGCAATGGGTATATGACATGAAAATGACTTACCTGTAGATCACCACAAACAGGGTCATAATCCCCGGAGTGAAGATCCTGCTGTGAAGGGGGGACCTGGAGAAAGGGATCTACATCAGAATCTACCAGGAAGAACAAGAAAGAGGTGAGTCAGCACCCCAATTCCTTCGCCACCGCTCATGGAACAGGCAGCTCATCATATGCACGGCAGTGCAGCTCCCCTGTACCGCCATATGGCAATATGGCAGCTGTCTTTCTCAGATAGCTAACCTGGCGGTCGGCGTTCTGCTGGCCGTCTCAGTGGTCAGACAGCGGTCCGACAGCGGTCTTAGCAAAGCTGATCTGCCCAACTTGTAATATGGCGGTCGGACTGTCGAACTTGCCACTGGTGATATGGTGGTCCACAGAACAGTCAAACTTGTAATAAGGCTGTTAGACTTTTCCAAGTTAGGCAGGGCACACTGTCACAGATATCTGAATTGACTGTCTGTAGGCACTTCTGAAGCTTAAATGTTGGTGTTAAAACAGAGGATAGGTCTTCCAATGGAGCTGATTTAACAATATTTGTAATCCTAGAGTTGGACTTGTTCCTCTCTGTAGAGTCACCACCAAAAACTTTCAGACCTCCTGTATTTCTGAATTTGATTTTGCTGGCTTTAGGACTCTCTGCACTTTACCACTGCTAACCAGGCTTAAGTGCTTGTGCTCTCTCCATTAATCATGTTAAAATTGGTCTACACCAGATTGACACATTTATTTTACTTGTAGGTCCATAGTATATGGTAGTACATGGTACCCAGGGACTGCAAATTAAATGTTACTAGTGGGCCTGCAGCATTCATTGTGCCCTGCACTAATGTACCCCTTTAAAACATGTCTCAGGCATCTCATTGCAGCCTGTTGTTCAGTTATAAACTACCAATTTAGACCTGGCAAAATAAACCTTTTGCTGGGCCTAAACCTTCCTTTTTAAGTCACCCCTAAAGTAGGCCCTAAACATCCCTAGGACATGGTCCACTGTATGTAAAAAGCAGGACATGTGGGTTTAAGTTTTACATGTCCTTGTAGTGAATACCCCCTAAATTTGTTTTTCACTACTGTAAGGCCTACCACTCCCTTAGAATAACATTGGGTTACCTCATTATATTTAATAAGTGCTAACCTTTGATTGGGAGCAGGTAGAAATATCATGTTTGGACTCAAATTAATTGTAATTTAAAATCCTCCTTAATGGTAAAGTCGGATTTTAAGCCACCGTTCTGAAAATGCAACTTTTAGAAAGTTGGCATTTTATTGTGCTAACCATTTGGAGCCTGCTGCCAGTGCCCTGGGTCTCATGACTGTGAATGACTCTCCTGTTGTTGTTTGTGTATTCCTGCCAGACAGTGAGATAAAGGGGACTGTGTGTAGGCAGGATGGGCCATCCTGCCCGGATGAATGGGGCGGAGTTCTTTTCTGCAAATTTACATTTCAAAGGGGCTTGCCTCCAGCACACACAAAGGAACCTGACACTGGTCTTTTTTCACCTAAGACTTGTTAGACCCTTAGCAGGGAACCAGATGTGGGATAGCACAGGATGACTCCCTACTTCAAAGGCTGACAAAGTACAAAGTACTGTAACCTCAGCACACCTCTTCAGTACAATCCACAATCTGTGTATGACTTCAGAAGGACTACCTGGACTCACAGAGGACCTTCTTGCTTCTACCAGAGGACTGTCCTGCTACTTGAAGGCCTGATTTGCTGTTTGAGGAAGAACTGTATCATATCCTTGAACCCAGAACCACCAGACATGAATCCAAGAGTTAGTTGGCTAGCCACCTGTGAGAGCTACTGGGAAATAGCAAGCTTCAGAGACCTTGAACCTTGAATCTGGCCTCTGCTGGAGTGAGTAATAACCCTCTCAAGTGGCACCCCCAGGTCATGGACCCTTTGAAGTGGTGTTGGATGTGCTGCTTCAGCATAACCCTAAAACTTAGAACTTAGAAATATTTACACTAAAAAGTGCCCTGAGAACTGACAGAAGGCCGGAACCTACCTACCAGCCAATCCACCGGAGCTGCATCACCGGTCGGACTGGCTTTGTTGTAGCTCCCGCTATGTTCTTCTCTGCAGAAGCAGATCCTGTTCAGCGGGACCTCGCAGCGAACATATCCAGCCTTGTAGAGCCCTCGTCGGCTGCAGCATGCTGCTTTGTCCCACTAGAGATTTTCGATTTCCAAAATAGTGACAAAGTCCTAAGGTAAAAACCTTCACAACGACTCCGTCCAGTGGCTCCCTGACAATGATGCCTCCTCCTTGAACAGCATCTGTTGCCTTGCCCCGCAGAACAGTACCGCTCTACTTTCTCAGGAAATTTTATTCAAAATTTCTTCTAAGTCCGAAGGAAAGCTGAAAGCGGGAACAATCCACCTCTTGTATCGGACCTGTTAGAAATGGGGTTTCTAGTTGGTTAGGGTATGCACCTAATCCAGGCAGAATCCACCACTTTAGTCAGGCTAAGGAAATTACACACTCAAGCTAACCACTGCTCACCGCCTAGGTAGCTTGGCAGAACAGTCATGCTTATCCCAGAGGCAATGTGTAAAGCGATTACGCAACACACTCACACACTAGGCACACCACAAAAAGAGACTCCACACAAGGTTGTATAAGACTATCCTTGGGGGCACTAGAGGGCGCACGGCAAAATGGCTGCACTGTAGTGCAGCTCCGCCGGCCGAAGACACCATCCATCAATAATGCTGCCGTTCCTGCCCGCATCCACGTTTCAAAAACACATAGCCGGCATTGCAAACAGCGGAGCACCTTTTTTTGTGCATATTTGTGACCGGCGCTGCCGCCTTGACGACAACTCTGTAAGATAATCGCGGAGCCGAGATCGTCAAAATGGCGGCCCCGGGAGCCTGCTGAAGGCCAGGGCTGTGTGGAGACCGGTGAGAGGTGCGCGGCGTGACTGGGGCAGAGGACGATTACACCAGCCCTGCACCCCTCTGTGGAGAAGACCGCTCGGGGTGGGAACAAAGCGGAGATAATCGCCGCGATTGCTGATGAAAAGCTCGCCGCGCACCCCGCCCTCGGTGCACCACGGGCGGCTGCAGTGGAGGTGGCGGCATAACTCTGCCCCGGACGCCGTGGTGCTGTTCCACCAGAACCGGTGCAACCTGGAGCGCTCTCTTGTCCAGGTGAGGCATTGAGGTTGAGCGCCTGGGCGCGCCTTCGGAACCGGGTGGGGGGGTCCCCTGGTCGGGGCGCGCTCGAGCTTACCTCCGCTCTGCCTGCCCATCAGGGAGCTGCTCTCCTGGGACACGCTCCTTGGCGCGGAGCGCACCTCCCCTGCCCAGCGGAAAACCACACTGAAGCACGCACCTACCGCGCGCATCGCTGATCTGGATTGTTTTGGGCGGGACGCCCCCCATCTCTTCCAGGGCCTATTCCCGGGCCAAACGTTTGTTCAGTGCCCGGGGTGGCGCAGATATCGGGCCTTCTGCCTTGCCACACAGCTGGGATCTACGCACTTTCCTGCTTGCCTCATTCGCTACAGGGGAGACCTCGAGGGGTCACCCTGATCGGCGCAGCGCCTGGCTGGAGAGAAAAGTCACTCACTCTCAACAGACATTTTGGCGGCGGCCGGCCCGGTCCCTAGCACTGGACGCCATTTTGAGTCTGCACCGCTTGGAGCCTAGGCCTGTGAGTGACTGTTGCTACTCAATCGCCACCCGTGAGCTGGTCAAGCGGTTGCCCCGCGCCCGGGACGGGACATACGGTGAGTGGGGTTTGACCATTACACCACCGAGCACAGCAGTGAGAGGACCCGCTTGTGCCTACGCAAAATTTGAACGCTGCAATGGGGGAATTGCACATATCTTCGACTTCTGGCTGCTTGTGCGTCGCCGGCGGGTTGCGTTCTTCCCTGCAGCGCCTGATATAGCTGTATGGCTGGGAGCGCCGCTCTGACGGCTGTGTCAGGCCTTGCTACGGTTCATACTAAGCCGGATCGGATCGCATTGCTGGCGTTGTCATTTACACCATTGCCTCACTTCATGCCACTGGAGCCTCTCACAATGATCTAGCGTCCCTGGGGCCTCTGCGTACAACGATCGATGTCACGTGTACTGGTGCTGTCTACCTGCTCAGCGTCCTGATACTCTGCAGGATGAGGCTGCACACTGACTCACACTGAGCGCGGTCTGTCGCGACGCCACCCCTGCTGGGATTCCTTGCTATGTAGTGGGTTCGCCGCTGCAGAGCCCGCACTCCGCCGTCCTCCCTCTGACACGCAGGGGATCTGCTCTTTTTCCTCTCTGCGCATGTGGAAGAGGTCCTGCAAAACTATGGGTAGAACTGAACGCAGCCAACCTCGACTCACCTTTGAGCCTCGAAAAAGTGGGAAATCACAACAACGGTCCACATCCGACTCTGAGATGGATGCTCCCACGGACAGTCTCACCGCCATTGAAAAAACACTCCTCGCTGTCCAAAACAGCTTGCAGGCCATCGACGGCAAGATTGATAACTTAAACTTGCGGATGGACCACATGTCTACCAAACTGGACAAACACGCCCTCCGTCTGGGTCAGGCCGAAACGAGAATCTCTGACATGGAGGATGGCCTGCAACAAGTATCGGCCAAAACTCTTGACATGGAGAAAGTACTTGCCATCATCCAAGCAAAAAATGAGGACTTGGAAGCCCGCTCACGGCGCAATAATCTAAGAATTACAGGCCTGCCAGAGTCCACCAATATGGGCCGCCTGGAACCATACATTGAATCCCTACTGCAATACATATTTGGAGCTGAACATCTTTCACCAGTATTGATTGTAGAATGCGCGCACCGCTCCCTGGATGCTCGGCCCCCACCGGGGGCTCCTCCGCGCCCCATAATCGCGCGCCTGCTGAACTACCAGGACCGGGACACCATCCTGCGCCTTGCCAGAGAAAAGGGGTTCATCACTCACGAAGGCAACTCCCTAGCTTTCTATCCGGACTTTACGGCTGCAGTACAAGCTGCAAGAAAAGAGTATCAAGCAGTAAAACGTTTATTGATAGCCGAAAAGGTCCCATATGCAATGCTCTACCCAACGAGACTCCACATCGAGTTGAATGGAAAATCCAGAATCTTTGCCACTCCTAAGTCGGCAATGGACTACGCCAAAACCCTTAAGCGCCGGCATCGGGACACTTCCAGCCAGGTGGACGACGATCCAGACGAGTCTTCACAAGGGACTGATGAATAAACACTTCTGGGGTCTGTAGCGGAACTATGCTGTTATGACCTCTGCTGACATTCTGGCACGCAGCCCGCTGGCTGATATCATCTCTCCATATTTCATGGCAGATCCGAACCGAACTGTGATCCCGATCGATGCAAGCCCAGATAAGATTTAATTGTTATTCAACCCCTCTCCCTTCCTAAATGTGTAATACACCACTCCTGCTCAATATATTATACTTTAAGAGGGCGGGAAATGGTACACCTCTAACTACCCTTCTTAGCTCTTTGGCCGCCTCCTGTTACTATCGGGAGGCTATTGCGCCTCAGCGTTCCCCCATGGGTATTCCCCACTACTGTTTCTGTTTCAACATGTTTGCCCACTGGGTACTGGTTTGGAGGGGTTGGGATGGCTTTGGCGAGTTGGGGATGCTGAAGTGGGTGGGGGCGGTTTGGAGGGGAAGGGGATGAGGGGAGGTGTTTACATGGCTAATAGTACCAAAGATGTCGGAACAAATGCTATGTCGATACTATCCAATGTACTCGTGACATGTCCACTGTATTATGTGCACATATGCCACACGTAGACCATGTGACACTCTCCTGCTTAACATGGAATGTAAGGGGGCTCAACTCTCCCCAAAAAATTCGACAGGTACTCGCGTACCTTGACAGACACGAGGTACAAATTGCACTGATTCAGGAAACACATCTGACTCGCCATACCGAAGCACGTATCGGGGCACAATGGGCAGGCTACAGGTTGTCCTCCTCTTACTCTGCTTACGCCAGAGGCGTACTCACCCTTATCAAGAAAAGCCTTCCTTTTACTGAGATCCGACGCAGCACTGACGACGTGTGCCGCTATGCCATTACACATGGCAAACCTGCGGGGAAATTAGTCACCATAGTGAACGTGTATGGTCCTAATACAGATGACCCAGAGTTCTTTAAGCGCATACTCTCAACTTTACGAACATGGTCCGAGGCCACTATAATCTGGGGGGGGGCGACCTGAATACCCATCTCGATCCCAGCTAAGACAAATCTAGTGGCACTGGGGGTCACGCATCAAACGCAGCCACAATAATTAATGACGGGATGGCCGAACTTAGTCTGTCGGACGTGTGGCGGTTGCACAACACTAACAGATGGGAGGGCACTCACATTTCCACGGTCCACGGCAGCTGGTCCCGGTTAGACTATTGGCTCTTGAGCAAGGCTGCGACACCCTGGGTATCAGAGATTGAGGGCTTACCCCGGACGTTATCAGATCATAATCCGGTTAAACTTTGGCTGCATATCCAATGCATTATTAATCGACAATTCACATGGCGTTTTCACTCTGAAGCACTCCTAGACCCGCTATACACACACACGATCCGAGAAGCCATCACACAATATTTTGAGTTCAACACGGGATCAGTTGACAGCGTCGCTATACTATGGGAGGCATTCAAGGTTATGATAAGGGGCAAGTGTATCAGTACCACAGCGGGGATTCTGAGGGATATCCAGGGGCGACTCACTACACTCGAAACTACCCTGACACGGCTTGAGAGAGAATACGAAACTTCGCCCAACACACAGACCCTTGCACAACTCAAAGAAACCCTAGTGGAATACAATGAGATGGCAGCGGACGAGGTCCACTACCTATCCAAAAGACATGTGGCCCGTGCGTACGGGGAGGGAGGCCGGCCGGGGCACAATTTAGTGGTGAAAATACGGGCCCGTGAAGCTAGGCACACTATCAACAAGATAACGGATGAAACCGGTGGGGATCACTACACTATACAGGACATAACCACTCAATTTCAACAGACGTATGCTAAACTCTACACCTCGCAAAACGACACTGCTGATCAGGACCTCGATGCCTACCTCACGGACGCCGCATTAGCGTGGCTATCAGATGGCCAGCGGGATTACCTAAACCGACCTATTACCGCAGAAGACATCCGCGAAGCAATTAAAACCCTTCCAAACAAAAAGGCTCCAGGCCCTGATGGCCTAACATGCGAATTCTACAAAGAATTTGCGGAAGAGCTGACGCCCCACCTTCTCGAGATGTATGCAGCGGCCTTTGAGGTGGGCAAACTGCCTCCCACGCTCCGGGAGGCATTAATAATCACTTTGCTCAAAAGGGATAAACCACCTTCTCGCTGCGATTCATATAGGCCCCTCTCACTTATAAATATAGACGCGAAGATACTGGCCAAAATCCTCGCGCTTCGTCTTAAACCCCTGATGCCGAATCTGGTCCTCCCTGATCAATCCGGGTTTATCCCAGAAAGATCTACCTCACACAATTTACGCACGCTCTTTGCCATGTTTCATATACTAGATCCCTCCCTAAAGGCAGCGGCCGTGATGCTAGATGCGGCCAAAGCCTTTGACTCTATAGAGTGGGGCTACCTATTTCATGCCCTCAGGCGGATGGGGTTCCCTTTTAACTTTATTTCCTGGATAAGACTCCTATACACAGATCCCACCGTGCGCATTCGGGTGGAAGGCAACACTTCGGCCCCAATACGGATCAGCAGAGGCACCCGTCAAGGCTACCCTCTCTCACAGCTCTTGTTCGCGGTAGTGCTTGAACCGCTTGCCTGTATCATCCGACAACGTCACGGGGCAGCCGCACTGCGATTTGTTCACCGACCCATGAGCATATCCCTCTATGCGGATGATATGCTGCTGTCTATAAGATAACCCCATGTCTTTATGGAACCCTTATTGAGGGAATACATTTGATTCAGGTTGTTCTCTGGCCTTACCATAAATTGGTCTAAGTCAGTGGTTGTATCGCTGACAGACTCCACTTCTCCCCATGAGCTGGAATTCCCCCTGATATGGACCACGGACCCTGTGAAATATCTTGGAATATGGGTACACCGTGACCCTGACACTGTCATTTGTGAGAACTATGGCACAGCGGTTACCAAACTAGAACAACAGGTGGACAGGTGGACAAAGCTGCCTCTTTCTCTTGCAAACCGCATAGCCCTAATAAAAATGGTCGTGCTGCCCAAATTCTTATACTTATTTAGCAATATTCCTATTCTACTGCCCATGCCTTTTTTCAGAACGCTACGATCGGTTCTGATACGGTTGATATGGAGTGGAAAACAGGCTCAAGTGAGTCTATCAACCTTAATGCTAGACTATACCAAAGGGGGGTTCAGTGTGCCTGATCTATACCTTTACTACCTTTGTGCAAATGCTCAATGTGCCCACTACTGGTACACTAACCACAACTTCATCCCACACATAGCGGTAGAGGACGGCGATGCATATCCCATCCCCCTGAAATCCATACTCACACACACCCGTAGGGGTACCCCAAAATCAACCCCATAGATGTTACGATAGCAGCCTGGCAAGCACTTGGCCGCTCTGCGGCGAAGCTTCCACTCTACTCACCTCTGTTACCCCTCGCTCACCACGAGGCTGCTTCAGTTGCACAGGAGCCTGGCGCTATGCACACCCTTACTCTGGCTGGGATCGACAAGATGCAAGATGTGTTCCCTAATGGTACCTTCCTTGCAGTAACTGATCTAGATTATATACAAAACAAGACCCCACTGTTCTCTTTCACTTTTCACATACTGCGTAACGCAATGCGTGCGCACTTTCCCACGTTTCCCTCGGAGCCTCTGACTCTGCAGTCCCTGCACGCATTGCTGCTCAGTCCCACGAGACATAAATTAATAACCAAACTATATAGAACTGCCAGGGAGGAGAAAGTGCCAGCTCGCAGTAACAAGAGTCTGGAGACATGGAATAGGAACCTTACCCTGCAGCTCTCGCAGGACTGGGAACACTGTTTTAAACTCACGAGCGCACTCACTTCTAACGGTAATTTACGTATAATACACTTCAAGTTCCTGCACCAGGTCTATCACACACCGTACTAGTTGGCCAAATATGGTCTTAGAGATAACGACACATGCAAACGTTGCGGAAGTCAGGGAGCTGACTTCTGGCATCTGGCCTGGGAGTGCGGGAGGGTGGCGGCTTTTTGGGCAGAGGTCACACACCAGTTGCAGGAAATGACACACACTGAGGTTCCATGCTCTCCACATGCGTGCCTATTGGGCCTGCTACCATCTTTGAAGGGTCTGACGGGAAGGCTGATACGTGTTGCACTCTTACTTTCCAAATGCCGAGTAGCAATGACTTGGGAGAGCACATCTTGCCCCACTGCAACCGTATGGCTCAGGGATCTGGTATACTGTCAAGAAAATCTGAGACTATATGCAGAAGAGTTGCCTGCCACTTCTCGCCCCAAAGACATATGGGAACCCCTGCTGCAATTTCTCCGCTCTGCTACACATGCATCTACTTCTGATCCATAAACAGATTAACAAGATACAGTCCGGTACAAACATACACAACACGATAATGTATTGTCATGCTCCGATATCTGACAATGTGTTTTATTGCTCATTTTATCGCTGTACGTTTTTAGCCATGGGATGCTGATGTTCTTTTTTCTTATTTGATTTTCACATAGCGCACATACTCTCCATGCTGTTATTTGCTACTGCATTTATGGTGCCGAATGTTTATGGAAATGCTAATAAATAAAATAAAAAAATAAAAAATAAAAAAAGACTATCCTTTGTATTGTATATAAAACACTTTAGACCATAATCACATAAATAACTGTGCCAGTAGGCACTTGTCATGACGTCACATAGATCATAAATGTCTTTGCCATAGGCAACGGTCATAACCGCATAGGTAGTGCAATCGAGTAAACACTTTATAGGTTGCACGTGTTACAAAAATACCATGACTACACTGTACATATTATGCAGGTCGTTAAGGGATACTCGTTATCCTATCCTATGCAAGGCAAAACAAAATAATTCATAACATCAGTCCCAAAAATGCAGTTTAAGTCAAAATGTGAGCAGGTCACCAATACATCACCATATGTGTGTATAATCCTGACAACCTCATCATCACATAGGGCACATCACTCCTGTGCTCCTATAATATACTATGAGGTAAGTTCCAGTTCTCCCTGTAGAGTGCAGAAGCCGCTGCACGTCTAATATGGGGAATATGATAATCCACGGAAAGGAGCCATCTAGCTGGGATCTCTGTGGAGAATCTTTCCCAGACCGTCAATAGATCCAGTTGTGTGAATGCCCCCCCAGTTACGACAAAATGGGGGTTGTAAGGTTGCACATGTCAGAATCAGTGGGAAGTCCTTGCTGGCCCCCCAGCATTGGATGCAATCCACTGCAGCTGCTCGTGAACACGTGGTGCAGCTGCCTTCACTGAGGGGCTCGACTTCCAAAGGTGGGTGTGAACCAGAGGAATCTGCACCCTCCAACTCAGACTCCACGGGGAGACCTCACTGGGTCCCCCGCAGACAGGGAGGCTCCTGCGCTCTTTCCTTAAGGTCCGGCTGCCCATGAACGTGCCACGCCACCATATCACCCCAGTATCTCAGCGTAAAGAAAGCAGTCCTGGCATCCCAGCGGGCCTGCTCTCTTTCTCCAAATGTGCATTTGGTTTCCTCTGCCCAGCAGGTGGCTACTGGAGTTGTGGTGGTCCTGCGCACTCCCCACGGACAAAGGCAGCTCTTCAGCTCGCAGCTATTGTAGTTGCTATGGTACAAGGTGTAAACAGGACACACCAGACCCGGGCACTCAACACGGGGGAGGAGCACCAGCCCCCAAGTGTTTGTGCAGAAAGTACTTACACGGGGTGACAAAGTTAAGTGTGGGTACCACGCCCCCTCCCCTCCTGAGGCACTACTCCTCGGGCAATCATCCAGCGCTCAGCATGCGATGGACTCTTTTTAGACAAAAGCGGCACACTACGCTTTCAAGAGGTTCAAGAGCACATGCTGGAATGTTGGAGGCAGTCTTACTGGACACCCCTCGCCAGAACAGGGGGAGGCAAGTCCACAAGCCCCTGGAGAACACTGGGGGCACCAAAGGCTGGGCACAGACAGGCCAGCACAAGGGTCTTTGTAGCAAAGTGCTAGTCCTTCTCTCAGCCCAGTAGGCAGCAGGTCAGCGCTGCAAGCCATCAAGTCCAATGGCGTTTTCACCTGGCAGTCCTCTGGCAAGGTGCAATCTGTAGAGCCAGCAGTGTCTGGTTACAAGTCCAAGCAGTGTCTAAACATATCGGGTCACATCCCCTGTACTTATACTCCACAAGTATGTTCTGGGGGCACTTCAAACACTTTTTAAAGTGCACAACACCCCTATTAACATCCCAAGCCCTGGCTCCAGACACACTACAGGGGAGCAGAGACAGCATTGTGAAAGTCAGGCACAGCCCTATTCAGGTGTAGGTGCAACTCATTACACCACTCTAAATGTAGCCCAGGCCTATTCGGGTGCAAGCAAAACTCCTCCCACCACTCTAAATGCAGCCAAGGTCTATTCAGCCCAGCGCTGAGTCACCCAGGAAAAGCAGGACACACCTCAACCCCCTGTTTGACTGTCTAGAGTGAATGCACATCCCCCTCTCCTGTCATTGTAAACCAGACGGTGAATACACAACCAGGCAGGGCACAAAAATTAATAAGCGCACAGAAATGCCTACTTCTAAAAGTTGCATTTCTCAAATAGTAATAACAAATCCGCTTTCACCATTAAGCAGGATTTATTACTTCTATTACAAACATGCCAAACAGGGCCTCGCTACACCTTTCATATTAGAAATTACCACTGAAACACATATCAGGGAATTCCCAATGCAAACCTATGAGAGGGCAGCCTCACAGCAGTGAGAAACCAAATAGGCTGTTTGTCACTACCTGGACATGTCACACTGTAAAGACACATGTCCTACCTTGTACCTAAACAGCACTCTGCCCATAGGACTACCTAGGGCCTACCTTAGGGGAGACTTATATGTAGTAAAAAGGGAGTTTCAGACATGGCAACCACTTTAAATGCCACGTCATTGCGTCAGTAAACTGCACGCGCAGGCCCTGCCGCGGCAGAGGCCTGAGACAGGTTTGAAAGACCACTTCGGTGGGTGGCGCAAGCAGCGCTGCAGGCCCACTAGTAGCATTTAATTTACAGACCCTGGGTATATTGGATACCACTGTACAAAGGACTTATAGGTAAATTAAATATGCCAAACAGGTGTAGAACAATCTACCAAGTTTACAAGAGAGAGCACATGCACGTTAGCACTGATCAGCAGAGGTAAAGTGCCCAGAGTCATAAAACCAACAAAAATAAGTCGAAAAAAATACAGCAGGAAGGCAAAAAGATCTGGCATGACCCTGCAAAAAGGGCCAGATCCAACAAGACCCGTTTTTCATTGTGATCAGCCTTAACTTTTGACTTTGCCCCAGTCTTGCACGATCAGATACCCGCAGTTGGCACTTTGATCTTTTAGACTCTATTTTGCACTAAACAGTTAAAAAAATAAAAAACTCAGGTTCTACTGATTGGATATAGCTTGTTTTATTGTAAATGTATTCATTAAATTTCACTTACTTTTTGTGTTGTGTTTTCACTTTATTACTGTTTGTGTGCTGCATAAATATGTTACACTTTGCCTATAATTTAAACTTGACTACTTTTGTGTCAAGATGCAAGACAGTTAAGCCGAGGTTAATTTAGTGACTCTTGTGGTTCACCGTGACACGGATGGTGGTTGTGCCTGAGTGGGGCTTCCACCAGCCTCAACCAATAACACAGGGGCATATTATCAAGAACGGCGTTAAAATTATCGCCGCTTTAGCGGCAGAAAACTGCGTTTCTTGATAATATGCCCCCCAGTTTCTTACACCAGAGTACAATTACTGTAGTATTACTATCACAAACCATCCCAATTGAGTGCAATGGATTTTATTAACACTTGGCTACTGACTCTCAATAGTGTCCGAGCCTTCGAAAAGTACCCACCTTATGCAAATTGCAAATGAGCTCTGCATTGCTTGGCTACTACTCTCCATTTGTATGAGAAAAAATGAAATTCTCCTAAGCCCAGACCAGAACATCGTGGCATTACTCTTCTCCTGGCCGATATCTTACAGAGTGGCAGATATCATTAAAACAAAGGGGAGCCCTTTATTCTAAGGAGCAAGAATTATGACATATGCATGCAGAGATACAATGCTGCACCAGGATCCATTAAAAAGTCGTTCAGCATTCAACAGGGAGCCTGAAAATATGCCCTCCTTAAAGTAGGATGGCAATACATGCAACACGAAGAATAATCATAAAATGTGAATTATGTTGTCAACAAATGAGAAAAACTGTTGCAAGGACAGTTCAAAAGGTGCTCCTGGTGACAGCGCAGTGCAAGTAATGATGATGATGAATAAATAATAGAGTGCACAGACTACATATACACATAGTCCTAACCACCAGAACACATTTGTATCAAAATCCAGACATACAATACTTCAAGATTTATGAAGTCCAACAATGAGTGGGCGGTTGGAAAGGGTAACATCTCGACATTAAAACACCAACCAATGAATTGAATGAGACCTTCCTCAGGACAGTGAGATAGTAGCAACCTTGCAATGGAGTTCTTGTGCATCGATATCAAGCATCTAAGAGACTGGTTATCAATATTTGACTTCAAGTCTAAAGGTTGCAATTTGAAAAAGGCTCTCTCTGTGCGAACCAGTGATAATACTTGCTCACAAGATGTATTTCCATCATATACTACAGAGGACATATTCTCAGTCTCCTTGTTGAATGTTGAATGACTATTGAATAGTTACTATTGGAACACTGTATCTACACACAGAGTAGCAGATATAAAATATCTTACACTTTTCAAAATAAAATCAGTTTAGCCAAATTCTAGTTCGGGAATGAAAATTATAATTGTCAATTTCAGTAGGAAGTGAGTGCGGCACTAGACTCGGCCACCAGATTGTTGAAACCAATTTAGTGCAAAATGTAAATACTTTATAGACATGTTACCATATTCCTATCCTGATTGTGAGGACAGACACTACAGTCACAGACAGATTGTTAGACAAATGCCTTACAACACGTCACCAGATAACTGGACGCTCCTGTAACTAAAATATTACTGCTCCCGTTCAGTGACTAATAATTTAACACCCCCCGTTGTCAGTCTTGCGGTTTTAAGCATGCCAATTCACTCCCACTGCAATAGGTGCTGCATTGACAGCAGAGGAAAAGTACATTATTTTGGAAAAGGACCTGGGCCTGAGACCAGGTTGGCAGATCGAAGGCCAAAGCATACGTAACAAAAAGCAGAAATGAAGAGGCAAATAATTATGCAAAGAAATTATGCAGATACTGGTACATATTTATGGGAATGGTGGAGCAGATCAGGAATGCACTGTATTTACCCAATACTGTGCATTCCTGTCCTTTCCCCCTGCCCTGGTGCTGTTTCGGCAGCATAGCGCCAAAGCAGGCAACCTTGCACCATGCTGCAAGGGTGCCTGTGTTACAGGCAGGTTTGTTTTTGTACAGGAAGGGGTACCGTCACACACAAAAACAATTAATTAAGGCGTTTTCCTCTTTCTATGTGTGCTGCACATAGAAAGAGGAAAAAACAAGGAGATATACAAATATTTCTCCTCATTACACCTCACCTGGGGTGGCGTAAGATTTTGACGCATTACCAGTCCTTGTAAATCTGGAAACGCGTCAATAACCATTTTAATATCAGTTAATCAATCAGGATTTTATAAAGCGCGCTACTCACCCGTGAGGGTCTCAAGGCGCTGGTGGGGTGAGGGGGGGGGTGCAGCTCCGGATCAGTCGAAGAGCCAGGTCTTGAGGCTCTTCCTGAAGGTGTTCAGAGTAGGGGTGCATCTGATGTTGACTGGGACCTCGTTCCAGGTCTTTGCTGCGACGTAGGAGAAGGCTCTTCCGCCTGCTCTGGTTCTGCAGATGCGTGGGGTCTCTGCCAGGGCAAGGTCGGCGGAGCGGAGGTTCCTTTTGGGTACGTGGAAGGAGACTCTTTCTTTGAGGTATTTGGGTCCGATATTGTGGAGGGATTTGTAGGTGTGGGTGAATAGCTTGAAGGTTACTCTCTTCTCGATGGGGAGCCAGTGGAAGTCTCGTAGGTGCAGGGTCATGTGCTCGTGTCGTGGGGTTCCGAGGACGAGTCTGGCTGCAGTGTTCTGGATGGTTTGGAGCTTGTGTAGCAGGGTTTTGTTGATTCCGGCGTAGAGGGCGTTACCGTAGTCCAGTCTGCTTGTTACGAGTGCGTGGGTGACGGTCTTTCTGCATTCATGGGGGATCCACTTGAAGGTCTTTCGGAGGATGCGGAGGGAGTTGAAACAGGTCGAGGTGACGGCATTGATCTGGCTGGTCATGGTGAGGGAGGAGTCTAAGATGATGCCGAGGTTCCGGGCGTGGTCCGTCGGGGTGGGCGGGTTTCTGAGAGCAGGAGGCCACCAGGAGCTGTCCCACGCCATGGGGGAGGGTCCAAGGATGAGGACCTTAGTCTTCTCGTGAAAAAGTGACGTGCTGGCGTCACAAGGAGCATGTAAATAAGCCATGGGACACAAATAACATCATATCAGGCTACCAAGTGCACAATACTAAGTAATTAAAAACCTTACAACTCATAGGCCATAAATATACATAATAAAGGTACAAAAAAAGCCATTTAAAATCTTTAAAATCTCACAAGAGCACAGGTTATTACTACGGAGTGCATATGCAGTAATAAACTCTATGCTACCATTCCTTTCCTTATGTTATACTCTACAAAGATTCGTTTTAAAAATTTCAGGCATGTAGTTAAAAAATAAAGGCAACTCGGTAAAACATGTATTCTAGTGCAATGGATCTGCAACTCACTTCCACAAAACCCTTCCGGACTCTTGGAACAAGTATCCCTAATGGGTGAGGGTAAAGGAGGTGGAGGCATATTATAAATCTAAAAATTACATTCCCCAGTTGAAGGTTCGCAAGATCGTGTAGATAAGGAAAGGTAGCGTTTGATTACCAGGATTCACAACATTCCTTAGTGAAAAGCTTTGCACCCAAATAATAGCGATCCCTTTCTCTTGAGGCCATAATCCCTAACTCCCCCAATAATTCTTTCAGTAGGGAAGAGGTAGAGGCACATCAAAGTGACTGACTGAGACTAAAACCTAGGGGCATATTAGCAAGACCCACGTTAAAATTATCGCCGTTTTAGCGGCAGGAAACTGCCGCTAAAACGGCGATAATGGGCTTGCTAATATGCGTTATGGAATTCCAATAGAAGCCCAGGTTAGATGTCCTGCACATCTAACCTGGGCTTCTATTGGAATTCTATAACGCATATTAGCAAGCCCATTATCGCCGTTTTAGCGGCAGTTTCCTGCCGCTAAAACGGCGATAATTTTAACGTGGGTCTTGCTAATATGCCCTCATCCCTTAAAGGCATTGAACCTTATTGTGCACTGATCTCTCAGTCACTCACTCTCTTAGCACTAATAATACCAAAGGTGCAGCAGAGTAGGATACTGAGTTACATACACATATAGGGAGAGATGGCTTAATATGTTTAGAAGCTGTAAAATACATTATTCCGAAAATAAATCACCATATGCAGCATTTGGGCCAGTTCACAATAGAATTCATGAGTACAGGAAGAAGACCTTCAGGAATATTATTTTACATACTCCTATCGACCTTTGTTAATCTGTTTCGGAATGCCCATCTCCCTACTGGTAAAAGTGATAAAATATCACAGTCCCTTCCAGGTATACTAATTGCATAGAAATATAACCCGAATATTAATTTTAAATTCTGATTTTAGATGTTTTGGGCAAAATCCTAAACTTATCTACGAGTAAGTAAAGGTGCATTACAGGAGCACTCTTTTTCATTAACAGTATTTTTCATATTTGGATTTGATTTAAAAGAAAAAAGTGATTTTACAATTTCTCAATTGTTAATAGAAAGATTTGCCTCATGAAAAATGCATAGGAATTAGCATGGAAATTATTGTGTGCTGAATGTTGGATGCACAGTCTTTTGCTTAGCTTAGCCTTTCACAACGCTTATTCGTTTTTCACTGGTTCATTTTTTATATTTACTCATTTGCGCTCTTTAGTTAAATCCCTAATAGAGGGCACCATTTTTATGATCATAGTTCATGTTCTGTCTCCACAGAGCATTGAGATGCAGAAATTGACTGCTGCAGACCAGCACTTCCCCCTTTCTGCACTGCTCGATCAAACGCAGAGAGCTTGTTCTTTTGAATTATTAGTGGTGCTAATTCACCACACCTTTCTTACTCCCCTGACTAGCTTTCTCATTTCCCTTCTTTCCCTGGTGGGTGCTTGAGAATCCAGTATTTAATAAGATTCAGTTATTTTTAATAATGATCATATTAAAAACAGCATGACACAGGAAATCAATTTATATCTTCCGTACAAGATGGGTGAAATGCAGGATGAAACTTCCAAATGTTTCCTCCCTTTATTAATATGGTTCATCATTCTGAAAAAGACGATTTAAAGTATGATTGCAAATCTGAGTACATGACAAAATTCTACAAGAAAGCATGAATTGTTGTGGGGGTGGGGGAAATTAGGGTCCCAATAACGTAGTATTTGAAAAAAAACTAACGATTAAAATTGAGTTTCATATTACAATGTCCTCTGCAATGAAAGTTGACGAATATGTTAAACTGACATTCATTCCTTTGTCGATGCTACAATAGCAACTAGAGACTGAAGACCTTTGGCTCAAAAAGGTCTTTGCAATGGAGAGTGTAAGGTGCTGTTTGTAAAATCAGAAGCTCCATACTCAAAAGGCAACACGCCCTCGCTCAATAATGATTTGAGAAGTTTCTTGTGCCTATCAGGTCTACCTTTCCACATGGGTAAGACAATGAAAGAAATTGGGTTACTGGTTGAGGGGAGTGAAACCCTACTCCAGCAGCTACCACATCCTTGTCAAGGTGAAGTCACAAGCAAACCCCAAAATAACATGTTCTTAACCCTCTGGTAGCTTGACATAAAAGCAGTCAGGCTTAACTTAAAGGCAATGTGTAAACTAACTATGAAGTACTTCAAACAGTAATAAAGTGAAACATGACAAGAAAAAATCCCTCAGCAATTTAGAAAATATTGTAAAATGTAATAAATATTTTGAGACCAAAGCAACAAAAATGCATCACTAGAACTGGATATATGCAATTGTAAAGGTTTAAGTGAAATAGCACCAAAAGCACAAATCCCCAACTGTGTTTATCTAGTCACACCAGACCGAGACAAAGTCCCAAGTTCAGTCTGATCGCGATGGAGCATGGGCAGGCTACAAGGACCCAGTTAGGCCTGCTGTACAAAGTAGCTAAAATCCTGTT
The DNA here is from genome assembly GCA_963921515.1 of Calotriton arnoldi. Taxonomy (NCBI): domain Eukaryota; kingdom Metazoa; phylum Chordata; class Amphibia; order Caudata; family Salamandridae; genus Calotriton; species Calotriton arnoldi. The sequence continues at coordinate 2,520,366 of CAWUFW010000351.1, read as the reverse complement.
TTGTGGAGTGATGCAGAGTCCTGCATCAAGGATGAGTTGCTCAGCGGAAGTTCCTGGGAGACTGCGAGTGGCCATATGAAGTTCTGCGCCAGGGATGCGTCACACAGTGGTCCTGAAGTGGAGTTTGGTGAGGTGATGCGTTGCGCAGCAGCTCAGATGCAGAGTTTTTGTGAGGCAGTTTTTGTGATGCATCGGTTCTGCTGGGACCACAAGTGGGCTGGCAGAACACCTTCAGGCCCACATCCAAAGGTCCAGCAGTGGGGTGGCACCACTTGGGAGGGCAGCAGGCAGAGTCGGCAGAGTCCAGGTGCTGGGTGCAAGATGGAGGCAGCCTGTTCTGCCCCTGAGGTTTCTGGTTAAGAGGAGAGCCAACTAGCCCTTGAAGTCACTCTGGTGGTACTGGGTACAAAATGCAGGCCCAGCCCTTCTCACTCAGGCAGGATGTTGGTAGGGCACCAGGGCAGCACAGCAGGGCAGCAAATTTGGAGGCCTTCTTGAAGCAAGGCACCACAGCATGCCTTCTCCTAAGTCTTCCACTGGTCCAGATGTGTATCAAAGAGTTGGTGTCTGAGGTCCAATAGTCATACCTTCTAGAGCCCCCCCCCCCCAATAGTGTCAGGTATCCCATTCCTCCCTGCCCTGGACCCATTGTCTAGGGCCACAAAAGACTAGTGACAAACCCTTTTTGAGAGTGCTCAGGCAGAGCCTTTGGGTTTTGAAACTGTGGTAGGTCTCGGCTCCTCCCCTTGTTAAGTCATAGTGGCCCATCCTGTCAACATAAAGCCTCGTTTTGTCTCAAAATCTGGCAGCAATACACAAAGACCAACTGCTAGCTACACTTAGTCATGCGACCCAGGGACAGGCTGCAAACACCAAATGGTTAAGACAAGAACATGGCAACATTCTAAAAGTGGCATTTTCAGAGTTGTGACTTAAGATCCAACTTTACCATTAAAGAGGGCTTTCAATTACAATTATTTTGAGATCAAACTCGACTTATCCACCTGCTCCCAATTGAAATTTATAGCTTTTTAATTGTAATAAGGTGGCCCAATGTTAACCTATGTGAGAGGTAGGTCTTATAGTAGAGAAAACACGTTTAGGAAGTTTTCACTACCAATACATATGAAACCTAAGATTACATGTTCAAATTTCGAAATAGATCGCTTCCTACCCTCAAATCAGGGCACACTTGGGGTGGTTTATATGTATTAAAAAGGAAGGTTTGGGGCTGGCAAAAGGGTTATTTTCTGAACAACAGTAGCGAAATATCACTCCTGATCCCGGTGCACAGCTTTAGATGGGGATTGTCCCACTTAAAAATTCAATTTTTTTTCTCCAATTTATAACGAAAATGATCAAGTACTCCGGCATATTAGTGATGCTTAATTTAATAATCTTGCTTTTTGCACACGTGAGCTGCTTATGCATTTCATTGCTTCTCATGTCCCAGATATGCTCATCCGAGCCTTTTTCTGAGCACGTCAAAACACATAAATACATCCTTGGTAGCGAGTCACATTATACCCAATGCATTTCGGATTGTAAAAAAATCCTTCTTCAGGGGTTCACTACAATAAAAGGATATTGCAATTAAAACGAGGCTACAAACCCCATGATAAACAGCAAATATATTACAACAAACACATTACATTGCCCTGCTTGTTATCAACGCTTTCCCGCTAAAACACTGTGCAGGATGTTGCCACACCTCTGCCTGGACAACAGCCTAACTTACACTTCAGTTTTTAAACACCTCGGTTATAAAACAATCCCCCTTGTTACGTCGCATCCCTACCTAAATTCTTAAACCTCCTTCATGTTACCCTATGATTTATGTCCCTGTTCTTAGCTCCATTAACTCATACCTTTCAAGACTTCTTGCCACATCTCTCCCTTTTCTCAAAACGGGTTATTTTGCCAGGTTGAAGTGGCAGCTTAAAACTGCACACCCAGGCTGCAATGGCAAGCCTGAGACATGATTAAAGAGCTACTTAAGTGGGTGGCACAAAAAGTGCTGCAAAACCCACTAGGAGCATCTAATTTAAAGGCCCTGGGCACATATAGTACCACTGTAGTAGGGATCTACAAGTAAACTAAGTATGCCAATTGCATGTAAGTAAATTCTACCATTTTACAGGAGCGAGCTCAAGCACTTTAGCACTGGTTAGCAGTGGTAAGGTACACAGAGTCCTAAGGCAAACAAAAACGAGATCAGCAAAAAAAGGAGGGGTAGAAGCAAAATGTTTCGGGGAAGAACATTCTAAGGCTGACAGGTCTAACAGACAGGAGCAGAAATTCTAAAGGTGGCAGGCTTACGTGATCTAAAGGTAGATTATGCAAAACCCTGCGAGCACCTACAAAGTGAGAACTTTAAAGGAAGTCAAAAGACATTTCCTTTGGGTTTTCCACAAATGAAACACACAGAAAAGTACTCTTGAAAAGCTTCAAATTTGTTTTCCAGGATATCACATAGGAGGGGTGGATTCTGAGGACAACACTTCCCATTCAAGCCTAAATCAAAACCGACTTCTCCTACGGACAATGTCTTGGATGAATTATTCGGGTTACATGGCATAGTTCTCATATGTGCAAATTTGAAAGATTTCCAGACAGTATGCCTAGGACATGTGCGATTAAGGAAGCAGCCACAAATTTCAACAGTTGTATTCCGAAGCAAATCTCAGGTTGGGTTTTGATTGCATTACAAATTAGCTCCATATAGACCTGCATAGGTTCCAGCCTTGAAGAAAAACTGTAAGTTAGATTTTGAAAATTTCTTCCATGTCAAATCTTATTACAGCTGTTACTGATATATTACCACTTTTTAATGCTCTCATTTTTTGTGCAGTTTGATTACACAATAAATATAATGGCTCAGTAGGTACATTTGTGAATATGGATAATCAAATATCTCATCCTGTTTGCTCATCATTCCATAAAGTAGTTGTTGCCTACTACAGTGTGCCCATCTCTTTTGGTACACTCATTAAGTAAGTTGTTAGAAGATGAAATGGATCTTTCAAAGGGATTAAGCAATCACAGACATGTTTTAAGCTGCGTTGATCTCATCTTCATGATGGTCTTAATATACTTTGAAAGTTTGCAGATGGGCCAATTTGTGAGCCCGCATTGACCTTGTTTGTTTGTCTGGCCATAACACTATGCATTTGGATGACCCTGCTGGGGTGGAACGCAGTCCCCCAGCATGCACCCTGCTCTTAGGAGGGGCTTTGCACTGGCGACTCTTGAAAAGCATAACAGGACTACCTCAGCGAGGAACGCACATACAGGCGAATTTGTGAGCCCACATTGACCTTGTTTGCTTGTCTGGCCATAACGCTTTGCATTTGGACGGCTTTAGTGTGGTGGGATTTGGTCCCCCAGCATAAATTCTGTTCTTAGTACGGGCCTTGCACTGCTGATGCTTGAAAAGCATCACAGGACTATTGCAGCAGTTTGGGACACACATACGGGTGGATTTGTGAGCCTGCATTGCCCTTGTTGGTTTGTCTGGCCATAATGCTCTGCATTGGGATGGCCCTGCTGGGGTGGGACTGGGTCCCCCAGCACACACCCTGTTCTTAGGAGGGGCCTTGTACTGCCAACATTTGAAAAGTGTCTCAGGACTACCTCAGGGCAAAACGCATGCGGGACATACCTGGGAGAAGACCGTGCCAAGATGGGCCTGTCTCAGCCCATCATAGACTGACAGAGGATGGGCCAGGGCTAATCTCTTGGCTTATTGGTTCCTGCCTATTTTTGCATAATGGAGGATCTGCCGGCCTCCTTAGAAGGTACTGTTTGTTTAATCCTCTGTCCCTCTTATTTGTGGATCTTGTGGTAGATATGGGAAAGAGAAAAGTTGCATCTTTCACCACTATGGACTCTCATTTACACCCACGCACAACAATTGATAGTTATTTGTTGTGGGCTGTGGACCTTGTTTCAAATAAGATAAAGCTAGCAGAGGGGTGGCGTTTCTCATGACTGAGGACCTTTCTACATCTCTTTTGCCTACCCCTCTTAAGTCCCCCTCCGTTTGATGATGAAACCACTTCCCTTTCATTACACCTTACCAGTGTGTCAAACCTACTTGAAGGGGACAGTGTTGGTGGTAATGGTTGTGCCTGTGCTGACTTGGGGGATGGGGCTGATCTAAAAAATGGTACTGTATTTACTATTTGTTCTTCTGACCCAGGACCTATGGTGAAACACAGGAAAAGAATGCAAAAATTAAAGCTGAATAATTCCAAACAGACTTTAGAGACGCAAAGGCAGAATAATTTGGAGGGCTTGCCGCCCCGGTAATTGACCCCTGGGGCATTATAAGTGGGTGCCTTAGTGAACTCTGTTGTAAATAAGTAGGTCCATTCCATGTAGTTTCTTTACATGATTTATTCCAAGATAAGATGTTACAATAAGAGAGCCCCACCAGGAGCAGCCTCCCTGCTGCTCAGCCCTTCCTCCAACTGACACTCTCTCTCATCCAACATTCCACAACCAGCTCTCACACCAACATTCCAGTCCACAGACACACAGGCTGAGCAGCAGGTATAACACATCTCCCTTTCTTAATACAAATGAAAATAAACAGCAAAAGAATCACAATAAAATAGGTGCATGCATAAGGTGACAATAATAATTACATGCAAGAGAGGGGCAACATGCAATACATGTAGATGGCGATATAGATGTATACAAAATAGCAAAAGATAAATATTTGGAAGAAGTAAACAGGTCACGCAATCCAGCAATTCTAACACTCACCACTTCTCCCTTTCCCATACAAACACAAAATTCACGCTCCCATAAAACCAAGCCAAAGCAACTCACACACACTGCCACACCACCAAAACACAAACAAAACCCCAAAAACCAAACAAGCAGGCTGGCCAGACCAACAAGAGGTAGGAAGGGTCCCGACTAAAAGGCGCGACAGGAAACCATACTTGCAAGAAATTCAATAAATTCAATGCTTCCCCCACCAAAAGACGGGGTGTGATGTGTAGAAAACCTTCTATACAGAATCTAAGCAATCACAACACTTCACTGAACATTTTAGCACTCCCCCCAACTGAAAATGGGGTGTGACGTGTAGGAAAAACTGTACACAGAACTATGCAAGATTACACACTTCACTCAACATCTAAGTACTTCCCCCAAGTAAAGATGGGGTGTGATGTGTAGAAAAACAACGCTCCACACGGAACCTGAAAAAACATAGCAAAAACTCCACCCAAACCAAAAGTTGGGTTGTGATGTGTGGAAAAGTACGCTCCACACGGAACCTGTAAGGGTGTAACACACTGCACCAAAACAAGAACAAGCTTGAATAAACCTTTCACCCAAAAACATATCCTGGAACACAAGAAGACCAGACACCAAGCAGAAACTCCACCCAAACCAAAATTTGGGTTGTGACGTGTGGAAAATATCCTCCACACGGAACATGAAAACACTAATAAGAAACTCCACCCAAACCGAAATCTGGGTTGTGACAAGTGGAAAATACGCTCCACACAGAACATCTGCAAAAAGCACAATTAACAAAATCATGAGCACAGCACAGAACCACCTGCACAACATCATAAAAAGTAAGGGAATCCTCTCTGGAAGCAAAACACAGCACACAAGCAACATATCAAAAACAAAGTGCAGAACTTTCAGAATCAACAGAATTAGAAATCAGGTTCAGAAAAACTCCCTGGACAACAGAATGTACACATTGAAAATGTAAAGTGCCCACAACAACAGTCCTATCGGGTACTACACGCACAAACACACCACAATAGTGTGACAAATAATGATCACAGAAAGTACATAGGCATTAAATTAGGTAATGCAGAATGGTTACTGTGGTAAAACCTTAAAAGGAAAAGAACAAAATAAAATGAGCACTAAACACCGGTGAGCGACCTCTCACCCGAAGTGTGTTGAACATGTTGATCTGGCTGAAGCTTAATTAAAACAAGAAAAAAAAAACGCCAACAGTCTCACAGCAGCGAACTGACTTTTCCAGAGTGAACACGAGGTCATACTGAAGACTGACCATTCCCACGTCGATCAGCAGATCCTGCAATTACCAAGAGTGGAGAGAGAGAAAACTCCAGATCCACCGGTGCTTCAGAAAAGCATGCAGCAACAGATGAAACACACGAAGCAACAGCGACGTCACTGCTGCAGAAGAAAACCTTAATTAACTCCATCAAAAGAAACAACGAACGTGGTTGGCAGAAAACGCTCCACAAATATGAAGCGGAGCCAAAAGAAACCTAAAAACTCAGCGTTGTTCCCGGATTCCATGTGGTTCTGACAAAGGTTAACTGCAGCATGTAGACAGCATCGTGGTTGGCGGCAAACAACACAGAAAGTAGTCAAAGTAGACAAACACAAGATCGCGGCACGTTTTCAGACGTCCCGCCGGATGGCTCACGACACGTCTGTGTAATCGACGTCTAGGAGCAGGCATCCAACGCGAAGAGTCAGGACGTGAGAGGACTGCATGGTGACATCGCAGGACAATAATGCAGGTAAGGGTGCGCTCGCTATGGGGAGCTCGTGCCACCATTTTTGAACAGCAGGACAGCGGTTAACTAACGCCCACAGTCATAAAGTCTCCGCTGACATACACGAATAATGGACAAAAGTTGTCTCACCTCATATGGCCGGCATGTGTAGCAAAAACGAAGTGCCACCACAGCAAAAAGGAGAAGGACGATGGCGCTCTCATCCGAATTTGAGCACAAGAAGAACACACAATGTAGGGAGCAAGTTCAATCAACGCACACTCCACACAAGTAGAAGGCAGGGAAGCTGAGACACAGGGCACTCTCCCCAGGCAGAAAACAAGGGACAACTGTTCCAAGGCATCAGAGTAGGGAGAGGAAAAATCAAACAGGAACTGGCACGCCTGAGTATAGGCACAAGCAGGAACGGCGGGTCTTCTCCTCCCCACGACGGTCACAGGGTAAAGTAAGTCTTTGGGTAAAGTAGGTCTCTGGGTAAAATAGGTCTCTGGGTAACTTGGCAGTAGCAAAACACAAGGAGGCTGGAACTAGTTACTCCTCTGGGAAACTCCACTTATGGGAGGCACTCTCCCAATGTAGCAGGACAGGGGCACCTCATCCAAGGCAGCAAGGCAGGGAAAGAGAAAGTCTAGCAGGAACTGGCACTCACGGGTTGGGGCGACCGATGGAGAGGTCACTGGTGGGGCTCAGGGGTGCCAGATTCTTCAAGTTCCACTTCAATCATTTTGGGTTCAATTCAGTTACTTCAGGCTTGAACGTTTCAGTCCAATAAGTGGCACACGCAGGTTCTTCCTTCTCAAATCATCACCAAAATATGTTGTAAATAAGTAGGTCCATTCCATGTAGTTTCTTTAAATGATTTATTCCAAGATAAGATGTTACAATAAGAGAGCCCCACCAGGAGCAGCCTCCCTGCTGCTCAGCCCTTCCTCCAACCGACACTCTCTCTCATCCAACATTCCACAACCAGCTCTCACAACAACATTCCACTCCACAGACACACAGGCTGAGCAGCAGGTATAACAAACTCTTGGACAAAAAATTACACCCAGTGTATGATTGGCTTGCTGCCATTGAGGCCAGCTTAAGCAAACAGGCAAAGTCTGGGAAGGGAGGCTCTCCCAGCTCTCAGAATATGCAGGCACCTATAGCTGCTGGAATAATTCTCTCACCGGCCACTATAACATCTCTTGCGCAACCAACAACTGATAATATGGTATCCAGGGAAAGAGGTGGTGTTCCCAGTCAAACCTTGTTTACTGAACCAGGAGCAGCTCCCAATTTTCCAACTCAGGGGGGTGGGATTGGGCCCCTTTGCCACGTCTTGAAACTCAGCCTGACAGAAATCATACAAGCTTGGATTCTCTTCCCGGTATCGACTTTCCCCCTTCCTCTTGCCCTTATGTAAACCTTTTAGCCAATGTACCTCGTTTGTCTGCTGGCTCTTCTGAAACAACATGGGCTCTTAAGAATACAATGATTTACTGGTTGAACAATAATCAAAGCCGGTGGTGGGACTTTCACAATGAGATCATTTTTGTATGTCTTGTGGGGGGCATTGAACCCTTAGAAAGGCAATTCCCTGGTGATACCACCATCATAAATGTTTGCAGCTCCTTGGTTGTTGGTGAAGTCCTGGCGCCAGCAAAAGCAGGTATGGTAAAATCAAGCCCTATAATGATTCTGCCATTGGTCTTCTTTTATAAGCATCTAGCCCCAGTTATCCCGAAGAACAACTGGGTTCAAGCTCCCAATGAAACTTTTAACAGGCGGCAACCCGACTTCTACCTAGCTCTAAAAAATAGGTTTATTGCCCTCTCTGGCTTGGAAGACAATGACTGACATTATGCTGTTGTCGCTGCCGACCATGGGGCCAATATTCATCTGTTTCATAGCCCTTCAAGCTGTGTGACCGCCTGTGGTGATGTATAGGCTAGAGGGTTGACATCACGGAATGTGAAATGTGACTATGTCACTCTGTGGCATTCCAAGCGGGCAGTTACTCCATTGCCCCCTTGAAGATGGAAGTGTTATGCTAATGTTAAATAATCTATGACTTCTACATTATATATTGTGTGAAGTGTTCACTACAGAAGTGGTGACGACCGGGAAAGAAAAACGGCATGAGAGGAAGCATTTGCGGGGCCAGGGAGTGATTATTAATTGAAGATAGTACGACATGCAATGTTACAATAAACATTTGTTCAAATTAAAACGCCACCAGAAGTGAGAGGCGCTACAGTGGTTATGGTATAGGGACATGTATTGACCCAAAATTCTAAAGCACTGACATGCTTTCTAAAGATCAGGGCTTTCTGGATATAGATGAACGTCCTGTAATTCGCCTACTGGACTATCTAGGTGCGCTTCCATGGCTTGTGGGGGAACTAATGACTGTGCTTCTGGTGGACAATATTTGTTGGGTGCACTAGATTGTAGTCGTGGGGGGCTGCTTGGCTTGAATTGTGGTCATTTGCTTCCCTGTTCGGGCCAAGGTATATCCGTTGGGGACAACTTTGATTTACACCCAACCAAGCTGACCTCTGAAAGAACAAAGGAGGGTGTGATTATCGCCCAATGGAGGGGTGATAGCACAATTTTGAAATTCTTTAGCTGGAATATTGCAGGTTTGGCTCGAAGCTACATAGTGAGGGGTGGCAGACATTTAGTAATGATTATGACATTGTGTTCATGCAGGGAAGTGGGTGATGAATGAGATTGTCTTTGATGGGTATATGTGTTTTAACCTCCCTGCTTCTCCCTCCCCTGCGGGTCATGCAAAAGGGGGCATGACGACTGGTTCAAAGTTAATATTGGTTGTACAATCTTTCCTATCACTGCAGAAATGTAAGTGGTGCAGGCTTTCGACCTACGATGGGATAGTACGTTTGGGGTTCTTACTTCTTAATAATGATTTTTCAACTAAAGGTAATTCGAACTACCATGGGCTGTTCTCTTTGATAGGAGTAATAGCTGAGACTGAGTTACAGGCAGGAAGACCCTTCCACCTTCTTTTGGCCGGTGATTTTAATGCCAAGCTGGGCACTGAACTGCCATTTTCGCCCTCAATATTTGACTCTACTTCAGAGGAAACACATTATGATGCTATGGATGCTAGTGGACAACATTCGTACACCTTTTTGGTGTCCTTTGGATTTGGAAAGTGTGATCTCTACTGCTTCAACTTCAACAATCCTAACATACATTGGGAGGAGCAGTGGGTCAATAATTAATTATGCCTTTACCTCTCGGAATCTGCATTCATTGATAATGGGGGGGGGGTTTGCTTTAATCTATAGTGATCACAACGCCCTGGCACTCCAAATCACAATCCCCATAAAGCTCTTGGATGCCACTGCTGGGTGTCCCCAGGTATTAACTACTAAGCATGCAGGACGTAGGCTGATATGGCATTCTGCTGACATGAAGATGGTTATGAATCAGGTAATCAGTAGTTGTGCAGACCGAGTGAAGTATTGTTCTCAGTACGTTGGAGGCCTAAGGAGCTTCGTGGAACTTATGTCTTGTATAAAATACGTGCTGATCAGACCTGTAGGGTGGGGCCCAGTCCATAGTAAGTCTTGGTTTGACAAAGATTGAAGAACAACTAATGAGAGTTTGAGTAAAGCCTTGAAGCAAATCCCTAGAGATCAGGGTGCAATTTCAGCAGGCAGGAAAGCCTACACTCTAGCTCTGAAAAAGAGGAAGCTGTCCCTTAAGGATGAGAAATTGAAAGTTATTGTGGTTGCCTGTCAGAATTATGATTCCCAGGCTTTCTGGAAAGCTGTTCGGCTAGCCTTGTCACCAGGCCCCCTTCAGGGAACGTTACTGCCCACATCACCTCTGATGCCTGGATAGGACATTTTTCTAGCATTTACATTTCTAATGCCGCAGTCCCAGAAGGGAGACAGGTAGAATGCCTATTTACAACAAGCCTTTCCTTTTCTGAAGAAGAGGTGCTTAAAAAAATATATATAATAGCTCTTCAGAGAAGGTCCGGGCTTGAAAGGGATTCCTTTAGATATTTTTAAAGAGGATCCCGGGTTTTGGTCTTCTGTTCTTACTAGTATTTTCAATTCCGTTTTTCAGGTTGGGGTTCCGCCTTCATGGTGCACGTCTGTTTTTGTACCTATTTTTAAAAAGGGATATGCCCACGATCCAAGATGTTACTGACCAATATCTTTACTTGATTGTACCACCAAAATATTTGGGAGAGTCATTTTGAATCATCTTAGTTCTTGGATAAGTGAAAGTAACATCCTCTCACCGGTACAGTATGGCTTCGGTAAAGGTCTTGGGACTGTCCAACAGTGTTTTAATCTTCATCTCCTTGTGGCCAAAAACAAATATGCAAAGAGCACATCCATAAACCCTGCATTTGTGGTCCTATCAAGTGCCTTCGATTGTGTTAATAGATCCTTGGGCCTCGAGACAGATTTTGTTTCCTTTTTAAGACTTCTTCATCAGGATCTTTCGGCTTCCATAAGATACAGGGACAACAGTGAGCGCACTCCATCCTTTAAAGTTAATCGTGGAGTATGCCAAGGTTTTATTCTTGCCCCCATTCTATTTTTACTTCATATCAACGACTTGGAAAGGACCCTGGTGGCTGCTGGGACAGATGTGCCACATGTTGACAACAAAGCTGTGCCCGCATTATTAAATGCGAACAACCCAGTGCTTCTGGCAAATTACCTTAAGAAGCTGATTTCCAGCTTTGTGCATTTATGAAAGATCATAATTTGGAAACCAACTTTTCCAAAACTTTTATTATGGTTTGCAGCCCAAGAAATACCAAAACCTGTACGCTACATATAGAGGGAAGAAAATGAGAAAGGGTGAGTTCCTTTCCATACCTTGTGTTGGTATTTAACCATGCATGTTCCTGCTCCCCTTGCGGATAGGTTGGCTGGCTTCTTGTGTGCTGTGTGAACCACTTTTTCACTTGCTGCCTATATTGGGAAAAACCTGTTGCAATGAGTTTAGAAATATGCAAAAGAAAATGCCTAACGACCGTTACATATCGTATAGGGGTTTGGGGAAGTAGAGATGTAGGGGATATCCAAGGGGAAGAAAATATATTTTGGTGGCGCCTGTTGGGGGTCCCAGATAACTCCACACTTTTCCTAGCACCTGGAATAAGGTTTAGATTATATAAAAAGATCTCATAAATGCAGCCCATTGGCACTTTGGTGCTCAATTTAGGAAAACAAGGAAGCAGAACTTAATCAAGCAGTTATTAGAGATTGTCTCTTCTGCAAACTTGGGCTTAATATCCCCTCGTTAAAATTTATAAGGGAAACAACCATCGCCTTGGGTTGTATGTATCTCTTTGAAACATCAGATACCATCACAAAAAAAGATAAAGACTGGGTTAGGGACTTTCATTAAACACAGGCAGGCTGCAAGGGAGGCTGTGGAAGTAATGAAGCCAGCTGCAAGAGAATATTGCCTGATCCAGATGTCAGCTGGGTTTGCCCCTTATTTGCTTTTTGTACAGAATGCCTGTGAGCTAATGTTATCAACCCTGTTTAGATTAGGATCTATTCGTTGGTTGTTATGGTTTCCAGAAGGCCAAGGTTCCCAAGCTGATATATGCTTGCACCCCAGACTAGGGCAGTCACCCCAGACTCTCTTCCAATTTGTATTCTTTTGCAAATGCTACCTCCCTTTTACTAGGAGATATTTCTTTTTTTTTCTTTGTCCCCATTTGTGAAATAAACATCTCAGAAGCAATCAGGGGTCCCGCATTCTCACTGTATCGGCTTTGGTAACTTTTTTGTGGGTCCCCAATCTTCCTGTCCCATAGGGTCCAAAGGGGAATAGCTCTGGAGTCTCCAGCCCTAAATCCCTATACATGGGATTATTGCTGTATTGCCTAATCATTGGACTTCCATCCCTTCTTCATTTCCCCTAAATCCCGGGGCTAAATTTATGCTCCCATATGTCCCAAAATCCATACCTCCTATTCAGTACCCTACTCAGGTCCAATTTCTATGTCCTTTGGACCAGGGCCAGCCACTCACCTCTTGTGGGAGGGCTATGAATTACCCACTTAATACATATCTCTCGCCTGGTTAGCAATATTAGTGCAAATAACCCGTTTTTCTGCTTGTTACTTAACTTACCCTTAACCCCTCTTCATTTAAAACCCCAAACAAAACTAGACTTATGCTTACCTCCAGCTTTTTACCAAGCACTTTCGAAAGAACCTTACTCACATCTTGCCAAAATGCCTGGAGTTGGGGGCATTGCCAGAACATGTGTATGTCATTAGCATCTTCCTCCCCACACTTGGGACAGCACTTCACCATTTGTTTACTGATTCTCATCAGTTTTTTCGGCATCCAGTACGCCCTATGCACTGTAAATAAATGATTTTTCCTGAGGGGAGCTGCACTGATGACATACCACAAAGTAGACATTGATACTTGCCAGAGATTTTGTACATTCAGCGACGGCAGATCTTTTCCTCATATCTCTCTAGGTAGGGTAAACTCATCTTCCCCGGCAAGTATTAGCATCCAATACCAACATGAGATCTCCTTCTTCTGTATTGGACTACCTAGTAACTTAGGGGCCCATTACGATGGCGGGCGGCAGCACAACCGCCGTGCTGGCGGATGCAAAAACCACCAGTTACCGCCGGCACGCAGCAGTCCACACGCCCGCCCAATTACGATGCGAAAAGCAGGCCAAACACCGCCGGCAAGCCAGCAACACCGTCCGCCATCAAAGTGCGCCCGCACAAGTAGCGGCGCAGCCCAACTGACACACACCGTCCGACGAAACACGTCCCGCCCGGCGCATAAATTACGATGCCGCAAACAAACGGCTCCCACGGCCAAGAGACACCGCACGTGAAAGAGAGGCGGAAACACGGACGCAGAGCACGGACAACGAAGAAGCGGCACCCCGGGCATGAATCCAGCACTGCAGGCCCTTCCCATGCTTCTGCTGATGCACCACCAAGGACGCAACGTACCGCGGAGACGCAGGTAGGCACACACACAACAAGTGCACGCAAACAGTGCACACAGTGCAAGGGCGGAAAAGCGGACAACCCCCCACCAGCGCGTGCACACTACACATCCACCATTGCATCCACATATGACACACAGGCCAAATCCTAACATCGCAGAACACATGTGTACACACCACCTGGGACTAGGAACCAACCACCCCGTCACGGCCCCAAAGCGCCGATGACGCCGCCACACATGCGCACAACGCAGAGGCCAACCGCAGCGCCATGCATGCGTCGCACACAGACACAGGGACACAACCAAGCAGCACACACACCAGCCCCACCCGAACGCACATGACACGTGACAGGCCGGCCACAGACATGTCCCCAACGCCCAATTCACGGACAACACCCAACGCCACACAACCGACGCACACATGTCAGTGAAGTCACGCAACAGCAGGACACACCCCAGTGTAACAAACATGGCGAAGCACACAGCGGCGGCAACACCAACTAGGAGAAGCAGGGCCCCTTCGGGAAGGGGAACGCCAGTACCACACTGAAAAACCCATACCACCCTGCACATATGAACAAGACACATGAAACGGAACACCAAAGAGCCCGGTGACCGACAACAGGTGGCCCAAGAATTACATCCACACACAAGGCCCAACGCAGAGCGGAAAGGCAGCCTGCCGCCCACACAAGGGAGAGCAGACAGCACTGAATGACCTTCCATTCCAACACCGAAACCACAGCCCTACGACAGAAGCCGGTGAATACAGCCATTGTCCAAGAATAGACCAACACAGGCATGCCGAGGAGACCGACCACAGGGCAGATAGCGCATATCACAGAAGCACACAACGGACGGGGAAGAAAGAAGAAAACACTCCCCCATGTCGGCCACATGCAAGTTAATTGGAAGGAGTCACACAGCACCGACCTTGAACTGTCTGAGAAGCATGTGGGAAGAGGGCCCGTGTCCTCCAAACAAGCCAACAGAACACAAGTCCTGTCTCCCCACGACTACACAGAGCTCACAGCAACCCCGGAGCGTGCACATTGCAGACTGCACACACAGCCGGAGCACGCCACCTCTACGAACCGCTGCGAAATGGCAACCGCAACACACCTACCCAACTACGCCCGAACAGCTCAAGCTGTACCAAACCAACACGATACATACATTGGGATGCGATCTCCTGTCCCTGCTGAACGTAAGTTACCGACTGACTTACCGCATCACATTGTTCAGCTGCGTCATGCCCGTCTTCTACTGTCGGAGGTGTCCCTACCAGCATCCCGTCGAGATATGCCTCTCCAACCCGGCATGTCTGAAGGCGGACCTGCTACCACTACTCCTCCCTCTGGACGCACACGACAGGGCCTGCTCTGCCTATGGGGGCATGGCGTATGTGGCCAACATCGCACGCGCACTGAAATGGAACCACTGTGCCTCCACACGACGGATCATCGAGAACAGCTACATCGAATGTCACCCAGCATGCCCCATCATGGTCCTCCAAGGGACAACCTACGAACAACACCTTGACAGCCACCATCCGCTTCATTGGCTGGCAAACATGTACACCACCAATGACATGGAAGCCCTGCTGGACGGCATCGCATACCTGACAACCTGTAAATACGTCGGACCACAACGCAGGTTCCCGAGTGACCTATGAAGTCCAACCCCGCACCCATGCTCAGCTTCCGCACGGACTGGCCAGTCACCACCACAACAGCCATACCAAACGACCGGCAACTGTAACCACACCATCAACGACATCGCCATGACATCGGATATGACCGGGACATGCACACTGTTCCCCATCACATCCAGGAACACCGCATGCATCGTGGGAGGCAGTGGCATGGGCTCTGTGCATCGCACCCACATGGACGGAACTGCACGAACAACCAGGACACGACATGGATCCAGCGCACATGGACACACACACCGCTCAGTGGACATGAATAGGTCGCCTGGAGTCTGTGGGTGCTGCACCCCTCCCACCCCCGCCCCGGGAATCCCATACCAGGACCTTTGCATGGACGACAAGTGCATACAACAACAACACGACCCCAGTGACTGTGACATGTCCAGTAACCACCACAGTGCAACAACAAGTGGCACGCCGCTGCATGCACGCAAGCACATGCCCTGATGTCATCTCACATGCACGCGTGCATGAGGAACAACCGCAGCAAACCTGTCACATGGAACTGAGATGGACTGTGCCCATGATGCCGAGCGGTCTGGTAGGCTACATGTATACCGTCTGTGTCAAAGTCCGCAGCTCCGCAGCTATACGTAAATGTACATTAGCACAGCCTTGGCCAAGCAGATGTAACCCCACACCCTATCCCATTTGTAATCATGCTCAGTATATCCTCAACATGTATTCCGCTGCCAGTAGTGTCCACTATACTGCATCACAGAGGACAGAAGACTCAATATAATGTCTGAAACCAAAACTGTCTCCGCTGACTCATTTCACAAGTACGAATGAGAGAGGATGAGAGTATGTGAAGTACACGGCAGTCGTGACATGACCATGTAGTCCACTGGTATTGGATGTCAACGCAAATGAGTAGCACTACTGTGGAAGACACACATGTGTCGTGTGAAGTCGTATGGACGCAGTGCTCAGGTGGGTGGGTGCGACGGGTAGATGCGCACATGCCAAGTTGGAGCACGCCGTGTTGGGAGGGGTCATGAACAGTACACCACCGCTTCCCTGGGCATTGTGAGAGGACACCTGTCGGGGGGGAGTGAACACGTGTGTGCACAGCAGCCGGGCACACGTACAAAGCGGTACCAGGCGCACCTCAGCCCACCCTCTGTGGACAAGCTGGATCCTGTTGTGCGCCCGCCATGCCCCTTGACAAGGCACACACAGCCCCAGTCGACCAGGTGTAACCCCAACATAGTCAATCCGCACAGGCGATACAGGGCACGGGATGGCAGTGGAGCATGGTGTGTGAGAGGTCTCCTCGCGCTCCTCCTGGTCATATCACGCAGGCAATAGAACCTCAACGTCTAGCATGGCACAAGTCAAATGGAAGTGTAGGGGGACGCACCACAGCACGAGCAGCACTGACGTCACGGGAGGTGGCTCGCACCATCCCATCCATTGCCCATCATACCAACCACGCCACATGCCATTGCGACTAAGTGCAAGCGCGTGCGCCACCACCCCCGAGCCCTCCCCAGAGAGGCCAAAGAGTGAATGTGTGGGCCATCAGCCACAGACGGACGCGGCCTGGCCGCAAGGGCAGCCACAGCCACTGGGTGTCGCAGGTGGCGGATCCGGGAAGGCGAAGACTGTGATGCATAGTCCATGCAGGCCGGGTCTCCATTTGGGGCACCACGCAGGTGGACGGCGTCCCGCCACACATCATACCCTGAGACAGCCCACTCGTGCAACTGGACCCACACATACACTCCTTGCCCTCTCTGGTGCGAGCTTGGGGCTGCCTGTGCAAGCGCTAGCCTCGCAGGTGAGCATGCATATTGGGGGGCGAGGGGAGGACATGAGGGCTGGGGCGAAGATGACTGTATCACTGTCAGTTAGTACAAGGGATGACCCAGATGTGGAAAGGAAGAGACGTGTCCCGTGTGTACTGCAACTAGTCGCCAATCCAACTACCCCCCATGTCCGGAATGTAAGCCCGCACCTAGGCCCGCCCATCCGCCACATCGAACATACCACCAGCACGACAACCTTCCCATTCGAAACACTGACTGGGGGTGGCGACCAGTGAACAATCATGTGTAGCCTACCCACGCGTACATGTGGGCCCTCCATGATCCATGTCACCTGCGGCAAAGACATGACATGCGCAATGAGGGAAGTGAGGAGAGCTGTCCGCCCCACGCGCAGAAGGTGCATCAGCTCCACAGACCCAGCAGCGAGTCCAGCAGGGGTCACATGTGCAGGGGCAGCTGTGCCTGGTGTGAAGGCACATGCATATAGACAGCACATCGACCAATGTGTAGTCTGCCCACATCCACAGTCCATCATCATGCGGACATAGGAATCGAACACAGGGCAACACATCTTAGTTGGTGCACCCACCGTGACCAACAATGCGCAATCATCGACGTACCCGCCCTGTGCATGGCCCCCACCCAACGGAGGCACATCCAGGGCCACCATCCCACACACACAAGCCTTCCACGGAACATGCTGTGTCCAATGGTCAGTACAGAGTCAGCGCCCATCTGGTGGATCCTGAACAGGAGACACATGCACACACATGCCAGCTCCCACTATGTACGTCTGCCACCTGGCACGTGCAATGTAACCTCTCACCTGTGACGTGTGACTGCAAGCACACAGCCGTCTTGGCATGGGGCTGTCAATGTGGACACCAGTCAATGTTTCCGGAGCTGTGATCCGTACAGTGCTGTACATAGGGTGCAGTGCTGACACCTACTACTGTCTCATATCCCCTCGTGCCACAGGTCCCACTTGTATTGGCCGCTCAGCCCGTGCCCACATCGTCGTCGTCGTGTGCCATACTCATCCAGCCTCGGAAGCAGTTCCATGCTCAGCAGACACTCATGTCGCCGTGGCGTTGCCGCTTGACGAATATGCAGTCAGTCCCCATCAGCACGCCCGCAAGTCATTGGGGCCTAGATCCCCATGTGCATGCACATGGCAGTGGTATGTCTCACTTGCCATTGCCATTGTTGGGAGACCTGTGTAAGTGTATTGTGGCCGTGCCGTCCCAGCTTGACAGCTGGGCTGTGGCTCATGTGCTTGCTCAGTCATGTCAGTGATGTGTATGCGAAATTGCTATGTGCCGTGTTGCTTTGACATGTGTCCTCTGCCATTTAACCCAGGCGGAGACCGAACATTGACCGCCCATACCAATTGCTGGCGGACATGGACGATACAGAGGTAATCAGGAAGTTTCGGCTGGACAGGCCAACTCTGCATCGACTGTGTGCCATGTTAGAGCCCCATCTCCGTCCCCGCAGGGTGTATCCGACTGCTGTCACCCCCACGGCTAAGGTGATGGCCGCCATGCATTTCTTCACCACTGGGTCATTCCAGCACACAGTGGGCAGTGGAGGAGGGATGTCCCAGCCCATGTTCAGCAAGGTGCTGAGGGATGTACTGGCAGCCATGATGCTGTACCGGAACAGGTACATCAGATTCCCCAGGGCTCGTGAATTGGCGGCAGTGAAGGGTGCATTCTATGCCCTTGGCAGAATCCCACACGTCGTGGGAGCCATTGACTGCACTCATGTTGGCCTTGTTCCACCACAGGCCACTGAGCACCTGTACCGCAACAGGAAGCACACGCACTCCCTGAATGTGCAAGTGGTGTGCCTTGCGGACATGGTGATCACCCACGTGTGTGCCAAGTTTCCAGGCTCGGCCCATGACGCACACATAATGCGCAACAACATCTTGCCACGACTGATGGCCAATCTGCAACAGGATCGTGGCTGTATTGTCGGTGAGTATGTGGAGTGGTGTAGCGTGCTGGTTGTGCGATGCTGTCCCCTGTCCAGTTGGAATAGCAACGGTTCTCTGTGTCCCTTACACCCAGGTGACTCTGCGTATCCGAATGGGGCATGGCTGCTCAGTCCATTGAGGAATCCTCGCACCCCAGCAGACGATCGCTACAATGAGGCACATGGGAGGACCAGACGTGTGGTCGAGCGTACCTTTGGCCTCCTCAAGTCCAGGTTCAGGTGCCTGGACCGCACCGGGGTGCACTGGCGTACTCCCCACAGAAGGTGTGCCAGATAGTGGTGGCGTGCTGCATGCTGCACAATCTGGCCATTCGGAAGCAGATCCCCCTCATTGTGGATGACGGAGATCAACCAGGGCCCCAGCCCGCAGACCAGGACAGCTCGAGTGAGGTGGACAGCGGAGAGGAGGAAGCTGGGAATGTGCGCCAGCAGCTCATCGCCCGCTACTTCACTTGACGGTGAGTGTCCATGTACGACGGATGATGTGTCTGTATCTATGCAGGTGTGTGTGTGCTGTGTCAGGGTGGCCGTATGTTCACTGCGTGCAGTGTGTCAACGCTCCATGGCCAGGGTAGTATGCCACTGTTGGTGACTGTGGCATTGTGCCCTATTGCTCTGTGCGATGTGTGTACATTGCTTGTAGTTGTTGACATGTACTGTGTGATGGGTGTGTGACACACTCATTGAATGTGCTCCTGTTCTGTCTCCCACCCCTAGGTCCCTACAGGCCCTCCGGATTCCATTGCCATGCCACGCATCAGGTGCCCTTCCGCCCAAGGTGGCCGTTGTATTCCGTACAAATAAAACACAGGGCACAAACAGCAGTTAGTGAAAAAGGTGCATTTATTACGAACTGTGACATGTGATTGTGTGTAAGGTGATGACAAAAGTGGTGCGTGCAGTGACAATGAGCTGTCGGTCATGGCTGCGTGATGATCAGGGTGTACCCACTGGTTCTATGTCCATAGTCCAACACACACATGCCATCCAGCTGGCTGTGTGGAGTGGGATCGTAGAGCAAGTCAATGCAGTGGCTGGTCAAGGAAGGCTGGCGGAAGGCTGGCTGGCTGCCTCACTTGCGACTGGAGCGTGCGAAGTCCTCCCGGGGAGATCTGTTTCCTCTTCGGACGGCCCCTTCCACGTTTGGGAGGGGGTGTGTGGTGGCGACCTGCTGGTGGTGGGTGAGGTGTGCTCACTGGCTGTGGACGCAGGGGAAGTGGACACTGCTGCCCGAGCCTGCGCCCTAGCAGGTGGTGGCGGAGGTGGTGTTGCTGGCCTTGCCTGTGACCCCACCGCCACCACCAGCTGGCCCATGAGGTCCACGAGTTGGTCCATACGGGACACGAATTGGCCCATATGGGCGTCCATGGACCTCAGCACCCCCAGCACCTCCCGCGTGTCAGTAGCAGACCTGGCCCATTGTCCTTGGGCCTCTTCATAGGCCCCAAGGACTCTGGCCATTTGAGGCAGGGCATGGCTCCCAGGGGAGGGCTGGCGTTTCCCTGACCCTGCTCCTCCTACCAGTCCTGCTGCCACCGGCCTGCCCACTAGCCACATTGCTCACCACGGTCCTCGCTGTGGCTCCCAGGGTGGATCCAGTCGGCCGGGCCACCACCTGCGCTGGGGCTGGTGCCAGCGAAGACGTGGTGGTGGTGGAGGCGGTGGTGGTCGGTGCGGCGATGGTGGCGGTTGCGGCAGTGGTAGTGGCCGCAATGACCGTGGGTGTGGCCGCAACGACAGTGGCAGCAGGGGACTGGGACTGTTCAGCATCCCTGGATGATGGGTTGGTGGGTAGGAGGGGTCCTGGGGAGCGGCTGGGCCCTGCCACGCCAGATGGGCCAGCTTGGTGGTCCGTGTCCGAAGAGGTGGACAGATCCTCCAGATCCGTGTGTCCTCGTTGGGGGCTTGTAGGCTGGCTGTGCTGGCTGCTGTCTCCATCCCCAGCGTCCAGCAGTTCGTCACCTGTGGAGAGAATGAGATTTGTTATTGTGTTGCACCTGGCGAAGTATGTATTAGTCGTCTGACATTGGCAGTTCGTGCAATCTCGTACATGGGTTTCCCGGAGGCGAGTGTGTGGCTGTGGCATCTGTAGTTGTGTGTGCTAGGCAATTGGACTGTGTGCTGTGCACATGTGGCATGGGACGGATTGGCCATGCCGATGGGTGTGTTGCTTTGCCCCTACTCATTGTGACTCTGGTGTATGCGGGCTCCTGGCCCATCCTGGGTCTGGTTTGTACTTTGCTTTTGGGGTTCAAATGGGACGCTTAGGAACGCATATGGCAACATGGGGGCCATGCCCCAGATTCGCATTTGGGAGGGGATATGCTTTTGGGGTACATGCTGTGAGCCATGGGTGCCGAACGTGACATGTGTTGTGGCAGCATGACAGTGCATGGTCTGAGGTGTGTGCATGCCTGACATGCCCTGCATATTTGCTGTCTGTTGTGGTTACTGGACATGGCATTGGACGCATCGTTATGAGTGAGTGATAGTTGTGTGCCAGCCAACGTATTGCAGTTGTCCCATCTCCTTGGTGTGCGTGCTGCCCTGTGCCATGTGCATCACTGCAGTGCTCGGGGGGTGTGGCCCATGTTGTGTGTTGTTGCTCACAGTGTGTCGTGCGCTTAATTGACTTCTGGCACATGGTTGGTCATGGGCATGTGTCTTAGCGTGACTGCTGTATGTGTGGCAGCTGTGCGGATGACATGCCTTTCATGTGACTGGGGCTGACGGATGGGATGGATGGTATGTTGTATGTGCATGGTGTGTCTGTGAGTTTGATGGGTTCAGTGGTGTTCGTGTGCATTTCTGTTGTTCCGCTCTGTTGCGTCTAGTGTTGTTTGTCTTACATAGGCGTAGTTGTGGGGTGTGGGGTTGACAGGCAGTGGGGGCTACATGGACAGGACTTCAATGGTGTTTCGGTTGTGTGTGATGAGTTGCACAGTGGCTGCCGTGTGGGACTATATTCAGTGTGGCTTGTGCATGCAGACGTGGCTCCTTGGGTGTTGCTATGTCTGTGATGGGTCATGTGGGGTGTGAGTCTGCTGTTCATGTCCGTGTGCACATTGTTCACTTGTTCGTGACGGTGGGCGGTGCTGCGTGTCCGTGTGCTACGTGACATGTCCCATGTGTTGGTGGTGTTATGGTCCTCATGCCTCCAGTAATCCAGCCCTGTCCAGTTTCCCACCTGCAAGTTGTTCGTGCGTGCACTGTACTGGATGCCACATGGCTCTAAGCGGGGGTGCTCCATGTTGCAGGTCTGTGGGGGTGGGGGGGTGTAGTGGGTCGTGGGGGTGGCTGTACACCCACTGACACCGATTGCTGTGGACCGTGATGTCTGCCTTTCGGCTGTCGTTGTGCACTGCGGTGGCTGACACGTGGCTGTGGGGTGTGGGGGATGCTCCTCCTTGCTGTGCTGTGGGACTGGGGCCTGGTGTGTGTTGTACTTGGGCTGTCCACCCTCCCACCCACTGCACTTTGTGTTCCTGCCACTTACCTGTTACTTGTCGGTTAGTGCAGCTGTGGCGCACACATGGGTGTGGTGGGTGCTCGTTGTGGCGCTTCTGGCATATTTGGGGACCTGTTGGTGGTTACGTGGCTGGCTTAGTGTACACATGTCCCCACGCATCTTACAGTTGTTCGGTTTGGGCTGTGTGTGGTAGTGTCTGTTGCATGTGTGTGTGATGTGTTGTGTATTGTGTGCTGGACATGGGGGTGTTTGTCCCTGGGAGCTGTGGCATGGTAGTTGCGCATGTGAGTACATAGCGGTGTGCTGGTATACATTAGTTTGTACTTACCAGCCTCCACTCCCCCTGCTAATCCGGCGAGGATCTCCGGATGTATTACGACTCGCACCTTCTCCTCCCACGCTTTGAAGGTCTTAAAGAGCACGGGATTCCCTCCGCCAGTGACGGCAGCCAGCTCTCTGTTTTTGCCCTCCTTCTTCTTGACCAGGCTCTTTACGTCATTCCAACGTTTGTTTATCTCGACTCTGTTCCTGGGCAGGGTCCCGACTGCATTGACCTGGTCTACGATCCGGGTCCACATTCTGTTTCTGGTGGCTAGTGGTGTGTGCTGGACCATGTTCCCATAGATTTGTGGGTACACCTTGATGATCTCGTCGACCATGACCGTCAGCTCCATGGGCGTGAACTTGGGCATCCTTTGTGGTGCCATGGTGTTTGTGGTGCTGGTGCGGTGTGTGTTGTGTAATGTGCAGGGGGTTTGTGGTGCAGGTGTTTGGTGGTGGTGGTGGTGGTGGTGGTGGTTGTGATGTGTGCGTTTTTGTGGTGTGCTGCTGTCCTTGCTGTGTCACTGTGTCCTCTCCTCTCCTCTCTGGTTTGCAATGTAGCAAGGGGTTGTGGTCTGTGGGAGTGCTGCTTTTGTACTCACCTATGTGGGTGTGTCCTCATGGTCTGTTGTTTTCAGGTGTGTTGTGTCTGGGGTTCTGGCCTTTGTATTTTTTGTTTGTCCGGGGGGTGTTTTCGGGATGTGTACTGTGCTTGTGTATTTGTGTGTGCCTTGCTGTGTGGACTTGTTGGCCATGTTGTGTGCTATTGGTTTTGTGTGCGGATGGTTTCTGTGCAGGTACGTGGGCGCCATGGCTTCTGCCGTGTCGATTCTCATCGGCGTTGTTTGCGCTGGCGGGCGGTATATTTGTTGTTTTTCTGCGCTCATGGCGGTGCGATCGTAATTTCACGTGCGGTGTGTCGGCCGTGTGGGCGGGCGGTTTTGTGTTGTCGTGCGTGTTTTCGTCCGTGGCGGGCGGTTTGACTCCGACTCGGACGATGGCGGGCGGTATTTTGTGTGATTTTTCCGCCGATGGCGGTTTTCGGTTTGTGTACTCATAATGGCGTGGTCGGTGTTCAGGCGGTGTGTGCGGGCGGATTTTTGCCGCTTCCATGCCTGGCGGATTTTTTTACGCCGGGTATCGGAATGAGCCCCTTAGCTTCCAGTTCGCCATTCCCTTCACCATCCTTCTCCAGTGATATTTCCTTTAAGCAGCTGACCCCATCTCGTTATTCCCCCCTCAATTAGAGGGTTTGAGAGTTTGTCTTTCAAGCATTCTGGATTTCCTAGGGACACCCACATTGGAGCATAGTCACTATAGTATGACATTTTTTAGAGATCTTCAAATTTGGAACCAAAGTTTACATGCCGATAATAGTATCTTCAGTTTCACCTTTTTGAAAAATTTTGGATGTCCAAACTTATAAAGGAAAAAGTTGCCCTCCAACCGTGTCATAGCCTGAAGATACGGAGCATATACCGAAAGTTCTCGAAGAAGTGGACTCATGTTTTTAAATTGGAATGCTCTGCAATATTGAAAAAATCTGGACTTGCAATTCCCCCTGTTCTTTTCTCCTTCAAAGTTTTTCCAAGCAATTCTTATTACTTTGGAGGACCATATAAAGGTGTTTAGTTCTCCTTGTAGTTTTCTAAGCAAACTTGTTTAAATTCTAGAGGTATTGTATTCAATAAAATGTGAATTTTGGTAATATTGTCATGTTTAAAATATTAGTTTGTCCCAGAAATGAAAGTGGAAGCCCTGCCCACACTTTTAACAGTTTCCTAGACTCCGTTACCGCTTTAACAAAATTCAAGTGTGCTACTACATCAAGATCCTTTGTTACCATAATGCCGAGATATCTTATCCTCTCTCTTTGTAGGGGTTATTAATTTGGGAATTCCATTCCATAATTTCTGTTTTCTGCCAATTAACTTGCTAATCTGAAATCTCCCCAATTTTGTCTAGGATAGCCGATATTATTGGAAACGAAAGTGACAGATTCTTTGTGAATACCATTAGGTCATCTGCATATAAGGCAACTTTCTTCTCCCAGCCCTGATACTCGAAAGGGAGGATTTGTTGATTAGCTCTAATTTCGCTGGCTAGTGGTTCGATATATAAACCAAAGAGCAGGGGGGAACGTGGACAGCCCTGTCGTGTGCCCCTGGAAATAACTATCTTTCCTGTAGGATTACCATTAACCAATATCCTAGCAGTAGGATTTTTATATATTAATTTTAAAGCCCCGAAAAACACCTCCCCTAAATCATACTGCTCTACAAAAAAGGCCAACTCACCCTGTCAAAGGCCTTCACTATGTCAAAAGTAAGTATTGACAAGGGGGACCCTCACTGTGTTGCTATATCTATTGCGCCAAACAGCTCATGTGTTAACTCATAAATCTGCCTACCTTTGAAAATCCTTTTTGGTCTGGGTGTACCAGCTGGTCTGCCAACCTCCCCATTCACCCAGCTAGGATCTGAGTGTAGATTTTATAGTAGCTGCTTAACAAAGAAATAGGCCTATAAGACTCACAACACTTTGGATCTTTCCCAGGTTTCAGCAGGACACAGATAGTTGCCTCCACCCATGACTTTGGCAAATCTAGCCCTCTTGAAAAAACGGAATTACATAAGTTAGTCAGAAATGGGGCAACCTCCTCTTAAGGGACATATAGATCTTATTTTGTAGTGGGTCTGGACCAGCTGATTTCCCTCTTTTTAATTCCCCTATTGCACCCATCACCTCCTCAATTGTTTTTTCTGCGTTTAGAACCTTTTTTTGTTCGTACGAGAGAGCGGGGGTTACCATACTCTCAAAATAAAAGTCAATTTGATCTTTTGTTGCAGCTGTATCCTCTGTATACAGATCCTGAAAGAAATTAACTAAGGCATTCTCAATCTCTCTATCATCTGTACAAGGGATTCTCTGTCCCGCCACCCGAATTGCTGGAATCCTGTTCTGACTTTGTTCTGTTTTAAGTTTCCAAGCAAACAGTTTGCAGCATCTCTCTCCGTACTCATAGTGTGAGAATGTACTTGCCTCCCATTTCTTCCTGATTATTGTCCCCAGGATATTAGCCAGCTCTTCCTTTTTCTCTTTTATTTCTGCATCAATCTTGCCTGCATCCTGTGTGCTATGCCTTTGTTCTGCCAACCTATTCAGCTGTTGTAATCTGTTCTCTAGTAGATTTATTTTGCTCATGGTGGTTTTGTTCTTGAAGGCTGCTACGCTAATCAACCTCCCCCTGATAACTGCCTTATATGCATCCCATATCATTTGGCTAGAGGTATCAACTTTATTTAAACACAAATATTCCTTCTTTCCTTTTTTAAGATTGATCACTACCTGCTGGTCCAAGAGCAAGTTTCAATCCAAAGTCCACCTCGGCGAGGCGCCTGCCTTGTCTATTGTTAGTTCCAAATGACCCGCTGAATGATCCGACAAATGAGCCGGTAGATGTTCCATTTTTCTAACTTTTTTGCTTCCTCCCATCTCAACCAAAATGTAATCTATCCTGGAGGCATGTCCATGTTTCTTGCTTCTAAATGTAAACTTGTGCTCCCTCACCCCTTGTACTCTCCAAACATCCACCAGCTCAAAATCTTCCATACAACATTTCAGCCCGCCCTCATTCTAGGTAAATTGGGCTCTGTGGATGCTTTCCTACTAGGACACCTATCTTCCTTAGGATCGAATAGCAAATTAAAATCACCTGCCAAGATTATAGATGTTGTAGAATCCAGTAGTTGACTATATAAAGAGTGCAAGGGGGTAGGATCAATTACGTTAGGGCCATAATAACCTGCAATCACATACATTTTCCCTAAACATTTTACTTTTACCATGATCCATCATCCTTTAGGATCTGTATGAACTTCTTCTACAGAAGCTTTAACAGATTTCTTAAATAGAATAGCCACCCCTTTGACACAGCAGTCCTGATTAGTACAAACATAGGCATCTACCCACCTTTGCTTTTTCATTATTTCCCCCCACTCTGCCTTTAACAAATGTGTCTCCTGAAGGATAATTTCACTGTCAGCCATTCTTAAATACTCCATTATCTTCTGCCTCCTACACCTGACCCTGAGACCACGAGGCATGAATGGCATTACGGAGAACATGGCGGCCAGCTAAGGAGGTCAGGTAGGGAGCTCCCAAATCACTCTAGCAATTAAACGATGTAATGGCTCATTTACACTCCACTCCACGATAGTATGTAATGGGATTATTTTTCAGGAAAATCTCTACAATGTACCCGGTTTTTCTTGAGCAGCAGCATGTTGGAGGACTTGGTAACGCGGCAGCGATGGAAGGGCGCAGCAGGCCATTGGAGCTCTGCTGGGACGGTGTGGGCAGAAGCTGCAGCGGACGTTCGGCGGAGCCAGAGGGTCGCAGTTCGGCTCTGTTTCCGGGGCACAGCGTGAAGCGCTGGATCCAGCCTGGACTCCTGCTTGCTGCAGGGGAGGGGTGCCAGTGAGGTGCAGGAAAGGCAGAGGAGCATGGCGGGAGCGCACATGACTCGAGGAGGTGGCAGGAAAAAAGCACAAGTCCCTGCAGCCTCAGGCGAGGGAGCTGACCCCAAACTATTGACAAAGGGAAAAAAACAAAGTCTTGGAAATACAGTTGCAGGAATCCACACAGATGCACGGGACAAGCTACTGTTTGAGGAACAGAAATTTAGGGGCCCCTATTACCTCAGTTCCAAACATAAGCCCAGTATTGGTGCACAGCGGAGACAAGCTCAGTATCCTGAACCGCCCCCTGTCTTGTCATATAGAGGAAGGAACACAGGAACCAAAATAAAAATTACTCCCTCATTATGTTCTTTCTTCAAAGTTCGGGCTAAGCAACCATTGATGGGCACCTTTAGAAGTGACATAACCAAGCCCAAAGACACAACAGGGATGTCATTGGAGGGGGATAACTTGATAGGGGAGGGAATCACAGTTAGTAATAGATTCCAAATCCTAACTACAGAAAACCCTGAGGTAACGTCACCCTCCAGGTCACAGGGGGAGCAAAGTCAAGGTGAACCTCGTGCCGGTGCACAGGGTGAGTTGCAAAACACCATGGGGGCAGCTGCACATACTGGGGTGGAAAAATTTATAGAATCTTTAATTTAGGAGATGAGATTGCAACCTCAGAAAAAAATCAGCGCAAGATCCAGGGGACATGTGAAGGCCTAGAGGAGAAAGTTAATATACTGATGAGTCGAGTTTTGGCAGTAGAAGCCTCACTGGAGGAGCTGGGCAGAGAAGTAGAAGTTAATCGCGTAGAAATGCAGGCAAGGAAGGCAAATGAGAATGATCTTAGGGACAAGATTGAAACTTTAGAAAACAATGCGAGAAGAAACAACCTAAGATTGTTGAATATCCCAGAGGGAATGGAAGGGAGAATGTTAAGAGCTTTGTGGTGGGCCTTCTTAATGAGCTTATTCCTAGGCTGGAGCCAACGCTATTGGAAAAGGACATTCAGAAGGTGCATCGGGACCCGTTCAGAAAGGCAGGGCTGAGGAAGAACCCGCGAAGAATCCGAATCAACTTTAAGAGCTACACTTTAAAGGAGAGGATTCTGAATGAAGCACTCAAAGTTGGCAGATATAATAAAGGAGATTGGTTGTTCAGAAATCACTCGGATATCTCAAAGGCCACTTAGGACAGACAATGGGGACTAGGGCAACATATCCAAGAGCTAATGTCCCTGGGGGCGACAGCATAGATGCACTTTCCAACCTCCCTGAGGATCATGTGGAAAAACCAGATGCACAACATAAGAGAACCAAAAGAAGTGGAGTCATTAATAAAACAGATTAAATTGCAACAAAACAAGCAAACTGAAGGCTAGTGTAAAGGGATCTCGAAGGGGCAAACATGTTCCACCCAAAGTAGGTAGGGAGTGTTGTCCAGGGGGTGGGGGCCGGGGGGATTGCACGTAATTTTTGGGTATATTAACATGGGTTATGGGAGCATATAGGGAGAAAATTAAAAATTAAAAAAAAGGATTGTCCAAGTCTGTGGAAAAAAGTGAAGAACAGACGTGGGAAGGGTCAGGGTGTGATCAGGCTCAACACAACAAGTTGAATGTTAGTTAATATCTTATCCTAGGAGATATTTCTTGCCCCTGTTACGGAGATGTAAGTTTACCAAGTGTCAGTTTGCTCTTTCTCTGACAGCTTGAAGATAACGAAACCTGCTATTCAGTTGACTGCTTTCTGACAAGTATTTTAGGTCTGAGGAAAACCATGTTGTTTTAATTGATGGTATCAGCACATGACTCTGTATATTACATCTTGGCTTTAACCAACTTGCCCTGTTTCTTAGCAATAAATGAATTTATTGGTGATTTTGTTTGTATTATATAAGTAGATTTACATTGAAGAAATGTTTTTAACAGATTTAGCATATACTGTCACAATGTTTTAAATTGTTTTAATAGATGTATCTTTTTTGCTAAATCTACATCTTATTTTAGTGTCTTTTTAATATTGTGATTTTATAAATGTGTAACTTTTAAGATCTACTGTTGCATGATCGAATAAAGATTATTCTGATTTGAAACTTCTCGTGTTCATTAAAGAGAGCAAACGAACAAAGAAAGAGTTACTGTAACAACTGAGCCATCTACTTGTTTTGGCTTATTATGAGTCTGGTAGCAAACAAACTCATATTCTTATATAGAAAAGCAAACCAACTGTTATTTTTTTATCAGTATTTGGTTGAAAGCAATGAGTAAACATAAAATATTGAATAGCTATTAAGGCCTTTCAGACGAATTTTAGACTTTGGATTTAGTGATGGCCTTAAAGCTGCATGGAAGTATTTTTATCTAACTCCCTGAAGAGAATAGGGGACTCCACTGACTACCAGGCCAGTGAATACCATGGTCTACAATACACTGATAGAGGAATGAAAAATCCATGCCATGCTGGAACTGGTGTGCATGCACATAGTGGGGCACATTTTGTACCCCACTATGTTCATCCACAGCGTGCAGTGGCACAGGGAGCCCTGTAGGGCCTCCTTTATTTCCTCTCCACCAGTGTTTTCATGGAGGAGGAACCACCATGAAAACCCTGGCAGAGAGAAAACTCCTAACATGCTTGGTGGGACTGCAGCGGAACCGCCAAGCATATTGATGCTCTACACTGCTGCAACACCGCCAGGGAATGGCGGTTCTCTGGTGGTTGGGCTGTGGTGGTCCCACTGCCCAGCTCATAATAGGGCAGAGGGAAGACCACCACTGCCATGACCCTGCGAGTCTGGCGGTCCGTGGACCGCCAGACTCATATTTGGGGTCTTGGTGTCACCTGGGAGAGCTTACTGAGGGAGTAGGTGGGAAAACATGAAAAAAGCTATTCACAGTCAAATTAGCAGCCTTCTACTAAACAAACAATGAAGCAAGGCAATGAATAGAAAGACAAAATGCGGCTGACCACGGTTCAGCACCTCAGTTCCTAGATTGGGAAAAACAATTAGAAAGTCTGTGCAACAGCTTCCAGAGTTCGCCGCACTTCCACTCCACTGGAAACCAGATAGTAAATTCGTAAAGAGAAGGAAGGTACCAGAACAAAGTCAGTGAGATCCAGTATATCCCAAAAATATCCTTTATTGTAGTAGTAGTTAAATTGGACATCAGCCAACGCTGCTGTTCCAAATGGAACTTGTCAGGCTCAGTTATCTTAATCTCGATCCGAGCTGTGTACGTGGGTCAATATTTCCAAAGCCCAACCAAGGTAGATAAAATCCGCAGAAAAGGACTGTTGAACTTATCAGTTCCAGTGTCCCACAATCGTCCAAGTAGGATGGCCCAAAATGTTAGCCCAAATCCTCCACATCCACAAAACCGCTGAATCGTAATGAATAATCTCTTTCAGCATCTCATATTTCCGAAGGCCAGTGTAGCGGACAATAATCCTGGTCAATGTTGACGTCCACAAAGCAAATCCCCCATCCGGACTTTCAAAAAAACCGGATGAGGGATTAGCTTTGTGGGCGTCAACATTGACAAGTATTATTGTCCGCTACACTGGCCTTCGGAAATATGAGATGCTGAAAGAGATTATTCAATACGATTCAGCGGTTTTGTGGATGTGGAGGACTTGGGCTACCATTTTGGGTCATCCTACTTGGACGATTGTGGGACACTGGAACTGATAAGTTCAACAGTCCTTTTTCTTGCGGATTTTATCTACCTTGGTTGGGCTTTGGGAAATATTGACCCACGTACACAGATCAATCGGACCGAGATTAAGATAACTGAGCCCTGACGAAGTTCCATTTGGAACAAAACGCGTTGGCTGATGTCCAATTTTAACTACTACTACAATAAAGGATATTTTTGGGATATACTTGGAGCTCACTGACTTTGTTCTGGTGCACCTTCCTTCTCTTTACGAATGAAGCAAGGCAACGTCATCATAAAAAACAAGAATAATGTAAAGAAATATGAGAGTGCAACTAAAAGTTTGTAAAAGCAGGCAGAATCCAAACTCTTCATAAATTCCTATGGTCACAAGAAGGGCGATGCCATTGTAAAATCCACCGGAGGTGGCGGATGCCTTATTGAGTCCGAAGTTACAAGAGTGGCAAATAGAGAAAGAAAAGGTGGGGCTAAGAACGATCAGATAACGGTAAAACGTTGGGATGGGGATTCAAGGTGAGAAGCAAGGTTGTGTGGGAAAGCAAACAAATCAAGAGTCAAGAGAAATAAGTCATCGGGGTCGGGCATAAGTCAGTGCAAGGTGCAAGTGAACAGGGCTAATAAAGGGAAGGATAGGAGTCAGGGAAAAGCATCTCAAGTGCCAATAGACATGAAGGACACACCTCCTCTGGTGGACGTACGCTTCATAAAAACTGCTCTGCAGTGACATGGTTATGATTTCTTAAGGTAATGCAAATTTCAACTTTCAAGTCTTTTAAGTATGTGACTTCTGAAAGTATGCAAACATTCCCACGCCTATTGCAGTGCTTTAACATATATTGAATACCCTGGTGCGGACACGAAGGAGAGGGTCTTTACTACACCATGAATTCAATTTTACATTCACTCTCATGAGCAACAAGATTTACAGTATCAATAGTGCTTTTTCCATGCTAGCTAGTCGACATGTATGTATCCCTATTAATACTGCATTTCAGTGACAAACACCGACCTTCACTCTGCTGACAGGATCAAGTCTTCGTTTACAGAAACAGTCCAAATCCCACGCTGAGCTTCTTTCTCCAACTTTGTTGGCCCTGATCAATGCCAGAATATTATAAAAAGTCAAGTGATTATCTTGGGCATGAGCAGATTTTGCTCAAGCTAGAAATAAGATTAGAAGCTTGTGTTGTAAGCCTTGAGTTCATGACATTTTCCCAATACGTGGTTTTCATTATTATTGAGTGTGCATAAAGCTCCTGCCATGTTCAATCTCACAATGCCACAGCATGCGCCAATCAAGATTAAAGGATGCCTTTCTGCATCACTGTACCAGAAATAGAGCCTCCTGAAAATTGATCATTATGATCCCGTCATATACTTACCTTGGAGCAGTGGAGCAGGGATGCTGAAAGATGCATGTTAAAATGATTTAATAACCTGTCCCTGATATTTTCTGTAACTGACTGATAATCCAGGTTTTTCAGTTCTCTTTCGCCAGTAGTGTTGCACAAGTCCTTTCTTTTCAATGTGGGTACAAATAAGCCTGGATCTGTATAAGAACAAGAAGAAAATATTCTTGGCGACTGAGGTCTGAGTGGCTTTTGTTCAATCAGTTTTTCGTAGCTAGCAGATAGAGGGTAAAACTGGACCACATATAGATCAGCTGTCCCAGCAGGTTAGGGCCTCTAAAAAGGCCATCAGTAGGCAATAGAAATAGAAATTGTCATGAAGAATATCAACTTCCTTTAAAACCAGGTCTGAAATATAAGCCTTTACACTCACATCGCGAATTTCAACTATTTTCCAGCAAAATGTAGTGTATGACACCACTGTAGTTTTAGGTTCTGATGTTGGAGGACACAAAGAGAACCCAACTGCTTCGTCAGTGCTAAATGGTAAAGACTTAGGGAAATCCCTGTATCTGTGATGTTTATGGATTATACCACTTATCTTTTCATAGAGCGCCCTGCAATTATCAAGCTGTGCCTCAGAAGGTAGTATTTCGTTAGACTTACATACATATCTCCTGATACAAATGACACTCTGTATATGTGAGTAATCATATTATAAAAGACAGGAAAATAACAAAATCACAAGCATGTCAAGTCGATTATTGAGGAGCGTATTTCAAAGACTTTTGGCAGGTATGAAGGCTACAGCTTCTGGCTGCAATGTAGCCCAGCAATCAGGCAACTCCACCAACTCCAAGTAGGTTTGAACAGCGTAGAACCAGAGGAATCCAGACACTTATGGCTTTCATTGATCACACCATTTCTCTTCAAATAATGCCATTCAAACATTAAACGATGATACGAACACCATTGCCAACCATTTGTGCGTTCCCAAATACACACTTTTCTGCAATCAGCAAGTATCCTAGCAATCTGATTTTCACACATCTCCTGGACAAAAACAGTATGACACAATAGTAGGTATAATGGACATGAAAGCAGCTTGCAAAGATGTGCAACCATGACAGGTCAATTTTTGAAGAGCATTTTTAAATACATTTGGCATGTGGCTTACCATAAATTGTGGCTTTGGTTTGCCTCTCACTGGGAGGAAACTGTCAACAAAAGGCAATTTTTTAACACTAAAAACCAAGAAGAATCTAGGGAGGTGTGACCTGCATGGACTGCACCTCTCTCCCTTACCCACAACGCCGTGATTGTTCAACACAAACAAGGGCATATTTACAAGCCCCTATCACCCCCAACCACTTTTAGTGTCGTTGTGTTGGCGATAGGGGCTTTGTCTTATTTACAAGGCAGCGTTAAGCGCTTAACACAGCCTTGTAAATAAGGCAACCTTTCACGCTACATTTAGCGTGAAAGGGGAGGGCAATGGGTGTTGCGGTGGGTGTTCCACTGCAACACCCATTGATTTTGGAGCTGCCCTCTATTTACAAGGGTGGCATAAATAGGACACAAGCCAAAATTAAGACCAGGGAAAACCTAATCTTAAAATCAAAACGAGGAGAAATGCTTTATTTCTCCTCGTTTTTGCTGTTTCTCTCTCACACTTTTGTGGCCTCTCTTTTAACTCTCTTTTCACCATATTTTTGGCTGTCTTTCACTCCCTTTTGCACCACTTTTGCCACTTTTTGACTTGTGCAGCACACATAGAAACAGCAAATTGCCATTGATCAAAAACAAAATGACGTTTTGAAACTTCTATTTGTGCTGCATTAAGCAGCACAAATAGAAGTTTCAAAACGTCATGAATGAATGTTTATGTGCAGGAACGGTGACCTTCCTGACATAAACAAACATTTCCAGCAACACAGACACGCAAGGATGCCTGCGTTGGCGCTAGGCAGCTGAACTCAGTGCCAGCGCTAGGGGAAACACAAGGGTGCGCCACATTCTTGTGAATACGGCACATCCCTGCGTTTTCAGAAAGGAGAAGCGTGGCGTTAGCAATGTTTGCTTAACGCCACTCTTCTCCACTCTGTTGTTAATATGCCCCACAGTTTTCTCAGGTTTAGCTGTTGTGAAATGCTAAAATTCACTGCCATTGACAAAATACTTTTCCTGGTGCATACCCATGCTTCTAAGAAGAACAATGCCCCACATGTATGAGTCAGCAAATCAAACTGCAATGAGATGTAGTCAATTTTTAAGAAGAAATGTCAAAAAACTTGATATAGGTTTTGGCCTTAAGCTCCATAGTCACTCAAGAAAACCAGGACAATGTCAACAACTAAAGACCTAGGGAAGTCCAAATTAGTGTGAATATTGTAGATTGAACCATTTAAATTGACATATAATGGTCTGATAATTTGAAACTAGTTCTATCTTCTCATATCTCTGTGCTGTGAAGTACTAAAGTTCACTGCTATCAGCAAATGTCGTACTATACCGTGGGCCAGATTTACTGATGATTTGCCCGACACAAAGTGCTATGCTGGGATGTACTATACAATGCAAATCAGGATTTGTATTGGATAGTTTCCCAAAGTAGGGCAAAGTTTTGCTATGTGCGCTCACAGTGTCACATAGCAAAATTTTGCGTTGCTTCGCGTCTAGGGGAAGTTCCATGGGTGGTACATGTGCATTCCCATGCAGCTACCCATGGGTTTGATGCACACCCCTATCTACAAACATTCATAGACAGGTATTCGTGCCAAAACCTTAACGCTACTTGAGGCAGGTGAAATTAGTAGAAATGTTTTTATTTCTCCATTATTTTCCAAATTTACATGTGCGCTGCATTGTACAGCACACATTAAAAGCAGGAAAAGTGTTAAAATCTGACTGCAAAGACTTTTCCCTACAGAACGCACACACCCTTGCAATATGGCGCAAGGCTGTGGGCAATGGTGCATAGCAGCCTAAAGAGATTTATGGTGGGACCCCGCATGCATTTACCATGCGTACCATTACAACGCAGTCTCTACCCTGACTGCGAATTTACCATGCAAGTCGTTACAGTGACTTGCCTTAGGGGGGTGCTGGACTTTGAAACAGTATAACATGCTATTCCAATTCCAAACTACACAACAGTAGGTAAGGTGTTAGACTTAAAATTCAATACCAGTCCAACAACGCGCCCCTTAAAGCAAGTCACTGTAATGGCTTGAGTGGTAAAGGAGTGAGTGGTAATTTTGCAATCGGGGTAGTGACTGCTTTGTAAAAGCAGATCGTGGTTAAGAATGTTACCAGCGCAGGAAGAGATGAAAACCACACCATATCTTGGTAGATTAGGATCTATTCTGCTCTCTCCCTTTCATGCAATCCAGCATAGCAACATTAGTTGCTGTTCTGTGGTGCGTGAATTTTCATAAATCAGGGCCTAAGGGGCACATGCATCAAAGCTTTTTGCGAGCGCAAACGGTGCGATTCGCAAAAAATCGGCCGTTTGTGCCCACAAAAACGCCTTTTGCGATGCATCAAGGTGTTGGGCACTCGCAATTTAAGGAATCGCAATTCATTTCGATTTCTTAACTTGCGCTCGCATTTAAGGAATTGCAATTTGCGATCCCTTAAATGCAACGCATGTACCCCTTAGAAATAGCGAATTCGCTATTTGGGGCCGCAAAATACCGTGAAAAGAAACACAACGGTATCTTGCAAAAACTCTGAAAAATGAACTTAATTGCATTTTTCAAAGTTTCATGTTACACACACACATGCCCTAAGGGCATGTGTGTGCGCAACATGGGTGCCCAGTACAATTTCAGGGGTGCAACAGGGTGTCCTTTTGACACCCTTGCAGCCTTGAAATTGCATGCGCAATTTGCGAGTACCAATTGGTACTCGCAAATTGCGCATGCAATTTCCCATTCATTCCTATGGGCCTGCAGGCCCATAGGGATGAATGGGAAGCCATTCCTTAATTGCGAGTCGCAATTTGCGAGTCGCAATTAAGGAATGTGTAGGAATTGCTATTTTTATAGCGATTCCTACATGCATAGGCTTTTGCGAGTCCTTAATTGCGATCCTTTAAAAATTGCAATTAAGGACTCGCAAAATCCGAGCTTGATGCATGTGCCTGTAAATTCTTGGACATCATCCAATAAAGAAAGTATCCAACATTAAGTTTGTTGATTATATTGTAAGGAGCAGAGATGTGACAATAGGGCAATTATCAGAAGTTACTTTTTCAACCTGAAGACTATTAGGAAATATAAAAGTGCCACAGGGCACGTCTCCACTATTTGGATACAGGGGGCTTGCATTATGAGAAACCTGTACCCTTCAGACATTTTCAAAACCTAGATAACCTAGTAAGTTCAGGGAGGTGTGGCTTGATCTCACCTCTTTTTGAGTCCCAACAATATCATACAAATATCAATTTGTGGCTAAAAACACAATTTTTCTCAATTACGTCCCACAATGAAATTTCTCATTAATGGAAAGTGTATTCCAATCATACTTTCCTATACTTTAGCCAGTTACAATAATACCATACATGTTTGAGTTGGCATGTGGATTATGACAGAAAAAGGACAAAACTGTAGCCATGTCTAGTCAATACATTTATAATATGGACTTTTTTCATGGCTGGAATTTTAATTCAGTTCTCTGCTGCATGGGATGACAATCCACATATGTAGAACTTTTTTTTTTAATCAAGAACAGTGTTGGATGAAACCAATGGCATTTGGCGATAGTAGAACACATTAGTCTTTATAGTACATACATGATAGGGTAATGTTGTTTTGTTGCCCAAGGAGTGATATTTGCAGAGTAGTTTAGGAAGACAGGCTTGCATGATCAACCATACATTTCTCAAGGTCTGTATTCTTAAAAATATGTGTGTTGACTTCAATGGCTGTGAAACTAAAAGGGCAACTATCTCTAGACATCCCAGTAGCCCCTTTTCAATTAAAACAATTACCTCCAAAACTTGCTGGTATACCTACATTTTCAATCTGTTACTTTTCCCATTTGGTAGGCCCATCCACATGCAGGGGGCATTTTTTCCCAGGAGGAATATAGTAATGCATAATGGTTGGACATGGTCCATTGGCAGTGACTTCTAGTGGTTAGTGTTAGCTATATATGAGGAAAATGGATTTGGCCAAATTTCAATCTCTGCAGAGACTTATGGTTAATGCTACCTTATGCAACCCACTTGAGCCATACTTCTGTATTGTCTGCTATTTAATTTTCAAACATGTCATTGACTCTTATCATTTTTCTAAGGTGATTGGTGAACCCAGAGCAAAATATGTAGACATTGCAGTAGACAAATTACAGAAAAAAGAGCATTCAATAGCAGATAACATACTCAATGTATCTGTTTAGTCCCTACTGTTTATTATGCTCATCCACACATAGTAATAACCTTTGTTAGAAGGGGTAGTGTACAAATAATATATCCTTTTACTTGCATTGACAGTAAATTACAATGTTTACTGCTACATAAATTTGTCAAAGATAGGTATTTTGCCCATCCTTTATTGTGCTGGGCATTATAGGTAAGGAGCATTTGCCATATCAATACATGCCACACAGTACTAAGATTCTTCAGTCTCTAATTTCTAGAGACATGATATATAACTGACATGACTGATGCAATAGCTCTAAATGGAATTGTCGATAAAACCATTCTTGAAGGCGAACTGGTGAATGATCAAGAAAGTTGTAGCCATGAGGAACAGAAATGGAAAAGTGTAGCAGCCCAGTTGATAAAACAACCAAAATTAAGTGCATCTCATATTCAAAGTATACGTTTATGTGGATGATATACTTCTCATGGATTCAATGGTCTTAGATGGCTTTTTCTAAATAATGTAATGAAAACTATTGAAAAATGAGTATAGCGGGGTATGGCCAACCAAGATGGCCGAGTGGATGTAATCCACAAGGGCTCCACTCCAGGCATATATCATTACTGCCCCAACTGACCACCAAATGCAGATGTAGGAACATCTAAGAGTGGCGGATGTATTGGGGGCGAGGCGCTGACCCGGTGTCGCCTGGCGAGCTGAATACGATGCCCGCTGCCTTCATCCCCGCTGCTTGTGCCATGATGGCGGAACACAGCTGGCAATGGCCCAGTTGCCTAGGGCAGGAGGCAGCAAGTGGCAGCGATAGCCCGTGCCCCCCGAGTGCTTTAGCAAGAGCAGGACACAAGGTAAGGAGCCCTTTGCAGACCCTCCTGCTGGGCCTGGAGCATGGTTGTTGGAGCGGTGGCAGTGCGCTGCCCGTGGCCGGCTTCTCCTCTGATGGTAGGGGGAAGGAGGAGATTCTGCTTGCCACACGCGAGCGGAAAGTTGAGCTGGTGGTAGCTATCCTCCCCGCTTCTCTACAAGCTTGCACTACAATTTGGTTGGGACCTGCCTGCCCTGATGTCCCCGATCCCTGAGGGACAATCATGAGAAGTTCTCCAAGCCTGACTTTAAGATGGCGGCCGCAGCACGAGGCTGAACACACATGTCTTTGCACAGGGGCACAGGAGGAAAGATTGAAAAAAGTTACAACACAGGAGAGTCAACGAGGTCAGTTTAGACTTTGAACAGGCAGGCTGGCCTTCTAATTTGCACTTTTACACCCCTAAGCCCAGTCTCATGTGAAGACCTCAGGGGCCTGGGGGACCTGACTTGTGGTTCCTCACCATAAGAGCCGTGGTTGAGGGGTGGACTCCCTCCTCACCTCCCAGACTGCGAAACAGGCCTATGCACCCCCCTCGGACACAGAAAGACCGTCACTCACACCCTGGTCTTCAGCAGACTCGACTACGGCAACGCAC
The DNA here is from genome assembly GCA_963921515.1 of Calotriton arnoldi. Lineage (NCBI taxonomy): Eukaryota > Metazoa > Chordata > Amphibia > Caudata > Salamandridae > Calotriton > Calotriton arnoldi. The sequence continues at coordinate 2,481,232 of CAWUFW010000351.1, read as the reverse complement.
TCTATGCCGGCATAAACAAAAACCTCACCCGCAAGCTACAGAACATCCAGAACGCCACCGCAAGACTGGTCCTCAACCTGCCAAGACACTGCCACATCTCCCAGCACCTGCGCACACTCCACTGGCTCCCCATCGAGGCTAGAGTCACCTTCAAGATGCTCACCCATGCACACAAGGCCCTCCACGACACCGGACCAGCATACCTGAACAGCCGACTTCAATTCCACAAACCCCAAAGGACCCTACGATCAGCCCAGCTCTCCTACGCCGTGGTCCCCCGCACCAGAAAAACCAGATCGGGAGGCCGCTCCTTCTCCTTCCTCGCGGCCAAAGCCTAGAACGCCCTTCCGCTCCACCTCAGACAGACAACATCGCTTCCCATCTTCGCTAGAAACCTCAAAACCTGGCTCTTCGACAGACCCCCTCCTTGATGAACTGGAACCAGCACCCACCCCCAGCGCCTTGAGACCCTTACGGGTGAGTAGTCGCGCCTAACAAACGATTGATTGATTGATTGATTGATTGATTGATTGCAGCATTGATGCCCATCTCCTATGCCAGGGTGTAGAGCCGCACTTGTCGTGAGGGCCCTACTGCGATTTCCAAGCTGCACAGAGAGCTGGGGACTGGTACACCCACTACTAGGGAATCTACCAAGTGGAGAATTACAAGTAAGCAGCAATATGCAAGTCTGAAGGACTGAGCCTGGTAGGGTCATTCTGCATTACCTGTCAGCACTAACAAGCCTCTTTCTACTGTGGCCTGTAGAGAGTTAAGCAACAGGCACAAGCATTAAGGTACCACCCATTGGGCCATCTATTGACACATTTATGCCTTCGAAGAGATCCCAATCCAACAAGGTATCTAGTTATTTCACATCCACTGAGACTAACAGAAACGTCCCAGCGACTAGCTAACAACCAGCTATGGCCCTCATCAAAGATGACCTTCTCTCTTATTTGCGCAACTTTAAGAGGGAACTTAGGGCCAAATGTACGACCCTTTCATTTAGTGTCTCGCAATTTGCAACCCATTGCGAGTCACAAATTACGAGGCACTAAATGAAATGTACAACAGTGTGTTTACACTGTTTTGCGATTCCCAATGGGGTCGTAAATTGCGAGGCTCATTAATATTAATGAGTCTCTCGCAATTTTCGAGCCCATTGTGAATGCCAGCCCTCCCAGGGATGGTGGCCTGCTGGGCTCAGCAGACCACCATGTCTGGGACTGCTTTTTAATAAAGCAGCTTTTTTTTTTAAAATGCAGCCCGTTTTCCTTAAAGGAAAACGGGATGCATTTAAAAAAAAAAAAATGAAACGTTTTCGTTTCATTTTTTAAGGGTAGGCAGTGGTCCCTGGGACACTGCCTGCCCTTAAAAAATTATTTTGCATGCATTTGCAAAGGGGAAGGGTCCCCCCCTTCCCCTTTGCAAGTGCATTACCACCTACTTGAAGTAGGTGGTAATTGCGAGTGTTTTGCGACCGAACATTAGTACATTGATTTGAGACTCACAATTTGGAAGGGAATGCCCCTTCCAAATTGCGAGTTGCAAAACATATTTAGCGAGTCGCAAAAAAATTGCTCTCGGGGGAGAGGAGTTGGCCTAACGGCTAGGGCGGTCGACCTCGAATCTGGGGAACTGGGTTCGAGTCTCGGCAATGACGCTGAACATCCTGTGATTCTGGGCAAATCACTTAATTTCCCCGTGCCTAACAAAAATGAATGTGTCCTCGTGTAATGCAACTGGTGCTATGTAAAGCGCTCTGATACCCATTTCGGGTCAAGTTCGTGCTATATAAAACTCTGTAAAATAAAATAAATAAATAAATAAATGGGCTATGTACATGGCCCAATATGTTTTTGCATGCGCAAACGGGTTCGCAAACTTGGTGGGGACTAGAACTTTTGATCTAGAGGCTAAGAAAATGGAACAACTGGAAGGATCAAGCTCTACTATCTCAGCGCAACTGCAGACCTCCGAAATAAAATGCGAGGATGATTCCGAAAATAGTTCACGAAGAGACAATATTCGTATTCGCAACCTCGAGGAGGGTGCAGAGGGACCCGACCTAGAGGCATTTGTCATTGCCCTTTTTTTGGAAATCCTGGGCAAAGAACACCTGAAAATTAAACTAGACAGAGTTCATTGTGTGGGCACCAACAGCCTTGACACTCCACCTACAATTTCGCCCAGTAACAGATATACTATGAGGTGAACACATTAAGTATAGGTATAGGTGGACTTTTCGGTTTGGTCTGGTGTTTGAGTACCAGAATAAAACCCACCACTGCACGGACTTAGTCACTGCAGCGTTCCTATTGGGCATTACAGTACCGGAGTTGCAGAGTTCAACCGAAGCATCTTGGAAGCCAACCACGACTGCAGTGGATCGGGGACCCGACCCTGCCCCTTGCTTTTTCCAGTACTTTACTGGGATACCATTGGGTGAGTTAACTGTCTCACCTATACTAGCGCTTGCGCCCTCCTACATGACTGTTAGTTATTCCTGGCCTTTGTATCCCCAGAATACCAATACCGTTAATTTGACAACACGTAGACGCCCGCCTACGCTGCACCACATGCAAGGACCCTATTCATGATGCCGGCTCCTTGATCAACCTTTGGACATTTCTCTGTCCACTATGTCTCTTGATTTCCAGGTAGGCAGTATTGCTCCTACCCCACGCTCTCCTCCTACCCCATTCTCTCATCCACCCTTGCGCTCCCCGCCCTAGATCCCCCTGACATCTCCCCTTCATCTCCCATACAGCACCCTCAAATTGGCTACCCGGTCCTGAAGATGATCCTGATTAAATAGGATCGAAACGTCATCGACCAATCTACCAGCGTAACCCACGGCGCATATTCAACTTTGGTTCACAGAATTGCTTTAAACCTTGATCAATCATCCAAAATACCTTTTGTGTTGAACCAATTATTTTGTAAATATATTCTTCATCACTTTATCACTCTGCACCTTTCGCTGTGTTTTTTCACTTGTCACTTGCGCCGTCACTTTCATGTCACGAGCACAACGTGCATCAAGTTTCTTAGGGTCGCCTCTGCTTTTTATGCTCACAGTGCTGATATAACTGTCTTGTATAAACTGTATTTTCAAATATATGATGCCATGAGCACATTTGAACAAACTACTAGGAGTCTTCCCTTTGTTTCCTTTATGTAATGTCTTGTACATACATGTGTATTAGCCTTTTTTATTGAATCCGGTTGAGACATTGTTGCTACTTTTCTCGTACTCACCCAGATCTCAACCTGGTCTATGGGTTATACTCCTGTTGTTATTTACTACCCTAATACTAATCAAGAGCAGTTTCTTCATACGTTGATCACTTTGTTGGGGGACTTCGCTGAGGGAGAGATCATTATTGGGAGACTTCAATCTTACTTGGGTTGCCAGTATGGATAGCACACATTCCTATAGAGCCCTCACGGGGAATTTCCCCAAATCTCTGAAACAATATTTCCTTTCCCTGGGATTGATCGAACATTACACCCACCGGTCAGGGACTATAAATTCTTTTCACAATCCCACAACACTTACCCCAGATTGGACTACATTTTTGCAAGTCGATCCCTTACAAGTGTACTCACTGCTGCCTCCTTTCACCCAATAACCTTTTTGGATCATGCCCGGGTAGCTCTGACACTAGAGTGGGGTCTCCCAACTCCAAAGTTTCACCGTAGGTATTTCCCAGGGGCTTTCACTAGGGTTGCCCCCTTCCTGACGATATCCGCAAAGACATCAGAGAGTTCTTTCAATTAAAGGATCCGAAGGATACCAACATCCTGAATAATTGGGATACTTTCAAGGCAGTAATTAGGGGCAGATGTATATCTCTTCTTTCCACCCTTAATAAACAGAGAAACTGTGAAAGGTTGACACTTGAGGCAGAACTACAGAGAGATGAGACAGCCCACAAAGAACATCCAACACGCGACCTGCAACGAAAAGTCACAGCTATTAGAGGCAAACTCAACACAATACACTCTAACAGAACTAACTCACACTCTTATGCCTCAAACAAGCAAGGTAATAAAATAGGCTCTCATTTGGCACATCAGCTCAGAGTCAAACGAGAAAAAGATTATATAGGGAACATCGCTGGAGAGGATGGTCCTCTTGTGGCTACAGAGCCTGAAAAGCCTGTAATTTTTAGAACATTTTAGGAACAGCTATTCATCGCTGAGCCAGTACATGAGGAGACGCAGTCAAATATCTACCAGCAGTTGAGCTCCCTCAGGTAACTGCAGCCCAGAATGAAATCCTAGTGAGTCCAATAACGGGCGAGGAAGCCCATGCAGCGATCAGTGCCCTGAAGTTACACAAAACGCAGGGCCCAGATGGGCTAACTGCACAATTCTATTATACATTTAGCGATGAGTTGGTCCCGCATTTGACAGCATTGTTCAACCAACTACCTAAAGTTAGGTCGGTCACCCCATCTATGAGCGAAGCGTTAGTGACAGTCATTCCAAAACCCAGAAAAGACTGTTGCCTCTGTCGCTCCTATCGGCCTATTGCGCTCCTTAATCTAGATACTACACTGTATCCTAAAATATTAGCCACCAGATTGGATGATATAATGCCTGACTTGGTCCTCCCGGATCACTCGGGCTTCATTAAAGGTCGACAAAACACACAACAATCTGCGTAAGGTGATCCACTTGATCGAAAAAGCCACTAAAAATGTATTCCAGCAGTCTCGCTGGTGTTGGACGCTGAGAAAGCGTTCGACCAAGTGAGTATCGAACCCTTGGCGCCCAAGATTTGTTCCGCTCCCTCCATTCATGGCCTCCACTTCGGCTCCCTAGAACATAACATTTCACTCTTTGCAGATGATGTTCTGCTGGCACAGATTGACCCCCAGACATCTCTGGCAACACTACAAACAGAGCTCCAGACTTATGAAGGAGTGGCCGGCTTTTGAATCAATCTAAACAAATCCTTTTTATTGAACCTGACTGTCCCAATGCAAGTAATGGAACACCTAATGCACATGGTGCCATTTCACTGGGCTAAAGAATAGTTAGCCTACCTAGGCATCACAATAACACCTAAGATCATGGATCTGTTCAGAGCAAACTACCCTCCACTCCTACAGTACCTAGAGGCTGAGTTCCGGCATTGGGCCCCCCTTTGCATCTCAAGTCTAGGCTGCATCCATGCCATTAATATGGTGGTACTGCCTAAACTAGTATATCTGTTTCAAGGGCTCACCATTGAACTAGATCCAGACTTCCTATCGTTGATTCGCTTATTGATAATCTGCTTCATATGGCAGGGACGTAGAGCGTGACTACCATATACAGTTCTAAGACTTGGGCAGCTTAGCACTCCCAGATCTTGACTTGAATTACAAGTCAGCCCAACTCCGAGTGATTTCCAAATGGTCGCAGAGAGACTCTGATAAACATTGGCTTTATATGGATAGAGCGGTAGCTGGTAGATTTGTATGGGATTTAGTATGGATGCCAAAGAAGGATCATCCTTCTAATACCTATTTTAGCACCCTAACAAGAAACACTCTTAAAGTGTGGGATGATGTTACATGAAAGGGTGGTCTTACAACATTTCCCTCCCCAGATACCTCAATTTACTACAACCCAGCATTTTCTCTAGCACTGCAGCCGGGTCCCTTTGATCTGTGGAAGGAGGGGGGATGTCTTACCATTTCAGACCATTTCCATCTGTGAGATATTTTAACGTGTGTGGGACTTCCACCTCTCTGACACAGAACACTATCACTACACCCAATTAAAACATTGGGTATTACACCCTACATAAGAGAAGCAGCGACCAGAGAGCTTACTACCATCAAAAGATTTGTAAGACAAGTGAGTAGGTCTGGAGGATGTATCTCCTTCTTCTACTCTTTGCTGCTATCCACCATGAAGCCAAATTTTCCGGATACTTCAGATCTTTCTAGAGGGGATGTGGGCTACTGGGGGGCTTCATCACATCTGGTGGGATTGTCCAGCAATCTGCCTTTTTTGGTCAGAAATCCTAGCTCAGCTTAAAGATATTCTGGGATACCCCATTCCAAACAGCATTGGTTTCACATTATTGGGGAAGCATGATGATTCCATTAAGCACCAAACAAACAGCGACAGAGTGATAATGTGGTTGAGTTTGGGTGCTACCAAACTCACTCTAACAGCAGCATGGAAGAAAAAAGATGCACCGTCCCAAGCACAATGCCATGCACAACTCTGGGAGGCAGTCACTATGGAGAGGATGGCTGACATTCTGCTGGATAAACATAAACATTTTGAGTATACCTGGTGCCCCTTGGTGGAGTTTGTGTCCAGAGGTTTACCTCTAGTGGCATGCTACCCACGTACTAGGGCGCTCCATCTATTCCAGACTTAGTAGATCCTCTTTCCAAGACGTTGATATACGCAATGTGTGCACTACTGTGTGGCCCGGCTCCTGGCTGTACCCTGACCCTCCCGATTCAAAGCAACTATTTGGAAAGAATTCCCACTCATGCACCCACAGTTAATGGGTGTGTGTGGGTTTAAAGGTTGTGAAACAACTAGCAATGACAATGTATTACTATTGTTTGCGAAGGCAACTAAGGACGTCATTACCTGAAAGTAAGAAACTGTATACCTCATTAACTCCTTTATTTGCAATGTACTGATGTTGTTAGCTAACACCCTTGCCACTTATGGTTACTGATCACTGTAAAACCAATAAAAACAGTTTGACAAAGAAAAATGAGTATAGCTAAAACAAACATGATCATATTTGGAAAAAGGAAAACTAAAATAAATGTAGCCAGAAAATAAATTCAGAGACTTTGGAAATGGTAGATACCTATGTTTATTGGGGGTTATATTATCTTGCAATTGGACCTTTAAAACTCATGAGATATGGTGGATAAGGTGGCAGGTCATGCATATAACATTGCAAGTGATTTGGGGAAATTAGATGGCAAGTTGGTCCATAAGAAGGCTATCCTGTTTTAGGTTTAAACCTCTAATAACTGACTGAACCCGATCAAAAGAGAACAAGCCCTCATCAGTGTAAACAGAGAAACACTTATGAACACCTGTGCAACCACAAACTGAAATGCCATTCAAAGAAAGGAAAGTAGTAGAGAGAGAATACATAATTATTATTTCTTTCTCAATAGGCAAACAACACAAATGTAGGTTGGTTGTTGAAGGTAGAAGCAAGAAAGACTGATTAATTATTATTCTGTATGGGTTTCTTTTGCTATGGGATGTCACTAAAATAGTGTTTATTTTCCTTTTGTTTCCTCCAGTTATAGGTGCTTGAATTAAATGGGCAGGGTTAAGAAGCATGTTTTAGGTCGACTTTAATTTTATACACTGTAGAGCATCTGGGTATATTAAAATATTCAGATTATTCTGGTATAATAGCCCATTTACCGCAATCACAGTGTACTGATATGTTTATTGTTGAATTTGAAAGGTTTCATGAGGGTTTCCTATCTCTAGGTACGAAAAGTTCACTATTTAGGGTTTTAACAGTGTAGCTGAAAACTGCAATTTCACAATAGTGTTTGTATCTTTAAAAGTTAGGTTTTATTATGCAAACCCCTCACACACAAAAGTCTGTTTTGGATTTTAATCCCATTCCCTAGCGCCTGGATACCCTCAAGGATGAATAGCTGCACATTATAAATCGGAGTTGATTGATTGATTGATTGATAAAATCATATTTGATCTTTTGGCAGAGTTTAATTCTTTCACTGATTGGTGAAATGCCTGACTCATAAGAATATTAGCCGATATGTACTAACAAATTTGCCCTCAGACAAAGAATGGGTAAAACCTATTGATATACAATCCTCCTTTTCTAACAAGTCAGTATTGGTAGCAGGTCACCTGGCAAGCACCCAAGGCTTTTAAACATCCAATGCAATGTGTAGTGACAGTACCTGTGAAACGTGCTGCCACCATGCACATGCGATAGTGGTGAAAACATGACTCAAAACTTTCCACATGACAACAAAAGTCATAGCTGCAAAGTGTCCCATTGTTATGTGTGATACCTTTAGTTAATCCAGGCTTTTCACCCAAGTGCACTTTCCTGCTAGGGTTTTTGAGCCAATAGTTACAATGGCAACAGCAAACGTTCAAGTTCCAAAATACAATCTGATGTCTGTTAAAAGATCAGGACTGATTAAATTGGGACATCTGCCATGGGGACATTTGGCAGCTGTGAATGCCCACACAACACTAGCACCACCTTCAAGTAGTAAGCCAAACAGTACAGAGAAGCATTGATGAGCATGCTTAAAGCATCAAGTTTCAGGTGCCTTAAAATGTAGGCCTACAAATTAATCTGGTGCAATTCTAAATCTTAATGTTTTCACAAGGTACTGTGCTGTTGCAGGGTTGACCACCACTACAATGTCATAATATTTAGTAAAGAGTAGGTGTGTCCAGGGATTTGTCTATTAAACCACTTGAATACAGACTCTTACCCTTTTAATATATTAGTCTTGTAAACTACACAGAGTCCTGATGCATTGCACATGAGAGGTAATGAGACGTGAGAGAGGGTAATGAGATGTGAGTTTGAGTGAAAAACACAGACTTTTTAAGTTCTAAACCAGGTGTCTCCAACGAGTAGCTCGTGAGCTACTGGTAGCTATCCAGCTACCTATGAGTAACTCTCCTGTGTGCAAACCAACCTACTAAATTAGAAGCTTTTGCTTGGCTGAATTAATGTATATAAACATAATTGAAAAGCATGAAGAGAATGTATGGATTTTGAGAACTCATAATCTGATTTTTTTTTTGAAAAAAGGTTGAATTTCCTAATTATATTTAAAGCTGATATTTGAGTGACAATTCATGCAGCATTGGGGGACCTTACTACTTACAGTTTTACCTTGGGGCCAGGGGCATTGCAGCTATACGCTACAAGTGATTCAATCGTAATGTCCAAGGAGGATTCTCTTGTGACGCTTAATCTGGTGGTTAGGTGTTTAGTTTAGTGGCCATCAACATTTATGTTCTTTCTGCTAAAAACATGTTCTGGCCTGATGATAACCCAGTAAATTTTAAGGGTCGAAAAGTTGTTGATGCATCATTGGCAAATTAGGGAAGAGGCTGCCATAGGTTTTATCTTGTTTGAACCACTTAATCGACTTCAAGACCCCGGGCCATTGTTTTAGTGTATGTTTACACCATATATCATTTGTATGTGATTGTTTAGTGTAACATGCTGAGCACAAAGTTTTTGTTTGTATATTGTATTGTGATATAATTTTTGGCAACTAATTATTTAAATATTAATTTCAATTTCTTTGAATTCTTTGTGTGGGCACTGTTTTTCTATAGTATAGTTTTTTCTATTGTATAATTGTGGTACAGACGTTCTTTGTCTCCTGGAACCTCTGTGGCTTCTATGTGGTTTGAGTGCCCCTGGTTCTAGTTCAGCAGGGTTGCCCCTGTTGTTGCAAAATAAAATAAAAAGGAGCACACCTCTTCTAATATTACTTCTGCTACATCTAATTACTCAAAAGAGGACAAATAGGAAATGGAGAAGGGTGTATTTATTAGGGGTGGGCGTAAATCGTGTAATTTCATGTAGCATAATTTCACAAAAAGACAGCAAAAGTATGTGCAATTATGCACAATTGTGTGAAATATATCTCGCACTTACAAAATTACCCAAACTGTCCATTCGGAAAAAAATTCAATGCAAAAATTTAATTTAGAGTTAATTTCTAGTTGCTTGTGCTCAAAACACAATTCGTGTTTGGATTTGTAATTTTCTGCTTGTAAATTATCCAAATGGCCCAGTTGGGTAAAGAATCTACCTGAAATTCCACTGTGTTATAAAAGTACCCAAACGGTGCATATAACTTATAAAATTTCTCCCCAAAATTATGTGATGTGGCGTAATGGCATAATCTAGCTAATTTTGCATACATTTTGTGACGCGAAAGTACCTAGATTACACCAATTGCTCAATCATAATTACATTTTCACCCAGGCTAGTGCTTATGTTGAATGCTACATGTGCACAGTCTATTATTAAGTGTCTGATCTTCCTCTTGTTTCAATAATTGCTTTTCAGTGGAAGGTCAATGTATATTTTTAAATGTAACCATCTTTATTTTAGGTTTGGCACTAAAGTTAAGAAATCACTGGATCCCAATGGCTATCAGTTTTAGAATAAGAGAAGCATGGACTTCTTCATTTCAACATAAGCGAATAAAGATAAATTATTCAACTCTTTTTGTCCCCTTCAACTTTATCTTATCAACATGCATGCATTTATCAGACTACATTACACTCTCCTCAATTTAATAATTAGTTTGTAGCCTACTAAATTTTTTTTTTTAATTTGAAAAGCCAATGCTATTTGAACTGTTTTAAAAATTGAATGAATTTCTTCTCCTGGGTGGATGGATTGCGTCTTTTTCCTACAATCTGTACCCAGATAAAGGGGTAAAATGTGTGTTTGGTGTTTTACCAAAGTCACAATCATTTAGAAGAAAACATTTCAGGAAGGTTGTGGTGCAGATTAGAAAATGCATCTTTTTTTTGTGTTCCCCCAATTGCAAACTAGATGTACTGGCATTTTGTGATTCTGGGCACAGTGAAAATGTTAAGCATCCCCCAGTACATGTGCTCAAACCCTAAACATGCTACATAGTGGGTAACCCTATTTGTGTCTCTGAACTTCGCTAAACGCTTTATAGTACTATAGCATAGATATGTCACCAGTGGCCCAAAATTCATACATTGTACATGAGCTTCACAACAGACTTACATCATTTATATGAATGCATGTAAAAACGGGGACTTTCAATATCTCTCACTGTCTGCAGGCCAGAATTCAGAAATATGTTAAAAAAAAAACTTTTCACATGTTTTACTTCTCACATTAGCTAAGTCACATATAAGTAGTGTACAGTGACCCACAAGGCCTGGGTATAATGTGTGTATGTGAGGCATGCCAAACATGTTGTGGCATATGTCTGAGCTGGCATGATTAAAAAGTACTGTTAGAAATTAAGTTGTTGGTTAACCGGGGTGTGAGACCTGATCAAGCACTGGCTACAATCCCTTGTGGAATAAACCCCAAAAAGTCACTAAATTACTGCGTGCTTAACCCTGGGTAGCTTGCCACAAAAAGCACTCAGGATTAACTTTGAGGCAATGTGAAAAGTATTTATGCAGCACACAAACTGTAATAACGTGAAAGCACACCCCAAGAAAATACCCAAACCATTTTAGGAAAATAGAATCAATTTTAATAAATTATTTGATTCCACAAGGCTTAGAACTGGAGTTATGAATTTTTAAAGATTTTTGTAAAAATAGCACCAAAAAGCACAAATTGCTAACTCAGGACATCTGTGCAAGCTGAACTGGGTCAAAGTCACACTTTCTGTTTGACTGCGATGGAGCACAGGTCAGAAAGAGTCACCAAGAGAGGCCAGCTGAAATTTTACCTTCTCAAAGTCCATGCCAAGAGTCCCATTCATGTTGGAGGGGGCTGCGAGGAGCAGGAAAAGCGTCACGGGAGGCTGCTGGCGTAGCACAAAGAGCAGGCCTGGCGTGGCAGACGGGCTTTGCTGGAGCTTCGCATTGCTGTCCCCACGAGTGGGCAATGCCGCAATGCAAAGAGTCGGGCTGATGCATGATTTGTGGTGTGAGCGGCAAGGCAGCAGGCAGCAGGTCAGCACAGCAATGCAGCAGTTCCTTCCGAGCACCAATCTAAGAAAGTGGCAGTCCTTTCAGCAGCATAGCAGTCCTTCTTCCTGGCAGAGTATCCACAGGTCCAGAAGTGTACGGAAGAGTTGGTGTCTGAGGTTCTACTTTTATACCCTGTTGTCATTCTTCTGGGAGTTGGGAGAAGCTTCTGGAAAGGTTCTTTAAAGTACATGGAATTTCCTTCCCTGCCAGCCCTCGCTCCAAGCTGACTGCAGCTGTGTGAGCACAGGCTATTCTGTTGTAAGTGGGCCCATGATCAGCTCCGATCCCTATTCTCCCAATTCTTCCAGCAGAGGGTCCATTAAGGCATACCTAGTCCATCTATTGTATGACTGTCTGGGAGGAATTCACAAAGTCTTCATGTCAGTTACACCCAGCCATGTGACCCAGGCCGGGCTACAGGTACAAAGGGGCTAAGGGCAGAAAAATCCCAACTTTCTTAGAGGGGCATTTTTAAAATTGTGACCAAAAACCTGGCTTTACCATTAAATAGGGCTTTTCACCCCAATTCCAAAGACACCAAACATGACATAGCTGCCAGCTCCCAATTGAAAAATGCACCTTATTGAATGTAATTAGGAACCCCCAATGTTATCCTAATGGGAGGGGTAGGACTCACAGTAGTGAAAAACACATTTTGGAGTTTTTCACTACCAGGACATTTAAAATTTAGAAGTAAATGTCCAACCCTTTAGTTGCACAGCACTCTTCACAATGGGCTTCCTAGGACCTACCTTAGAGGTGCCTTATATGGAATAAAAGGGGATTTTAAGGATTGCCAAGATGGTTTAAATGCACAATCGACATGGCAGTTTAAAACTGCTTTCAGGCTGCAATTGCAGGTCTGGGACATGTTTTAATTTGCTACTTAAGTGGGTGGCGCAATAAGTGCTGCAGGACAACTAGTAAATTAAGTATGCCAATTAGGTATAAGCTATGTTTAAGGGGAGTGAGCACAAGCACTTAACACTTGTTAGCAGTGGTAAATTGCACAGAGAACTAAGGCCAACAAAATAAAGTCCAGCAAAAATGAAGAAGGTGAAGAAAAATGTTTGGGGGAAAACCATCCTAAGGTTGACAGTTCTCACAAGCACTATATACTGCATAGTCTTGAACAGCATTTATATTTTATAATGGATGGTTTAAATATACATTTCCAATCCCTTCAAATTTGGACAAGAGCTAGAACATCCATCATCACTCTATCTTAGTATTTATTTAAATTCGGACTCTTTTGTACAAGTTTGTTAAATGTGCCCCATGAGGTCATGGATCCAGATTTCTCTGGAGCATTAGCGTAAGGGGTGGTCCTGATTAGTGAGACAAGTTGACTCCTGTAGTTTAAGTTGGTAAAGGACAAAGGAGATCATCTTTGTGAAAGAACCAACTGATAATCTGGGGCTACATTGTGGCAAGGCCCTTGCTGTTGTAAGTGACTGAGTTTTTCTCTCCCTGTCATCTGCTCCCTAATATACTAGAAGCTATCCATAGCAATCGATGAGCTTTAAAAGTGAGAAGATATCCAGCATCCTGAAAAGTGTGGATCTTCCTACACTATTCTTCTAATTCATGCACATTCTGTTAATAGGGTGTACAATATATTTGTGGTTGGAGTTTTGAATGCATCACCTGAGTCAAAAAAAATTATTCCTCCTCGAACTACTATAACACTGCCAAATTCCCTATTCTTAGTTACAATGTTGTCAGCCCATGGGTGACTGTGCACTACGTATTATGCTAATGTTTTATTCAACTAGGTCCCTCTGATGGCCAACACTTGGAAAAGTCTGTGACCAGGTTCAGGGTGCAGGATCCATTTTTGATTGAGGGTCTTATATGAGGAAATGCTGCCACATAAGAGGAAAACGTTTTTTGTGAGGGTGACAAATGTGGGCTTTTCTGCAGTTCCTTGGTCTCTGTCATTGTTTGGATGTATGATGAGGCTGAATTATTAGGTGATGAGACACTTTTAAAAGGTTCTGGAACCTGAGCAGACAGTTTATGGAGCAGGCCTGGAGCAGTGACATTCCATGTTTCATTGTAGATAGGTCTCATTCTCTGGTGAAGGACCTGTGATCCCTGGTATCTGTGCACTTGACACGGTTTTATAATAGGTTCTCATGTGGGCTTCATTGATGAATCCGTGGTAGACCTGGAAAGTGCCAAAGTATTAATGCTGTCATTAGAAGAGGTCCGGCCTGTTGCTCTCTTTGGCTGAGGATGGTCAGTGGATTAACAAGTGTGAATGTACCCCTATGTTTTCAAGTGTTTTTACTTGCGAAATCACTGATTGAATATGGTTAAGCTCCTGTAGTTGGCTAGATTCATTATATTTTCATTATTACACTGGTGTATAGTGATGAGGATGTGTTTGGCATTTGCCACTGTATCAGATAGCTCCCATATGCTAAGGATCTAGTATCAAGAGAGTTTAAATAGACTTGTCAGATGGTCAGATTACAAACGTTGGTGTCCTACATATAGAGCTATATTTCTGTAGTGCTCAATACCCAGATATCTCTCTTTGTGCTGGTCTTATAAATCTGTCTAAACAAATAACCATGACATAAGCATGTTTGTAAACTTGAGAATGAGGTGCAGACTGTGATTACTTCTCTTAGAGAATCCCAACTCATATGTGCCTGAACTGAACTGGAGCAACCACCTTGGACTAAAGGAGTGAATTGTTGGATCCTCAAGAGAGATTTGCCTTTATTGTGGATGTCTTGAATTAGCTGATAGTGTAAGATCTAGTCTGATACATAGACTGAGACTTGTTATGTTAAGCATACAAAAGCATATCAAAGCAATGCATATATGTTAACAGTGGGTGGGAAGCTATGGGAAGCCAATGCAGCATTTTATGCAATTTTGACATATTTCCAGATTAAGCAATATCTCCCTTATTGCATGGACGGATGTCTTTGGAGCCTTCTGGATTGTGGCCTCTAAAGACATGGGTAACTCATGATAGAGTGCATTACAATGTGAAATTAAGCACTGCAAGCACTAAAATGGCCCAGTTTACTAGGGAACAAGCGAAGTAGAGATTATAGTTTGCAGAATTTTAACAATCACTTCTTAACCATTAAGCATTATTTTATTGTATAAAAGATAACTCCTAATCAAACAAAACATGCCCATTCTTTACTTTATCTGCTTCTGGTGTATTTAGTTCAAATATGTTTGGCAGACCTGCCCTTCATAACAAACAAATAACCTCTGATGTAGGGCTATTATTTCCAAGAACATTGGGCGTTATACAAATTTCCAAATCACTAAGTAGTTGTTCAAGGTTTTTGCTCAACTTAATATACATTTGGTTATTGTCAGCAAAAGATTCAACTAACACCCCTTAAACAGTGTTTAATATGATTGCTGACAATGATGAGCCCTGTTACACTTCACCTTCGGGTCTGCCTTTTCCTTACATAAAACAGCCAAATTTAGCCTATTGAGGTCTGTTTTCAAGAAAGCAAACATCAGTTTTACCAGTACAGTTTAGTGAAGTAGTATTTGTCTAACATTTGTGACTCAGAGATCAACAGCAGAATGCTATTCTTGACTTTCTTTTTGCATTTATTGCCTGCTAAAGATGATAGGTACTTTACTATAATTGAAATGTTAGATGTAGATCACTAAGGGGCCGATTCCGATCTCGGTCGGAGGCGCACCCAATACTATTCGGTCGGGAAAAAAGCCATGCGAAAGCCAGTTTCCCGACCGATCCGTACAGCACACCGAACGAGCAAGTACGATGCGCACAACAGCAAAAATCCCGGCCGAGCCGTACTCACCCAAACCAGGTCCTGTTCTCCGACCGAGGCGAATCCAGAAACGCCGAATCGAGTCGCACGGAAGGGAAAATGCAGCCCCGTCCGGCCGGACAAGTACGATGCGCTTCCGTACGCGCCGAACCCGTCGCTACGCACGGCACGTCAAAGCATCCGGGAGAGGCGCACATAAGCTCCGAATCGCGCCACAACACGATCCACGGCTACGAGACGAACACAGCACCGACGAGGACGACGCGAAGCGACGAGGACGAAGCCAAGCGACGAGGACGACGCGAAGCAACGAGAAGGACGAACGACACGAACCAACCATGAATCCCTTCGTCCCGATCATACCAATATTCTACATCTACTACCGGAACAGGCACGGACGCGTACGGCGCAGAAGGTAAGTCAGACACCAACCACAAAACACATACAACACGTACACGACACATCACACACATACACTGGGAATCTGAATATACTTCGCAACAGCAGCACCATAGGGGCGGGATGCCCATCACCAATGCCACATATGCACACAGGGGCCTGAATGCGCGCCACCACCCCAACCCAGGGGGGCTGGATGCCAACCACCACAACCACCCTCAACCAGGGGGGCAGGATGCCTACCACTACTACCACCCTCACCCAGGGGGGCAGGATGCCCACCACTACTACCACCCTTAGCCAGGGGGGCTGGATGCCTACCACTACTACCACCCTCACCCAGGGGGGCAGGATGCCCACCACTACTACCACCCTCACCCAGGGGGCAGGATGCCCACCACTACTACCACCCTTAGCCAGGGGGCTGGATGCCCACCACTACTACCACCCTTAGCCAGGGGGGCTGGATGCCTACCACTACTACCACCCTCAACCAGGGGGCAGGATGCCTACCACTACTACCACCCTCACCCAGGGGGGCAGGATGCCCACCACTACTACCACCCTCACCCAGGGGGGCAGGATGCCCACCACTACTACCACCCTTAGCCAGGGGGCAGGATGCCCACCACTACTACCACCCTTAGCCAGGGGGCTGGATGCCTACCACTACTACCACCCTTAGCCAGGGGGGCTGGATGCCTACCACTACTACCACCCTCAACCAGGGGGGCAGGATGCCTACCACTACTACCACCCTCACCCAGGGGGCAGGATGCCCACCACTACTACCACCCTTAGCCAGGGGGCAGGATGCCCACCACTACTACCACCCTCACCCAGGGGGCAGGATGCCCACCACTACTACCACCCTTAGCCAGGGGGGCAGGATGCCTACCACTACTACCACCCTCACCCAGGGGGGCAGGATGCCCACCACTACTACCACCCTTAGCCAGGGGGCAGGATGCCTACCACTACTACCACCCTCACCCAGGGGGGCAGGATGCCCACCACTACTACCACCCTCACCCAGGGGGCAGGATGCCCACCACTACTACCACCCTTAGCCAGGGGGCTGGATGCCTACCACTACTACCACCCTTAGCCAGGGGGCAGGATGCCCACCACTACTACCACCCTTAGCCAGGGGGCTGGATGCCTACCACTACTACCACCCCCACTCATAGGATGGACAATGCATGACACAACAAGCACACCACAACCTAGGGAATGCAAGATTAAGACATCCCCCCACCACCATGACAAGCGTGTGAGCAGGCTGTGTCAAATGCCTACAACACCGAACATGACTTTGAACATACAATGTGACCCCCTAGCACATGTGCCACACATATATGTGTGTGGCACCCACAATGCAAGCAGCCCATGACCATTGTGGCAATGGGGCCTAAACCCCCATCATCACAGTGACCAAAAGGCAAGTGTGGGGTCCATAGCTGAAGCACATTTTGACCATTGTGGCAATGGGGTCTAAACCCCCATCATCACAGTGACCAAAAGGCAAGTGTGGGGTCCATAGCTGAAGCACATTTTGACCATTGTGGCAATGGGGTCTAAACCCCCATCATCACAGTGACCAAAAGGCAAGTGTGGGGTCCATAGCTGAAGCACAGTTTGACCATTGTGGCAATGGGGTCTAAACCCCCATCATCACAGTGACCAAAAGGCAAGTGTGGGGTCCATAGCTGAAGCACATTTTGACCATTGTGGCAATGGGGTCTACACCCTCATCATCACAGTGACCAAAAGGTAATTGTTGACAAAGAAAGAGCTGCAACTGCCAAACTGCATGGATCATTCCTGGTCACTGAACCAAAAACTCATCTGTGGCAAAGTAGTGTATGTGTCCCATTGCAACATAAATTGGGGGAGCCAAATACTGCAGTGCAAATGAAACATTCCTTTGGCCATGTGCAGACAAACAACACCCATGGTGGCTGAGACCGTCAACAGTCATCAATGACACAATGACAGAAGTGACCATCAGAATGCAGAACCACATATTTGCACCAATGGGCACACAAATGCAGATACCCTGTGGAGACAGCAGATGTGAGGTGAACAGATACCATACCATGGCAGCAATGGGACACACAAACCATGATCACTGTGCTGACCGATGACCTAGGAGTCCCAGGGACAGCAGGGGAAACACACCAAACAACATACAGCCAATGGCACACCCAAGATATGCCAATGCAGTGGTGCAGATGCACAAACACAAACAGGCAGACCAACACTGTCATCATACACAGCAGGTGAGGGGTGGGGGTGCCATTGTCCCCAGGCAACAACACAACACATGAGGAGAGCTGAATACCAATCATACAGATGTGCATACACTGCCACACTAAGGTAACTCATGGATCCAAATCCCCTATGTGGGCAAGCAGGCATTGACAGGTGAGAGGGAGCACAAAACACACATGTCACACAGGCACGTAGGAACAACAACTGACACAGCAAGTCACAGACACACCACAGCACCACCCCCAGGGCCCCCACAATGTGGTGACCCTGGGCTGAAGAAAATACCACTGTGATGACAAAGCTAAATGTCGTTCACACTGTGAACCACAGTCAGGTGTCCTGAGCAACTAACTACCATCACACCTACACAAGCACAAATCAATCAGCATGGCCAGTAAGCCAAGGCCAACATGGAGGCAGGGGACTAGCCGGGCAACAACTCTCATCTGCACACACTCAACACCACACCCCTCGACCTCCAACAATGTGCAGCAGTGAAGTACACATGCACTGGTGACATTGCACATGCACCCATTACTATTCCAGGGTGGTGGGTGGGAACCAAGGTGTAGAAACACATCACACATGGACACTCAACAAGACTCCTGAATGTCTGACACACTGCACACTACGCTGTACATGGACATGACGGCAATACCACACCGACCAATGGGATCCCAGCCACAGTCACACACCAATGAAGAAGCCAAGGTCACCCACAAAGAACACACATAGACAACAACCAACATTGCAGCCCGGACCCTAAGGAGTGCCAGCAGTCACACACACAACGTGTCACAATCACTGAAAGATAACACAAACTGGAAATCACATGACAGGGGCAAACAACAAGTGCCAAAGGGAAACCTGACTGTGACCCATCTGCGTCAGCACACAAACTCTGCCCTGACAGCAAACACACCTATGGGTGACACCCTGATGACCAGTAATGTGCCATGCACCCACATCACAGAGAACACAGGGAGAAGACTTTGGGGGAACATAGCTCAAGTCAGCAAGCATCACAAACAGGTACAACACTAGGGATCACAGCATGCGCAGATGAATGGAAGTGAACACACAGACATGCACATACAACACACACCTTGGGCGCAGGCAATGTCACACGTGTACACACTGCCATGAGGGGACTCCACTCCTGTGTGAGGAAAGCTGTGCCATATGTTGCCTCAGTAGGGCCCCATCATGTCAGCTGAGCACTTGGTCACACAATCAACAATTAGCACCAAATGAGGGCTCCCATCACATCAGCCTGGTCATGGATGTGCCAACGGAATCATCAGCACAGATCCAACACACTTGTATAGCAATGTTGCACTGACTACACGGATGAGTCCCTCCCCATTGATGCCCAAACCTGCATGTCCACTGGAGATGGCAACACGGTCAGGGAAGTAGACAAATGCAACGATGGCAGGCACAACAGATGTGCAGGGGTGGAAGCCACAGATATGAAATTGCCAATGTAAGTAGGAAACCCATTGCCAAATACTGAACACATGACACCCTCAGATGCTGCTATTGATGACATGGATACACCACATGATAGGACACATTCCCCTGGACCACATGGGTTCCTGCACAGTAACACTTCATAATCATGAGACCAGATATCACCATCACTGCAGCAAGGGCATGGTTAGCTGCACCAACAACATGTACATCTGAAGCATGAGCACTAGAGAAAAGAAAGTTGCTTTATTCAGCATATGTGTTGAGGCCAAACGAAGTCCTGAAAAAGAGCAAAGGCCAATGGCCAGTCCATTGTCAAAGTTCAAACAGGGTGACACTGGCAGATGTCACCCTACGCATGCCTGCACAATACCAGGGACAATCCACTAGGAGGGGCAACCGGGGGGCAGGCCAGGCACCGCAGGGACAGGATCAGGGCTCACCAGGGGAGTCAGGGAAGGGGTGGTGGGTGCTGGAGAGCCACTGACAACTGCAGTGGAGGTGTCTGACATGGTGTGTGCCGGCACAACTGGGGGGCATGACACAGATGTCGTGGGTGCCGGCACAACTGCAGTGGACCCTGCAGATGGGGTGGACAGGTCCGCCACTGCAGTGCCCAAGTCAGACAGGGCGGTAGTGGACTCCACTGCAGTGCCTACCTCCAGGGGAGGAGAATGGGGAACAGGCAAGGTGGGTTGGACAGAGGGGGGGACACCCTCACCACATCAGTGGCACAGACAAGCGCAGCGGGGGTGTGGTGCTGGGAGAGCAAGTGGCAGGGGGAGAAGGCCGGAGCATCTTGGGGATGGTATATCTGTGGGTGGGGGAACCTGGGGCAGGGTGTGGTGGGGGCACCTGTGCAGTGGGGGCCTGAGGGATGGAGGACGGAGACCTTGTGCCTGAGCTGCAGGGCGGTGGCGGGGTCTTGCTCTTAGCACTCCGGGGGACTTGCGGGTGGGGGCCTCAGTCCGTCTGCGCCTGGGGGAGGGTGTCCGGGGGCGAGGGGCACTCTGCTCCGTGTGGGTGGGCTTCCTCTTCCCCCGGGATGCTGGAGCAGCTTCATCGGTGGGGAAGAGGCCGAGGTCACAGAGGAAGAGCTGCTGTGACTTTGGGGTTGCAGGTGAGGCAAGGGAGGGTGCTTTGGAGGGAGAGGGAACTGAGGACTGCGCAGTGCATGTGGATGCGTGTGTGTGTTCCAGGGCCCCATCCCCTGTGAGTCTGGCTTCAGTCCCCTGAATGTGCTTGCGTGTGCGTTTTGTCATTGGCGTGTGTGTCAGTGTGCTGGATGTGTGTGTGCTGGTGTGTGCCAGTGTGTGTGTGCCTGGGATGGGTAAGGTGCTGGGGAGTGTGGATGGAGCAGAGGCAGGAGGGGTGAGGGACCGTTTGAGGAGGGACACTGCTGCCGTCAGGGAGGAGTCCATGGACCTATTGCCCCTCTGTAGGTCAGACATGCCCGATGAGATGCCCTCCATGAACGACACCAGCTGAGTCAACAGCGCGGTGTGCGCATGGAGGACACTCAGCATGGCTGTCTGCCCTACATGGAGCTGGCGAAGGAGGTACACAGACTCCTCACTCAGGGCAGCAGGGGACACAGGGGCAGGGGGTGCGGTGCCTGGCCCAAAGGAGACACGCTCCCGGACATGGGAGCCTCCACGGACCTGGGGAATGGGAGCCGATGGGAGGGCGGTGGTGGTGCTGGTGGTGGCGGGGACAGCAACACTAGCTGGGGTGTGGTGGCTGCTGACACCCGCCTCCACAAGGGAGTCATCCTCCGAGTTGCTCTGGTCCTCAGCTGAGGTGGATGCTGCTGAGGACTCCTCGGTGTGGCTCCCCTCGCCCTCCGTGCCACTGGGTCCCTCCGACCACTCCTCGGCTGCTGACCCAGTCTGGCTCTCCGGCTCCTCCTGGTCCGTGGAGCTGTCCCCTTCCGTGGCCGTGGATGTATCTGCAAACAATGGGGAAACAGACAGACATCAGTCACCTGCACATAACGCACACACCACTGTGAGCACAGCACATCACAGAGCAAGCCCTGGCATCATTAGTTGTACATTGCTAAAAGTGCACTAATTGAACAGGAGAAGTCAATTGTCAGTCTGATGCCAAGCATGGCACTCACATCCCACATGGCCTTGCACCCATCTGTCTGGTGTCTGTTGGATTGCAACACCCCAGTGTTGACACATGCACCAAGTACACAGTAGTTGGACAGTGCAGAGGACACGGTGTGGACACATCACAGCTCTTGCCACTGAGTCAGTACAGGTTTACGGATGTAAGGGATGCCCAGAGTCAAATAGGAAATGCATGTGATGCATACCAGCGACAGACACCATGATGCACCCATGTCCTGATAGCCAGCGCCACTATGGTGTGCATGTAGCACATGTCACTCCCCTGCAGGATCACCAATCAGTAGACACATGCCATGGCGGAGGCATGACTGCAAAGTCATACATCACTGTCTCAGTGATGTATGACTTTGCAGCCAGACAACAACACTCTGCACTGTGTCACAATAGTAGGTCATGGGGAATGCAAGTCCTGGAGCTGCACAAGTGCACATGTACATCCCCCCACAACACATCCTCTTAACCCTCATCTGTCCAGGTCATACCTATTGGACATATGGGAGACCTGTGACACTACCCTCTGAACCTGAGCCCCTCACACTCTGCTGTGCATGGGGAACAGCTGCCTGAACTTCACATTTACATGCCCCAGTCTGCATGGGCAGCTGATCAGACACCTATGTGTCACACAAGTATCGTCTCCTATGGTCACATCTCCAGTGGCATGCTGAGCCCCTACCAAGAAACTCCACAGCAGTCCTGGCGACTAATCCACAGCACACTGACACAGAGGCAGACACCTGAGGGGCAAATCACTGTGCACAATGTGTCCTCTGATACACGGGAGTGGGAGTACAGAGTGTATTGTATGGCCTGGAGTAGGCATGACTGTCCAGCCCCACATGAATGAGGGATGAGCCCTGGACTGTAGGCAGCTGGCTAAGTATGTGTGACACACGTCATATACATACTCCTGGGGCCCAAACATTGTTCCCACCCGCAGCATGGGTGTGTGCCAGGTACCCCAGCCACATGTGGTGGATCAGCTCAGCAATTGGACCACAGATCAAAGTAACACGCTGAATACATGTCAGAATACAGGCATTGTGTAAGCAATGGACCCACCCATGATGCCCACCACAGAGTCAGGGAAACAGATGCTGTCTCCCACCTTGAGTCAAGCAAACTGCAAGGACACAGTCCTAAGTGACAGAATTCCCTGCATGTAAGGGCCACACCTGGGTATCAGATGAGGAGTGGGCAGTGCACAATAGAGGGACATGGCTCCTGGACAACATGACTGCTGTACTGTGGCAGTTCAACCTGGCCCGAGGAGGGCACATAACATGTTAGACAGAGTACACAGTGCAGTCTTTGACTCACCCCCTCCTTGCTGCTCTCTGGCCTTCAGCTGCCCATCCAGGTCTGGAAAGACCACCGCCAGGATCCTGAGCATGTGGGGGTCAGGGTCCGTGTTCCGCCCCTCCTGCGAGGAGGCGACAGCTTCAGCTGGACCCGTGCAATCCTCCGGGTCCAGCCCCGAAGGTCCTGCCACCTCTTTTGGCAGTTGCGGATCCGGCGCTTGTAGACCCCCACGGACCGGACAGCCCGGACGATGTCCTTCCAGATCTCATGCTTCCGATGGGCAGAAGCCTGTCAGGATGACAAAGTGATAAGGACATTACTACACATGCAACATATCCGTGCATGACACAGTTGCATATACATGTCGCAATCACAGGGGCACATGGTGTACCCAGGCAGTGCACGGCTGCCCATGGACAGTTTTCCAGAAGTCACTACATGGTATCATAGCATGGGGAGTAAAACCCTGTTCAGAAGCACTGTCACTGCACCATACCTGTCCAGTGCAAGTCACTACACACTATGGGGGTGACAACTACTCAGTGAGCCTGCTAGCCAGTGGTGTGCTGACTCTCAGCCTTGCTAGTCAGACAAAATGCACATTCAGAAAGGCAGTGCACAGAACACTCACCTGCTCCCCTGGTGTCCCATACAGCTTGCTGTACTGTGGAAGTAGGCTGTCCAGCAGGGCCTGGTTCTCTTCAAGGCTGAAGGCTGGGGCTCTCTCCACAGTACGTGCCATTGCAGGGTCCAGAGGGGCAGAGACAGCAGCAGTGCAGTGGCAGATGTCGTCCTGGAGCATGTAGTGCAGGCAAGTGGGCTCTCAGGGGAACATGCAGCAATATATATGTGCTGGAGAGGCAGATACTGTCCCTTGTGTCCAAAGTGATAGGTCCAAGTCGTTTGCATCTTCTGAATCTGGCCAATCCATGGAATAGCAGCACCAAAACACGCCCACAGCATCCTTCAAATCTTCAACTTCATGACATACATGATTTTGCAACATTGTTGTGGGTGACCAACTGATTTTCCAGCAACCGACTCGCTCGAATATTCAAAACGCGTCCGTTGCCAGGCAAGCCCATTGTCAATGGGTGCGCACCGATCGGTCCATTGCTGTTCAACGCGCACAGGGGTACAACGCGCACCCGCACACATTGAAAGCAATGGGCCGGCCGGAGGCACCGATCGGTCCATTGCTGTTCAACGCGCACAGGGGTACAACGCGTACCCGCACACATTGAATGCAATGGGCCGGCCGGAGGCACCGATCGGTCCATTGCTGTTCAACGCGCACAGGGGTACAACGCGTACCCGCACACATTGAATGCAATGGGCCGGCCGGAGGCACCGATCGGTCCATTGCTGTTCAACGCGCACAGGGGTACAACGCGTGCACCGCACACATTGAATGCAATGGGCCGGCCGGAGGCACCGATCGGTCCATTGCTGTTCAACGCGCACAGGGGTACAACGCGTACTCCGCACACATTGAATGCAATGGGCCGGCCGGAGGCACCGATCGGTCCATTGCTGTTCAACGCGCACAGGGGTACAACGCTGCACCCGCACACATTGAATGCAATGGGCCGGGCCGGAGGCACCGATCGGTCCATTGCAGTACAACGCGCACAGGGGTACAACGCTGCACCCGCACACATTGAATGCAATGGGCCGGCCGGAGGCACCGATCGGTCCATTGCTGTTCAACGCGCACAGGGGTACAACGCGTACTCGCACACATTGAATGCAATGGGCCGGCCGGAGGCACCGATCGGTCCATTGCTGTTCAACGCGCACAGGGGTACAACGCGCACCCGACACATTGAATGCAATGGGCCGGCCGGAGGCACCGATCGGTCCATTGCTGTTCAACGCGCACAGGGGTACAACGCGCACCCGCACACATTGAATGCAATGGGCCGGCCGGAGGCACCGATCGGTCCATTGCAGTACAACGCGCACAGGGGTACAACGCTGCACTCGCACACATTGAATGCAATGGGCCGGCCGGAGGCACCGATCGGTCCATTGCTGTTCAACGCGCACAGGGGTACAACGCGTACCCGCACACATTGAAAGCAATGGGCCGGCCGGAGGCACCGATCGGTCCATTGCTGTTCAACGCGCACAGGGGTACAACGCGTACCCGCACACATTGAATGCAATGGGCCGGCCGGAGGCACCGATCGGTCCATTGCAGTACAACGCATCACTGTACATGTGACTGGCATATGTCAGCATGCCTGTCTCAGATGGACATATGCCAGCCACAGATAGCTCCCAGGGAGTGAGGGGCACACCTACATCACGACAGCCTGTCCAAACCTTATCATAAGGCATGTAAGGCTGCATTTCCTATTGTGTGTATGTTGGTGTACATGTTGTCCTGTGGGTGTCACCTGTGGGCAGCCACCCCCAGGCTGTGCACGTGTTCATGGGGACAGGATCATGGGTGTTACGTGTACGTGACCACTGTGATGTGCAACTGTTCATATCTGTGCATGTGCCATGGTCACATTTCACAGTGGTGTTTGTGTATGTCATGTCACATACCCCGTGAGTCCCATGTGGGACGGTATGTTTGAGCCAGGGTGTCCCAGTGGCACAATAGTGATGGCCCTCCACAGTCTTTGTGCATGTAGTGTTTACAATGTCTCTGATTTCATGTGCACAATGGGAGACAGTCTCCACATCCACGTTGTGTGTGCATGGACTCTGATGTTGTGCGTGTGTGTCACAGACGTCCATGGCTCTCCTGCCATGGCAAGTGTGGCCACTACCTGTGGGGGTCATGTTTGTTTTGTTGTGGTGTACACATGATACTCCAGGTGATGCCAGTGTCCATGTGGCATTACAGGGTCCCTGGGAATGTGCCTGTCGTTGAGCTGTGGTGCCTGGGGCACATCTGTCCTCACATGTCACTGGGGGTGACTGTGACACAGCATCATGATATCCAATGGGCCAAACAGGGACAAATTGATGCCACCTGTAGGACCGTGTTGACAGATGTTGGCCATGTATGTACCATAAATGTCGTTCCGGTACTGCACACTTCATGTAGTTGTGCCTCATGATGATGTATGTTGGGATCTTGAGTGTGTTCAATGCCGCATATGTGGGGTGACTGACGATCTTGCTTACTTCTCCTCTGCACTGCAGGGCTCCTGCTGTCCATCGGCCATTCCCAGACCTGGCAACGATGGTGGAACGGGACAGCATCCGACGGTACCGCTTCACCAGGCAGCTGATTGAGGATTTTGCAGTGCAGTTGTCCCCACATTTGCAGCCTGGCCGGCCGTATCCTACAGCGCTGACCCCCAAGGTGAAGGTGATGGCAGCCCTACACTTCTTTGCCACCGGTACCTTCCAACATACTGTGGCGTCTGCTGGTGGGATGTCACAGACCATGTTCAGCCGTGTGCTCCGCGATGTTTTGGCGGCAATGTTGCTCTTCCTGAACCGGTACATCTATTTCCCTAGACTGCGACGACTCACTGACGTGAAGAGTGACTTTTATGCCCTGGGGAGGATGCCGCATGTCATTGGCTCCATTGATGGGACACATGTGGCTTTGGTACCACCACAGGCCCAGGAGCAGGCCTACAGGAACCGCAAGCACTACCACTCGGTCAATGCACTGGTGGTGTGTCTTGCAGACATGACCATCACACACGTGTGTGCCCGTTTCCCTGGTTCAGCACACGATGCCTTTGTGATGAGGAGTAGTCGCATCCCCAGGTTGATGGCACAGATGCAGAACCAGCGTGCCTGGCTTGTCGGTGTGTACTGACTTTGTGCCATTGTGTGTGATCTGATCTGTAGTATTCCGCCCACTTTTCCAAGTCAGCTGATGTGCACTTGTCTGTCCGTAGGTGACTCGGGATACCCCAACATGCCGTGGTTGCTGACACCCCTCAGGAACCCTGTGACACCTGCCCAGATGCGCTACAATGAGGCACATGGTCGGACCAGGAGAGTGATTGAGCGGACCTTTGGTCTCCTGAAGAGCCGCTTCCGCTGCCTGGACAAGACCGGAGGGTCCCTCCCATATGCCCCTGCGAAAGTGTGCAAGATTATCATCGTCTGCTGCATGCTCCACAACCTGGCAGTGCGGAAGGAGTTGCCTCTCATCCAGGATGACGATGACCAACATCCGCCACCTGTGGAGGATCCTGGCCTGGACCACGATGCCAGTGACGATGATGATGATGATGGTGATGGTGATGTCCGCACACAGCTCATCACCAACTTCTTTAGCTGAATGTGAGTATCCTGAGGTGTCATGTGAATGATGTGAGTTGGCATGATGTGTGGGTGGTGCTCTGGTGCTGTTGGAGTGTGTCCATGGGCTACTTGACAGGATGTGTGTTGCGATGTGTGGTGACAGGTGGGCTGTACTCCCCAACAGTGTTGACATGCTAACTTGGTTCTGGGTGGGTATCTTGTAACATGTATTGTGCATGAGTTTTGCTGTTCTGTCCTGTACTGCATTGCTTTTGACTGTGTGTCATTTCTGTCCTTCACAGGGTACTTTCAGATTCGTTTGGTCAACTGTGTCCACCGACGACGTGATTGCACATCCAGGCTGGTAGCTGTTGTGTCCCTACAGGTGATGTGCGCCACACCCATGGACTTCCTTCTGTCTACAGTTGTTGACTGTGTGCCCGCTACCAGGTGGGGTTACCTTGCATCTGTAGTGGTTACGGCATGTTGCTACTGTGTAATAAACCTGTGCTTCACTTAGTGATGTGCGTTGTCTGTGGTCACACATTTGACTGCCATTTGCTTACTGCACCTGTGGGCTACTTGACTACAACTGGGAATGGGTGTGGTGTCTGTGCATTGCACCGTCTTCCCTGGCAACATCAGTGTAGGCAATGAGTCAGATGGCCTAGGTGTGTATGTGTTGTGTAGCCCTGGTGGTGTGTCTCCCTCATATGTGTCACGTTGCCTGTACTCACATGCCTGTGTTGTCCTTGCTGTTGCAGTTCGCATACACTGTGTAATTTTGCAGTTCATCATCCCCATAACAGCACCCACGTTGGAATCACGACAGAGGCAAGTATGGTGTATTAGTGTGTTTATTGTGATAATAGTGCATAGGATGGATTGTGCTGTACATGAATCTTGCAATCCCAAGTTCCTAGATGAATAGAAAGTCCAGGTAGACAGGATCCCCAGTATCGGGGCCACAGTTGTCTGACACATTGTTCCAACTTGTACTCCCCATGCAATGTGTGGGAGTAGTGTTGCCATCAACAGGGTGAACAGTCTGTGCACAAAGGCGAAAATCCAGAACAGGTTCAGGCTTCCTGGGAGTTGCGCTTGGCCATCAGCCTCTCACTTTCCCCTCCTCGGACGACCCCTCTTCTTGGGGGGGCCCTCAAGTGCAGGCTGCTGCGGTGCAGGGGACTCTCCGCCAGAGTCCTCCTCCCTCCCTGTGGCAGTTGCAGTTTGTTCGGTACCAGATGTTGTTGGCACACAGGGAGGTGTGGACTGGTTGCTGTTCATCTGGCGGAGGCATTGTAAAATGTCCCTGTGCACCGCCGTCATCTCATGTAGTACATCCCACTTGGACTCCACGCGGGTCATGTGGGAGTCCACACGTGACATGTGGGAGTCCACACGTGACATGTGTGACTCCACTTGGGACATGTGGGAGTCCAAGCGGGCATGATGGGCAGCCTGCTGCTGTTTGATGTCTCTGAGGAGCCCCACTACCTGGCTGAGCTCTCCGGTGCTGGACTGGTACGCATCAGCTATGCGTACCAGTTGTGGGTCTTCATGCACACCAGCAACGTCTGCAAGCAGCGACCTCTGTCTCCCACCCCTCCCACCACCCCTGCTGACATGTGCAGTGTGTGCAGTTGCACGCACAGATAACCCTGGTCCACCTTGGGGGTTGGTGGTGGTGGTGGTGTCCATGGCCCCAGGTTGGTCCAGGGTCACTGCGCTGGTGTTGTTCCTTATTCTGTCCATGTCGGCAGGGATGGTATTCGTGGTGACAGTCGTTGGAGGGGTGGGTGCAGGGGGTGCAGCTGGTGGACCTGCTGGTGCTGCAGCTGGTGGTCCTGCTGGTGCAGCATGTTGACTTGCACCGGATGTGCCAGGTTGTTCTTCATCGTCCGAGGAGGACAGAGGCTGTACGACGCCAGTGAGCTCGGCATCCTCTTGAGCCTGGGACTGGGACTCCTCAGCGTCTGCTGCTGTGTCCCTATCATCACCTGTTTTTGGGAGACACAAACAATGTATGTCATGTTTCTGCAGGCATCAGTGGTTGACACACCTGACAGTTGTGACTGTGCCTCGGGGTGCGGGCCTGTACATTGTATTGTCCTAAGTCGTCACAGTCAGGGGTTGATATTGGTGTGGCACATTGTCCTGCATTATTTGGGCATTTCTATGTATTCTCTGGGGTGTGAACATGGTCTGCATTGATTGTGTTTGGTTGACAGCCAGACCTCCTTCCCACCCACCCACCCACCCAGTCAGTTATCCCACCATGGAACGTGCTTGCATTGCAGGGAGTGTAAGTTGTCTCTCAGGATGTCAGTCAGTGGTGTCCTGCTGTTTGTTGGTGCACAGTTGGCAGCAGGGCCTTGTGCTCCCCACAGCAGTAGCCAGTGTCAGCCATCTTGTGAGTCCTTCTCCACTCCCTGTGATGTGAGCATGGTTCAGGGTGGTGTTGATGGGACAGTTGTGGGGCTGAGCAATGTCTGTGACTACGACTCCCATCATGCTATTGCCTCCACCCCCTTCCCAGCATGCCCATGCTTCCTTCCTTTTGACTCTGCTTCCCTGTGGGGTGGGCTGGCTGTGCTGACAGGATGGCTGGGAGTGTTGTCCTGGCAGTTGTTTGGCTAAGAGTCCCAAGAGTGTCCCTGTGCTTCACACAACATAACCCAGGGTGGTGGTGCTTTGTGGGATCTTGTGTTAGGATGGAGGGCATTGCATTCTACCAGGTGGGTACTGTGGAGTTTGTGTTGGGGGGGTGTGAGGGGAGGTGCTGGTGACTATAGTCAGTGCTGCAAGTCCCCCTTCCCACCCAGCCAGCCAGATAGCCCACCATGGAACGTGCTTGCATTGCAGGGAGTGTAAGTTGTCTCTCAGGATGTCAGTCAGTGGTGTCCTGCTGTTTGTTGGTGCACAGTTGGCAGCAGGGCCTTGTGCTCCTCACAGCAGTAGCCAGTGTCAGCCATCTTGTGAGTCCTTCTCCACTCCCTGTGATGTGAGCATGGTTCATGGTGGTGTTGATGGGACAGTTGTGGGGGGGCAATATGTGTGACTGCGACTCCCATGATGCTATTGGCTACACTGACTTGGCCAGCATACACAGAATTCCTTCCTTTGAGTGGTCTTCACTGTGTGTTGGTGTTGTTGTGGTGGCTACATGTGTGGATGTGTGTGTTAGTTCTATTTGTGCCACTGCCTAGCTGTAGTTGTGGTTGTGTTTGTACATGTGTTGGCACAGTTGGATGTGACTTTTTTGATGGCATGTGTTGGGTTTATCTGACTGACATACACATTTTGGGATGATTCTGTTCTAGTTGCTGTGTAATTGCTATGAGTGCATGGTTTGACTCTCCCCTTGACAGTGATGTGTGTGTGTTTTGTGGCAGTATATTGTGTACATTTGTTGTGTACTCACCAGGCTCTGGGATGTCCTCTAGTCCATATATGCTCACTGGCGGTAGGATGGCCCGCACCTTCTCCTCCCAGGGCCTGAGGTATATTGGCTTGGCAGGAGGGCCACTGCCGGTGTGTTGGCTGTTGATGTAATCTTGCTTCAGCAGTTTCCGTACCCTCCTGCGCACGTCATACCACCTGTTCTGGATGTCGCTCTTTGTGCGCCGACATGGTGATTGTGCGTTCACCCTGTTGATGATCCTCTCCCACATCTTGGTTTTCTGCGACATGGGGGTCTGTTGGACCAATGTGCCAAACAGCTGTGGCTCTACCCTGAGGATCTCGTCTACCAGGACTTCCAATTCACAATCTAGGAACTTGTGATTCTTCTTGGGGGGCATGGTGATGGGTGGTGATGGTGGGTGATGTGTGTGTTGGTGTGCAGGTGAGGGTGTGTGGGTGTGTGTTGTGCTGGGTGTATGTGAGGTAGGTATTTGTTGGTGTGCTGCTGGTGTGTGGCTTGTGTGAGGGATGAGCTGTGGGTGTGTGGTTGCTTTCTCTTGGGTGCTGGCAGTGGAATGGCATTTGCAAAGGCTCATGGTAGTGATTTGTGTCCTTTATATAGGTGGAGTTGTGGGTGTGTCTTTGTTCTCTGTCCCCACCCCCCCAGTATTTATTGGCTTGGTAATTGCTTGTTTGGCCTTTTTTTGGTTGATTTTTCCTTTGTGCTGTTTGTGTATGTTGGAAACGTCTTGTGACCGAGTCGGACCCTGCATTGGTCTCGTACGGTGTTTTCCGCTTCGTTCACGCTGTGTTTGTGCAGTTTTGTATGCTGCGTACGCGTCGGTCGCGGTGTATTGTGTTGCTTCGGCTCGGTTTTGTATGCGTGTCGGTCGTACGGCTTGTCCTCCGTCCGACTCGGTCGTGTTTTTCGCGCCTTGCATCGTACTTTGCGGGTTGGAGTTGGCGGGTACGATTCGGTCGGATTTGTTCCGGGTGCGTGTCGGTCGGTTGGATTCGCGTGTTTTTCCGGCCGGATTGCTATTTTCCGAGCGGCTCGGTCGGTCGGCTTGGTTTCCTGACGTGTCGGTCGGATTTATCGCGGCTTGCATCGTACTTGGCGTGTCGGGCGCCACTGGTACGTGTCGGTCGGTATTTTTTCCGGATCCGAGTCGGTCGGTGCTTTTTCCGGCCCGAATCGGAATCGGCCCCTAAGTGTGGTGAGACAACAAGTATGTATATATGTGTATGGTATAATTATAGCACAAACCTAGTCAGAAAATGCAGCAGAGAACTCTTCATGGATAAAGTCAAGCTTAAAGTCTACATGTAAAAGAAGAGGGAGTAGGGTTGTGGATAGTTATTGTACTGTGATGTAGTGTTCTTTAAAGGTTTTAGTCTTTAACTCTCTCCTAGATTGAAGCAGTATTGTGGCAGTCCTGATGGATACAGGGATGTTCTTCTAAATAAACATAGAAGGGAAAGACTATGGGCCTGATTTATGAAGGGCTTGTGTTGCCCTTGCATCACGCAAGTGAGGTCATCCCGGTCAAGTGTAGGTTTATTTAGGAGTGAGAGGATCTAGCCAATCATGAACAGGGCCGGACTGGGAACAGAAACCGGCCCTGGCAAACTGCTCAGCCGGCACCCCCTGGGGTGAGGGGGAGTGCAGCCGAGCAGTTTGCAAGGGCCGGTTTCGGCCGATTTTGTTACAGGGGGCCGATATTGCGGACCCCCGGTAACAAAAACAGCCCCCCAGGGGCCCAAAACCGACCCCCACCCTAGCGGCCTACTGGGGAAACGCCCGGTGCCCGCTATGGCCAGTCCGGCCCTGATCATGAAGGCTTTTTGGAAGATGCCTTGAGTGAGGGAGGCATTATCAATAGTAAGCAGGGTTAGAGAAGATCCCCATAGAGACTTTGATGAAGGACAATGAGAAAAAAATCACCTTCAATAAAAGTGGCTTTGATGAAGTTGATTATGTCAGCGAGGTATGGAAGAGATAGAACGTGAAAGGCTGACCATTGTAGGATTCTACAAGAACGGGTTGGTGAAAGAGATGACACAGGTTTGGTATCATTGATGTACTGTTGGAATTTCTGCATTTTTTCACTAATGAAGAGATTGATGACATTGCGCTTTTCTTTGTAGTGATGAAATAGTGTCCCAGCTGGGGGTTCATATCGTGCTTGATTGTCTTGAACAGCATTCTTCTTCTGTTGGTGGCTTCAATGATGGAGATGGTATAGTACTTTATTTTGGCTTCTGTCATGGGTCATGATTGTTCACATAGCTTTCCAAAATATTGTTGAATGTTGAAGTTGTTTACAAGAGTATTTGAGTTAGACATTGAGCTTATGGGTGAGAGATGAATTCAAGCATTAGGTTGTTTATGGAGATGTGTAAGAAAGTGCCCTCTTTTTGCATGGTTGCCCCCATTTTTTGCTAAACTGTTGATGTGCTTTGACTTAGTGTGCCCTGCGTTCCTGCCAATCAGGTACCCTGGGCCTATGTTCTTTCCCTAAATCTGCATTGAAAAAAAAAACCAATTGCCACTCTTTGGCCACAGGTTAGTCCCTTGTAAATGGTACCACAGGTACCAAGGGCACTGTGGTCAGGGAAGGCCTCTAAGGGCTGCAGCACTTATTGTGCTACCCTTAGAAGCCCTATACCTTTACACACACACACACACACACTGCCTTTGCAGGCTGCATGTTTTGGTGCAGGACAAAGTGAAGAGTCAACATGGCACACATCCCTGTGTGCCATGCCTAGAACCCACTGCCCAGGCATGGGTCAGCCACCCCTCTGGGTGCACTATACCAGTGGTGAGGGTACAGGTGCATGAGCCCTGTACCGCTACAGTGTCTAAGCCAATTCTTGGACATTGTAAGTGCAGTAATGCCATTAAGAGTATGTGGTGCTGGGAGTTTGTCATTACGAACTCCATAGTATCATAATCGCTTTACTGAAAACTGGGAAGTTTGGTATCAAACTTCTCAGCACATTGAACCCACACTGATGCCAGTGTGGGATTTAATGAAAAATGTACACAGAGGGCATCTTAGAGATGCCCCCTGAAAAACGACCTAACACTAGTGTCCATCCTGAGTGGCTGCTCGCCAACTGCCACCACCAGACATGTTTCTGGACCCTTAGGTCGAAAGCCTGCTGTTCTCGGGGGTCTGAAACAATGCACATCCTGGGATGAGGTGCCAAGCCTCTTCCCCCAGGATGGGCAGGGTCCACGAAGGGGAAGCTTCAAAGGCTTGCTGCCTTTGTGAGCATCCCCAGGCCTTTACTTCTTCCAGCAACTGGCCCCAACGGTTCTGTCCCCCACGGTGGGCAGGAGAAACAGTGAGAAAACCAAGTGAGGAAGGTAGGTGTGCGCACCTTTGCCAACCCCACCCCTCAGGTGGGGGAGGTGAGGGGAAGCACAACTCTCAGTCCCCGCTATCTTGCAATGGGGGACCCAGCCAACCAGAGTGAGGCATATGCCCCCCTCCCACTGGAGGGTGGCATAATAGGGGTGTACCCACCCCAAGGAAGGGACCCATTGGTCCCAACCTTTACCTACCTATAACGCCCCTAAATCTAGTATTTAGGGGCAACCCTGAACCTTGCCTCCTCAGACAAGAACCGACCAAGAAGAAAAGAAGAAGAAGGACCGAAGAAGCCGTGCTAAAGCTAAGAAGAGGAGGACGCCCACTGACTTGGCCCCAGCCCTACCAGCCGTCCCCACCTCGAACCTGCAGAAGCGAAATACCGATGTGTCCTGCAGCCAGCAACCTCAAGAACCCAGAGGACCTGCCCTGCCTTCCACAAGAAAGACTTTGTCTCCCGTGAGCACCGGATTTGCTCACCCACAGACTCTGGCTCCGGCCAAATCCACAAATCTGCACCTCTCTGCACCCGATGCCCACGGCCCGAGTTCGAGTGGCCCAACACCACGAGGAGGTCTCCCCGGTGATCCTGACCTGAGATCTGGTGATCTCTGACCAGCCTCAAATCTCCCAGCAAAGCCTTCAGCCTCTTTCTGGAGGATCCCCCCGACTGCGACCGGAGCTAGTAAGAAAAACTGGACACCTAAAGACACTCCTGCATTCAAAGTCCCACGGCCTTGGGAGGCTCAACCGACGGTGTCCCAGCATCCCCAGGCATCCCTACTTACCTCTCCAATTGGTGGTCACCTCCAGAAGATCTCCGTCCCGGAGCCCGCAGTCAACAGGGCACCGACACCAAACCAGCACCCTGCACCCAGCCGCCCCTGTGCCGCTGGGGGTGTACTTTGGGTGCTAAATCGGACCCCCTTTGCCCTGAGCTAAACCCCAAGAGCTTTGCTCCCACAACCTTGTGGCCTGCTCGTGAGCAGCCACCAACCAGTGGCCCCTATCTTCAATTGGATAACATTGGGCCTCAGCACTCTGCACCCGGCCACCGTAGTGCCACTGAGGGTGCTTTGAGAGTGCATCATTGACCCTGGGGGAACCCTGGTTCTAACCCCAGAATACCACTCCCATAAACTTGTACTTACCTGCAAACCGTTAACTTATTTTTCTCCATAGGAATACATTGACTGTTTTTCCTAAAAGAAATTCTAAGTGCGGAGGTGGTTTTGTATGAAACTGTGAAAAACTACAAATAACTAAAAACTGCTTACTTACCTTTTCTCTAGGAAATGTCCCAGTGTGATATCTAGGTGTATCACACTGAGTAGAAAAAGTAACCCAAAAAGTAATCTGTAAATGAATCCAAAGTAATTTAACAGGAATTTCCACTGTATTGAAAGCAATTACAAACCTGTAACATAGACATTTTCTTTCAGCTTGCTTGTATTGTTCAACCTGCCTTGAAAAGTATCATATACACTTACCTGTACCAGGCTTGCTTGGTTCTAGGAAATAAATACAACTAAATAATATTTTTATACAAATCAAATTGGGCTGAGTTCAATCTTTGCACCAATAGGAGATCATTGAGGGGATAAAATACTGTGTACGTTTCTTATGTTTGGGCATTAAAGAAGAATAAAAGATCTGATTTTTAGGGAGGGGCATTGAATTAAAAGATATAGAAATTAAAAATATATCTCTATATGTTTTCCCTCTCCATAGATCACATACATTGTTAGTAATTCGAAGAGGGAGAAAAAATCCCTTATCATTTTTGTCCTGAGGAAGGTGGGTTTTTAGTAGTTATTTCCACCAAAACGTGTCGACGCTGAGCACTGCTGAATCCGACCACGAGGAATCACTGGAAATAATGAAATCGCACATTCACCAGGATATGAACTTGATGTGAACTGTTGGATCAGTTAAATGCAACAATTTTTTGAACTGTGCAAAAAGGGTTCCCAGTTAGGATTTTCTTCTTTTGCTTTTGTAGATACTCTTATGAGCATTTGTTATATACTGTACACATTGTTTTTTTATATTGTATATTGCATGTTATATATGAATTTTAAAACTTTTTAATGCTTTGGTCACAAGAAGTAAATAATGGTGTTTTGATATTAAGTATTTTTTAAAAAAAATTAAAAATACTCTTTGATGTTACATCTCATAATTGGTGGCATACAAGTTTGAAGGGTGGGTTCCACTCCAATGTATATGTTTAGTCTATGCACTGTGAAGAGTTAGTTGAAGTGAGTCTGTGAATGAATGTGTCCGATATAAGGTTTCCCAGGGGAATTCTTACTTTCTCTACTGTACAGTAGTGCCCTGTTCCCTTTGGTTGTGGGGCCACCTCTCTATTATAATAACATAGTATATACAGAGCCATTTTCCTACAGAGAAGTCTTCAAAAGAGCTGATGATTTGGTTCTTTTCTTTGGTGCTACCTTGATTTGTTTGTAGTATGCTGAGCAGGGAGATAGGGATGAAAAAGTGATCAGTCCAGTCTAGCTGTATGGGTGGTTTGTTGGTGTTGAAAAGGCAAGGTTCAAGATGTGCCCTTTGGAGTCTGTTGGCTGTGTGACATGCTGTTCCACTTTGATTATGTCAATGAGGCTGAAGAGGATGTCTCCTGTTTTTTGAGATTGTGTTGTCTAAGAGATTGAAGTCACACAGAGAGAATGGTGTGGACATGTCAGATGGGAGAGGTGGTGAGAAGATCTGAGAATTGAATATGCCACGTTACCTCGCATGCTTTTATCACGCTTGCCATTACAACGCAGTCATTACAATGACCGCATTGTAACAACGCATGCCATTACTCCGCAAGTCGGAACAATGACTTGCTCTAGGGGGGCGCTGGATGTTGGAATAGTATAATTTACTATTCCAACTCCAGTCTGTGCAACAGTAGGGAAGGTGTTGGATTTTAGATCCAACACCTTCTGAGCCCTAGAACAAGTCGTTGTTCTGACTTGCGGTGTAATGGCATGCGTTGTAACAACGCGGTCGTTGTAACAACTGCGTTGTAATGGCATGCGGTGTCCCGGTTTTGTGGTAAATGATGTTTACCCTGAGAATGCATTAATGATGTCTTTGTTCTGCCCAGGAGGCCTGTAGATGAGAAGGATGATGGTGGTCTGAATTGCAGAGAGAGGGAAATGGCATGTCAGCAGCTCAATGGAGATTAGTGTTACTTTCTTGCCTTGACTGCAGGACCAGGAGAACTTATGGATGGCAGTGAGGCCGCCTCCCTTCTTATGTGCGTGGTCCACATGATGGATACTATAGACTGTGGGAAGAAGAAAATGGGATGA
Organism: Calotriton arnoldi; assembly: GCA_963921515.1. Classification (NCBI taxonomy): domain Eukaryota; kingdom Metazoa; phylum Chordata; class Amphibia; order Caudata; family Salamandridae; genus Calotriton; species Calotriton arnoldi. The sequence continues at coordinate 2,443,808 of CAWUFW010000351.1, read as the reverse complement.
ACCATAGTTCTGTGATGAGCAAGGGGACAAACTTGTGATAGATGATAAGGTCCATGATGTCTGGTGAGTGGAGTACTGAATAGTGAGTGTTAATTCAAGCACTAATGAGCATGAGTTGTAATGTGGGTTCTGTAGTTTGAGAGTGTGTAGTAGTTGCTGAGATGCGTACATGGTTGGGTCTATGTGCTGTGTGAATGTGTCTGGGTCATCTACATCTGGGTGTAATCACGGGGATTGGCAGTATTGGGTGCGGCGCATGATTATATGTTACCATGTAGGTTTCATTAGAACAGGGGTTCTTGATCAAGGCCCCATCTGGCCAAATAGGCTCAAACAGGTGATATCATTGATGGGACACCATGAAGAGTTGATTGAAATAGAGAAGGCAAAAATTAATGTCACTTTCTGTGCAGATGGATGATGGGAGATGCAGTTATGTGACATCCTGTACAGCTGGATGATGGAAAATTAAGTCCTCTAGCTTGGGTTCTTGTTTTAACAGCAGTTATCATGGGAAACCAGTAAGGTAATTTTGTATGCATTCAGATGGATAGTGGGAAATGCAGTAATGTCACTTCCTGTGCAGACGGATGATGGGGAATGCAATGATGTAACTTCCTGTGCAAATGGATGATGGGACATGCAGTGATGTCATGCCCAGTATAGATGGATGATGGGAAATTAAGTCTTCATGCTTGGCTTCTTCTTTTGACAAGGGTTTTGGTAGGAAACCAGTGATGTTGCTTCATGTATGAATGGATGTTGGGAAACGTAGTGCTGTAACCTCCTGTGCAGATGAATGATGGGAAATGCAGTGGTAAAACTTCCTGTGCAGATGGATGATGGGAAATGAAGTTCTCGTATTTGGCTTCTTCTTTTAAAGACAATTTTGGTGGGAAATCAGTGATGTCACTTCCTATGCACAAGGATGAAGGGAAATTAAATCATGTAACTTCCTGTTAAGTTGGGTGGTCGGAAATGTAGTGATGTCAATACCTGTGAAGATATATGATGGGAAATGCAGTGATGTAACTTCTTGTGCAGATGGATGATGGTAAAGAAGTCATCTTGCTTAGCTTTCTCTTGTAAAGATGCCTTTGGCAGTAAAGCAGTGATTTCACTTCCAGTGCAGATGGATGATGGAAAATCAAACCATATGTTAATTGGTATTTTGTCTGTTATGTCTGTCAGCTTCAATGATGTATTTTCATGCCTCATTGTCTGTTGGTCCTAGTTGAGTATTTTCAAACGCTAAATTGTCTGTTGCTGTGGGACCTGTCATGAAATGGGTAGATGGTCTAATTTTAGATTATGTTATACCATTTTATTACACATTAGGCTATGTAACAGTAAGCTCTGGTGCCAGAGCCAGAAAGAACCAAATGACTGATTGTAAACCCTTGTTTCCCAAAGCCAAAGGATTGCACAATTAATTTTAGATGTTGTAATTCAATCAGAGAAATTCTGGATGTTCTTAGATTTTGCCAGGTGGGTGGGAAAAGGAAAGATCATGGAAAAGGACTTGCAGATACAGCTGGCAAAAAATATCATACAAAAAGAAGGCAGACAGAACCACCCTCAACTGTGGGGGCATTTAGGGAACAGGCAGAACTAGGTGCTGTTAGGGTAGCTCTAAGCACTGTATTTAATCTTTCAGACATATATAATTGCATTTTATTGATACTTGATGGTGAATGAGAAAGCAAGTCTTTGGAGCCATTCTAAGTTACCTGACTTGTTTATTTGCTGCCAAATTGCAGCAATAGCTCTATGAGGACTCCTCGCTTTCCATTTCTCTTGCAGTTGTTCTCATACAGATAGTATAGCATCTAATGCTAAGATAAACATCACGTAACCTCCCACCACAAGTAATAAAGCCACTATCCTGTTAGGTCCGGTCAAAGGTTTCAGCAATTGAAACCTGAGCTCAACCCCGCATAGCAATGGCACAGAGCAGACAGGCTCAATTTAAAGGAAATTAGAAAAGCATTCAGGAGTACAACAAGAGTTAAAAAGTCAAAAACACAATACAATAAAAATCCCACTTTAATTTGTTACAAAAGAGAAGCATGTAAAAAACTAAATTAAACCAAAATGACAAAAATTCAGTTAGGGAAATCGAGGTGTGACGAAATGAAAGAACAAAGAGACATATTTGGAAGTTCCTCTCATGGCTCAACCTGAAATGAGAAAAAATTGTGACATTAACAAAGGACAAAATTTACAGGAAAAAGAATAGAGGAGAAGATAGAAACAAAATGAGGACTTATTTTCCCTTCCCAGGAAATAACCCAGGAAGAGAAAATTATAAGAACAGAGAAGAGAAGGTGTCATCGGAGGTCCCGGAGGCAGGAGTGTGTAGGAGTGGATCCAAGCCTGGGATGCAGAGATTACCTACAGAAGAAGAGGGAACAAGAAGTTCCCATGACCAAGTGAAGGCCCCGCTCACAGCTGCAGTGCCTACCGGACTGGAGAGGCATCCAGCTACCGCATTGCTCCTGGAGGGGCATGGCTATCTGAGGCGGGTGCCCACATGCATGACTGGAGATGGCAGCGAGTGAACAGGAGGGGAAACAAAGCTAATGGTATATTAAGCATGTTTATAAAAAGGAAGTAAATAATGGAGCAAATTTGTTTCCTGTGAAGGAACAAGGAAACGCCAGAAGTTGCAACTGTACAGAGTAATTTCTTTAACGCCCTCAAACATTATACTTTTGTTTTGTTGAAAAGAAAACTACTGTGCTTCACCAGAAGTGCTATAGAGACAGCCTATAAAAATACAGAGATAGACAAAATAAAGACAGAGAGCTTGACAGGAGAATAATGAGTGGGTCACAAAAGCATGAACAGAGAAACAGTAAGAAACATACTTAAAGACAAATATAGAAAAAAGAACAGCGAGTAAAGCAAAAGGAAGAAAAAAAGGAATGTAAGAAAAAGCGACTGCTCGCACAGAGAAGAACATACATATGTTGAGATGATCTAAGATGATAAAAATTAGTTCACCTACCTTTAATTTGGTTTCATGTTTTTTGAGAGTCTCCAGTATGGACACAACTTACCTGAAAAGGGGAGAAAAAAGAGGGAGCGACGGTTCAAGATCTACATATAAAAAAAAACTTTGATGACGGAAAATATATATATTTTCATTGTATCAACTAGCATAGTGGAAAAAGAGTTCTGATTTAAAAAATCAGAAAAAAAGATTAGCAAATAAGAAGACGAAATTGTGGTTCTTTCTCTCTCAGAACTCCTGCAAATGTAACACGTAGATATGAATTTTGAATGATTAAAGGGGAGTTAGGGCCAAAAAGTGTAAACACCAATTGTAGTCAATGGTTGCATTAGACAGAGAGCTAGGCTCCAGTTAAGGTCGACCATTATATAGTGTTGGTCGGATAAACCAAGTGGTCCCATTGGATCCTAAAAGTAGAAAAGTTGAAAAACAAATCTAAGCCCCAATCCAAAAAAGAACTTTGTCATTTTATCAAAGGTGTGAAGATCTCTGCACAGACAAACATAACATGTATTCTGATGGTGTGGAACTGCTGGTCAGATGCTTTTAATGGAATGCCCCTTGGGGCTCTGGAACAAAAGTTAGAAAAAGTTTTGAAACCTCTTTTAGTGTCAAAACAAACAAAAAAGAACACTTCTAAGTCCCATGTTATCTCAGATGAGCACTTTGAGACTCGCAGGATTACAAGCAGAGGCCACCAGCAAAATTGGAGCAGGTCCAGACCTTCAGGGCCCTTGTCTGGTCACAGATAGCAGGTCCAATTCTCTTCTGCTGTTCTGCAGGTCCTAGAAGTGTTCTGAAGAGGTACCTTGGGGTGCGTCATTTATGACTAGCACCAGGTAGTGGGTGGGGGTAGCTCCTGGGCACCAACTAACCAATAAGATAAAATTACTCAGGGGCAACCCTACCTACTTATCAGTAGTTCCAAACAGGCCCAAAATGCCAGGTGCCATGGCATTTTCAAGATGGTATAATTTGTTGGCTCACTAAACTTGGGCTCTGAGGGCTGGAGAGTGTGCACCCAAAATTAACACTAAAATCCAGTTTTAAGCACGTCCTGTAACAAAACAAACAGAAGGCTGGTAAGACAAAAAGTAGGGTTCCCCTCTCAGCACTAGTCAGGGAACACACAAGAATTGCCCTGGCATTCTATTTGGTCTCTTTCAAGTGCACCAAAGTGTTACGTGTCACTCAAATAGACCTGTGTGACAGCATTTGACATTGTGGAGGCTGTAGGATGGCAGGCCCTCACCATTCTGCTGAGCTCAAAGGAGCTATCCTTGCCCATTCAGGTCGACCTGTCAATCCCAAGACCGATTGTATAGCTCCTCAGAAAAATTTCACACACCTCATTCACACCTCATTAAGGCCAAGTAAAAGGGTGGGAGTTGCTGGGAAGTTAATGCAAGTTAGCCTCCAGGAACTCTAGGCTAGGAAAGGGTACCATTAAAAAAATAATTTTCCTTAATATTTACTAATAATCTGATTTCCCCATTGAATTGGTTTTTCAATAACTATTAAAGATAGTGGTTTAAACCTTTTTCTAGCTATTTCCATTCTTCGATAGTGAAAATAAATAGATTTTAGGGCCTCATTACTGTAGGGAGATGGCAACATTAATTTTCTACAAGTCACACTTTTAAATACCATGTACTCTACCTCGTGGGTTATGTGGCCTATATTGGAGTGACTTGCTAGTATTTAAAAATGAGGCGTTTTCCTGTCAAAAAGAGATATTTTAATAGGCCTGGGCGGAAAACTACGCTACGCTCGCGTAGTTTGCGAAGTTTGCGCTACTTCGCACTACGCGAATTGCACGTAGCACAGTGCAAACACGCGTAGCGTAGCGTAGTGCAGCGGTCATTTTTGCTTGCTCGCGGTCCTCAACGTCAAGTTGGCGACCGCGAGCAAGCAAAATGACATCCCGGCGAGACTTTTTCCTCGTTCGCGATCAGCAACATCAAGTTGCCGATCGCGAGCGTGGAAAATAAACCTCCCGGCGAGATTCTCAACGCGGGAGGTCAGGTTTCTCATTGCGAGTGGTCGCGTATGCTCGCGACCGCTCGCGATGAGAAACTACCAGTCCGCGTTGAGAAGCTGCCGCTCGAGTAAAAATCTACTCGAGCGGCAGTAAAAGTCAGCTCGCACTGTGCAAGATGCCGTTTTCAATGATTGCACAGTGCGGACAAGAATCCGGCACTGTGCAATCATTGCGAACACGCACTACGCAGTTCGCGTAGTGCTACGCGTAGCTCGCGTAGTGCGAACTGCACTTTGCGTAGCTTCGCGAAGCGTTACTTCGCGAACTACGCCCAGGGTTATATTTTAACAGGTCGCCCTACAGGTTTCGCCTAGCAGCAGTCAAGCTACAATTGTATATTTGAATCATAGATTTCCTTTGTCACACCAGCAGATAGCACAATAAGTGCTGCAGTCTACAGGTAATATTCAACTTTCAATGCCATGGGTGTAATTTTTGAACCATATACTGTGGCCTTACAGGAGAGTTGGAGTATGCAAATCAGGGATTAGCAGACTTTTAAATGGTTTATGGATCAGAGCACGTACACTGGGCACTGAACAGCATTGCCCCAGTTTGCAGAGTTAAGCATTACATTTGGAAAACAATGGGGGTTACTAGGGAAAAAGTGGTATGGTCTGAGAATCCCTCAATGACCTCCAACTCCACCAAACACACCTTAGGTAAGAATGGTGGCATGATGTTACCAACTTTCAAGCTACCAACAGAATGTAAGCCCTGAAAGCGGAGTTGATATGCAGAAGAGAATTTCTTAAATGGGGCTCATAGACGAACAATTAGTCACTAGTGTCAATCGTAGTATTGGTAAGAGAAACTGATTATGAAAATGTGTTGACCAATATAATGCACATTGTGATGTACTGTACAGCTGTTGCAGACACTCTGGGGCATATTTATGAGAGGCTTGCATCACGTTTACATCACACAAAGTGGGACATGCGTGATGCAAGCCTCTAAGTCAGATTAATGAAGCCATGCAAAGCCACATTGCGTGGCTTTGAATGGCTTTATAAATCTGGAGTAAAGCAATGCTGCGCAAATCACTACGTTCCCTTGCTCTGTGCAAGGGAGGCGTTCCATGTGCATTGCGGAGGGTGTCCCCATGCAAATGCCGTGGTTTATGATGCATGCCCAGATTTACCAAACATGGTAAACCTGAGAATGCACCAAAAAGATACACCTCCCTAGGTGAGGCCTAACGAGTAGCAATATCTTTAGTTATACTTGTTTTTCCTCTTTCTATGTGTGCTGCATTATGCAGCACACATAGAAAGAGGAAAATGCTTCTATGAATGTTTTTGTGCAGGAAGTTCCCCTTCCTGCACAAAAACAATCCTGCCTACAACACAGGCACCCTTGCACCATTGTGCAAGGGTGCCTGCGTTGGTGCTAAGCTGCCAAAACGGTGCCAGTACAGGGGAAAAGGACAGGAATGTGCTGCATTGCTTAAATAAGGCGCATTCCTGCCCTTTCCCAGTTACACAGGGCACCGCAGCAAAGTGACTTGCTGTGCTGCCCAGCGCCACTATTTTCATAAATATGCCCCTGCATGTGCTGAAAGGTGCACCATGTGACAGAGAAACCTACAATCAAATACAATATGCATTCTTTTATTAGGAAGAATAATTCCCTTGCAAATTAAATTAGGTAATCACTTCCAAGAAGGCGTTTGCAGAAAAAAGTATTCATAATTATAATTAAGAGATCAAAAAGCGCTCATTCGAGAATGAAAAAGAGGATGCATTTAATTTAATGAAAGTGGAAGAATTAAGCTTAATGTGGATTATGTTTTAAAGAATGCAATGACAGCATTTAAGAATTTGATGTTATTGGTCCCTGCTCACCTTAGATCGTTAAAATAAAGATTTCTATGATGCTTCAGAACATTATAGGCAAAGAGGCATCTGCTTTTTCCATTCAGTCAGTGAAGGAAAAGGCTAAAATGTACTAAAAAGTAAAAGATGAAGTAATTGGTTCAGTATAACATTGGAACACGAATATGAAAAGACCAGAAAACTTTTCAAAAAATCACGTTTTGTAAAATTAAGTAGGACTGTATTAGAGGATTCATTAAATGTTTCTCGGGAATCCTCAGCTTTTCCCTTAATCACAAGACCATAAATAACGTACAATTTGCATTTGGAAAGTGCATGCCCACCTTTGGGGCATATTGACACTGAATAGCACACGTGTGTTGTTATCTAATGTAGGGCCACATTATGAGTCAAGTGGAGAGGTATCTCTGGGGAATAAATGGCTCTCCCTCTGCACAAGTGCTTCAGTGCTTTTGCTGCCCTAGGAATAACACCAGGTCCGTTTCTCCTGGCTAGAAAAAAAGCAGCCAGAAAAATTGAAGACTGCATTTTCCTCCATGCAATGTGAGGTGGTTGTTGGGGGCAGGGCCAGCCGCGGTCCGTGCAGGTAACAGCTGTGGGGCGGTGGGGCCGCGTGGGGGGGATTTCAAGGGACGATGCCGAGCGAAAATTAAATAATTAATTTTCCCTCGGCATCATCCTCGAAATCTCCCCCCCACGCGGCCCCACCGCCCCACCGCTGTTACCTGCACGGACCGCGGCTGGCCCTGCCCCCAACAACCACCTCACATTGCATGGAGGAAAATGCAGTCTTCTGATTGCCTGCAGCCTCCTGTAATATTGTGTTATGTTATGTTATAGATATTTGTAGAGGACAGCTGCTACCACCAGTGTCCTGGTGCTAACACACAATAAGAGCTGGATGAGAAGACACCTAGAACAGGGGGAAGAGCAGGAGAATTAAATATTTCCTGGAGAGAAGATGGTTGCTTTCCTTAGCTAGGGGGATGGCCATTCCGATTTTCAGCTACCATCAATTGAAAGACTTGTATACCTGCTCTTTCTTTTCTATAATATGGAATGAGCAAAGAGGATGCGGAGGATGAGTGGAGAAGTCTATTCGGGATGTATTTCTAAAATGATTCTTGAGGATGACTTGGCCATATTCTAGTTATAGGTCAGTGAGCAAGGCATAGGGTTTTAAAGTACATTATCATCACAATAGGAGCCAATGTAACTGTCCCCTATGGGGAGTGACATTAGCCTGTCTATGCCAACTGAAGACCATATGAACTACAATGATCTGCATCACTTGTAGTCTGGCAGTACGCTTTTTAGACGAACAAAGGGAAACATTAATACAATAATGCAGTCTGGAGATGCTCATTATTTGAAATGTTTATTGCAGAAAATTCCACAGTGTTAGAAATGGGGGTCTCTAGTTGGCAATGGTTTGCACCTTGTCCAAGTAGGAACCCTTCTTCCTAGTCAGGGTAAGGGAATTGCATTCCTAAAATAACCCCTGCTCACCCCCTTCGAAGCTTGGTACGAGCAGTCAGGCTTATCTCAGAGGCAGTGTGTGAAGCATTTGCACATAACCAACAGTAATACAGTGAAATCACTACAAAAGGACACCACACCAGTTTAGAAAAAAATCCAAGACCAAAACGATAAGAGTCCAACATACAGTACTTTAAAATATATACTTTGCAAGATATCCTTTAAAATTGCAGAAATATCTCAAAAACACTGTCCTTTCGAGTCGGTAGCTCCATCTGGGGCTACTGCGATCCTAAAAACAACAGAATCCAACAGTTCCATCTGACCGTGTCAGACGGGGGTGCGGCCGGCACGTTGGTGCAGGTTGGTCGTGGCAACCACTGCGGTTGCAATGTGAAGTGAAGCAGTGCAGCGTGCGATGCCCTCAAGGTGCGGTGCAGGCAGCGGCTCTGTGATGGTCGTCCAGCAGCGTTGGTGAGACCAGGGCTGGCGGTGCTCGTTGCGGTTCTGGCAGGTCACGGTGCAAGCGCCAGAGCCGGTTAGTGGGAGCTGGCGTCGGTTGGCCCGGACTATTGTGTGGGATGAGGCAGTGCATTGTGAAACTTACGAGTGATGCCCCCAGCCACGATGCGGTCACGGGTGTCGAAGTCAGCAGGCAACGATGGCATCGATGAGACCAGGGAGGCGATGTGAAGCGAGGCAGTGCGGTGCGGAGTGCGGTGCCCACAGGTCACGGTGCAAGCAGCGGCTCGGTGACGGCAGTCGTTGTCATCGGTGAGTCCAGGGTTGCGGTACGAGGTGCCGTGGTGCCTTCTGTGGTGCCTTCAGGACATGGAGCAAGCGACGAAGTCAGTGAAAGAGTTGGTTGCTTTTCCCTTCTCTGTGGCACTGAAGCAACGGTTCCAGAAGCGGTACCCTGAGGTTGTTGAAGTCTTTGCAGTCGCTGAGACTTCAGAATAGGAGGCAAGCTCTACTTCAAGCCCTTGAGATACTCAGCACAAGTAAAGAAAGTTCGGTCCAGTCCTTTCACTGCCCAACGCAGAAGCAGCAACTGCAGGCCAACCCAACAAAGCAATAACACAGCAAAGGGGCAGAACTCCCCCTGACAGCTCTTCCAGCTCTTATTCTTGGCAGGTTCCTTGATTCCAGCGAGTTCTAATCTTCTGAGGTCTGGGCCCCAATATTTATAGTCAAAATGTCTTTGTTCTCTCAGGCAGGGAGTATCTGTGCTTAGTTCAAACCAGTTTGGTCCTCTCTGGCCCAGCTTCCCAGCAGGAGGTGGAGACAGCATTGTCTAAAGCAGACCAGGCCCATTCAGGTGCAATTAAATCTCCTACCACTACTCTAAATGCAGCCTAGGTCTACTCAGCCCAGCCCTGACTCATCCAGGAAAGGCAGGACACACCTCAACCCCCACAGTGGCTGTCTGAAGAGAATTCACATCCCCAGCCCCTGTCACTCCAAAGCCTGACAGTCAATCCACGAACCCAGCAGAGGCTCACAGGATGGCTAAGCAAGATAATACCTACTTTCTAAAAATGGTATTTTCAAACACAGAACATAAAAACCATCTTTACTAAAAGGTGCATTTTTACATTCTGTGCCCAGGCATACTAAACTCCATTTTCCTATCTTGTCCCAGTGGGACGTTATGCTTATAAGATGTTATAAGTAAACTCCCATTCTATCCTATAGGACAGATAGCCTTTCTATAGTGAAAAACGAAACACACTCTAATTCACTACCAGGACATATCACACACACCAGTACATGTCCTACCTTCAACTTGCACAGCACCCTGCCCACAGGGGTACCTTGGGCCTACCCTAGGGGTGACTTATATGTAAGAAAAGGGAAGATTAGGGCCTAGCAAGTGGATGCGCTTGCCAGGTCAACATGGTAGTTACAAACTACGCGCAGACACTGCAGTGACAGGTCTGAGATCCCCTTTTCAGGGTGGATGGCACAATCAGTGCTGCAGGCCCACTAGCAGCATTTGATTTACAGGCTCTGGCACTCTCAGTGCACTTTACTAGGGACGTACTAGTAAACCAAATTTGCCAATCATGGAAACACCAATCCATAACACAATTTACAACAGGAGCACTTGCACTTTAACACTGAACAGCAGTGCGAAGGTGCGCAGAGACATTAAACCAGCAAAAACAGAGTCAAAACCGGGAGGTCAGAAAGCAAAAAGACAGGGGAAACATGCCAAAAGATGCCAGGTCTAACACACAGTAGTAAAGGAGAATTTCTTGGAGGCATTTTTAAGAAAAGAAAGAGAGCAGAGGGCTATTTTATTCTTCTACATTTTCAAAGTAGGTGCACTATACATGGAAGCTGAGATTTATTTTGAGATTTGGAATAGGTGGAATTCCTTGGTCAGGTGACCACTAGCCATGAGACCAAGCACCTTTAGATTGTCTCAAAATGAAAAATGTGTTGTTTTTGTGTTACGTTTTGGACCTCTGATGCTCATCAAGTTGCACATACTACAGATGAACAAAACTTAAAATGTGCTTATTTTTATTTTGCTGGGCCATCCAACCAGATAACCAGCTAAGTATCATGAGCATACATCATGAAATTCAAAGTGGATGATCTTATCAGTTGAGCATGGGTCTCCAAAAAAGCCCTGCAGTATGTCATGCTTCACTGATTTAACGTCAGAAAAATAGGAAGCAGTGTTTACTGCTTGTGTCCTGTTCTGTAAAACATCAATCAGTCTAGAGCCAAAGCTGTGACACCAATGTCATATCAACACATTTTTAACATATCATGCCTTATGGTATCAAACACAGTGGACAGATCAAGTATGATCACTGCTGCACGACCTCCCTACTCAAGTCCCCAAAGGAGCCCCTCTACTACTGCTGCCAGCAGTGTTTTTGTCCTTTCTTGTGATCTGAATTCAGAGTGTGCAAGATCGAATGTGCCTCTAAGAATGCTGTAACAACTGAATTAACATGCTGTTTTAAAGATTTCACTATGGTGTACATTGAGTGCAAAAAGACAGGACAATAGAGTGAGAAATTGTGTTCTTACTTAGGTGGGGCGAGAGCCCCACTCAAGTAATAAACACAATCCTTGTCATGGAGAACTACAAAAGTCACTAAACCTTCACTTAACCCTTCTGTAGCTTGCCACAAAAGCAGTCATGCTCAACTTAGAGCCAATGTGTAAAGTGTTGTGCAGCACTCAAACAGTAATAAAGTAAAACACACCAGGAAAATCCCAAACCAATTTAGAAAATAGAGTCAGTTTTAGTAATAAAAAAAATTACACCAAAACAACAAAAATCCAATTAATACAACCGTAGATATGACTTTTTAAAGTTTCAGGTGAAAATAGCACCAAAAACCACAGAGTGCCAATCATGTTTACCTGGTCATGCTGAACCAGGTCAAAGTCACCAGTTCAGGCTGAATGCGATTGAGGGCAGATCAGATACATAGACCATGTTCATCCTGGTAAAGAGTTTGCCTTCTCACACAGTCCAAGTCCTCTCCAGAAGCCTCAACTGGAGCTACACATTGGCGGGATGTGCGAAAGTGGCGTAACAATGGCTCCCGCAGCTCCCACAGTGCAGGAGGGCCCTGAGCTCCAGGGGGTCCCCTCAGCGCAGTGCCCTGACTTGGGAGCTCCCGAGTAAGTCTGGAAGGGGGCTCCTCCATGTACCTTGCAGGGGGGCCCCTTCAAGTTTCGTTACGCCGTTGCGGTGCGAAAATATTATTGCCAGCTGAAAGATAAAGTCACTCCTGGAGTTTTATGGGAGACACAGGCGGTCACTGTTGGAGCAAAGAGCAGGTTGCTGTCAGAGTTGGTGGGATACACAGGTGGCCGTTGTTGATGCAAAGAGTCCACTCACAGTGGAGAAGACCAAAACATTAAGATTTTGACCTGTTGTTCAGTCTTTGCAGTTTTCAAGTAGGAGGAGTACACCCTGATAACAGCCAACTGTCCAGGACCTGATGGGTACCCCTTGTGAATCAGGACTCACTCAAGCAGAGGAAAGCCAACTGATCCTAGTAGTCACTTCTAGGGATCCGGGGTTCAAGGCAAGGAGGTCCAGTGTTCCTTTCTCAGACCGCAGGGCAGTCTTGCTTCCAAATCTTTCACAGGTCCAGGAGTGTTCTGATGAGTGGTTCTGTGGGTGCCACTTTTACAACCGGTGCTAGCCTTTGTGGCGGTCCCTCTCTTTGCCTATCTCTAAAATGGAAATAACAGTAAGATATACTGTTCCGAAATCTATTAACCAGTAATCCAATTTAGAGGCCCAGAATGTTTCTGATCACCAGAAGCATTAGCTGTAGAAGCAAGTGCCCTCACCCACCCAAAGGTGGCATGCTTCATCATCTTGCCTGCTCCTCGTTGGGCTGGTGTTGCAATGTCCAACAGGTCCCTCAAGGGAGCTCTTTGCCGGAGATCATCTCAATTTGCCAAAGTCATCCTGGGGATATATCGTATATCCCAGCATAATGGTGGGAAGATTAGAGAAAGGTGTGATCTAAAATTGACAATAAATATTTCTAAGAAGACTTTTTAATATAAGTGGCAATATTTATGTCAAGGTTAAAAATGTGAGGGAAGCCTGGAGACGTAATGATTCTGGCTTCTCCTGAATGGAAACGGTGTAATCCAATGAAAAATTATGAGTATGAGGTCGACATATTTCTTGCCTATATCATTAAGATAGATGGAGTAGCATTTCTTCATGATTAAAAACTACATAGGTGTACCTAATCTTCACTCGGGGAGCATAAGGATACTCTGCATTGAGTATTACCCTGTCTCAGTGTTTCGCATGTAGGGTAACTTACACTGAGATGTGTGTATTCTTGCAATTGGTGACCCTCTTTTGTAAGGTCTATGCCTCCTGGTGATCGTGATTGTGGCAGCTTCAGCGATTATGCTGAAGCAGAAGCGTCAGTCCGTTCACCTACCCTACGTCCACGATCCCAGAAGTGAAGCAGGAGACTGTATACTGGACCTCCAAATTTTCTTTGTCATTCCACTTTTGACCCATAGCGGGCCCCCATTCCCTCCTGGCCCTTCGTTGTGGGCACTGGAGGGCACCTATTGTGCCCCCCTACATAGCCCTGTACCATGTGGCAGGCACCGCATGGTGCCTGCCACGTAGTGCAGGGATATGTAACATGTCGTGTTTTTACATTGCGGCTGGTGCTGCAGCCAGCAGCACCCACAGCAATGTAAAATATAGGCATTGCGACCGCCATGGTGATGGTCGCATTGTAATGCCTACTATGTGACCGCCAACAGCATGTCGGGCGGTCCCAATCCCCGATATGATGGCAGATGGACTGAAGTCCGTCCGCCATCGTAATCAGCCCCATAGTGTCTGAGTGAGTAAGGCTGCCTGTCCAAATATTAAAATCCTCTAAAATAATTAAATTAGCAATTAGCAATTAATAGTATTATCTGTGATAGAAATGATAAAAATAAAGAGCTCGAATTGGGTTTGTTGTGTGAGGGGTATTGATTATGCATCTAGACAATGAACACAAGGCAGACACCTCAAGTTTAAAACCCAATATTTAGATGAGGTATCAAGAGCTAGAGGGAGCACAGTGAAGGAGTCTTCATATATTACGGCTAATATTCCCCTCAACTCTAATGCTTGTATCGGTTCTCAGTATTTTAAAGGTGGTGGGAATAGCAATGCCAAAGTCCAGTTTGAAGGCATCATGAACTCAAATTTCCATCAATCTCTGGAAAGAAAGGGCCAAGTTAAAATTCATAATCAACTCATGAACCTCTGAATTATATTTTGAAAGTGAATGTGTATTTAACACATTATGACAAGGTATATTATTGTACCCCTGCTTACACTGCTGACACTGATTTGTCCAAAGAACACACAGATTGAACGACTTGCATAATGATAGTTCCCAGTGTCAAACCAGAGGTTTAGGACTAGATGTACGAAGATTAGGAATAGCGATTCCCTAATTGTGATTTTTTGTGAATCGCAATTAGGAAATCGCTATTCCTAATGTTGAAACTCATACAGTTTCATTTAGCAATTCGTAGTGGGTCACAAATAGACCTACCTCTTGAACATTAATGAGGTGGGCCGCAATTTGTGACCCACTATGATACAGTGCCCTCACAGAGATGGTGACCTGCTAGTGTTAGCAGGCCACAATGTCTGTGATTTCTTTTAAATAAAGCAATCTTTTTTTTTTAGACGCATCCCACTAACCCCCTGGCCCTTGGTTGTGGGCACTGGGGGGCACCTATTGTGTCCCCCTACATATCCCTGTATGGTGTAACGTAGTGCAGGGATATGTAACATGTCCTGTTATTACATTGCGGCAGGTGCTGCAGCCAGCAGCACCCGCCGCAATGTAAAATATAAGACACAAAATTGATTAGATATAGGCATTGCAACCGCCGTGGTGGCGGTCGCATTGTAATGCCTACTATGGGACGGGTCCCAATCCCCGATACGATGGTGAAATTTCTCTTAGTCATCATCATTATCCTTTCGTTCAGTCCATTTGTAGCATAAAAGTTACAAGAAAACATTATTTAACAATAGAAATTAAACATTCAAGTTTATATAAAAAGAAGAGCATATAAGATCACAGTACAATTACAGAAAAATGCTTAGAAACCACAATACAATGCTTTGGCACAGATATTCCAATAAAATTAATGTGCCTACTAAAACAATTGCTCAATCCCAATTAATAAAGTTCTTTACAATGAACAGCTATATAAAACCTATTTTGTTTATGCATACAATGTGGTTAGAGCTTAACAATGGAGATAAAAATCCAAACCCATGATCTAAACAACTCAGGCTATGCAAGGTGGCAACATGAAGAAGAAAACGCTTACATCTTGGGTCCATTTGATTTTAATACATTCATCCTGATGTGCCATATTGAGGACAGAAAACTTGAAATTGAGAAAACAATACAATCTCTAGTATTTGTTTTGCATACTCTGATGGCATTATATCGACCAGTAAAACCAAGGAGACGACAAAGATGGATACTCCAATATGAACGTTGCTTTACATAGGCTTTAGAAAAGAATAAAATGTATTCATAATTTTCAACTGCCTGGCAACCCACTGGGAACAGATTGGATGATTTTTCATTTTTGTGCCAAGAACAAGTAAAAGAAGCCAAAAGTAGATTCCATAAACTAAATTTTATGTAAAGTGCACATGCAAATGGGTTGGGAACAAAATTCATAAAAGGCTCTCTTAGTCACTCCGGCAGCCCTCAGCTCCATAGGGTAGGCTTCTAAGTGCCAGGTAATTCTCCAGCGAAGGCTCCTGCAGTGTCCAGCTCTAAGTAATCAGCTGGACCTTGTTTGAGTCAGGAGTGCTAATTTTTGTGTGCTTGGAGCAGCCAAACAGGAGGTCAGCCACAATACAGCTCGAGAGCAGATCCATTCCCTGGGTACCAGCAGGAGTGAGGAGTCCATTAGGGATGGGCGAAATATTCTGTTTTTCGGAGATTCCGGGTTACTCTTATAAAGTGCCCAAATTCTGCCAATCGCAGTGTGATGGAATTTGTTCTCACGCGCGGCTCCAGAATAGTAAGTTGGTGAGCGAGTTTTGGCATCCTGTAGTGTGATTTTCGGTCGCTAGGAGGACATCCTGCAATATTTTGTTAGTGTGGGCTGTCGCCTTTAGTCACAACTGTTCATGGTCAGAAGGTTGCTGCTCGAGTAGAAAGTCTACTCGAGTGGCAGCAAAATCAACTTGAGTAGCTGCACCCTCTGGCTTGCCGAATGGTGCTGTTTCAGCTGATTTGTCAGAGCAGAATGTGCTCCCAGCGCTAACGCTTGAGCAGTGCGATGTGCCTATTTTAACCCATTGGAATCTCTCTGAGTTTTTATGTAAGTCTGCGGAATTCTGCAGAGTCTAATTCCACAAGTCCGCTTACCTTCCGCCCTAGAGTTCATGAGTCTTCATTCTTCTACCAGGCCTGTATCTAAAGGTGTGGTCTAACCAGATCCAGGAATGTTCTGAGGAGTTGGTGGTGAGGTGCTGGTCTTATCAGATACTCTAGCTAGTGATTAGAAAATATCTTCCCAACCAGTCCTACATACTTTCTCATCCTCTTCCCACCTCCTTTTGCAGCTCTTCCTTTTTGCTTTACTTTAAAATTCTTGAAAGCTGGAACTCTAAGAGAATGTAACCCTTTTCCATGAGCAATAAAATGGTTCAGCATTCTATATTGCAATAGTTTATGTTGTCCTTAATCTACTCCCATATATTGCTGAGGATTCCTCCCCTATGCTTGTGTCAATACTTATTCTCCCTCCTGCTGGGGTTGCAGCCTAAAAGCCTAGTAGGACTCTGTGAACAAACTGGAGAAACCCCATTTTGCTACCCTTTGTTCTGTGAGTAGTCCTGTACCCTCACAGATGTTTAATCTATGCCAAGTGGCCAGTTGTTGATAGCACCCATTCCTTCCTGGTTTCACAGGCCAAGCCATTATCATCTGGCGAACAGGGTCATTAACTTCAGCCACAAATGTGGATTCAATGCCTGGAGGTGATATGAGTGACAAACCGGTCCAAAGCTAGTTTTGCTTCAGACAGAACAAAGTACATTTTTTCAAAGTTATGTTTTCACTCAAGTTATCTAAAATCTGATTTCACCATTAAATCACATTTCGAAAACAGAAAGGAAAACAACTTTGATTTTTTGACAGCATTTTCACAGAAGGAGATAGAATTTAAGGGAATTCATTATACAGAGGCCTTTTCCTGGACAACGTACCCTAAATGTATACAGTGAAAGCAGCTTTGTGCATGCAGTCGGTGTGAGAACACATTATTTCAAATATGTAGGGTGACACACATTTAGATTTTACGCTCCCTGCCCTGTGGCCTTACAAGACACATTTTTGGGGTGACTTATTATCATATACAAATAGGTTTTCTTAAATGGCAAAGGCATATTTCCTTCCCATGTATCACTGCAATGCTCTTAAATTGCATCCACCCTGTGCTGCTCAATACAGTCATATATTTATCATATAGGTGGCTGGTAAATACAACAACTGCAGCAATTTATAGGCCATGTGCCATGGCCTTGTAGGAAAGATAACCAGACTAATTGAGTGAAACCAGTTTTATCAATAAAAATAGGGTCCTGAAAAAGTCCAAAAATACAGGGTGGTCATGCAAATAAACAGGAAAAGCAGTTTCCCTGGTTATTGAACGTTACCCAAACATTACTGCCTGACAAAACATGAAAGTATGTGAGCCAGTGGCTCAGCATAGTTAATGGAGTTTGATTAGTTTAGCATCTGTACAGACAAATTGCCAAGATATCTGGGGACGTATTATGGAAAGTGCCCTGGGGGTGCAACAGACATGTGCGCCCACTTAACATGCCCATGGGGCACTTGGTATTACAGAAAGGGCAGCAGACGCTTGTGCAGCACTTTCTGAGATACAGATAGCGCTGGCACAAATATAGTGCCAGAGCTATCACCACGCAAATGAGGGAATCCCTTTGCCCCTGAGCCAGCACCATATCTTAGACTCGGGCACAGAGGCAAAGAAGCTGTCAGGAGATGCACTGACAGTCCGCCAGCTCAAAGGTGATGCACTGCCAGTATGCCCCCTTATAGCAGCCCTCTGGAGGAGGGATGGGGGGGTCCTATGGACCCCCGCAGACATCCCGTTGCAGGCAGGTGAAGCAACTAATTGCACCCACCTACAAGGGGATCTCTCTTCCCTCTTAAAAGTGCATACAGGTTGCCACCTGCACAGTGATACATGGAGTGGCTACTTCAAATCTGCTCCGCTTTTCACTTGAATGCGTTGCCCCCAGTTCAGCACGAGTTTGTGGCTGCCCTCGGGCAGCACTTTCCCTGTTTGCGCCTCCTGGCAAACATGTTTTAAGGTGCGCCGTGGGGCAAAAAGGGAAAGTGTCATTTTTGTCTCAACCCCTCCTCTATCTTTCTCATTAGTTTTCTTCTGCCTCTCTCTTTGTGCCCTTTAATTTGCCTGACCTCTTCCTTATATTAATACATCCAAAATATCTGCAGCAGACTGCATCAGTTCTTTGCAGGGATTTGCTCTCTCTTTTTTCATTCAACTTTTTCAGTCCCTACTTTTACTCTCTTCCACACCAGGTAGTGTTTCCGGTCCCTGCATTACTGTGCCTGGTATTTGTGGCCCTAGTAATTCCAAGCACAGAGACTCCCAGCAACTTCAGCAATGCTAAAATGTTTTTGACCATCTTTGAAGAACCACACCCCCTTTCTCATTATGTCAGCCCTGTGGTATGGGTCCTCGGGCCTCCCGGACTCTTGGGGAGGGGAGCACCCTGCTCTAAGTATTTAATTTAACTGCCCCCCAGGCCCTAGTCCACTCTGGGGAGTATTTATTTTTGTTGTGTAGGATATCTCACTTTTTTGTGACCCTCAATTTTTTGCCCCCACCCCCACAAGGCCTTGGGGGGCAGGGTATCCCTACCTTTTTCCCCTTATATCTTTTTTCATTTTTTATAGGACTCAGGACTGAGTCCTGCGCCCTAACATGGCTGTCACCACATCGTTGTTGATGTAGTGACAGTCAATCAGATCTTCTCTGGAGGTCTGTCAGCTCAGTGGATCCTCCGTTGTATGAACTATACAAAGCAACTAGGGGCATGCAACCAAAAAACAACAAAAACATCTGGTGAATATGAAATGATTGGAGCAGCAGCTCATTTCATATTTACTGTTCCCACTAGGAAGAGCTCCAAAATGCCCTAAAAGGCCTTTGTATCTATTTGTAGACCCTGGTGATGCCCCTAGAATAGGTAGGGGGGTTACAGGGAGTGCAGCAGCCCCAGAGGAACATTAAAAAAAACTTTCTGTGAGTCTCCTGGATCAATGAATACATGACTGCAGGCAAGATTTTTTTAAACCTTATTTCTCATTTTCATAACATCATTTCACAAAATACAACTACACGACAAACAGACAGATATCTAATACTGATAGCATGTCATCAGTCAGGCATACATAGTGAGCAACATTGACAAACATGTGCAAAGGGCAAGTAGCTGATCACAGAAGGACATTAGGTGGCAGGTTACCCAGTCATTTGTTCGGGGCGTGGATCCAACAAAAGTCATGGCATGGGCTCATTAACACAGAATATGTTAGATCAGGGGATTTCAGGCCACTCGAAGGAAGGGCATTCCATCATCTCAATCAGGTACATAGGAGTCTCATGTCAATAAATAATAATAATCGTGCAGTGACTGCCATACATCTTTGGACTGCGACATGGGGGGATTCAAGTTCACTAGTAGCATCAGAATAGATCATGGGACAGTGTTTGCTGGCCCAGCGTAGTGCCAGCCCTCGTTTTTCAAGCAACAGTGCAATGGCGGTGAATCTGCGCACATCTAGGAGGAGATCCTTGACGTAGCCCAGAACAGCCAGTAAGGAGTCAGGTGTAAGGGTAATTCCAATCATGGTGGATATCAAGGAGAGGATTTTTGTCCAGAGTGCCTGTATGTGAGGGCTGCTCCAAGTCAGGGGTATGAAATCAGCATCATTCACCCAGCATTTTGGGCAATGGTGTGGCCATGTGGGGTCTAGTCTAGCCATGCTGCAGGGTGTGATGTATGCGCAATGGAGAAATTTATTGTGCAAAAGCTTGTGCCTATGGTTAGGGGAGATAAGCTTTGTTTGGGTGCAGCAATAGCACCAGGTCTTATTAGGCAGCATGTGACTCAGATCACGCTCCCATGCCGCTCTAACCCTTCCATCACACTCTGGCTTTCGGGCGATGCATGCCTGGTACAGCCTAGTGCCCAGACATGTATATAGTGATCCATATTTGTGGTGTACCCAAAGTGGACATTGTCTGAGTGAATGATGACATGACCATCCGGGAAGAGGTCCTCAACCGTATGCAAGTTACGGTTTAGTAATGTAGTTGTATCAGTTTTTCTTGTTTGAGGGGTAGCCAGGGATTATGCGCCAGAGGGAGGGTGGGCGAGTAGGACAAGCCCCCACCAAGATGGCGGTGGAGTTTCTTCCATGCCCAGCTAGTTGTAGATAATGTCTGGATATCAGAGGGGTCTCTCAGTATGCCCATTGGGAGTATAGAGGGCAGCGGGATGTGCCCTGCTTGATCTCTCTCTTGCTTTGTGTAAGGTAAACGGGCATCTGCATGATACCAATGGAATTCAAAGCGGCGCTGCGCTGCAAGGAAATACAACTCCAAATCTGGCATGCCAAAAACTCCCCTCTCATAAGGTAGCATCTAGGTGTCCCATTTAATTCGAGACCTATGACCTGCGCAAATCAGTTGGAGCATGAGGCTCCTCATAGTGGCAAAGAAGCTGTTAGTTAGGGGAATTGGTATATTCATGAACAAATATAAGAAACAGGCGAGTACTATCATTTTAATAATGGCAATACGGCCCACCATATACAGTGGTAATTTCATCCACTGCTCAATCTGCATGGTCAGTTGTCAATGGCTGCCCCATAATTCAAGCGAATGACCATTTCCTTCTGCCTGTGCAGTATAACAACCAGATATTTGGTAGATTCCTTGCACCAGGACAAGGGATACTCCAGCACACCTCTTGGTGTGGCGTCAGTGAGAGGAAAGAGTTAGGATTCGGCCCAGTTGATGGTGAGGCCTGGTCCAAATTGTAACCCTCTGTGATGATGTCTGTCCTGCAGTTGCCTGACCAGGGGGTCCAAAGCAATGCTAAAAAGTAGTGCAAGTGTGAACATCCCTGATGGGTCCCTCTCGTCACTGGAAACGAGACAGTGAGGGAGCCATTGACCCTCAGTCAAGCCACTGGGCTCGAGTAGAGCAGCAGAGTAAGAGAAGTGTACCCATATGGTAACCCCAGCTTATCCAACGTCACCTTCAGAAAGGACAAGTTTAGTGAATCAAATGCCGTTTCAGCATCAAGAGAGGCAACCACCACCGGAACATCAGGGTATATTCGGGTGAGTACCACAACGTTTGTGCACAGATTAAGGGCAGTGGATCTATGTGGAACAAAACCAGTTTGTATTGGAGATATGATTTGCTCCTTCAAGAAAGCGAGACAGGTAGCAAAGATCTTGGCCACAATTGTATTGTAGCAAGACTTGTTGATATGATGTACAGAAGATAAGGGCCTTACCAGGCTTTAGGAGCACAGTGATCACAGCTTCTTGAAGCATGGGTGGGAGAACTCTGGCCTCAAGTGCTTCGGCATACACCTGCAGAAGATGTGAAGCAAGTAAATGCTTATTTGCCTTGTAAAATGCACCTGTGAACCCATCCAGTACCAGGGATTTACACCCATCCAGGGCATCTATCACCTGTTTTTTTTCTTCACAAGATAGGGGTTCATCCAAGAGCTGCCTTTGCCCATTCATCACCCAGACCATCAAAATATCAGTGAAGTATTCTGCAATCGCTGCCTGGGTGGTGTACAACCTTGTATAGTAATGCATAGGCTAACTCATTATACTCTTTTTATCCATCATCCGCCCTCCTATCTCTGTCAGCAATTTGGGGATGTACCCGCTCTGCTTATTGGGACTCAGCATTCGGACCAGAGTGCGACCCAGGTGCTCTCCCTCCCCGTAATGTCGTGCCTGTGTGTACTTCTCCAAATATTCCACCTCTCTGTCAACCAAATCCTGAAATTCGTCGATCAAGACTGCACAAAATGATTCACTGACAAAATATTGGGTACTAAATATCGCATTACAAAAATATTGAGTGACAAATATAGATGTAAAAAATAACGACTACCTATCCTTATAATTAAAAGTACAAAAACATTAAAAAAAATATATTTATCTAAAATGTTGATTTTTTAAATATATATAAAAATGTAAATAATAAACTTTAATTAAATAAAATATGAATACCATAATAATAAAAATAAAATATATTTATTATTTTTTTAAACTATATAACAATTATGATTACTTTCAAAAATTAAAAAATATATTAATATATATATATTTTCATGTACATATATGTAATTAAAACACTTTATTAAATTGATATTTTTAATTGATATTATATTTGAAAACTTTAATTGAAATAATATATAAAATATATATATATACATATAACTAATAACATAAAATATTTAATAAACAAACCATTTTAATAAGAAATAAAAAACTCAAACAAAATAAAAAATTTAAATTTACTAAAAATAAATATAATATTAAAAACATTAATGATCATAAATATTATAATTTTAAATAACCAAAAACATATTAATATAAATGTAAACAATGTAAACTAAAGCACAACATTTTAAAATCAATACATGTACTATTCCCACTACAATTTATAAAAAAGTAGACAAAGGGGCCGATTCCGATCTCGGCCGGTAGGGCTCCGAATCGGACTCGGCATTACCGGATCCGATTCGGAGCCCTGTTTCCCGAGCGAGTGAGTACGATGCGAGCGTACGCGAAATGGCCGACCGACTTGTTCGCGGGACCCAACCGCTCCGACCGACTCACACGGACACGACTCGCACCGCGCAATGGAGAAGCTCCCCGGCCGGGTAAGTACGATGCGCGCCGCGAGCAGTCCGACCGACTCGCGCCGTCTGGCTCGAAAGAGCAGTCGGAGCCGGACTTTGGAGGTCCGTGTCGGACCCCCCTGTACGCGTAGCCACGCGAGTCGCACACAGGGGGGACCCATGGGTCCCCCCTACCTGTGCATGTACGGCGCGACCCTCTTTGATGCGTACCCGCTGTAGGGGGCGCCCTTGTTCGCCTCGCACCCATTGAGTCAATGGGAACCCGCGTACGCGTTTTACGACCGGCTCCCATTGACTTCAATGGGAGTCCGACCGAATCGAGTCCGATAGCATACGAACGCATCGTACTCGTTCGGTCGAAATCTCTCCGGGTCCGGCTCGGTCGGAGAGATTTCCGGCCTGAATCGGAATCGGCCCCAAAGTGTCGAACTAAGGTGGTGTAAAATTTACAAGTCCCACTACAGTCAATGCAACAGTAGGAAAAGTGTTGGATTGCGGAGGAGTTGAGTTTAATATTCCCACTCCAATGAGTGCAACAGTAGGGAAAGTATTGAATTGCCATGGGAAAAAATTTACTATTTCCACTCCAGTCTGTGCAACAGTAGGGTTAAGTGTTTGATTGCAGAGGGGTAAAATGTACTATTCCCACTCCAGTCAGTGCAACAGTAGGGAAAGTGTTGGATTGTGAAGGGGTAAAATTGACTGTTCCCACTCCAGTTAGTGGAATAGTAGGGAAAGTGTTGGATTGCGGAAGAAAAAAATGTAATATCCTCACTTCAGTTAGTACAATATTAGAAACAAACAAATTCTCTGCAAAACAATAACATAATTGCAAAAACTAAGGAAAAAAATAAAATATTAATTAAATAAATACATATAATGTTGAAAACATATCATAAATATTTACAAACAGTTTTACAATTTAAATCCCAAAATAATGTTCATGTAAAAAAATGTTTTATTTAAAAATGATTTAACAAAAAATAATTCATTTCATATTATTTATTTTAGTTACCTCCACCATATACCCTACAAAACTTACAAACAACACCTAAAACTTAACTTTAAAAAACTAACTATTTACACTATTAACATAATATTTATCAACAAACGAATTATCAATAAATAAACATTAATTATTAATTAATTAAATTTAATTTATGCTCCACAATATACCGCCACAAAATTAACAACACACTCCTACAATTTAAAAAAATTATAATTACACATTTAACATAATACATTTTGAATGTAATAATTATCAATGAAAAAATTAATTATAACCTGATTAAGAATACATTTACTTTCAACCATATACCCCAACACAACCCAAACCCACACATAAATTTTAGTTAAGAAATGTAATTCCACAATTAACATAATTAATTGTAAATTGAATAATTATTATTATATAGGAATGTAAATATTAATTATTTAGAATTAATTTACTTCCCACCCTTTACCCCTATAAACCCCACAACCCACACCTAAAATTAAAAATATATTTACACAATTAAAATAGTTAATTATCAAAAAATAATTAATATTAATTAACAATTACTGTTTACTTATTAATTAAAATTAAATTACTTCCCACCCTCTACCCATATAAACCCCACAACCCAAACATACATTTTAAATTAAGAAAATATATTTGCACTATTAACATAATTAAATGTCAATTAATGAATGAATATGAATTAACAATGAATTATTAATTAATTAAAATTAAATTACTTTCCACCCTATACCACTATAAATCCCACAACCCACACATAAAATATAACTAATTTGTCTTTATTTCACTATCAACATAATTAAGTGGTAATTAAATAAATAATATTAATATTAATTAAAAATTAATCATTAATTTATTATAATTAAATTACTTCCCACTCTGTGCCCCTAAAAACCCACAACCCACTACAGGACTAAGCATAACAAAAGAAGACTTACATTAATTTTAATAACTACTAAAAACTTTACAAATACATTAAAACACATAAACAATAATTATACAAAAAAGTTACATCATATACATTAAAAATATATACCAAAATGCATAACAATATTAAAAAAACTAATTTAAAACCAACTATATTTTTGTAAACTATAATAATAACTGCGATATTTTAAAAATGAATATTACTTACCTTAAAATCGATACTCTTGACATTTTCATGCCACAATATTTTTGACTTGATATTTTTGCAGGTAAGCAGGAATCTACCACGCCTCACCAACCTTGACTAAGACGATGCTGGTCAAAGTTGGACACCACAGCATGGAAGAGCATGCTTATCAATTCTACCCCTGAAATGGTAGGGGACTTGCCAATAAGTACAGCTTGGATGCAGAACACCCTAGACTACTTAGCCCCTTTAAGACAACAAAAAGCCAGAGGTGCCGGACGTCAGGCACCGTGGTTTTCAATAGAACTTTTAGAAATGAAAATAGAATCCCAAAAACTAGAAAGGGCATGGAAAAAAAGTGATGATAAAATCTGTAAGGATAACTATAAGAAAGCAGTAACAAATATATTTACACAATTAGGGAAGCTACAGTTAGCTTTTTCTCCACTAAGATTGACAGTGCATTAAACTCATTCAAACAAATGTTCAATCTGGTGAACAGATTGATGAAACTAGCTAAAAATCAATTTGGTCCTCCTCCATCAGAATCTCGATGTAACGTGCTTGCTAACTACTTCCTGGAAAAGACAAATAACATCCTCCTCACACTTGCAGGGGATTGTGGCATAACTAAGCATCTCAAGGTGTCGAATGTTATCAGTGCAGCGAATTTTACGGAATTTTACGGAAATTAATTTGAAGGAAACAGAAGAATCTTTAAAATCTGTTAAGTCAGGCTTCCCACAGGATCAAGCCACCCCGGATGTAATGTTAAAAGGTAGAAACGTGGTGATGTATATTTTGACAGACATTTTCAACCATTCACTACAGTACAGAATTGTCCTGCCAGCATGCCATTGTCAAGCCTTTGTTGAAAAAACCCTCCACTGACCCCCTTCAATGTGAAAATTACAGACTGATCTCTCTCCTTCCAGGGCCTAGTAAAGTCCAGGAGAAGCTTTTAAACAGGAATTTCTCTTTATATCTTGTGACAAATTGTATTTTACTTCCTTCGCAGACCGGCTTTAGACTAGGAAGTAGTGCAGAAACTGCTTTTCTTGCAGCTACGGAGCTTAGAGCTATGTTGGATCAAGGCAGCTCGGATCAAGGCAGCTCAGCAGCCTTATTTCTACAAGATTAGAGAGTAGCCTTTGATACCATCTCTGATCCTGTATTGGGTCAAAGGTTGGAAGAAGCAGGCATCACTGGAGCAACGCTAAAGGGCTTGCCTTCTTCCTTCAAAATAGAACTTTTCAAGTGTACAAAGAAGCCACCCTGCCCATAACTCACTCCCCAAAATGTGGGGTGCCCTAGAGTTTGTCACTAACCCCCACTCTATTAAATCTGTATGTTCGCCCGTTGGCAGAGGCCTGCTGTTTTTCAACTGTATCCTACACAGATGGCACACAAAATGAAATCTCCCTCTCTCCCTAAATAGAAAAGACGTCCAACCAACTCAATAACTGCTTAAAGCATGTAGTAGACTGGATGTCTGCAAGCAGTTTCAAATTAAATGGGGAAAAGACAGAAGTGTTAGTAGTGGGAGATAATCCTCCCAGGTAAATGGAGTTGAATTGGCCAGATTTTCTCGGCACTCAGCCAAACCCTAAATAGGAGGTCATAGTCTGGGCATTTAAATCCATATCAACCTCTACGGCCTACTCAGGACACTAAGACAACTGTTAAGATGGGTGCCGGAACCCTCATGTAGAATGGTGGTGCAAGGTCTAGTAATCTCATGACTTGATTATGGGAACCCTCTATATTTGGGGAGTCCCAAATCTGTTGTAAAAAGACTCCAGGTCATCGTAAAACACTGTATCCCGGATTCTATTAAAAATCCCCGAACACCAATCGTCCATAGCGGCCCTGGCGACCTTGCATTGGCTTCCAGTGTTCAAAAGAATTTAGTTCATGTCACTCTGCCTTGCTCATCAAGCAATGTAGAAGAAGGGGGACTTGGCCGATACAAAGATTGTTAAGACCTTACAATCCTACAAGAACTTCGTGCTCTACTAGCCAGCAGCTGATTGTAGTTCATAGGATCAAGAAAACCAGGGATGGAGGGTGCTCATTCGGCTTCCTTGCTCCCAAACTCTGGAATGCTGTTCCGCTGGAAATACGAAGGATCGAGTCTGAATTAAGATTCAGAAATGTTTGAAGACTGCTCTTTTCAGCTAACATCTATGTTTAGGGCTATGCCACCAAAATAATGTCTTAGCACAGGGAGGCCCTTCTGGGTAGCTGTGCACTTTAGAAATTTACATGAATAGAATAGAATAGCGACAATGCATTCAATTCTAGCATCTCAGCTACAAACCCTCTCCCTCTGCATTAAGCAGCTCAGCCTCAATTCAGCCTAGAGAGCTGCAGATGTAGTGCAGCACACCTGCGTGTTTGGAGATGCTCACCCCACGAATATATGCCTTAAAGGCTTCCATAGGGTGGCCTGTGTGTCAACTGAGCTGGTGTTAAGCTTAAAATATTCTGTAATGGAACCAGTAGTCAATACGTGTCCACACACCATGAGGTGCTGAATAAAACTTATATTGCAATGTCGTGGAATTGAGCAACCGACATGCATCTGCTTGGGCAAATGTATCAATAATACCCTGGAAGACATGCAGAGCCCATGGTTTGCTACCCACACTCGAGCCCGTGGAATCCACTAAAGGATTGTTTGTCATATTGAAATCCCCCCATAACACCAACAAGTCCGCTTTGACCTGGCCCATGATTGCCGAGATCTCAAGGTTAAAGTCAGGGGCGACTAAATTAGGGGCATACACACTAACCAGGAAGATGCATTTGTCTAACAGAACGCCTGAAACAGCAACATGTCTCCCGCCAGCATCGATAAAACTGTCCTTATGTATGAAAGGAACACTTATGTTTATAAGGGTGCATACCCAGTGGGAATAGGACCCGTAGTAAGAGAATTATTGATTGTCCCCCATGTCGAGGCAAACGTGCACCTGTCCCAGGATGAGAAGGGTGTCTCCTGTAAAAACACCATTTTAATGTAATGACGTGTTAGATAGAAGAGCATGTGTTGCCTTTTCAGGGGTTGCTAAGTCCCCTAATGTTCCCTGTCATACAGGTAAGCTCCCCCACCTGCACCCCAATAGCCTGAGTCCCTTTTATTTAAGGGTGTGCATGTTCCTAACTGCATATGTGAAGCAGAGTAACCTGACAGCAGATAATAAAACAAAAAGTAACCAAACATGCAACAACGCCCTACCCGCCACCCACACCAGATGGTGAAACATGGGATTCCCACAGTAACAAAAAAAAACATACACCAGCTATTACTGATGTGGTATACCCTGGAGGTGGGCAACACCATAGAAAGCTGGGACTCATATGGAAGGTGACACCTAAATATGAGACAAAAATCGGTTTTGGCTTAGTATCAGCTTAAATCCTTCTTTGAGAACTGTTAGAAGATTCATCGGCAATATTTGGAAAGGCAGTCATCGATTGAACATGAAAGACGTGTTATAGAACAATCACAAGCAGTCTTAGTTCAGCCAGAAAGGGAACTGTCGTTACCAAAGTGGAGGAGTGATTCCATTCAGGAATACAGAGGCTGGAATCAAATACATACAATAATACAGAAAAGTCACCTCTGTAACCATAAATGAGACAATTGTTCATACCACAGTAGTCCTTTTTATTGACTCCGTGCTTAATTCACTTATATTTTCTTTTGTTTTTTCAAATGTTTTTTTTCCCATATTATATATTCAAACATACACCTCTAAGTCTGTTTCAATATTTACAAATACTGTGTCGAAGGAGCAATATTTACATAACATACATACATTGAAATGATGACTGAGACTTTTCACAAACATGGAAACAACATAAAACATTTATGTGCATTTCAATCTACTTACAACCTACATATGTTTATACATGGACTTCATGTCCTACATAGTTCTATCTGGTATTGGGACCTATTGTGTATATGTCCTCAATGTTTTTGAAATTTCAAGGTCCTGAAGAGGTCAGAGTCCTATTCTAAGAACTCTATAACTGAGCTTATGCATTGAAACTCAGAACGTCTGATGTTCAGTAAATTCTTCTTCTTTTGTAATTGCTCTTGGCCTCAAGAAACTAAAGCCAACGCGTTTCGACCTTCAAGTTGGGACCAAACCATTATTTTGAGAGAAGGTCTTCATCAGGGCAGGACAGGGTTCACGTAGGACACGTGTTTCCTAGATCTGGGGGAACAGTGATAAATGGAATGTAGTGAATTTAATTTTGTTCCTAACTTATATGTGACACATACTATTTACAATATTAAAAGCTTTTGCGCCTTACATACCAATTGTGGTTTTTCTTAATGTACCAGCAGTGACATCTGTGCAGCTGTTAGGTAGAACTGGGACTCCGCAGTTCGAGGTGCTTCTTGGGGCTGTGTTTCCATCAGCCTTTGCATTTTCTGTTGTTGGCAACAGAGGGAGAAAGAAGAGAAACCTGCCTTAGTGTTGAGACATAGGGTGTAGCACGTAATTATAATGTGGTGTCTATGGTCCCTTATTCCTCTTTTTGACCGTGAAAGAATCTATCATAGCGAAGCGGGCGGGTGGAGGCGTATCGGGTGTTAAAAGGTATGTCGTGATTATTCTGTTGGATACTTTTGCTTCGAGGTGACAAGATTTCTCAGACAGCCAAACCCTTTCGGTGTGTGCTTTTAGCGTAGCCTTAAGTGAACGTGTAGTGATGTGCACGCCAGACCCATAAGTGCTCTACATTTGCAGGCGTGCGCCGGGCATGCCGTGAGTCTCACTTGACTTGTTTACCTTAAGGCGGGCGTCGATGTCCGTCCTTTCCAGGAAATCCAGTTCTTCTTGTGTGCGACGTAGCTCGAATTTTTGGTGGCGGTTCGATTTAAAAGCCAGTTCTTTTCCTCTTTACGGCGACGTGGGTCCGTGTGCGTCTGACGCATTTCCGGTGCCTGACAATGCTTGGCTTCCTGTTTACTGAGGGCTCGCATGTTGTCATGGTGATAGCGGGGCCATTCAATGCAGTGAAGCAAGATGTTTTATTCAGGTTTCTCATACACTGAGATTTAGCCACAAGTGCCTCCGCCTCACATGATCTCTTCTAATGTAGCTCCTCTTCCGAATTTTCCACGATGGATAATCTCATTCATTTTATTCATGCGTCTAACGCCAGTCCGGTGCCTGACGATACCTGGCTTCCGGTTTGTTGAGGGCTCACAAGTTGTCATGGGGATGTAGTGTCCCTTCATCGTAGTGAAGCGAGTTGTTTTTTATTTTAGTTACTTTTCCACTGGGGTTTAACCATGAGCGCATCCACCTCACGTGATCTCTTCTACTGCTTCTCCTCTTCCGAAGTTACCCACAGTGGGTAATCTCATTCATTTCATTCAGGCCATTTTCAATAGTTCCCAAATAAATTATAGTTTTTGCTTCGAACCTGGACAGTAGGTTGTCGACATTACTCCCGGTTACATGCTTTAGTACTGTCCATTTCATGTCGTTGGGGCCATGCCCTTTATCAATACAGTGTAGAACCTTCGGTGCATTCAGTACTTTACATCTTATTCTTGAGCGATGTTGAGTTATCCTTTTCTTAATTTGTTGGGTGGCTGCTTTCGCTACTTTTTGTACCCCGATTGGCTCGCATGAGGCCAATTGCGGTACAAAAAGTAGCGAAAAGCAGCCTCAGGCCTGCAAATACCATGCGTCTGGCGGGAAATTGCACCATAAAAACCACAGAAACAACACACCAGAAACAAGCCAAAGCACGTAGAAAAATGGATGCACCCTGACCCAGCGCAGAGGTCAATGCAAACCCCACAACCCCCACAGACCACCAGCAAGGAACAACTGGCACGGGGAAGGCCAAGGAGAAAAGGGAGAGGAAGACGGGGTGCAGACCGCAGGAAAACAAGACCAAGGCCACGGAGGCGACAGAACGCTACCAGCAACTGACGCGCAAGCAGACCACCTGGAATGCAGTTGGAGTGCCCAGGAGGCCAATCCAGGAGGCCAAGAGGCGCCGGCAGGAAGTGACAACCTAAACCAGGTACAAACCCGCTGCCAACAGGAAGGCAGCAACGGCGATAGGAGGTGGCAGTCCAGCGCCACAGGAGGAGCTGGAGGAAACCCAGGCCACAGTCATCAGTGTGGTGAGGGTGCAAGGAGTAGGGAGTACGGACACAGCTCGAGAGGACCTGACACAACAACAACAGGGTGAGGATCCAACAGGGACTTGGGGGACGGGGGTGATGGGCACAATGCCACACATGCACAATGAGGTGTAACACACTGCACACCCACAATTACCCAGGGACATGTCCCCCATCCCCGTGGCACACTGCAGCACACACACATAGCAATCACAGCACATACCATGACAATGTGGCACAAAGTGCAACACCCACACTGCAGAACAGGGGACACAACTGGGTCCACCCAGGCGCAGGAACAGAACAATCACATTGGACAGAGCAGGGAACTGTGAGATGCACATCTACCCCTACAACCCCACATCAGCCATGTAGGCCAAATGTACACTGTCCCAACTCAAATAGCCACCACCGCCCAAACAGTCACAATGTACATTGTCACACAGTCTGCATGTCGACAAGAACAAGGCGCCAACACAATGCCAACATGCACCTCCCCTTCACAATGCAGAGGGACAAACAACACCTCCAGCAGGTCAGAACAGACAACCCATCAGTGATGCCCGAGACGAACACCACACCCCCAACACCGACGCCCTACAACAGCCCATGGACATCCCACACAACTCACCAACAGGACCAGGGCAGACAAGCTACTCAGAGGAGAGCCCAGCCCCTGTAACAGACCACACAGCAGGAAGCACCCGCAATCACGGCTGCCTCACAACACTTCACCCACCCACACATGGCACCCCAATGCCAGGTGGCAGAACGCCAAAAGGAGGTGGCCCAACAGGTGAGGGTGTTGCCGAACCCATGGAATGCGAACTAGAACACATACGTGGGTGTCCAATACCCTTCAGGGACCACCTACACCCCACAAAGGAGACCCACACCTCCACAGAGACACATGCACATATCATGTTGAACTGGCTACGGGCACTTGCGCCCGGCCCCTTTATTGGCAGGGCCACATGTACAGTGACGCCTGTGCTGGATGTGTGTGGGGTGAGTATAAGCCAGCCCGCACGGAGTGCTTGGTGCTGCCAACAACCTGAACAGTGGACACCAGTGTAATGGAAACAGTAAACACCAACATAACAGAGTCAAATGCAGAGCAACATGGAGGGATCCGGAATAAGGACAGAGGTCACCCAATATTCAGTCTGGAGGTTCCGTGAGTTGCAATGCACTGAGGTAGGGGCACTAGAGAAGAGCGCACTCATGTGAAGAAATTGCTAGGATTGTGTCCCTTCGGGTTAGTCCTGATGCAGATGCAGTGGGGTGTGTTACACCTGCATCAACTTCCTCATCAATGTCCCAGGTCTCCCACACTGCCTGAGGTGACAGTTGCGTCCGCAGTCCACAGCGCAATACCCAGTATTAGATCCGGGTGTGTAGCTTGACTACCGCCACCAGTCTGCATTCCTGCCTTGGGGCTGTTGCCACCTGCCCTCCCATTGTCTGTGCCTTCTCCCGTCCGCACACTTGACACATCCTCCTCATCATGGTCCCAGGTCTTCCCCACTGCATGAGGTGACATTGCTGCCCAACCTCACAACAGCACAAAACTCAATCAGAAATGGACAATGGCTTGCGGTGCACTGAGTCACTGGCACCTGGAGTGCTGAGCAGGGTATCAGGCCGATGATGGCATCCATGACAGGTCTGAGCAGCTCCGTAGGTCTGTACAGATGGCGGTTGGAGGTGGTCCTTGCGGTGGTGACGTGTGCCTCCTGCGGTGATGCGACGTCCGGGCCGGTCAAGACTCGATGCCATGTGTGGGCCCTGGTGGCCCGCAGTTGGGGCCGGAGGAGGCAGACAGCGTAGGGCCACAGACACATGGCGTTGATGACCCCAAGACCATCGCTACAGAGGCCATTCAATGTCTCAGAAGAAGGGGTCCCAGGCCTGAGCAGCACAGAGTTAGTGGCCCCGGATGCACTGCGGCCGGCACAGGCACCCAGCCACGGGACGGTGACTTGCGGTGCCATCAGATGGGCCATGCGACCTGAGCGGGTCCCCATCAATGTCTGAGGTGTATGTTGCGGAGGGTTGCGGGGACAGTGGAAGGTGTCCTCCAGGGCATGATGCGGAAGGTCTGATGTTATCTGGAAGCAGCAAATGGAGGAGTGGAAAGCACAACCCTCGTTTGCACCAACAATTCGGGATCAGCTACATGAGGATGAAAACTAGCCCCTAGTCCATAGACTCAAACACCACCAATGTACGACCAGTGAGTGTCCATGAATGTCGGGGAACAAACTTAGTGGCACAGGTGCTGTGAGGGGATGCAGTCTGTGATGATGCCGGTACACATATGTGAACTCCAAGAATGCCAAATCAAGGCTCTGTGACCTACTGGACCACAGTGTAGGCCGGAGGCAGCGGTCAGCAGTGGCCCACAGCCACGGGTCGTTGGCTCGCGAGGCACAGAGTTAGTGACACAGTGGCAGTTGTCGGTAGTGTGACGCTGATCCTGTTCCCTCCGGACTGCAACATGTCATCCTCTTACGCCCCTTCGTGCGTGCAAAGAAATGTATTCTGCCTTTTGAATTACCGATGTTCAGTTCCAAATCTGTGATCCCACTCGTGCGCAGCGTAGGCCGAGGGCAGTGGTCCGCGTAGGCCCACAGACACGTGTGGTTGTGATGCCATGCACAGACTTGTTGCCACCACATCGGAGGGTGTATTGTGAATTGTTCTCTGCCTTAAATAATGTTCACTGCCATGGTGTAATCAAGACTCAGTTCCAAATGTGTGACCTACCTGGCCGTGGTGTAGGCCTGAGGCAGCGGTCAGCCCGGCCCATTCACTGAGTGTCTCCGGCATAGGTTGGATGGCCCCACCGGCCTGCGTAGTTCAGGTTCAGTGGCACCACGTGTTAAGGTCACCTCCGTGTATGTGACCCGGCATTCGTCCGGACTGAGCCGCATCTTCCTCTCACACCTCTCCGTGCGACCACTGGTGTGGACTCCGCCATTCGTGCTTTGCGACTAGGTGCTGGATGTGTGACCTACTGGTCAGCAGGGTAGTCCTGATCCCTCATCCACGTGTAACAGGGTTAGTGGCACCAGGTGTAGCCGGCTGGCATTGAACAGGGTTAGTGGCACCAGGTGTAGCAGGCTGGCGTTGAACAGGGTTAGTGGCACCACGTGTAGCAGGCTGGCGTTGAACAGGGTTAGTGGCACCACGTGTTGCAAGATGCCCATATGGAACTATGCCTCACTGATCGGGGGGGCTGGTGCTGTGGCCACTGGCCTGGATTTGGGGTCACTGCCATTCATGACTCAGGACACAGTTTCACATATGGGACCTACTGGTCCAAAGAGTAGGCTGGGGGCGACAGTGGAGTACGTCAACAAAAAAGGAATGAAGCGGGCCTGTGTCGTGGAGGCCGTGATGGTCTGAGGTGGCTGCCAAGGTCTCGGGCCTCAGGCTTGGGGCTTGCGCAGGCACGTGGTGAGCCCTCCTTGACACACGCCTGTGTCGGAAGGTGATCAGTGTGGCCTGGATGCGCAGGGGCTGGCCTGACGGGTTCGTGGTCCAGCATGCCGGGGTCCGGCAGGCGCATGGCATCGCAGGCAACTCCGCTCATGAGTATGGCGTCGGCCTCTTGGCGAGGTGGGAGGCGCCGCCCTGGCAGAGACGTGGGTCTTTCCGGAAGAGGACCACGCCGAGACCTACATGCTTTTTATTCACACTCCTACGCTGGTGTGGCGTACGCCGGGTCTCCCACTCCGCTGACGCTTAGGGGGGGCATAACAGGCAACATTTCGGTGAGGTCCCCCACTGGCTGGGGTGACATGGTGGCGTCCACTGTCCACTACACTCCATACACAAGCGGTGTATGTCGCCATGGATATGGGTGTGTTCTGCATACTGCGAGGTGTCCAGCACATCTCCGGCACTCTTGGCATTGTGTACTTTCCCAATCATGGTTCTACTGCATCCTTCACACATGCCTGGTTGCCACCTCTCCCCACATTCGGCTATTATGTGGCTGAGGTGCCATGCCGTTGCTGGCTCATGTTAAGGGCTTGCCCATGTGGACATTGTAAGTTGTTCTGTCGTGTCTGGTGGGTGGGCATATTGTTGTGCCTGTTGTATGTGATTTTGTGACGTGTGCATTGCCAGCGTTGTGAGTTGCCTGGTTGTGCAGTTGAGGTGTGTGGGGTGTTCATTTGTATATTGCTAAGGGGCTGTGCATTTCCCTTGTTGCCATCCTGGGAACGCTGGTTGATGATGGACTGTCGGAGGATGACGATATCATGCACACTGGCTGTGAATTTGATGGTGACATTGTTGGGGGTTCCACAGTGTTCTGTTGTTGCCTGCACATTGGTGTGAGACGTGTGCTTCCTGTTGCGGTGATTGTGTGCTGTGTCACCAGGGGGCACAGGTAGTACATGTGTGCTGTGTATTGCCCCCAACACGTGCGTGCTTCCTGCTGGGGCGTATGGTCCTTGCTTGGTCTCCAGCGGATCCTGCGCATTGTGTTGTACGTATGGGGACTGGGGTACCAGGGTGATGGTGATGTCCAGGACAGGTATGGGGGACTTGGATGTGGCTGGCTGTGAGACTCCTCCGACTCTGGCGGGTGTTGGTTGGGGGGTCCCAGGGGCCAACAGGTGCAGCCACGCCATCAGCTTTGTGTGGGGTGGGATGTTGGTTCTCCACTGTGTTGGTGCCGTAGGCCTGTTAGGCGATGATGGTCAGGATGCGTAGGTTGGTTGTCCCTTTCAGCCTGTAGTGGACGGTGGCTTTGTCAGATGTTGGGTCTGTGCGGCTGGTATGTTTCCTGGGGTTCAGCTGTCTTTGTCTGCGCTGCGTCTGTGGTGGTCCGGGGGGGTGTTCCGGGTGTGGGTTGGGGTCCTGGGGGGTAGAGGTGGGTGTTGTGGCCCTCTTGGGTGTCCGGGCCGCATGATGGGTGGCTCCATGGCATCTGTTGCCCTTCGGATGTGGCCCTGGGCTGTGCTCCCTTTTGTGGTGCTGGCTGCCGTCCGACTTTACACCAGGTCAGAGCAGGTGTAAATTTCCTGGTGCTAACTCACCTTATCGCCTGTTTTGTGTTCTTATCGCCGTTGTGGCTGGTCGTTGTGAATGTTGAGGTGTGATGTTGACTCAGCTTTTGTCACTGGAACGCCTACTCTGCATCTCATTAGCGATATTTGCGGGGGTCCTCTGTGGCGATGTTTTTTGCAGCTCCTATCGTGGGTAAACTGGTGCTTTGGGCTGTTAACACCGGCTTGTGAATGGGGAGGTAAATTTATCATGACTTGGCTGCGATAAAGTGCCGTTAATTCGGCGATAGCTCCTTGTGAATATGCCCCCAGTGTATGAGAAACCTGAACAAAACATCTCGCTTCACTGCATTGAATGGCCCCGCTATCACCATGACAACATGCGAGCCCTCAGTAAACAGGAAGCCAAGCATTGTCAGGCACCGGGAATGCGTCAGATGCACACGGACCCACGTCGCCGTAAAGAGGAAAAGAACTGGCTTTTAAATCTAACCGCCACCAAAAATTCGAGCTACGTCGCACACAAGAAGAACTGGCTTTCCTGGAAAGGACGGACATCCACGCCCGCCTTTAGGTAAAACAAGTCAAGTGAGACACACTGCATGCCCGGCGCACACCCGCAAATGTAGAGCACTTATGGGTCTGGCGTGCACATCACTACGCGTTCACTTAAGGCTACGCTAAAAGCACACACCCGAAAGGGTGTGGGTGTCTGAAAAATCTTGTCACCTCGAAGCAAAAGTATCCAACTGAATAATCACGACATACCTTTTAACACCCGATACGCCTCCACCCGCCCGCTTCGCTATGATAGATTCTTTCACGGTCAAAAAGAGGAATAAGGGACCATAGACACCGCATTATAATTACGTGCTACACCCTATGCCTCAACACTAAGGCAGGTTTCTCTTCTTTCTCCCTGGGTTGGCAACAACAGAAAATGCAAAGGCTGATGGAAACACAGCCCCAAGAAGCACCTCGAACTGCGGAGTCCCAGTTCTCCCTAACAGCTGCACAGATGTCACTGCTGGTACATTAAGAAAAACCACAATTGGTATGTAAGGCGCAAAAGCTTTTAATATTGTAAATAGTATGTGTCACATATAAGTTAGGAACAAAATTAAATTCACTACATTCCATTTATCACTGTTCCCCCAGATCTAGGAAACACGTGTCCTACGTGAACCCAGTCCTGCCCTGATGAAGAAAAATCTCTCAACATAATGGTTTGGTCCCAACTTGAAGGTCGAAACGCGTTGGCTTTACTTTCTTGAGGCCAAGAGCAATTACAAAAGAAGAAGAATTTACTGAACATCAGACGTTCTGAGTTTCAATGCATAAGCTCAGCTATAGAGTTTTTATAATAGGACTCTGACCTCTTCAGGACCTTGAAATTTCAAAAACATTGAAGACATATACACAATAGGTCCCAATACCAGATAGAACTATGTAGGACATGAAGTCCATGTATAAACATATGTAGGTTGTAAGTAGATTGAAATGCACATAAATGTTTTATGTTGTTTCCATGTTTGTGAAAAGTATCAGTCATCATTTCAATGTATGTATGTTATGTAAATATTGCTCCTTCAACACGGTATTTGGAAATATTAAAACAGACTTAGAGGTGTATGTTTGAATATATAATATGGGAAAAAAAAACATTTGAAAAAACAAAAGAAAATATAAGTGAATTAAGCACGGAGTCAATAAAAAGGACTACTGTGGTATGAACAATTGTCTCATTTATGGTTACAGAGGTGACTTTTCTGTATTATTGTATGTATTTGATTCCAGTCTCTGTATTCCTGAATTGAATCACTCCCCCACTTTGGTAACGCAAGTAGAGTAGGCACCATGCCTACGAGGGATTGCCCTGAGTAGTTTCACTCAGAGATTAAATTTCCTACACACGTGGAGAGTTTCATCCACGAGTGTCTCATAATAGGTTTTTTCCCATATGCCAATAAAACATCAGAACAACCCTCTTACAACAGCGCCCCCTACTTACCGGCAGTACCAGTTTCCAAATGTCTGAACCTAAAACCTTAAGTATCAGGGAAGAAGACATAGAGGAACTCTTGAAACGACCATCTACACTTAACCCTGGGAGTACAGCTATTAATCCTGGACAACAATCAGAGCTTGAAAAAATAACACGACTAAAGAAAAAACAAGTTTGCAAAGCACTTCATGGAGAAGTACTTTTAGAACAGCTCCGAGCTGGCACAATACCTGCAGGCCTTCAGGTAAAAAACGTACCTGTCATTTTCACCGGCCAACCAGAATATTTGGACGGATTTAGTCATATTGGAACGAAATGCTCAAGAGACTGGATGTTCCATTCCATAAAAACAGCTGAACGTCTAAGTCAAAAAGAACTTGAACTCATAAAAGAACTTGAGGAGGCCCTTTTAAACAACACGGCAATTGAGAACGCTCAAGCATTGCTGGCAAAGCTTGAAAAAGAGAACGCTACTTTCAAAAAGACAACAGAGGACGCCAAAAGGTTAAAATTACAAAAAGATATTGCCAACTTTAGTGAAAAGAAGACCTTTCCATATCTCGACAAAGATTACTGCAAACAGCCATCCAACATTGGGATGCTAAGAACCTATGGTGGTAGAAGTAGGAGGCAGTTTACCACCTTTTCAGACGCCTCCTCATACTCTGATAGCTCAAGCGAAACAGAAGCATCTACCAGCGCGAGGGGAAACCAACAGAGACAGTTTCACCAACCGGCACCTTTTTTGGACAGAGGCATTGGTCGCCCCAGAGGCAGAACAAGAGCCAAACAATGGTACAACCCCATCCCCAACCAATATCAGGGGGAGATTACAACGAGGAGGAATGTATACCGCTGGTTGCGAATGAAAGCAACCCAATATACAATCTGTCAAAATACATTCTATCATCGGATGAAATTAAAGTATTAAAAAAGGGCCTCTCTTTTATACCAACAGTAAAGCCGGATATTGGACAAACCAAGCTCAAAATCATCCAATTATTCAGCAAAATGAGACTTAAGGCTTTCTTTGCCGAAAAATCGGACCCAATGCAACGGAACTACTCAGGGTTAAAAAATCCATCGATTTTCTTTCCTGCCTCCACAAACATGCCCCTGGAACTCTTAACGTTTGAAAAGAATGTAATGAGGGACCTGGACATACTGGATAAAAAGAAAACTTTCACCAAGTGGAATCTAACAAAAAATGAAAAAGAGGCACTGGATAATCTGATGAAGAACCAGGAAATTATAATAAAGCCCGCGGACAAGGGCGGGGCGATTGTAATCATGCAACGTGAAAAGTATGAAGCCGAAATTTCCCGTCAATTATCCAATGACCAGCATTATCGAAGAACAGATGAGGACTGGACAAGATTGGTAAAGTCTAAGCTAACCAACTTAATAGAAATCGGAGAAGAACAAGGGTGGCTAGCAAAAAAAGAAGCTAAATACCTTCTAAATGACAACCCTAGGACACCTATTTTGTATGTCCTTCCAAAAATACACAAGGACACAGAAAACCCACCGGGGAGACCAATAATATCTGGGGTAAACTCCATGCTAGAGAGACCAGCCAAATATGTTGATACCTTTCTCAAGCCTCTGGTGAGTGAAACTGCCAGCTACATAAGAGATACCATGCAAGCCATCACATTCTTGGAAGGTCAACCTTTTGAGGCCGAACATGAGATAATGGTAACTCTGGACATAGTTAGTCTATACACTAACATTCCACAAGAAGTGGGACTCGAAGCCCTCCACTTTTTCCTGGAAAAGCGGGTAAGACCCCATAATGTTCCCACTTTCTTTCTCATAGAACTGGCTGAGATATGTCTCAAATACAACTTTTTCACTTTTAATAATGACCAATTTCTACAAATCAAGGGCACCGCGATGAGGTGTCCCTTCGCCCCAGAAATGGCCGTGATGTTTATGGCCCTGTTCGAAGACAAATGGGTATACAATAACAACCCTTATGATGGACACATAAAAATTTGGCGTCGCTACATCGACGATGTGTTCATGCTCTGGAGAGGAACACTAGAACATCTCAAAGAATTTCACACCTGGCTCAATCAAAGGAATCCAGACATTCAATTTACCCTCAACTTCAGTCAAACAGAGATGAATTTTCTAGATCTCTTGGTAAAACATGAAGAGGGAGTTCTGTATACCACCCTGTACACAAAACAAACAGACAGGAACATGCTCCTGCATTATTCCAGCTTCCACCAACGAAACTTGCGCGAGAATTTGCCTTATAGCCAGTTCTTAAGAATCAGGCGCAACTGCACCAAGAAAGATGACTACTTCAGCAGCGCCAAAATTCTCATGAATAAATTGGCAGATAGGAACTATCTGAGGAAACTGCTAAAGCGCGCAATGAAGAGGGCATGGTATACCCCAAGTGTTACCCCGTTGATACCAAAAGAGAAGTCAAATGAACTGCCACTGGTTTGTGTTACCACATTCTCCGGTCTAACAAATGAAGTGAAAAATAAAAGTATAAAAGACAAACTGGTATGAGCGAACACTTCAGTAAAGAAATGCATCCCATCTTTACGAACAATGCTGGCCTTGCCCCCAATCAAAGGCCACAGGCGGTGCGGGAATTGTGCGTCTTGC
Source organism: Calotriton arnoldi (assembly GCA_963921515.1). Lineage (NCBI taxonomy): Eukaryota > Metazoa > Chordata > Amphibia > Caudata > Salamandridae > Calotriton > Calotriton arnoldi. The sequence continues at coordinate 2,402,961 of CAWUFW010000351.1, read as the reverse complement.
AACAGCACCATTGAGGGTACACAACTTACTTATGGGAACAAATTCGTGAAGCATGACGAGTTCACCAATTGCAAGACGCAAAACGTCATATATTGCGTACTTTGTCAGTGTCCAAAAGCATACGTTGGAAAAACCACCCAACAAATTAAGAAAAGGATAACTCAACATCGCTCAAGAATAAGATGTAAAGTACTGAATGCACCGATGGTTCTACAGTGTATTGATAAAGGGCATGGCCCCAACGACATGAAATGGACAATACTAAAGCATGTAACCGGGAGTAATGTCGACAACCTACTGTCCAGGTTCGAAGCAAAAACTATAATGTATTTGGGAATTATTGAAAATGGCCTGAATTAAATGAATGAGATTACCCACTGTGGGTAATTTCGGAAGAGGAGAAGCAGTAGAAGAGATCACGTGAGGTGGATGCGCTCATGGTTAAACCCCAGTGGAAAAGTAACTAAAACAAAAAACAACTTTCTTCACTACGATTAAGGGACTCTACATCCCCATGACAACATGTGAGCCCTCAACAAACCGGAAGCCAGGTATCGTCAGGCACTGGACTGGCGTTAGACGCATGAATGAGATTATCCATCGTGGAAAATTCGGAAGAGGAGTTACATTAGAAGAGATCATGTGTGGCGGAGGCACTTGTGGCTAAATCTCAGTGTATGAAAAACCTGAACAAAACATCTCGCTTCACTGCATTGAATGGCCCCGCTATCACCATGACAACATGCGAGCCCTCAGTAAACAGGAAGCCAAGCATTGTCAGGCACCGGAAATGCGTCAGACGCACACGGACCCACGTCACCGTAAAGAGGAAAAGAACTGGCTTTTAAATCGAACCGCCACCAAAAATTCGAGCTACGTCGCACACAAGAAGAACTGGCTTTCCTGGAAAGGACGGACATCCACGCCCGCCTTAAGGTAAAACAAGTCAAGTGAGACGCACGGCATGCCCGGCGCACGCCCGCAAATGTAGAGCACTTATGGGTCTGGTGTGCACATCACTACGCGTTCACTTAAGGCTATGCTAAAAGCACACACCCGAAAGGGTTTGGGTGTCTGAGAAATCTTGCACCTCGAAGCAAAAGTATCCAACCGAATAATCACGACATACCTTTTAACACCCGATACGCCTCCACCCGCCCGCTTCGCTATGATAGATTCTTTCACGGTCAAAAAGAGGAATAAGGGACCATAGACACCGCATTATAATTACGTGCTACACCCTATGCCTCAACACTAAGGCAGGTTTCTCTTCTTTCTCCCTCTATTGGCAACAACAGAAAATGCAAAGGATGATGGAAACACAGCCCCAAGAAGCACCTCAAACTGCTGAGTCCCAGTTCTCCCTAACAGCTGCACAGATGTCACTGCTGGTACATTAAGAAAAACCACAATTGGTATGTAAGGCGCAAAAGCTTTTAATATTGTAAATAGGATGTGTCACATATAAGTTAGGAACAAAATTAAATTCACTACATTCCATTTATCACTGTTCCCCCAGATCTAGGAAACACGTGTCCTACGTGAACCCTGTCCTGCCCTGATGAAGACCTTCTCTCAACATAATGGTTTGGTCCCAACTTGAAGGTCGAAACGCGTTGGCTTTAGTTTCTTGAGGCCAAGAGCAATTACAAAAGAAGAAGAATTTACTGAACATCAGACGTTCTGAGTTTCAATGCATAAGCTCAGTTATAGAGTTTTAGAATAGGACTCTGACCTCTTCAGGACCTTGAAATTTCAAAAACATTGAGGACATATACACAATAGGTCCCAATACCAGATAGAACTATGTAGGACATGAAGTCCATGTATAAACATATGTAGGTTGTAAGTAGATTGAAATGCACATAAATGTTTTATGTTGTTTCCATGTTTGTGAAAAGTATCAGTCATCATTTCAATGTATGTATGTTATGTAAATATTGCTCCTTCGACACGGTATTTGTAAATATTGAAACAGACTTAGAGGTGTATGTTTGAATATATAATATGGGAAAAAAACATTTGAAAAAACAAAAGAAAATATAAGTGAATTAAGCACGGAGTCAATAAAAAGGACTACTGTGGTATGAACAATTGTCTCATTTATGGTTACAGAGGTGCCTTTTCTGTAGAAAGGGAACTGTCAGCATCTGCAACTGCCACCTCCACTCTCATGTGAGCTGGGTACAGCATTCCGTATTTTAGCACCTGTTTTAGAAAGATGTTCTTGAAGTCCGCAAACTTATGCCTCATCTCTTGCACAGCCATGGTGACGTCATGGAACGGGGATATGGGGGAGCCTTGGAATTGCAAAGGGCTCCACTCCTGGGCCTGGCACAATGCTGTGTCCCCATCTCTGCAGTTGAGCAGGCGTGCGACGAGTGGGCACGGGGATCGCCGGGCGGGGGACATGGGTCAAGCGATCGATGGGCCCTTTCCATGACAAACATGTCTGTAGAGTTCTGCTGTTCAAATAGTTCAGTGAGAAGACGCTCAACAAATAGGTCTGGCCAGCCCAAATCCGTAGATTCCGCCACACCCACCATACATATGTTATTGCAGCTGGACCACGCCTCTAGGTCTCCATTCTTTTGACAATCCAGCCGCTCGCCCATACGTTCCAGCCTGCTGGTAAGTGTGTCAACGTGTGCATTTATGAACCTCAGTCGGGCGCGAACTTCCACCATTATTGCAGTGGTGTCGTCCGCACTCCCGCATATAGCATCCTCAGCAGGTCTCATTGTGGTGTCAGAGAGGAACTCTTGCCAATACGTGGTCTTGAGTTACTCGAAGAGGAGCTTGCATTGCTTAGGATCTCCTCTCACCCTTCCGAATTGGGGGTAGACAAGGGGCCACAATTTGGCAGTAACAGCTGCACTTATGCGGTTAATGCTGTGTAGAGAGCCTACTCTCCTAGGCCTCAACATTGCCAGCAGGAACTTACTTGGGCCCCATGTGAGA